>CM065121.1:1050000-2250000 GCA_033026305.1 Cirrhinus molitorella | reverse complement strand
TCCTTACACATGTATTGGAATAATTGTGCACAAAAACCCAAAAAGAACTAATAGTCACAAATAAACACAAGCTAAAAAACACTGATAAGGCACAATTCCTTGGTGTGTGTGTGGTCAAATTAAATACAGAACAGGCATGCAGCATGTGGGAAATATGTCTGCAACGACAAGTCCACTGACGTGAGCATCAGAGCTGAAGAGGTTAACAGTGTAGTCCTTTGATGTGTTCATAGCAGACAATGTATTTTGGGCTGTCACCACTTGGGGGCAGTATGTGCACATTGGGTTTTTAAGTTGGTGTTTCATTCATGTAGAGTTAGCTGCTTGTATATATCAGCATCGGAACCTAACCTTAAAAAGGTTGATGTGGAACAGGTGCAGGCACTCCGGGTTTGTACTAGAGCATTAAAACATCACCAGTTACTGCGTTACAGGTGGAGGCAGGAGAAATGCCACTACGGATTAGGAGGGTCAAGATCATGTTGGCATATTGGACTAATTTACAAGGTCATAGTATGGTGCACCCCACAAAGACTGTCTTGCAAAAATGCGCAGAGGATGATAAAAGTATTTTTTATAGCTTCGGATGGGTGGGGAATGCTAAGGCACAAAGTGCAGGTCTCAACCACTTGCAAATAAGTCCCACTGTGGCAATATCAATGATACCATCCTGGGAATTTATAAAGCCATATGTAAATATAAGCTTGCAACAAATATTACAGAAAAATAATGCCACAGTGGGCAATAGTTCAAAATTATGTAGAACAGTATCAAGGCGAACTATTCATATTTACTGATGGATCAAAACAACTGGAAACAGGCCATACTGGTGCAGCCTTTTTCATTCCTCGTTATGAGGTAGCAGTTAAAAAAAGGAAAAAAGGCTACCTGTCAGTTTACACTGCGGAGTTAGTAGAAATTTTGCTGGCGAGGGTGGAGGAATTTTGAGTGGGTGGAGGAAAATAATCAAAATCAAGGTATTGTTATAGCTTCAGACAGTTTATCAGCACTATCAAGCATTCAGTCTGGTAAAGCGTCATATAGACAAGACCTCATACATCAAATATTGTGTTTGCTTCTCAGACTTCACAATAAGGGAATACTTGTCTCCTTCCTCTGGGTTCCTTCCCATGTAGGGGTGGAAGGAAATAAAGTTGTGGATATGCTGGGAAAAAACTCTATAAAGCATGAAACAGTAGATGTACAAGAACCAGTAAGCAGAACAGAGGTCAAAACCATCATAAAGCAACACTCACTCAAAACATGGCAGGAATATTGGAACACAGCGGACACAGAACATCATTTATACAGCATACAAAATCAAATGGTCGCAAGCACAAGGAAGGAAGGAAGAGATGTTAGTTTCACGTCTTAGAAAGGGTCACACTTTTTTGAACTCAACATTGCACAGAACAGGAAAACATCCCACAGGATTATGCACTTATTGCAGTGTACAAGAGACAGTGAAGCTTATTTGATTAGACTGCAAAAACTATGAGGATATATATATATATATATATATATATAAAGAGAGTAAAACACATCAATTTTTTTCTTTCTTTCTTTCCCCTTCCCTCTTTTCTTTGATGTCATTCTACTGCCCACACTCCAGTGTAGTAGGTGGCGGTAATGCACCTTTTTTAATACGAGTTGCCAATGCCATTAAACCTGAAAGAAGAAGAAGAAGAAGAAGAAGAAGATGTAGAGTTAGGAGACATGGGGCAGGGCACACATACAGCTTTTACCACACTTTAGGAAGCTGTCCACCATTAACTATTGCAAGTATGTATTTTCATTATGTTTAATAAAGGAACCTTATACTGAATCTGATATGAAGTCTTTACTCAGAAGACAATACCTGTAAGTAAAGATAATGTGCTTAGTCTAGAAGATCTATTAAAATGGATGTATTTGGTTGATGTAAAAATTCCCAAACTGGATGCTGAATTTGAACTACTAAATGGCACAAATGCTCCAAAGCTCTTGGAACCATGGGATATCATCAATAGTGAAGGTCAAGGACCCTATGCCGTCAAGACTCTATTGGGGTGGGTCATAAAAGGTTTTGTCAAGGAAGCAGATGACAGTCACTGCTAATAGGATTTCTGTTACCAAGTTGGAAGAAGTATTGTTTACTCAGTACACTCATGATTTTGAGGAGAAATCTTCAGAGGATGATTTCAAAATGTCTAGAGAAGATCAGAGGTTTATGGAGATCATGGATCAGTCAATTAGCACTGAAAATGGTCATTATTGTATTGACCTGACTACCCTTCAGAAAGAATGATGTCGTCATGCCTAATAATAGGTGCCTTGCAGAACAACGAAGAGCTTAAAAGGAAGTTCAGCTGCAACCAGGAGTTTCAAGAGGAGTACACCACTTTTCTTGCTGATGTTATCGACAAGGGGTATGATGAAGCAGTACCACTAAATCAGTTACTTTGGGATGATGGTAAGGTGTGATATATCCCACATCATGGGGTATACCATCCTAAAAAGAAGAACATTAGAGTTGTGTTTGATTGCAGTGGAGTGTCCTTAAATTCTCAATTGCTACAAGGCCCAAATCTCACAAACAGAATGTTGGGTGTTTTGACCAGGTTTAGGCAAGAACATGTGACTTTGATGGCAGATATTCAGGCCATGTTTCACCAAGTAAAAGCATCACAGAAGAATGTGGATTTTCTTTGTTTTCTATGGTGGCCCAACGGTGATACCACGCAAAGCTTCAAAGAATACAGAATGAAAGTCCATCTCTTTGGAGTTATTTAATCACCAACCTGCAGCAATTTTGCTTTGAGAAAACTTGCAGAAGATTACAAGGATTGCCCAGCGGCTAGAGCATACCCATAAGGCACTGTGAGAGTCACAATGCCGAATGAATTCCTGCGTCTTGCCAGAAGCATTACAATAGTCCAGTCTGGAAAGTACAAGAGCTTGGACAAGGAGTTGTGCAGCCTGCTCTGATAGGAAGGGTCTAATCTTCCTAATGTTGTATAAGGCAAATCTGCAGGATCGAGTTGAAGCAGCAGTATGGTCTGTGAAGCTTAACTGGTCGTCAATCAGAACTCCAAGGTTCCTGGCTGTCCTAGAAAAAGTTATGGTTGATGAATTTAGCTGTAAAGAGAAGTTGTGATGAAGTGCTGGGTTGGAGTGCGTAAGTTACGAGTGTTAGTAGTAATAGTAGAGATTTGTAAGCACATAGTGAGTACAAAGGACTAAAACAAGTAGATGAGAACACACTGTACAAAAAGTAAAGAAAGGGGAGAAAAGCTCAAGTGTCTTGTCTGTGTTCTGCTCGGTGGAGTCACACAGGGTAGAGTTGATCATCTTTACACTCGTTGGTCTTCACACGAGGGCTGCAGCGGTGTGCTACCCAATTATTCCCTCATGCCCAAATTCAACATGAAGGGGGGTGGTCCGCTGCAGAAGGAGGCATTTGTTCTTGGTCATTAGAGGTAATGTATATACAACACACAACATTTAGAGACACACTGAATGGTTTTGTTTTTAGTGTGCATCCGAGCAAAAGAGAATGACTCCCTGTCACAGTTAGTGTAAATAAAGTTGTCAGCTTTTCTTATGATATTTTATCAACAGAGTTGGACTTCAGAGTTGACTTCTATACAAGAAATAAAATCAATAATTAATTATTCAATTTGAGGGCACTATTAGTTGATTTATTTGTTTAAATAAATAAATACACCATCAAAAGGTTTCTTTTTTTTTTTTTTACATTGTTTTTTATCCGTAATGTTAAATGTACATTTACATTTACATTTAGTCATTTGGCAGACGCTTTTATCCAAAGCGACTTACAATAGAAGCAATCAGAGCAACAAGAATGTTGTTAAATTACATATTTTTTTTATCATAATATTTATATTTAAGTGTATTGTATTAATAATATTTTATTTTGAAAATAATTCTTTAGCATTTTATAATTTTGTATTTTTTTTAGGCTTGAGCAGCCAATGTGTGATCTCTCCTTAGTAGGGTAGACCAGGTACAGTTGCAACAGGGGTATATCTGAGACACCTTAAATAACTTCTGTGCACAATAAGTCTGATTTGTGATATTTGCTTTGCACATGCGTATTAGCACCCTCTTCGATCGTGGCAAATTTGAAGTAAATGTTTTTTTTTTTTTTTATAAGGTTTTTCACTTCACCACATCCCTTCCACATTGAATAGCTTCTAATCTTTACATGACTGTTAAAGTTAACTTCCATTTTCATCAACTTTAATCTGTGCTCTTAAAAACTGACATATTGCATGATTTTGTTTTTGTGTCATGCAAGGTCTTCGGAAAATCTAGAAAAATGTTGGAGGTGGTCTGCGAGGGACATCATTTACAATTGAGTGCCATTTATTTATTATGTTTATTGTTGTGTTTATTAGATCAGCTATTTTTTGTATTTGATCAGTTTTATCATTGCTGTTTGCAGTGTTTTTAACTGTTACTCAACTTTTCAATGGTTACTATTAAAATGATGAACTGAAATTAAATATTGTATCGTTGTTTGGCATTATTGTACATTTTTTTGCAAATTAACTACTTTTAACTAAACAAATAATCAAATAAAATACTCAAAGGAAATACAAACTGTTGGATTCTCATTTTTCAAGGTATTTCACATTTGCAATGAATTGGTTAGTCAGCTTTACAGCATTACAGATGGGTGTCTCAGCTGTATTTAGGTACAGTTGGAACAAAAAAGCTTCTTGTGTTTTTGAGCTAATTGTGGCAAATATGACATACTTATGGATGTTAATAATTATTAATATTTTAGTAGACAAGTAAAGGAAATATGGGAAAAATCACTTCTTTTCAGTCCCTAGTGATGGGAATGGAAAAAGTGTACCAACTGTCCCCGGTCTACCCTACTCATGGTCAGTACTGCTAGAAGTAGTTTTGATTTTCTGTAGTTTTTCAGTGGCTCTCAGTCATACCATTGACATTACCTGAGCAGTTGAAAGCTGAGTGTTTGACGGAGCAAAAACAGTGTCTAAAAGCATACGCACAATTCAATTGAATAATAAATGACTTTTACCTTAATGTCATTAAATCGAAAATACGAACAACAACCTTAAAATAAGAGCGCAAGGTTTATTTGAAGTCCAACTAAAGGTGAACTGTATATTTTAGTAAATTTGATTGTGCTAATGTGGAACTATTGCAAGATACACTTTAAAGCTTTTTTATTCAGAGATAATACAATCCTCAGCAATAGTGACATTAGAACACATTTTAGCTCTTAATTTTAAGAAATGTGCATTGTGCACATGTAGTACTTAAATAAAGTTTATTTATAATTTTTATGTCAAAATCTTGAGGGATATGTCAATAAATATGTTAATAGGTTTGAACTATACTTAGTTTGAAAAATAAATGTTTTCATATGCTATATGTCATGCCATAGCATCATTAAACTAACATCTAACAGTGGACAAATAGTATTATTATTATTATTATTATTTTACTTTTTTTTTGCCCGCACTCTCTGACTCCATAAAGGCTGCAGTGCAGCGGGAAAATGAAAACAACTCCCAATAATGCACTGTTAGTTGAAATGGAGGAAACTACATTGGAGTTAAGGAGGCATAAGTTGTCCTTAAATTATTGGACTAAACTTTGAAGCCTTCATTTTAGCAATCCGGCTAGAAGTTTGTTAGATGAGCATTGGGAGTTTTCCAGTAGTGTGTTGGTCCCCAGTTCCTCCGTGATTTTTTACCAAAGCCATTAGTTGATCTCTCCGTGCCAGATCAAATTAAGGAAAATGAGGAAGATCCATGTAGCTATGGTTAATAAGCATTTAAGAGTCAGGTTGGTACAGATATATACAGATGGCTCTGTGAACTCTTTTAGTAGGGAAGCAGCAATTGGAATTAATATCCCTCAGTTACGTATTAAACATGGATTTCAGGTTCCAAATAACATTTAATTTTTGTGGATTGCAACACATATATAGGGATACAGGGGAATGAAGAGGCTGATGAGATGGCAAAGAAAGCCAAACACAAGAATGTTGAGTTGAATGTTATGTATGGGAGAGTCGAGTGCAAAACTATTATTCAGGAAAAGAACTCAAGTATGGCAGAAAGAATGGGAAAAGGGAAATAAAGGTAGTCATTATTTTACACTAAAGTGCATATTAAATATAAATGTAGAGAGGAGAGATAGTGTAGTGATCACTAGATTAAGACTGGGGCACTGTGCACTAAATTATGGGCTGGCAATGTTTGGCAAGCATCCAGATGGCTTCTTGTGAAGAAGCGGAAACTGTAAGCATTTAATAATGGAGTGTGTTATTCATCGATCTGCAAGGAGTACCATGTTTTCCAAGCTGTTGAAATCTGGTGTTTCATCTTTATCTCTAAAGTCAATTCTTAATAATAAGGATTACGAAACAACAAAGACTGTCATTCGTTTTCTACTCCTCACTGTACTGTATGGGAGAATTTAATCTCTAGGTGGAGTTCTGCAAGTGAACTGAGGAGGGCAGCAATACGCCGTTGATGCGTCTAGTCTGCAGCAAATTTAGAAGAAGAAGAAGAAAAACCTCCAGAGCAGCAGGTGGCAGTAATTGTTCAGCTCTTTCGAAATCCTCCAGTAAAACCCACGAAGAAGACGAAAACGAAAGTAACTGCAGAAAGCATGCAGATACTATAGAATACAGGAGAAAGTTTGAACTAGGAGGATATGTAAGGGAACTAACAAGACAGAAGGTATAATCACACGATTGAGAAAGCGGCACACAAGATTAAATAATACATTACATCTAATAGGGAATCATTCAACTGGCTTATGTGATTATTGTCAAGAGGAAGTGGAACACATATTATGTCACTGCCAAAAGTACATTGCAGTGTTAATTTTGACAGCAAATTTTTTATTTAGTTTTAGTTTTGACTAAAATGCCATTTAGTTTTAGTCATATTTTAATCATCTGAATTGTTTGTAGTTTTAGTCTAGTTTTAGTTGATGAAATATCATAAGATTTTAGCTGACTAATTCTACAAACAATTTAGTCGACTGAAAATTAATGGGTTTAGTTACAGTGAATTATATTTGTTTGATATTAAGGTTTTATCATAAAAAAACACACAATTTAACTGCAGTGATATACAACATACCTTAATATTAAAATTAAATAAAACCACTTTTCATAAAGAACATGGTCTTCTTTTCAATTAAATAGCAATGGTTATATTGGCTAATTATGCATTCTTTATAATAACTTGTTAACCATATTCTTCATTATTTCAAACAGACATATTTATTTCTATAAATGAATTTAGATTAATCTTTAGGGCTACGCAAGTTTTCTGTCTTTCTTTTGTTGCTTAGTTAACATCGATCAGTGACTCTAGTGACAATAGTGACAACTAAATGTGGCTGCTAGCCCTTTAAAATCAAATGCACAAAGGCAATGTAGTATTTCTCAGTCCATGCAACACGAAAGAGTGTGAGACGTGCTTTCTGTGTGTACAGTCGTGGCCAAAAGTTTTGAGAATTACATAAATATTGGAAATTGGAAAAGTTGCTGCTTAAGTTTTTATAATAGCAATTTGCATATACTCCAGAATGTTATGAAGAGTGATCAGATGAATTGCATAGTCCTTCTTTGCCATGAAAATTAACTTTCCACTGCATTTCATTGCTGTCATTAAAGGACCTGCTGAGATCATTTCAGTAATCATCTTGTTAACTCAGGTGAGAATGTTGACAAGCACAAGGCTGGAGATCATTATGTCAGGCTGATTGGGTTAGAATGGCAGACTTGACATGTTAAAAGGAGGGTGATGCTTGAAATCATTGTTCTTCCATTGTTAACCATGGTGACCTGCAAAGAAACGCGTGCAGCCATCATTGCGTTGCATAAAAATGGCTTCACAGGCAAGGATATTGTGGCTACTAAGATTGCACCTAAATCAACAATTTGTAGGATCATCAAGAACTTCAAGGAAAGAGGTGCAATTCTTGTTAAGAAGGCTTCAGGGCGTCCGAGAAAGTCCAGCAAGCGCCAGGATCGTCTCCTAAAGAGGATTCAGCTGCGGGATCGGAGTGCCACCAGTGCAGAGCTTGCTCAGGAATGGCAGCAGGCAGGTGTGAGCGCATCTGCAGCACAGTGAGGCCAAGACTTTTGGAAGATGGCCTGGTGTCAAGAAGGGCAGCAAAGAAGCCACTTCTCTCCAAAAAAAACATCAGGGACAGATTGATCTTCTGCAAAAAGTATGGCGAATGGACTGCTGAGGACTGGGGCAAAGTCATATTCTCCGCTGAAGCCTCTTTCCGATTGTTTGGGGCCTCTGGAAAAAGGCTTGTCCGGAGAAGAAAAAGTGAGCGCTACCATCAGTCCTGTGTCATGCCAACAGTAAAGCATCCTGAGACCATTCATGTGTGGGGTTGCTTCTCATCCAAGGGAGTGGGCTCACTCACAATTTTGCCCAAAAACACAGCCATGAATAAAGAATGGTACCAAAACACCCTCCAACAGCAACTTCTTCCAACAATCCAACAACAGTTTGGTGAAGAACAATGCATTTTCCAGCACGATGGAGCACCGTGCCATAAGGCAAAAGTGATAACTAAGTGGCTCGGGGACCAAAACGTTGAAATTTTGGGTCCATGGCCTGGAAACTCCCCAGATCTTAATCCCATTGAGAACTTGTGGTCAATCCTCAAGAGGCGGGTGGACAAACAAAAACCCACTAATTCTGACAAACTCCAAGAAGTGATTATGAAAGAATGGGTTGCTATCAGTCAGGATTTGGCCCAGAAGTTGACTGAGAGCAGGCCCAGTCGAATTGCAGAGGTCCTGAAAAAGAAGGGCCAACACTGCAAATATTGACTCTTTGCATAAATGTCATGTAATTGTCGATAAAAGCCTTTGAAACATATGAAGTGCTTGTAATTATATTTCAGTACATCCCAGAAACAACTGAAACAAAGATCTAAAAGCAGTTTAGCAGCAAACTTTGTGAAAACTAATATTTGTGTCATTCTCAAAACTTTTGGCCACGACTGTATGCTTCAGTGTGTGCGCTCAGAAAACAAGACCGCAATTGAGTTCTCTTGCGTTGTCAAATTTCTCCATATGTCTGCACTTCTCCCACATATTGACTTTTTTGAACGTTTTATAAAACGGGCAGCAAGTGTATTTATGCTCGTGTCCGGCCGGTTTGTGCGCATCTAACCTCACTACGCAACAGATTGATTTTTTTTTCTGAATGAATCTCTTTCCAAATCATCCCTCCCTAACTTTTTCGTCTCGTTTTTATTCGTTGACGAAAATGCCAGTAGATTTTTGTCACAGTTTTTGTCATTCAAGAAGAATTTTAGTTCGTTTCGTTTTCGTCTGTGAAAAAAATGTCATTGACGAAGTTAATGACGAAAATTATACGTCAACGAAATTAACACTGGTACAATGCAGAAAGAGAAGTATTCTATAATATTCTATTAATATTCTATAGAAATTAGTATAAACGATATTCTTAATGATTATAACAACGAAAGTGTATTAAATTATCTCAGAATAACTGGCTTAATTAATAGAATTTAAAAGGTTTTCTTTTTTTTTTTTTAAGATATGGGAGATAGTTGACTCAGGCCCATATTCCAGTATAGTAGGTGGCGTTGATGCGCCTTAAAGTTGGATGCCGACCGCCATTTTTATTCACAAAGAAGAAAAAGAAGCACGCAGATAGCAAGAGAAAGCGTTGCTCATTGGATTTGATCCATTCTGTGTCCTAGAAAAATTTTTATAGATACAAATTTAGCACAGACCCCACTAATTTTAACACTCGCGGACATTGTTTTTGAATATTTAATCCGATCCGTCTGAGAGATATGAGAATTATTGCTGACAATCTACAGGCCTAAAGGACAGAAACATGAGCGTTTCAAATACTTATAAATTCTCTTCTTAGAGGACAAGACTGCAAGTAAGTTTTCCAAAAGGGGTTATTGAAAACGAATGTGTTTCTGAACATTTGTCTGTATTTTTGCTTCTGTTTTATGCTGTTGTTGTTTTTGTGATGCGCAATCAAAAGTATTTTTAAAACAGTCATTTCTCATTAAGACTCTTTGGTTATTCTACATGGCAATGCATTTGTTTGTAACTCACTTTATTTTATATAGTGCTTTTGTTGCTGTTGCTGCTAACTCAACATATTTGTTCATCTCATTAACGATCATCATCTCCAGGTCAAACTGAACAGCAGATAGTTTCCTCAACCCAGAGCTGATCACTGATCAGTTTATCTGCAGTATGTCAGAGGAGCGAGGAAAGGACTCTCCGTCTGAGATGAGTCTCTCACAGAAACAGAGGTAAGACTGAGTCTGTTTTCAGACAATCATTTTAAACACAGCTCCTGGACTTTCAGATGTTTGCTGGAAAAACTAAACCTTAACAAATGTAGCTCTAGATTTATAGATGTTTTGCAGAACTTAAGAGCTTCATAACTTCCTAATTAAAAAATAACATAAAATATTTAAAACGTACCCATTAGATAATAAATATCTGAGAACTGAAAATCAAAATCATCAAGCGCAAGCTACAAGAGCGCTTTAGAAAGAAGGAGAAAGAGGCGCACCTAGCTTTTCCATGCATTTTTAGGCGTGACATGTGAACGGCCACTTATGTGTGCCTAATGTACGACTGATATACAGGAGTGTCATACATTAGGCACACGCAAGTTCATTATTATTCTACTAATTGTCTTTATATTAGCGAGGTGGTTCTCAATCTTTTTTGGGCCAGTGCCCCCTAGCCATTATTCAGGTCCCTCACCGCCCCCATCAAATAAAACGTAGTCTAAGTGTCCTCCTGAATATTAAAGTTGATTATTATTATTTTGTGTTTATTGTTTTATATTTACAGTAATTCAAATGAATGAGGTCATAAAAATTCATGTTTAGAACATATTTACAGTGACATTTTTACAGATGAGATTTTAGTTTGTTCTTCCATTCCTGGAACACCCTTTTACTGCTGTGATATGTTTGGTTGTTTTAGATTTCAGTGACAAATAATAATATGTATCACTTAGTTTTAGAAAATACCCAGTTTTTTGAGAATATATTGAATTGCCCTTTGTTCACATAGTGGACATGCTTATTTTGGTGGGTAAATAACCACATTTACACATGCAAATGGAAGAAATGTAATCTGTACTTTACTATATTTCAAAGTAACATTCTGTAAAATGATAAAATCTGTGATTTGTTAATTCTATTTAACTGTTATTTAACTGACAAAAAAAAAAAAATCTAAAGTTTTCTCTGACCAACTTAAATATGTAGTATTATGAAGTCTGCAACACACTGACCACATAAACTGTTTTGAAACAGTTGACAGCAAGCAGGTGGATTGGTGAGGGCATCATGTTTGGGTATCAAAGGAGCTTCTCAGTCCTTGAAAGCAAAACTGCATCATTGGCTCAACATTTGTTTATATTAACAAAAATAATATTAAGTTGGCCAGTAAAAACATTTTTTTTTTCTTGTACTTCTGACAATTAAATAAAGGTTAAAGAGAAACATATTCTTGACTTTATGGTATTTCACAAAACATCCCAACTTTTCTGGTCTGTGGAAAGATGGGAAACGTCTCGGTTACGAAGGTAACCCTCATTCCCCGAAGGAGGGAACGGAGACGTTACGTCAATGACGTAATATTGGGGATCGGCAACGAGACCCTATCACCTCTGAGCTAAAGAGAAAAAGCCAATGAACATTGGCGAGTGGAATTTGCATGCCGCGCCTCTCCCCCGGACATACGGGTATATAAGATGGCGGCGTGCATCCACTCATTCAGATTTGCTGAGGAGCCGAGCCGCAACCCGGCTTCAGCGCAGTCCAGGATTGTGGCAGGAGGACGTAACGTCTCCGTTCCCTCCTTCGGGGAACGAGGGTTACCTTCGTAACCGAGACGTTCCCCCTCAGTCGTTCTCTACGACGTTACGTCAATGACGTTATATTGGGGACCTCTGGAAAACGCCACAATCCTGAACTGCGTTACGCAGCCGAGACCCAATGCCGGCAGGCAAGCGTGTCGGAACAAAGGGCTCAATGCGTAACCGTCCCAACGCCCTGTAGACCACGTTTTTTTTAGGTGGCCCACCAGGGGTGCCAAGTTTTGAAGCAGCCGTTGGGGGGCGGAGCACAATGACGGTTAAGTCATGTGGAAGCTTTAGAAGTAAGTCTAACTAGACTGGGGAAACACGGAAGGTTCCGTGGAGATACTGAGACATGATGCCACAACCGGAGGGGGGTGAAGGAGGCCACCTGATCTCGAAAGGGAGTGGTGGGAACCTTGGGCACGTAGCCGGGCCGGGGTCTCAGGATGACGTGAGAGTTACCTGGCCCGAACTCTAAGCACTCTTCGCTGACCGAAAATGCGTGTAGGTCCCCTACCCTCTTGATGGAGGCCAGCGCAGCCAGGAGCGAAGTCTTGAGCGTCAAGAACTTCAGCTCAACTGAACCGAGCGGCTCGAAGGGAGCTCCCCGAAGGCCCTGGAGGACCACGGAGAGATCCCAAGAGGGTACGAGGTGCGATCTAGGAGGGTTAATCCTTCTCGCACCTCTCAGGAACCTGACGATCAGGTGATGCTTCCCTAGGGATGAACCATCCACTGCATCGTGATATGCCGCAATCGCTGCGACATACACTTTCAAAGTGGAGGGGGACAGTCTCCGCTCCAACTTCTCTTGCAGGAAGGAAAGCACCACTCCGACCGAGCATTTCCGTGGGTCCTCTCGGCGAGAGGAACACCAGTCAACGAACAGACCCCACCTCAGGGCGTAGGCCTGCCTCGTAGAGGGGGCTCTAGCCTGAGTGATAGTGTCTATCACGGCCTGGGGGAGGCCAGTGAGGTCCTCCGAGTCCCGTCCAGAAGCCACACGTGTAGGTTCCATAGATCGGGACGCGGGTGCCAAATCGTGCCGTCCCCCTGAGAAAGAAGGTCCTTCCTCAGGGGAATCTTCCAGGGAGGGACTGCCGCGAGGAGCATGAGGTCGGCAAACCAGGTCCGGGTGGGCCAAAACGGCGCAACCAACAGGACCTGCTCCTCGTCCTCCCTGATCTTGCACAGGGTCTGTGCAAGGAGGCTCACTGGGGGAAAGGCGTACTTGTGGAGGCCCCGAGGCCAGCTGTGTGCCAGAGCGTCCCTGCCGAGGGGGGCCTGGGTCAGGGAGAAAAAGAGCTGGCAGTGGGAGGACTCTGGGGAAGCAAACAGGTCCACCTGAGCTTCCCCGAATCGACTCCAAATTAGCTGAACCGTCTGGGGGTGGAGTCGCCATTCTCCAGGAAGGGTGAGCTGTCGTGAGAGCACGTCGGCTGCACGATTCAGCTCTCCTGGAACATGAACGGCCCGCAGCGATTTGAGCCGCGTCTGACTCCAGAGGAGGAGATGGCGGGCGAGTTGCGACAGACGACGGGAGCGCAGACCACCCTGATGGTTGATGTACGCTACGGTCGCTGTGTTGTCCGTACGGACGAGCACGTGCTTGTGGCGCAGCAGTGGAAGAAACCGCCGGAGCGCCAGAAACACGGCCAGCAACTCGAGGCAATTGATATGCCACTGCAGTCGAGGTCCTGTCCAGGAGCCCGAGGCTGTCTGCCCGTTGCACACAGCACCCCAGCCCGTCATGGAGGCATCTGTGTTGACCACAATATGCCTGGACACCTGTCCTAGGGGCACTCCTGCCCGGAGGAAAACAGGGTCCGACCACGGGCTGAACAGGCGGCGACATTCCGGAGTAACGCCCACCCGGAATGTGCCGCGGTGCCATGACCATCTCGGGACTCGGTCGTGTAGCCAGCGCTGAAGCGGTCTCATATGAAGCAGCCCGAGCTGCGTAACTGCAGCTGCGGCTGTCATATGCCCCAGGAGCCTCTGAAAATCTTTGAGAGGGACCGCTGTCTTGTGCCTGAAAGCCTTCAGGGAGTTCAGCACTGACTGGACGCGCTCGTTGGTGAGGCGTGCTGTCATGGTGACCGAGTCCAGCTCCATACCGAGAAAAGAGATGCTCTGCACAGGGGAGAGCTTGCTCTTCTCCCAGTTGACCCGAAGCCCCAAGTGGCTGAGGTGCTGCAGCACCAGGTCCCTGTGTTCGCACAACACATCTCGCGAGTGAGCTAGAATCAGCCAGTCGTCGAGATAGTTGAGGATTCTGATGCCCTTCCGCCAAAGGGGGGACAGGGCACCCTCCGCGACTTTGGTAAAGACGCGGGGAGACAGGGACAGGCCAAATGGGAGGACTTTGTACTGATATGCCCGACCCTCGAAAGCAAACCGAAGAAACGGTCTGTGTCGAGGCAGAATCGAGACATGAAAGTACGCGTCCTTCAGGTCGATGGCTGCAAACCAATCCTGGTGTCGTACGCAAGACAGTATGCGTTTCGAGGTAAGCATCTTGAACGGTAGCCTGTGAAGGGACCGGTTCAATACTCGAAGATCCAGGATCGGTCGTAACCCACCCCCTTTCTTGGGCACGATGAAATAGGGACTGTAGAACCCTGATTTCATCTCGGCTGGAGGGACAGGCTCGATTGCGTCCTTCGCCAGGAGGTCCGAGGAGGCAGTGCGTCACTCAGGAACGAAACTCGGGGCACTAGGCCCAGAGGTGAAGAAAATTGCTCTTTTTGTGAAAATTTGGGTACCACTGACCCGGAGGTCAGTGGCAGCAGCGATGTTGTCTGGCCCCGGCCCTCCCCCGGGGCTGGGGGGACTGATGGTGACGTCCCCCGAAGAGCAATCTCCCTCATCTCCGGGCAGCCCGTGTCAGGGCCGCTTCGCAGACTTGCGGGTGGTTTTAGCGGGCCGCTGAGTCTCGGGCTGCGCCGCCTTCCTGCGACTGGCTCTACGCCCGGGCTGAGAGGTCTTGGGCTCAGCTGGTGGTGCAGGGGGCGGAGCAGAAGCCGCAGCCGCAGGGGGGCGCCCTCGGCGACGAGCAGCCTGAGGCCTGGCACCCGGCGGCTTGCTGGCACTGCGCCGGGGCAGGATGTGGCTTATGGCCTCAGACTGCTTTTGGACCGCTGAGAACTGCTGGGCAAAGTCCTCAACGGTGTCGCCGAAGAGGCCGGCCTGGGAGACGGGCGCGTCAAGAAAGCGAGCTTTGTCGACGTCGGCCATCTGCGCCAGGTTCAGCCAGAGATGGCGCTCCTGGACTACCATTGTAGACATCACCTGACCGAGGGCCCGCGCCGTTACCTTCGTCGCCCGGAGGGCGAAGTCGGTAGCCGAACGCAGTTCCTGCATCATCCTACGGTCAGAACTACCCTCGTGCAGCTCTTTGAGTGCTTTGGCCTGGTACACCTGCAGGGTGGCCATCGCATGCAAGGCTGAGGCAGCCTGGCCCGCCGCATTATAAGCCCTCGCAGCAAGCGCTGACGAGAGCTTACAAGCTTTGGACGGGAGACGCGGACGGTCCCGCCAGGTGGCGGCGTTTTGCGGGCACAGGTGCACCGCAACCGCACGCTCCACCTGAGGGACATCCACGTACCCCCTGGCTGCCCCGCCATCGAGGGTAGTGAGAAGGGAGGAGCCCTGACGTGTACGGGCCGAGTAGGGGGCCTTCCACGTCTTAGTGAGCTCCTCATGCACCTCGGGAAAGAAAGGCACTGGGGCGGAGCGAGGTGTGGTGACGTCGCTACTCGCGCCCAGATACCAATCATCAAGCCGCGAGCGTTCGGGAGAAGGCGCCTTAGACACCTCCAACCCGATACTCGCGGCCGCCCGACGGAGCATGGCCGCCAGTTCAGCGTCCGCCTCCGACTGAGCAGCCGCCACAGCGGGGGGCTGCCCAGTAGAGGCTTCCGCATCAGCAGGCGTAAGCCCCTCCTCTGATGCAGTGATGGACATCCTGTCATCCTCTGGAGCGCCAAAGGTAACACTAGGTCCAGCTGGTGGACGAGTGCTGAGCTTTGGCAACTCCACGGGGCCACGCTTTGAGGGACCGGACTTCCGCGGGGGCTGACCCGACGGAACGTTTGGCACTGTCACCCTCAGATCACCTTCACCTCTAACCAATGCAGCCGAGGAGCCGGGACGGCCCGCCGAACTGGAAGGGGTAGAGGATGAAGGGCGCCATCTCGCGAACGAGAGGCGCGATCGTAGCGTGGCCATGGACATGCGCTCGCAATGAGTGCACGATCCATCCACAAACGCCGCCTCAGCGTGTTCTCGGCCCAGGCACGAGAGGCAGCGCTCGTGGCCGTCATTAGACGACAGAAAACCACCACATCCAGCAGCACACGGTCGGACAGACATCCCGGAAGACGCTATCGACGACCGTGTAAGAAAATTGCTCTTTTAGATCGGCGTGCCCCAGGGAAGGCTTAGCCAGTATCGCTGGTCAGGCACAGATGCCGGCAGCGCCGGTAACACGACCAGGAAGCAGGAAGCAGGAACAGGAGCAGGAACAAATCAGGTTCTTCTCCGTCTTCTTTCTCTTCTCAGGAACAGCTCACAGGCGAGGCTCCGAAGCAGAAATCTGAATGAGTGGATGCACGCCGCCATCTTATATACCCGTATGTCCGGGGGAGTGGCGCGGCATGCAAATTCCACTCGCCAATGTTCATTGGCTTTTTCTCTTTAGCTCAGAGGTGATAGGGTCTCGTTGCCGATCCCCAATATTACGTCATTGACGTAACGTCGTAGAGAACGACTGAGGGGGAACATATGCTCCTCATATTCTAAATATTTACTATTTTAGTTCTGATTTATATATTTGTTATAGTCAATTAAATTTTAAATCTTGCTTTTTTTGTCAGTGTGGTGCGCCAGCTATAATAATGAGAAATGTTTCCTAAGCAACAATCAGCATGATTTCTGAATGATCATGTGACACTGAAAGATAATAAAGAGAAATAAGCTTAGCATGAGAGGAAAACACATTTTAAAATATATTCAAATATATATATATTTTTTTTTCAAATAGAATTAATGTTTTTACAAATGCAACCTATTTATTAATCCATTAAACACTGAGCTTTTTAAATGGTAGTGTAGGCCTATATTATAAGCTATTTTATTAATAATATATATAGGCCTATTTTAAAAGCATGTATTTTAACCCAAATATAACAGCCCATATTAACCCATACATAATTGTATTTTAAAAATATGTCATTGAATGCCACATGACATTCATCACATATTTGCTTTGACTGGACATTAAATATCATCATCATTAGTTTCCCAAAGAGCAAAAAAGCCACGTGTATATAAATTAGGGTATATTTGTTCCTTTGAACAAACCTTAAAAAGTTGACATTCAAACCAACTGCAGCCAATCAGCAAACAAAAAGCTTTCATATTAATGTTTCTAAACAAGAAAAAACATCTCATGCTTTATCGTGTCTAAATGCTTGTCTAGTTGTTTTGACGGAAAGTCCTGCAGGTGCGCTACAAAAAGTCAAGCGAACACTGACGTAAAAAGTCGATGCTAAAGAAATGAGACACTGTCAAGTCTAGAAGCTGTGATCTCGCAGCTAACACTACTACACTGGCCGCGAACGGCGCGACACGTTGCGTTAAAGCACATAGATCCCGTTGCAATCAGTGGTTCAGTAACTGAGCGCGAGCACCTCATAAACGGATGCGCGTTCACAGCCGCATTCCACGCGCTTGCGCTACCGACGAGTTGACGAATAGATATACGAATTGCGCAATGATGCATCCAGTGTAGAGACGGCATCAGGACGTGGCAGACCATCTTCTTTTGCAAGTTTCAGATCATACATATTTGGTGTAAACTCGCATTAACCAAACGCCCCACAAGAAAAGCTCAGCGCCCCCCTTTCCAAAATATTGCTTCCAGCGCCCCCCGATGCACCGCGAACGGCCCCGTTAAGAAACACTGTATTAGCGCAATGGTTTGCTTCATGCAGCTGAGAAATGTAGTTTGTGTGCAGCGGCTGGAAGTTTTGAGCCTCCATTCAGTCTGTATTTGACAGTGTCATGAGGCTTGCTACGCGAGTCTGAAACAATCAATCACAGAACAGGAAAGAGGCCGTGCTTTGATTATTTTTAATTGAACACATTAATAATGAAATTAAACAATTATAGGATAATATTTAAATTAATTTTAAATTATCTTGCGGCCCGCCTGGAGGATCACTGAGGCCCCCTAGTGGGTAACGACCCCCGGTTGAGAAACCCTGTTCTAGATAGTTAAATTATTTAAATATTTAAATTCTTTTTAGTCAAATGATTTAAATGTTTGTGAACACACTGTAGTTTAATTGCCATCAAGCTCAGATTCACTCTATCACTGTATCTCTACAGCAGGTCTGTGAGTCTCCAGATGATCAAAAACATTCAGTTTCTCAAGACATTTGTTTTCTGTGCTGATGTTTGTCACTCCTTCTGAAAGATCTTGAGGTCTTTAATCACACACTCTGTATTTGTAAACTGAAAATCATGATCTAGTGAGGTTTTGCTCTTCTGCTCTGTGGGACGTTTCTGTTCTCCTGAGTTTGCTTTAGGACTGAGTGTCTCTCTAGTTTCTTTCAAATACATCTATTAGACTTTGTTTTCAGATATTTATGTCTTTATTCGTGTAACCAAATGACCTACATTTTGACCTTTAAATCAGAGCTGAATTGATTTTGCTTCATCTTCTCTTCTGCAGGTTTTTGGGTCCTGCTGCAGATGAAGGCTGTCAGTATGTGACTGGAATTGTGGGTAAAAACCCGTTACTCCTGAGAGAGCTGGATCTGAGTGAACATGAACTAGGAGACACAGGAGTGAATCAGATCGCTGCTCTACTGCAGGATAAACACTGTACACTCAACACACTGATGTGAGTATTGATAGTTTATTTACAATGTTACATTACTTTTAATAGTACTGTTATTGTAGTTGATCATATTTCCTCATTTGTTTCAGTCAGAGCAGTTTTTCTCAGCATCACAAAAAGCCACTATAATGTGAAGTAAAATTTATGTGTGGTTAGAGAAAAACTAAAATGTTGAAGTCACTGAAATAAAGCCATAAAACACATTTTTTTTTTTTTTTTTTTGTTCTTTACACTAATAATATTTATTTTTTGATTAACATGTATGGTTACAATTCTTCAAATGAAAACCAGGCTCTGTTTGAAAACAAAATTGTCTTTTGGCTAAACAAGTATCCATCTGGTATAATTTGTATGGGAGGAGACTTTAACATTGCTCCAGATAATATGCTAGATCGTATGCCACCAAAGAAAATTCCATGTAACTTGCTACTTAAAACCTTTATGGAGAAATTTGATTTAATAGACATTTGGAGGCAAAAATATCCAAACAAAAAAACATATACTTGGTGTAATACTGATTTTTCCAGGCAATCAAGAATAGATTTTTGGCTTATATCTATTAATGTTGACTTACATAATATTTTTGTGGATGTAATTCCAACCCCTCTAACTGACCACAAAGCATTTTTTCTCAATATGCAGATATCCACTTATTATAGTCCAGCCAAATCATCTTATTGGAAACTTAATAATTCTTTATTGAAAATCCAATCAGTAAAAATAGAGATTCCACGCCTGATTAAGTATTTTTTTTAAAGGGCTAATACAGAAAGATCATATTGCACTAATTGTGAACTTTTTAAATGTGAGGCTTCTAAATATTTAAGGCATGTTGGCAGTCATCTTGCTAAAATTCATAAGGAACAGGAAGATACAATTATATTTGGAATTAACACTCTTATAAAGGATCTAATCATTTTTCAGATTTAGATAAAACAAATATGGCAGAATTACAAAGCAGATTAGACAACATCTATAAAAAAAAGGCTGAAGGAGCTTCATAAGGTCTAGGAAAAGGTGGCTGGAGGAAGGTGAACAGAATACCTCTTACTTTCTTAAAAAATCAGGCTTCATTAAATACTATTCATCAGTTAAAAATGAATGATAAAATATCAAAGGACCCTAAAGAGATTTCTGAGTATTGCTCCACTTTTTAGCGTAAACTATATGCATCACAATATGATGCTAAAGTATCAGATGATTTCTTAAATTCAGTGGGAGAGATTAAAAAAATAGATAGTTTAGAAAAAACTATGTGTGATCAACCTATTAGTTTAGAAGAAATAACCAATTCAATTCATAACTTTAAAAATAATAAGTCTCCCGGAACTGACGTCTAACCTCAGAATTTTATCAATTATTTGCTGAGCGACTTGCCCCTTTTCTACTCTTAGTTTTTTGTGAAAGTTTATCTAAGTCCAGCCTCCCATCTACCATGACTCAGGGGTTAATTACCCTTATTCCTAAACCTAAAAAAGATTTGTCAACTATTGATAATTGGCGGCCAATTAGTCTTTTGAATAACGATTATAAATGAATTGCCTCTATATTTGCTAAAAGAATTAAGAATGTATTAGAATATATTATAGATGAAACTCAGTCTGGTTTTATGAAAAACAGGCACATTTCGAATAATATAAGGTTGGTCTTAGATATATTAGATTATTCATATTTAATTGATGAACATAGTTTTATTTTATTCTTCGATTTTCACAAAGCTTTTGATACCGTGGAACATAATTTTTTCTTTTCTTCTTTAAAGATTTTTGGGTTTGGTGAGTTCTTTTGTGCAGCAGTTGAAACCCTGTATAATAATGCAAATTGCTCAATCAAACTCAAACATGGAACTACCTCTAGATTTGATTTAAAAAGGGGCATTAGACAGGGTTGTCCTATATCTCCGTATCTTTTCCTGCTTGTGACCCAATTATTATCAGTGCATGTTAAAAAAAATATTATGCTCTTTCTCTCGCTCTAGTCTATGTGTGCTCTTTCTCTCGCTCTAGTCTATGTGCGCTCTTTCTCTCGCTCTAGTCTATGTGCGCTCTTTCTCTCGCTCTAGTCTATGTGTGCTCTTTCTCTCGCTCTAGTCTATGTGCGTTCTTTCTCTCGCTCTAGTCTATGGGTGCTCTTTCTCTCGCTCTAGTCTATGTGTGCTCTTTCTCTCGCTCTAGTCTATGGGTGCTCTTTCTCTCGCTCTAGTCTATGCGCGCTCTTTCTCTCGCTCTAGTCTATGGGTGCTCTTTCTCTCGCTCTAGTCTATGGGTGCTCTTTCTCTCGCTCTAGTCTATGTGCGCTCTTTCTCTCGCTCTAGTCTATGTGTGCTCTTTCTCTCGCTCTAGTCTATGTGTGCTCTTTCTCTCGCTCTAGTCTATGCGCGCTCTTTCTCTCGCTCTAGTCTATGTGCGCTCTTTCTCTCGCTCTAGTCTATGTGCGCTCTTTCTCTCGCTCTAGTCTATGTGCGCTCTTTCTCTCACTCTTTTCTGGAAAAATGCTCATATAAGGAGTTCCACCACTGTCTGTCATTAAAGCCACGATTGGAAAAAAAACAGCCGAAACCCGGAAGTAAGATTTTCGGCAAAGAAATTCTCTGTCATTTGTCCAAATTATTTTTTTTTACTTTGTCTATGTTTAGCATGAGAATCCAACTCTTTAACACTATAAACAACTCTGAATATATGAAACACCATTGAACCCCCCCTTTAATGTTGAGAGAGCAAGGTAAGATGAAGCTGCAAATCATTTAATATTAGGCTATAGTCAGCTGTTGTACAATAACCGACAGCTGTATCCAGTGATGGAAACTACTCGACTTTTTCTCAAAAATGTCCAATTTGAGAGAAAGAGAGAGATATGCGAATCTGCATCTGTTTCTCTGTACAAACAATAAAGCGTTTAGTTACTTAACAGCGATTCAATTTTGCAGCCCACTTTGCTGAGAAATATAATTCAGTATCGATTCAAAAAAATTGCGGGGCAGCGCTGACAAGTTTATGAGCTATAATAGTCCAAATAAATCAGTCTTAGGTGTTTTATGAGTGTTGTGAGGGGCCCAACTCCTTGTTTGTGTGACCAGGGTGTGCTACGCCCCGCTAATGACACATGGATTATACATAACCAAGACGTATGTTATGCAATATTTGGCTGAGATATACTGTATATCAAATCAGCAACAAAAATCTGAAATTAATTGCCACATGAATGTTGTTTCTTATGCTCAAATAGTGTTTAAAAGGCTTATTTTTCAGGCTAATGATGCACAGATTATACGTAACCAAGACGTTTGTTATACAATATTTGGCTGAGATATAACTATTTGGAAATCTGGAATCTGAGGATGCAAAAAAAGTTGTCCAAATAGATTAGATTAGATTAGATTCAACTTTATTGTCATTACACATGTACAAGTACAATGCAACGAAATGCAGTTTAGGTCTAACCAGAAGTGCAATAAGAAGTAAAGTGCAGGATATAAGTTAAATAATTTAAATGTAGATAAAGCGTTCTATGGTAATAATTACAGATGGATACATACTATGAACATAATATACAGATGGTTATGTACTATAGGCAGGAATTACAGATGGGATATTTACAGATGGGATATTTACAATGTAGTAAAATGTGCAATGAAGTGCAGTGTATATTAAATACTGAATAGAATATTAAATACTGCAGGTGAAATTTTGATCAGATGTTCATCCGAGGTATCAGTGCAGTGGATTAAGTAGTGAATTGCAGTATAATATATGCTGCAATTATACAATGATTGAGAGTGAAGACAGACAGGTAGTGCAAATGAGCATTAGAATAGTGGTTTTAAAGTAACTTAGTGCATATGAGTGATCATGTAGTGCAAATACAAGTTAATAGTGCAAATACAAAGGTTATGGTTGATTAAAGAGGTATGAGGAGGATGAGGGAAGTGAAGGTGTGAAGGAGATGCAGTGGAATCAATGAGGGGCAGAGTTCAGTAAGGAGACAGTTCTAGGAAAGAAGCTGTTCCTCAGTCTGCTGGTTCTAGTCCGGAGGCTCCTGAAGCGCCTGCCGGAAGGCAGGAGAGAAAACAGTCTGTGGGCGGGGTGAGAGGAGTCCTTAAGAATACTGCGTGCACGACGCAGGCAGTTTTTCCTCTGCAAGTCTTTGATGGCAGGGAGTGGAGTCCCAGTGATGCGTTGGGCAGTTTTCACCACCCGCTGCAGTGCTTTTTGCTCCGCAACAGAGCAGCTTCCATACCAGACTGTGACACAGTTGGTTAGTATGCTCTCTATTGTGCAGCGGTAAAAGTTCACCAGGATGGCTGGGGACATCTGATTTTTCTTCAGTGTCCTTTTCTTCAGTGTCTAAATAAAGTTCTTAGCGATGCATCTTACTAATCAAAAATGAAGTTTTGATATATTTATGGTAGAAAATGTACAAAATATTTTAATGGAACACGATCTTTACTTAATATCCTGATGATTTTGGCATAAAAGAAAAATCCATCATTTTGACCCATACAATGTATTGTTGGCTATTGTTGTATTTTAACACACAACTATTCATAACTGCTTTTATTTAAAGTTTGTGTTTCACAAAATGTCAAATGTCTAATTTTGGTGCAGCATTTACTGTAAATTATAAAAACTGAACGAGAGCATTTTAATAATCAGTGATCAGTATCTGCCTCAAATGTCCTGATTGAATATTGTTAATGTTAGTTTATATAATTATTCATTGTTCATGTCAGTTCACAGTGTATTTACTAATTATCAGAAAATATTTGCATTTTTAAACTGTATTAGTAAACGCTGAAACTTACATTAAGGTTATTAAATGTTAGTTGTTCATCATTAGTTCATGTTAATTAATGTAGTTAATGTTATCAAGTGAAACCTCATAACTTTGATAAATAGCTCACATCTTAATGGGTAATTTTGCTGATTTTCAACCTTTGCATACCTTTATAACTTTTGTGTAGTTTGTAGTATATTTAAATGAACAATGTGTAGTCTTTCTCCATGTTACCTGCACACAGATATCACCATTTATTTGTCAGCAAAAGTCTGCTGGAAGATGCAAAACACATTAGTAAGATCATCATAGATCTGATTCATTGTCTTTTCTCTTTCTGTCTTCAGTCTGAGTGATTGCAGTATTACAGAGAAACAGTGTCTCATCCTGACTTCAGCTCTGAAATCAAACCCATCACACCTGAGAGAACTGGACCTGGGGTTTAATAAACTAGGAGACTCTGGAGTGAAAAACCTCAGTGATCTACTGATGAACCCACAATTCAAGCTGGAGAAACTACGGTTAGTATCATTTAAGGGAAATGTCTATTATTTAGTATATTTGTATAGTTAGAAATGGTAAACTGCAAATAGCTCAAATGATTTGATTTGATTGATTGAATGATTTTCTTCCATTACAAATGTGAAAGTAGACATTTAATTTAGTTAATTTGACTGTTGTTTCTATATTGATTCTACATATTAATTTCCATTGGTAAATTCACTTATTTGTTGACTGAGAGTGTGTTCAGACTTGGATTGTAACTCGTTTCCTCAAATACTCCTCTCTTGGTTTCTTCATTAACCCTTTAAACCCGAGGCACCTCTCGAACAAAAGAAATCATAATAACTAAGCAACCCCTGATGCAAAAACACAAAATGGGTATCATTTTAAAGCTTAGAATCTCAGGTTTTTAAAGAATGTAATTATTTTTATCAGCTCCTAATGAGCGCTGAGCAGTCCCTCTAAACCGGAGTGTACCGGTAAAATATTAGTAATCATATTTCTCAAACCACTGCCTTGATCAACAAACATTGGATATAAAAAAAAAAATAAATAAATAATGATTGAAAGCTTAGAATCTGAGCTTTATAATGCATGCAGGCACTGATTAACTCCAAAGTAGTGCAGAATTGTTTGCTAAATTATTATTATTATTATTTTACTAAATATGTTTTTGTGCCATGTACTGTGATATGTCAGAAACAGCAGCTCAGATCGGCATGTGTCATTATCATTGGAAAGGTATCATCGAGTAGAAAACAAGGATTATATTATAATTGTTTGGGGCTTTGGATAAACTGGAGTGAGTTTTTGTACAAGAAGTCACCCCAGACCCATATGAAAATAATATATTGATCTCACCTTTTTGCTTGTAACTTTGTAAAACATGCTCCGATAGTGAAAACATCTGCAGCATTATTTAGAGCAGATTCATCTGAATAAAAACAATCCTCATTATAATCAGTTATTTATATCTGAAGATATTCATCATGCATTTATATCATAAAACTGCACAGGCGGCATGTAGATCAGCAAAATATCTAAGGTAGCTGTCATTGTGGCGATTTCACTCAACTTCATGAAACATGCATTTATCAGAGAAAATAACACCACATTATTTTCAGAAAATTCTCCCAATTAAAAAGAGCCCAAATTGATCATAATTCATTCATGAGATCTAAAGATATTCCTAATGATGTTATCACACACATGAAACCATTAAATTAAGAAAAATATAGGTTACATTTTCATTCATAACTTCATGAAACATGCTCTGATCGTGGAAAATGGCCATCATTATTTACAGCAGATTCTCACGATTGAAATCCAAAATCAAAACAATCTATTGCTTCTTTGGTGTGTAAATAATAACTAGACTCATGAATTTGAGAAATCAGTTGGAAAGCTCTATTGAACACTTGGCAAGCAGAATGTAAAACCTAGATGTGTTCTGTCTATTTTATCTTTCATGTAACTCTTTTAAATAGTTGGGTATCATTTTTAATCTTAGAAATTCAGCTTTCGCATGCATCCAACCATTTTGATCAACTCCTAGCCAGTGCTGCCTAGTTCCTCTAAACCGGAGTGTACCGCCAGGGGGCATCCCCTAAATGAAGAAAAATAATAATCATATTTTACAAAATCACTGCATTCATCAACCCAAAATATGTGTCATTTGAAAGACTGGAGTCTGAGCTTTACAATGCATGTAGATACTTTGATTAAATCTCACATAGTGCTGAGTTATTTTTTAGTGCATGTTCTCTAATATGTCAGAAACATCATACAGCTCAGATAGTCATGAGTCATATGTCATCTGAAAGGTCTCATTGAGTAGAATAAAACAAGTAAAATGATTTGACTAAATTTAAGTGAGACATTACTTCAAATGTAAAACTGTAAATGGCTGAGAGAAGGGCTGCCTTGGTTCTAAATGCTGTAACCTTTGATTAGTTCATGATATCACCACAAAATTAATACACATACTTATTATTTTCATGTGATATTGAACGTCAAAAAAGAAGGATGTGAAAAAATTCCCTTGGCCACACAAATTTTTCTTACATTTTTTCATCAATTTATCAACAGGAGAATATTTAAATGCAAAGATTTTACCCCCTAAATATATAGAAAGATTTCTATCAAACCTTTCAACTCTCTTTGCTACTGTTACGAGCGCGGTCTCTGTGGTGCCCTCCAACCCCCGCCAGCGGGAGACCTCTCCTGAATATTAGCCTTCTCACTCCATTTCCCATAAGCCCCGTACCTGGCAGCGTTCCGCTTCCGGGTCGCTCACCCCTGGTGGCCATTTTCCTGCCCAAGCCACGGTATTGGCGGTCCACCAACGCCAACTCGTCCGCCTTACCTCTCTCACGGAGGACCTGGTTAAAGCTCTACAAGCCCTCCAGCTGCCTTCTCAGACAACGCCGAGCCATCCTTTACCGGCCTCACCGGCAGCCGCCGCCGCCACCGTAACTCCCCCCGCCATGGCACCAGCCACCACCAGTCCACGCCTGGCCTTCCCCGAGAAGTTAGACGGATCCCCGGATAAATATAAGGGCTTTCTATTGCAATGCTCACTGTTTGTTAACCAACAGCCACATTTGTATCCCAATGATGATTCACGCGTTGCATTCGTTTGTTCACTACTAACCGGGAGGGCGTTGGACTGGGCCACGGCGGTGTGGGACCATTCCAGGTCAGTTTTCCCGTCTTTTGTCATTTTTCTCCAGCGTTTTCAAGAAGTCTTTCAGCCTTCCACCGCTGGAGGGGATGCTGGGGAGCAACTGTTGTCCTTACGGCAGGGAAATCGCACGGCGGCGGATTATGCACTCAGCTTCAGGACCCTCGCCGCCCAGAGCGGCTTCAACGATGTTCCCCTGAAATTACTATATCGCAAGGGTCTCAATTCGGGTCTTCAAGCTGAGCTAGCCTGCCGGGATGAGGGAGCCACTCTAGATCAGTTCATCGACCTTTCCATCCGTCTCGACACCCTCATACGAGACAGAAGACCACCTCGGACCACCCGCAGCCCTAGTCTCTCTACCTGGACCACCCCTGCTACCGCTGAGGCAGCCCGGAGCCCATGCAGATTGGAGCCACTCGTCTGACCCTCGAGGAGAGAGAGCGTCGGCTTAAGAACAACCTCTGCCTATATTGCGGCCAGGCCGGCCATATCAGAGCCAACTGCCCCACACGTCCACCTACCAGAAACCCATTGGTGAGTAACAGTTCCACGTCTCTCAATCGTTTCGAAGTCCCTGTAACCCTGAGTTTCGATAATCACTCTATCGACACCACCGCCCTCATTGACTCGGGGGTGGCTGGCAATTTTATTGACTCAGCCTTTGCCCATGCTCATCACTTACCCGTTCTTTCTTGTACCCCACATGTGGCAGTGGCACGCTAGGCTCCGGACGCATCAACCACACCACCCAGGACCTCGTTCTCCTCACCAACCATAACCACCAGGAAACCTTACGGCTATTTGTCATCTCGGCTCCTCAGACTCCCCTCATTCTGGGATATCCCTGGCTCCGACTCCACAGTCCCACCATCTCTTGGGCCCAACACACAATCACCCAATGGTCAGACTTCTGTCATCAGCACTGTCTCCATCATCCTGTGTGTCAACCATCCACTCCCAGCTGCTCGACCACAGACATTCCCGAGACTCTGCCTGTTGAGTACCAGGACCTCCTACTGGCATTCAGTAAGTCTAGGGCTTCAAGCCTTCCTCCACACCGACCTGGTGATTGCGCCATCGATCTCCTACCAGGAGCTGTTCCACCTAAGGGCAGGATATTCCCCCTATCTCAGCCAGAATCAGAGGCCATGAAGGAATACATACAAGAGGAGCTCGAGAAGGGATTCATTCGGCCTTCCACGTCCCCGGCATCCGCAGGCTTCTTCTTTGTAAAAAAAAAAGGATGGCGGCCTCCGACCCTGCATCGACTACCGAGGTCTGAATGATGTGACAATTACGTACAGGTTTCCTCTTCCACACGTACCCTCAGCCCTAGAACATCTGTGCACTGCCCGATTATTCACCAAACTTGATCTGCGCAGCGCATATAATCTGATTCGCATACGAGAGGGTGACGAGTGGAAGACGGCCTTCTCAACCTCTTCAGGCCACTATGAATACCTCGTTATGCCCTTTGGCCTCTCCAATAGTCCCTCCTGTTTCCAGGCATTCATCATTGAGATCTTCAGAGACATGCTTAACCGTTGGGTGATTGTGTACATCGACGACATCTTGATATACTCAGAAACCTTGGAGGATCACGTCAGGCATGTCAGAGCCGTGCTCCAGCGCCTCATCCAGCACCAGCTCTACGCTAAAGCAGAGAAGTGCGAGTTTCATCAAACCTCCATATCCTTCCTGGGCTACATAATCAGCTCGGAGGGCGTGGCCACGGACGACCAGAAGGTAAACGTCATACTCAAATGGCCACGTCCCAACACCCTGAAGGAGCTTCAGCGTTTTCTGGCCTTCGCCAACTTCTACAGGAGGTTTATTCGCAACTTCAGCTCTGTGGCCGCACCTCTCACTGCTCTCGTCCGGAAGGGCACTCATCGTCTCTCCTGGTCTCCCCCGGCTCTGACTGCCTTTGAGGATCTCAAGCGTCGCTTCACCTCGGCCCCCATCTTGCATCACCCTGACCCAGAGAAGGAGTTCGTGGTAGAGGTTGACGCCTCCAACACCGGCATTGGGGCTGTCCTGTCACAACGCTATGGTAATCCCCCCAAGCTGTTCCCATGCGCCTTTCTGTCCCACAAACTCTCTCCTGCTGAACGTAACTATGATGTGGGCAATCGAGAGCTTCTGGCCATCAAGACAGCCCTGGAGGAGTGGCGGCACTGGTTGGAGGGGGCCAAGCTTCCTTTCACCGTGCTAACTGATCACCGCAATCTGGAATATCTTCGCACCGCCAAACGACTCAACCATCGCCAAGCCAGATGGGCCTTATTCTTCACACGTTTCAACTTTCAAGTAACTTACCGCCCAGGTACCCAGAACACTAAAGCTGATGCCGTGTCTTGGATCCATGACTCTAATCCTCTGCCCACAACCCCTGAAGGTATCCTTCCTGCCTCCATCATTGTCGGCCCCGTGCTATGGGACCTAACCACTGAGATTTCCGAAGCTCACTCCTTAGAACCCCCCCCTCCCAATTGCCCTCCAAATTTGACCTATGTGCCCACACCTCTCCGCCAACGTGTCCTTGATTTGGTTCACTCTCTGCCCAGCTCAGGTCACCCAGGCATCACAGCTACTCTACACCTTCTCTCAAACTGCTTCTGGTGGCCTTCGCTCCGGGCTGATGTTATCCTTTTCATTAAGAACTGTCCCACTTGCAACGCCGCCAAGGTTCCCCGTCAGCTCCGTGCCGGCCTCCTGCAACCACTGCCCACGCCCCAACGCCCGTGGTCCCACATCTGTATCGACTTCCTCACCAACCTCCCACCCTCTCAGGGTAACACCACCATCCTCACCATTATTGATCGTTTTTCTAAAGGCTGTCGTCTGGTCCCTTTACCCAAACTTTCCACGGCTTTAGAGACTGCTGAGGTGCTATGCAACACCGTGTTCCGCTTCTTCGGACTGCCGGAGGACACTGTCTTGGACCGCGGACCTCAGTTTACATCCCGCGTCTGGAACACCTTCTGCCGCCTTCTGGGCATCAATGTAAGCCTCACATCCGGATACCATCCTCAAGCCAATGGTCAGGTAGAGAGACTGAACCAGGAGTTGACCCGCTTCCTCCATTCCTACTGTCACAACCATCAAGAGGACTGGAGCCGATTCCTTCTATGGGCCGAATATGCTCAGAACTCTCTCCGTAAGCCTACCACTAATCTCACTCCATTTCAGTGTACCCTAGGGTTCCAGCCTCCCCTCTTCCCATGGTCGGGGAAGCCTTCCGATCTTCCTGCGGTCAACTCCTGGTTCCAACGAAGCGAGGAGACCTGGAACCAGGCCCATGTGCACCTTCAGAGAGCCATCTGCCACACTGCCGTTCAGGCCAATCGACATCGCAGACCCGGCCCTTCCTATGCCCCAGGACAGTGGGTGTGGCTTTCTACTCGGGACCTCCGCCTCAAGCTTCCCTGCAAGAAATTAAACCCCAGGTACGTGGGCCCTTTCAAAATTCTCAGACAAATCACCCGTTTCTTTTCGTTTGGATCTTCCTGCTCAGTACAAAATCTCACCCACGTTTCATGTCTCCCTGCTGAAACCCGCTGGCCGCCCGAGAGGAGGGGAGAACCTAGACGAGACCGCCACGCAGAGGGACCACCCCCCTCCTGGTCGACGGCGGGGAGGTTTACCAGGTCAACACGCTCCTGGACTCCAGACGTCGGGGGGGCCGTCTACAGTACCTTGTTGACTGGGAGGGCTTCGGCCGGAGGAAAGATCTTGGGTCCCAGCCGAGGACATCCTGGACCCAACCCTCACCGCCGACTTCCACCTCGCCCACCCAGATCGCCCAACCCCTCGTGGAAGGGGTAGGCCCCGACGTCACCCACCTCTTCGCGCCAGGAGTCGCTCGCAGGGGGGGTCTCTGTGGTGCCCTCCAACCCCCGCCAGCGGCCGCCATTACGCACGCTGGACGCGAAGTTTTGATTTGCCTCGGCGTCAACTCTAAGCGTTTTTTCACTACTGCTGGATTACCTTTGGATATCGACTCGGACTGCTCCTCTCGTGTGACCGTTCTCTGCCTACCCTTGTGACCCCTTGCTTCGTTATTGGATTTACCCCGGATTGCCAGTGCCCCCGACCCCCTTTGCCTGGACTCTGACCATTCGCTGTCTTGCCTACGTTACACCAGTCTGTTGTTGTCGACCCTTTGCCAGTCATTACTTTGAGTTTGTTGTCTGCTATAATAAACCGTTTGCTTATGGATCAACCGCCTCCTGTCTCATCATCACAGCTACAGTCTTGAGTTATGAGTCATTATTTATGTGTATGTCACGCAGAAAAAACATCAGCTCTACTGAGACAAAAATGCCCTCAGGGCTTAAAGGTTCATATATTAGAAGTTTATATGATTTTGCTGGTGTTTTAGTGAATGTTTGGCATTTACTCATGATCATCATAGATCTGATTCATTGTCTTTTCTCTTTCTGTCTTCAGTCTGCGTAATTGCAGTATTACAGAGAAACAGTGTCTCATCCTGACTTCAGCTCTGAAATCAAACCCATCACACCTGAGAGAACTGGACCTGAGCTTTAATGAACTAGGAGACTCTGGAGTGAAAAAGCTCGGTGATCTACTGATGAACCCACAATTCAAGCTGGAGAAACTACAGTTAGTATCATTTAAGGGAAATGTCTATTATTTAGTATATTTGTATAGTTAGAAATGGTAAACTACACTCTAAAATAGATTTTATTTTTATTAGAACAGAATTTATTAGATATTTATTTTTTATTTTATTGCTTTAATGATTTTCTTCAATTTAAAATGTGAAAATAGACATTTAATTGAGTTAATTTTACTATTGTTTCTGTATTGATTCTGCAGTAACACTTTCTATGAAGCCCATATTTATAATACATTATAAGGGTATTCTTAAGGCATTATAATGAATGCATAATGCATTATAAAAAACCTTATAATATGTTATATTATATTATGAATATTCATAAGAACAGTTTTAATGTATTATAATACTTGTAGTGGCACACCTTTCGTGTACATCCTTATGTACCACCTTTTGCAGCTAGTCTAACAACCAGTATTTGAAAAAACGCGAGTAAGACCGAATCTTCTTTTAAAAGGGTTTACTGAAGAAATGCAAAACAAAAATACAAAGGTATAATAGACTCGATATAGCTCGGTCAAAAAACTGTGTTGCTTCCAATGTCTATAGCTGCAATCTGACCTAAACGTACAAACAAACTAATGACATCATGACGTATTACTGCCGGAGGCCATAAAATACCAAAAATAAAAGAAAAAGTTCTTTAAATTGTATTAATTATTAAATTATGCATTTTAGATAATACAATCATTATGAATTCTTATTACATTTCAATATCAATTTTCACTATGTTTTAACCTTTTTAACTAAATTATCATCACAAACGAATTACACATAACTGGCTCTTACATTACCCGGCCCCTAATTGTTAGGCTGGAGGACTAACCAATTACAAACTTAAAACATTAAGAGCCAAACAACTTAAACTTCAAATGAGTGTAAAGTTCAACTTGTCTTCCTTTGTTATTCTTCCAACGTTGCTTCTTTCAACAGACACAGTTTATTTACAGGTCTTTCCAAAATGCTGGTCCTGGTCTTCAATTTCACTCTCCGCACCGTTCCATTGGAATCTGGCAATGTTTCAACTATTTTTCCCATTACCCAAGAGTTGCGGGGAGAAGAACTGTCCACTAACAGCACCACATCTCCCATCATGAAGTTTCTTCTGGGTTTCGGCCATTTCTGATGCTCCTGAAGAAGTGGAAGTTATTCTCGCGTCCATCTGGTCCAGAATAAATCTGCAAGATACTGGACTTGCTTCCATCTTCTTCTTGCGTATGTGTCATCCTTGCAGAAGATGCCTGGGGGCATGATTGGCTGAGACTTCAGAAGTGGTTGGGAGTTAAGGCTCAACGTCGTTTGCATCATCTTAGACACTTGTGAGTGGCCTGCCATTGATGATACTTTCAACTTCACACATTATTGTCTGAAGACAGTCATCATTCACCACTTGTTCCTTCAACAGGGAATTAAGAATTCTTCGAGCAGTATGGATTTGCCTTTCCCAAATCCCGCCCTGGTGAGGAGCAGCTGGACTGTTGAATATCCATTTTATTCCCTTTGGCTGCAAAGTTTTTTCTATCTTGTAATTGTCCAACTGTTGGATGGCTTCCCTTAATTCTCTTTCAGCTGCCACAAAATTTGTACCATTGTCGGACCTTCCTTCGCACAGGCTGTTCCGGCCAATCCTTTTCATGCAACAGAAAGTCTGGTCCACTTATCCATGTTCCCCCTTGCGCTTAGCTTTTCGCCTTCAGGCCTCTGCTGGCTTGATCTGCAGGGTTTTCGTTTGTTCTGACATATTTCCATTGCAATGACTTGGTTGCTTCTCAGATCAAGGAAATTCTGTTTGCAACCAATGATTGAAACGAGCAGTTTCACTGTCAATGTATCTGAGCACCGTAGTGCTGTCTGTCCAAAAGACAGATTGTTGCAATGGAATCTGAATCTCTTGCTTCAACATCTTGTCAACTTTTACAGCGACAACTGCTGCGGTCAACTCGAGTCTAGGGATCGTGACTCTTTTGAGTGGAGCCACTCTTGACTTCCCCATAAGGAAAGCGCAGTGTTTCTCACCCCGTTCATTCTCTAACAGTAGATAAGACACGATGCCGTATGCATACTCTGAGGCATCTGCAAAATGATGTAACTGCACTGCAATAGTGCATCCAAACATGGTGGGTTTAAGACATCTACTCACATGAAAGTTGGAAAGGTGAGTAACATCTTTCATCCATCTTTCCCACTCCTCTGCATGCTTTCCACCAATGTTCTCATCCCAACCACGCTGCTCTTTGCAGAGATCTTTCAATATAAGTTTTGCATGCAAGATAACTGGGGCCAGAAAGCCGAGCGGGTCGTAAATGGAATTGACAATCGATAAAATCCCTCTTCTGGTCATTGGTTTATCTTGCAGCCTCATACTGTAGGTGAAAGTATCTTTTTCTGTGTCCCACTACACACCGAGTGTCCTCTCTACTGGCAAAGTGTCGTGTTGTAAATCCAGGTCTTTCACTTCACTGGCTCTGTGCTCTTCAGGGATTGACAGTAACACCTTTCTGCTGTTACTCGTCCACTTTATTAAGGTGAACCCTCCACTGCTGCACAAAGCTCGAAGATCACTGACTAAGGTCACTGCAACAGATTCTGTAGCTACACTTCTCAGACAGTCATCTACATAAAAATTCCGCAGTACTGTCTGAATAGCATCTGGAGATGCAACATCCTTGTGATCCTCTGCAGTTCTTCTTAGCGCATATGAGGCTACACTTGGAGAAGAAGTAGCTCCGAAGAGGTGCACTGTCATCCGGAACTCCTCCACTGGCTCATCCAATCTACCGTTGGGCCACCAAAGAAAACGGAGTAAGTCTGCATCATGTTCTGGCACTTTAACTTGGTAAAACATCGACTCAACGTCCGCCATTACTGCTACAGGCTCCTCACGAAATCTCAAAAGGACACCAACTAATGTGTTGGTCAGATCAGGCCCCTGGGTAACTCAATGAACGTAGTGTCTTCAAGCCCGCACACTTCTAGGTCTGATATCACAAAACTGTTCATTAGTTTTTGTTCCCCTGATTTATCTTGGTCCATGGTGAATAAGAAGTATTTTTGTGGGCTTTCCTTTAACATTCAATTTTCTTTGCAGGTCTTCCATGCAGAATGTTGCTGTGCTTCCTGGGTCCAGAAAAGCATATGTTTCTATATGCTTATTACTATTCTTTGATTTAACTTTTACTGGTACTATTGATAGCACACATTCAGCTTCTCCGGCTCACGTAAGACCACATGACTCTTGTGTGATGGGAACTACCACACATGACACTTCTTTACTTTGAGCACCATCCTTTTTTTCTGATGAGACAGAACTTTCTTCCTTCACTTTGTGCAGAATGTCAGGGTGCTTCAATGCACATCCTTTGCACTCTAACCTTCGTTTGCAGAATTTGCTGAGGTGGCCAGGAACCAAGCATCCAAAACATAAGCTCTTTGATTTCAAGAATTCCACTCGTTTTTCATGTGGCTGACATTTGATTTTACTGAATGAAGCGAGAGTGTGAGACTGCTGGCAGTACAAACATGGTTTAGCAAAGGCATTCACTGGTTTAATAATGTTAGGAGGCTTGACAGGTATTTCTTGAGGCGCTTTACTTTCAGTAGCAACATTGATTGCAAAACTGCTTCCACGAACCTCTTTCCTTGCCGGCTGCTTTTCCTTTAGATTCATCTTTCCAGCTGTGTTTGGGCGGCTGTCTGAGATATTACCAAACAGAGGATCTATAGTTATCTTAGCCTGGTGGTCTATGAAGCTCACCTAATTTGTGATTATAGATTATAAGAGTATGATGATTTATAACACAATGAACACACTGCATCCACTTCAGTTACAATGGATTATATTTCTCATAGTTATAATGTATTATAAGTCTCATATCTCACCATTTTTCTTAAGCTACTTTACTTAAAGCCATCAATGACCACTTATAGGCAATGGTTTCAGGCACTTCTGAACAAAAAAACACAGAGATCAACCTCAAAACAGAATATTTTCCGTAAAATTTCAGCAGCCAGATAAACATTGATAATAATTGTGAACTGAGTATCCTTAATTTCAGGTAGAATTGGCCACTTAAGATAATTACAAAATGTATTTTTAAAACTTCATTATTAAAATGTTTTCTTTTTAAAGGTGTATTGAAGTCTGAAAATAACTTACTTTTGAATACTTTCCTTATTTCTTTGTTCTTACACTTTTTGTCCCCAATATGTATTCCTCAACAATGTCAAGATATGATACAGTCCACTATAAATGTAGATTTAATATGGGCTTCATAGAAAATGTGACTCTAGTATCCTCAAATACTCCTCTCTTGGTTTGTTCATTCATATGTTAGAAGTGTCCATGATTTTGCTGGTGTTTTAGTGAATGTTTGGCATTTACTCATGATCATCATAGATCTGATTCATTGTCTTTTCTCTTTCTGTCTTCAGTCTGTATTATTGCAGTATTACAGAGAAACAGTGTCTCATCCTGACTTCAGCTCTGAAATCAAACCCATCACACCTGAGAGAACTGAACCTGAGCTGGAATCAAGTAAAAAACACAGGAGTGAATCTCTTATGTGATGTACTGAAGGATTCACACTGTAAACTGGAGACACTGAAGTCAGTAACATTCACATACAAGAATCAAAATGATTCATATCACTTCAAAACACTTTATACTCAATATCTCATGATGAGTCTGACTTCACATTATATTTGTGTCAGATTCTTCACCTTAATGATTTGTTTGTAAGATGATCTCTCTCCCTTTGTTTGTCTCTTTCTAGTCTTTATAACTGTGGCATTACAGATGTTTCTTCTTTAACTCAGTCTTTGACAAACACAAAAGCACTGCAGTTTCTAAAAGAGCTTGATCTGAGACTCAATAATATTGGAGACTCAAAGCAGCAGCTCATTGATGTGCTGCGAGACTCAAACTGTGAACTGAGGTGAGTAAACTTCACTTTGTGATATTAAAGAGATTCATTTACCTCTGATACGTGGACAAATATATACTTTCAAACTGATCAAATGATCATCAAGCTTTATTTCAAAGGGTTTGTGTCAGAATGAAATGTAAAGTTGATCAAATGTTGAACACAAAGGAGGAAAGAGAACAAAAGCACACTGTCAGAGCTTTATACAACAACAGCAATGGAAATCATGTTCTAAATGTATTATATTTAAAACACAAATACTGTTTTATAAATGTGTATTTAAAATCAGGTATAGTCAGTAATTAATCTGATGACAGGATTGTAATGTAATGTTTTACTCAAAGAAGACCTGTGATGGAAATATAGTAACTAATTTGTACTTTGTTCCACTGAACTCTGATTATCTTGTCTTCTGTTCCACCTTACAGTGTAGATAGAGATTGACCACCAAAAGATGATAAATGCTGTATATCATAATTTGAAGCAGTAAACATCAGGTGAGGATCCATAGAAGAGCTTCACCTACTGTGTCTATGAGGAGGAAGAAGATATTTGTATAAACTCGTTCATAATGATTCAAATGTTTAAATGTTATTGTCAAGTGCAGCACTTAAATGTATCAAAAGATATAAAGCAAATCTACAATGTGAAATTTCCATGTTACATTTGTTATCTCATATTTTCAACACATTGTTGTTGTATTTTGTTCTATATTAAGTTAGTTATGTGTGTGTCTGTTAATAATGTACAGATATCCAGTATATTGTCTTTGTTCTGTGGATGGAGTCTCTCCTTCATCAGTTCACATCAACTAAACATTTTCACCAGTTAACAGCATTTGTGTGTCTTTCACATGGCTTAAGTTTTTAAGTTATTTCAACTTATGATTTTACATTTTGGATTGCTATATTTAAGTTAATTTGACTTTACAATATTTGCTGTTTCAACTTAAGCTGAAAAAATGTAACATTAATTTTCTTGTTATGTTAATGTAAACTTTATTTTAAATGCTATAATATAAACAGATTTTTAATAATAAAAACAGTACACAACCTGCCTGTGCATGCTACACTGCAAAAAATGCTTATCTTAGATATTTTGTCTTGTTTCAAAGCTGTCAAAATGAAGTGAGTTTTTGCTTGGAAATCAATTATTTCAAACAGAAAACAAGATTGTTTTGCTTAGTTCATTGGCAGATTATTTTGTTTGTTCTTAGCAAAAACTCACTTCATTTTGACTTCTTTTATCTAAAAACAAGACAATTTTTACTTGTCAAGAAAATCCTTCTTGATTTAAGAATTTTTAAAGTAATTTTTTAAGTAAGAAAAGCATTTTTTATGCAGTGTAATTTGTGAATGCCAGTATATGTGTACACAACAAAGGCACAAAAGTAACAAAAAACTGCCCAGAAACTCATACCTAATGGGAAACTACGGAGCCCGGGAAGTCACCTGTAGGAGAAAAAAAAAAATCCGTGGCGACGGTTTTGCAATTCGTCCCCTCAGTTTATAAACCGTACTCACGAATTATTAAACTGTTCCCTCGGTTTAACAAATAGTGCCCACGGATTAATAAACCGTACCCACGAATTTCCAATTCGTGCGCTCAGATTTAGCAAACTGTACTTTCGGTTTGTGAATTCGTACCCACAAATTCACAATCCGTTCCCACGTTTTTGTAAAGTGTACTCACGGATTCATTAGCCGAAAGAAGAACAGCAAGATCCTGGCGAATCATATTGTATATTGTTTTATTGCATATTATTATGTGGAATAGACCTACATCAAATTGTCTTTAGTGATTCTCTATCAGTTGTAGCGGGTACGTGGGGGAATACAACGATTTAATTAAAGCTGCAAGCAGCGATGAAAGGGCCCTCGCACCCGGGCTCACCGCCGACCGGTGGCTTTAGAAACACAGCAAACATTGACCAATTCATGCATTTAATGGGGTAAATTAAAAAATGATTGAAATATTCCTTCTATATGTACCAAACTTCCTGCTGCCAGATGGTGGCGCTATCACTATCACTTGATATTGGCATGTAGATATCTTCAGTTCGGCACTGTCATCAGACATATGAAGTTTGGTGCAGATTGAACCTTGTATGGTTGAGTTATTGAGTGATTTTCATGTTACCAGCAGGTGGCGCTATGATTGTAACAGAGTATTGGCCTTTAGATGTGTTCAAGTCAGGACTCTTATCATACATGTGAAGTTTGGTGCAGATCAGACACTGCCTGCCTGAGTTACAGTAACTTCCTGTTTCAGTGCATTAATAGCATCCTTTAGCACTTAGCTAAGTATTGCTAGCATGTTTTAGAATGTGTATAACACGTTGCTAGCCTTTTTTACACTTGCTGATGCTTTTTAATATGCTGCTAGGAGACCATAACAGTGTTAAACATGTTACTTCATGTTGCCAGCAGGTGGCGCTATGACTATGACTAAATATTGGCATGGACATGTGTTCAGGACATGAATGTTAATAAACGTGTGAAGTTTGGGGCAAATTGGATATTGTTTGCCTGAGTTACAGCAACTTCCTGTTTCATGGCGAAACATCAAAGTTTGTCAGGCCGCCAGGGACACGCCCTTCGACGAAAACTCAAAAGCTTCGCAATTTCGCGTCACAAAGGCCTTATAAACACACTCACCAAATCTGAAGATGATCCGATAAAAACTGTAGGAGGAGTTCGTTAAAATACGAGGTCTGAAAATGGCAAAAACTGCACAAAAACCGTACAGGAAATTACAAATAAAGGACTTCCTGTTGGGTTTGGGATGTTGTGCCAGGAGACTTTTTTGTAGGGATTGGTGTGATACACGTATGTACCGAGTTTCGTACACGTACGTGAAACGTAGCTCGAGGGGCACTCCGTTAAAGTTTTCTAGGTGGCGCTACAGAGCCATTTTGCCACACCCACTTCTGAAAGCCATATCGGATGTAAATTTTCGCCAGTCCTGACGCGTGTGCAAAGTTTCATGAGTTTTCGAGCGTGTTTAGGCCCTCTAAAATGCGATTCATTTCGGAGAAGAAGAAGAAGAATCGGAAGAAGTAGAAGAATAAGAAACGGAGCAATTCCAATAGGGTCCTCGCACCGCGGTGCTCGGGCCCTAATAAGAAAGATGTGCATCAAAAAATTTTTTATTTGTGATCATCTTAGCACATTATTGTTATTGTATAATAAACCTGCCATTGTTTTATGAATGACTTTTGACTAATTTTATATGTCGTTTTGGTAAAAATATTCTTAAATGTATATGTAACCTAAATGTAATGATAATAATTATTATTATTTATTATTATTGAACTCTCAATATTTTATTTTAGCCACCAATCAGTCATTAATCAATGGTGTTTTATCCTATTGGTAATTAGCCTAATGTAAAATAAATGCTAAAAAGAAGACTATTTTGTGAGTGCAGGGCATCATACTTTAAAGCACCAAAATAAAATATTAAGAGATCAATAAGTGGTTCAATTGTAAACTTTATTTTTCAAAATAGAAAAAGCTTCTGCAAAGGTGGTTGGGTAGTCCGTCCTGTTTAGGAAAAGCCATCATTCATTTAGTGACTAAATATTATTAACTCAGTCAGACCATGAGTCAGCAATGAATGTGATCTAAGGTTTGTCTTCCTTCTCTCAGCATATGCATCAGCCCTTATGGAGTCCCTGAAATTGCAATATTGCAGATCACCGCAGGCTCTACGAGAACGAAGCACTGTCTTGTCTTCACTACACCTGCTCCCCTTTCCAGATCCCTCCAAAGAATCAACAAGGATGATGCTGTTGGCGTGTATCTAGCTGTGATAAAGTAGATGTCCCGCTGGGTACAGCACACGCTGATGTGCACACACACGTACACACACATACACACACATACACACAAACCGCTTACCGTTCTTTCCCGTTTTGGCTGTTGAGATGCGAGTGCACACGCAGACGACAGCACATGGACAGTTCAGTCATTACTCATCCGCATTTAATCCGTTCATGTCATACACTCACACGCATACACTTGTCGTCTGTTTGTTTGTTTGTTTCGTCGGCCTTCCGGGCTGAGATGCGGCGCCGGCAAACCCGAGCGATTCTGCGGCTAGTGCTTATGACGTCACTGAGCGCGCCGCGCCGGCGCGATCCACCCGAAGGCCGGCTGGTCCACTTTGTTTTGTTAATAGGGGTGTTTGTGTTTATATGTGTTTATGTTTATGTTTAATGTTTGGTTTGAATATATATTTTTTTTAATGAATTATGTATTATATTATGTGTTGTTAAGTGTTTGTGTAAGAAACTTTAATGAGGAAGTTTAATATTATACTTACCTGTTACTTACCAGGAAACTTACCTGAGTTTGGTACTCCCAAATTAGGGGAGGAGTCTGGCCCTATAAGAGGGGAGGCCAGACACATTGAAATCACTTGTTTACCAAGTCGAACGCGAGCGTGCAACTGTGGTGCCGTGAGCAAACTCATCCAAAGCGTGTATATTGAAGATACCCTTTGTGTATATATTTTTTTGTATATTTTGCTCGTTTAATTTTTTCATCTTTATTTTCTTTTCTTTTTATTTTCGTTGTTTCTTTGTCACTTTGTATTTTTGGTATTTTGGTGACCCCACTGTATATACGTCTTCACGTCTCACCTTTTTGTACATAGCTTGGTGCTGTAAATAAAAACACCTTGCACAGAAGTGCTATTGCGGGTAGAGCCATCATTTTACATCTTTTACGGACACTTTTCACGACCCCAAGCGAGTTGGTGGATCTCGCTTTATCACATTTGGTGGCAGCGGTGGGATGGCTACCCGCAAGACAGCACCGAGAGGCAAAAGACCGAGAGGTGGATTGCGCTCACGGGCACAAGCGGTCGCAGAGAGGGATCTGGTATGGGACACTGCAGAGTCGGCAGAGGATGAAGAGGGAGCGGAGGCGTTTCCAAAAGCTTCATCTGAGTCCCACACACCAAAAGTCAAATCTGATGCTTCTGGCTCGACATCTGATGAGGGATTGCTGAGCCTGATGCGTCGATTCCTTGATGCACAGGAGCAACGGGAGGAGAGACATCTGGCCGAGCTTCAGGGACTTCGAGAGGTGATCCTGCAGTCTGCCAGACCTCCTGAGACTCCAAGCGATGTGAGGAGCCTGCGTATGAGTCTACCAACGCCGGCTGCTTCAAGAACCGCTCACGCTCACAGCACTGACACCCCAGCGAGTCAATCTTCAAGTCAGCCAAGGCCGACAAGTGAACCGCCGAGGATTCCTGTCTTCCAACAGGGGGAGGACATCGAAAGTTATCTTCGACGCTTTGAACGTCTGGCCAAGACCTGGGGATGGCCTGTGGAAGAATGGAGCTTCCGTCTGGTTCCATTGCTGACTGGGCAGGCTTTGGATGCTTACCTGGCGATGGATGAGGAGCGAGCTGGCGTGTATGCTGACCTGAAGGAGGCGCTGTTGGAGAAATTCAACATTTCAGCAGAGACCTACCGACAGCGATTCCGGGCATCCACGACACCTGCTGGTGAGTCACCGACTGAGACCTACAACCGTCTAAGGACCCTTTACTGCCGCTGGGTGGGACCTGATCTGCACACTAAGGAGGAGATCGGGGAAACCATCATCCTAGAGCAGCTGCTTCGTGTGCTTCCCTACGACAGCCGAACATGGGTACGAGAGCACGAGCCAACAACGGGACTAGCGGCGGCAAAGCTGGCTCTCCAGTACATGAATGCTCACCGCGGAGCTCCACGCACTCAACCACTAAAAGGTACTGTACAAAAACAGAACACTGCTGGGGTTGGGGCCTTACCAGGTCCAGCTGGAGGTAATATAAGTGTACAAAAACCAAAATCAGAGAGACAAGAACTTGTGTGTTTTTACTGTCAACAGCCAGGGCACAAAGCGAGTGTGTGTCCTGTGCGAAAAGCTAAGTTGACAGGTTTTTGTTATGTGCCCAGAGAGGAGGACAATGATATCGACTCTGGGGTGGAGAGTCAAATGTTATGTGATGTGACTGTTGACGGACATTCTGTAAAAGCACTATTAGACACTGGTAGCTCCCTGTCTCTTTTAAAGCCAGACTTTGTTTCAAATATTGACTATGCCACCACCACAACCGTTCAGTGTGTGCACGGGGACATAAGGCGGTACCCCAGAGCTGAAGTAGTTGTGTGTGCACAAGAACAGTCTTTCCTAATGAATGTTGTTATTGTTGATGATTTACCTGCGGACATGATTCTAGGAAGAGACTTGCCTGTGCTTTTTGAACTTTTACAAACCACCATGAACTCTGCCACTGTTACCTCTGCCACTGTACATAAGTCTTGTCCTGTTGTCACCCGGGCACAAGCTAAAGAAGGTCTGCAGCCACTGCCAGACTTGCACTGTAGTCTGTTGCAGGGCGGGACCAAGGGCCCAAGAAAACCACGCCGACAGCGTAGGCTTGAAAAGTATCTGGGAACTCCAGTCCCTAAGGTCTCAGTGGAGGGCCTTAAAGCTGATGACTGGAGGATCCCAGAGAACATTGGGGGATTACAGAGAAAAGATGAGTCCCTTAAGTCACTGTTTGAAAAAGCTGCCAGTGGAAAAGGTCAAAATCTGTGTGATGAGAAGTATGTGATTGTGAATAATGTGTTATACTTGCAATCCAATGATGTTACACGTTTAATCGTTCCTAAATGTTGCAGACCCCTTGTTTTGCATCTCGCACACACTATTCCATGGGCTGGTCATTTGGGTCAGCAGAAAACATACACTCGCATCACCTCACGCTTTCACTGGCCTTCACTTTACACTGACGTACAGACATACTGCAACACATGTGCAACATGTCAAAAGACCAGTGTTGTGACCCAGCGCTGCCGGGCGCCCTTGTACCCTCTCCCTGTTATTTCTACTCCCTTCAGGCGTATCGCAATGGACATTGTGGGGCCACTTGAGAGGAGCAGTGCGGGACACCAATACATCCTGGTGATTTGTGATTATGCGACCAGATATCCTGAGGCCTTCCCACTCCGTTCCATTACTACCCCGAAGATCATCCAGGCCCTTGTACAGCTGTTCTCCAGGGTGGGGATCCCAGAAGAAATTCTGACAGACCAGGGGACAAACTTCACTTCACGGCTAATGGGGCAGCTTCACCGCCAGCTGGGCATCACAGCCATCCATACCAGTGCATACCACCCACAAACCGACGGCTTGACGGAGAGATTCAATCAGACACTGAAGAACATGCTGCGGAAGTTTGTGTCAGACACGGGACGTGACTGGGACAAATGGCTCCCTTTTCTTCTATTTGCATATCGAGAAGTTCCTCAGGCCTCAACGGGTTTCTCCCCTTTCGAGCTCCTTTATGGCTGGCAAGTACAAGGACCCCTAGACCTGATACGGAAGAGCTGGGAGGATTCTACTTGCAGAGAAGAGGAGAAAGGCATCGTACAATACGTACTGGAGATGAGAGACCGGCTTGAACACTATCAAGAGCAGGCAAGAGAGAACCTGAAAGAGGCCCAGAAAGCTCAGAAGACCTGGTATGACCAGAATGCCAGGCAACGACAGCTACAGCCAGGACAGAAGGTACTTTTACTGCTGCCAACATCTGCCAACAAACTATTGACCAAATGGCAAGGGCCATACACGGTGGTGAGGAAGATGGGACCTGTGACGTATGAAATTCATCATCCAGACAAGGGGAAAGCCAAGCAGACCTATCACATCAACCTACTAAAGGAATGGAAAGAGCCACCTGTAAGTCAAGGAACGACAATGATGGTGAGAGAAGTGTCGGATGTGATGGATGAAGAACCAGAATCCAGAGCAAAAAGAGAACCAGCTGAAGTGAGTTTGGAACACCTGCAGGACCCCAACAGAGCTCAGCTGCGAAGCCTACTGGAGCAGTTCCCAACTTTGTTCTGCCAGCGGCCGGGGAGGACAGAGTTAATCCATCACACAATTCATCTCACTGACCCCACACCATCAAGACAACGACCCTACAGAGTGCCTGAGAGGTTAGTGGAACCCTTGAAAGAGGAGGTGAAAACAATGCTTGAAATGGGAGTGATCGAGCCATCCAGAAGTGAGTGGAGCAGTCCCATAGTCATTGTCCCAAAGAAAGATGGAACACTACGTGTATGTATAGACTTCCGCAAGTTGAATGCCCAGTCCCGCTTTGATGCCTACCCCATGCCAAGGATTGATGATCTGCTGGAGAGAATTGGACAGGCCCAATATATAACCACCCTGGACCTGTGCAAGGGGTACTGGCAGGTGCCCCTGGACAACGACTCCAGACAGTTCACAGCCTTTAGAACACCGATGGGGTTATTCCATTTTACAGTCCTTCCCTTCGGGTTGCATGGGGCGCCAGCCACGTTTCAAAGGCTGATGGACCAAGTTCTTCGAGGATGTGAGGGGTGGTCAGCCGCATACTTAGATGATGTGGTGATCTTCAGTAAATCCTGGGAAGAACATCTGAACCATTTGGAAGAAACCCTGAATCGCATCCAAGAGGCAAGACTCACCCTCAATGTCAGGAAATGTGAGTGGGCAAGGCAGGAGACCAAGTACCTTGGTTATCACCTAGGCAATGGCAAACTAAGACCTCAAGTCGACAAAGTGGAGGCTATTCAACGAAGCCCAAGGCCCAGATCGAAAAAGGAGATGAGATCCTTTCTAGGCCTGGTGGGGTGGTACCGCCGGTTCATTCCGGACTTTGCAACAGTCGCTACCCCACTTAACAACTTGCTGGCGAAAGCAGCAAAAAGTCCAATCAAGTGGACCGAGGACTGCGAGACAGCATTCAGAACTCTGAAGGAGAGGATCTGTTCCAGCCCGGTTTTACAAAGCCCTGACTTCAACCAGAGATTCCTGGTCCAGGTAGATGCCTCAGCCACAGGAGTTGGGGCTGTCCTGGCCCAGGGGGAGGTGGGAGCAGAGAAACCTGTCGTCTACATCAGCAGGAAGTTGTTGCCCAGGGAGACCAGGTACTCTACTGTGGAAAAGGAGTGTCTCGCCATCAAGTGGTCCCTTGAAAGCCTGAGATATTATCTCCTAGGGAGGGAGTTTGATCTGGAGACAGACCACAGGGCACTCACGTGGATTCAGACAATGAAAGACCACAACTCCAGAGTTATGAGATGGTACCTAAGCCTCCAGCCCTACAAGTTCAAGGTGCGGCATCGACCAGGACGACAGAACGTGGTCGCTGACTACCTGTCGCGGTACCCGAACAGTACGCAGCCAAGAGAAGGGGGAGGTGGTGTGATAAAGTAGATGTCCCGCTGGGTACAGCACACACTGATGTGCACACATACATACACACACATACACACAAACCGCTTACCGTTCTTTCCCGTTTTGGCTGTTGAGATGCGAGTGCACACGCAGACGACAGCACATGGACAGTTCAGTCATTACTCATCCGCATTTAATCCGTTCGTGTCATACACTCACACGCATACACTTGTCGTCTGTTTGTTTGTTTGTTTCGTCGGCCTTCCGGGCTGAGATGCGGCGCCGGCAAACCCGAGCGATTCTGCGGCTAGTGCTTATGACGTCACTGAGCGCGCCGCACCGGCGCGATCCACCCGAAGGCCGGCTGGTCCACTTTGTTTTGTTAATAGGGGTGTTTGTGTTTATATGTGTTTATGTTTATGTTTAATGTTTGGTTTGAATATATATTTTTTTTAATGAATTATGTATTATATTATGTGTTGTTAAGTGTTTGTGTAAGAAACTTTAATGAGGAAGTTTAATATTATACTTACCTGTTACTTACCAGGAAACTTACCTGAGTTTGGTACTCCCAAATTAGGGGAGGAGTCTGGCCCTATAAGAGGGGAGGCCAGACACATTGAAATCACTTGTTTACCAAGTCGAACGCGAGCGTGCAACTGTGGTGCCGTGAGCAAACTCATCCAAAGCGTGTATATTGAAGATACCCTTTGTGTATATATTTTTTTGTATATTTTGCTCGTTTAATTTTTTCATCTTTATTTTCCATTTTGTTGTTTCTTTGTCATTTTGTCACTTTGTATTTTTGGTATTTTGGTGACCCCACTGTATATACGTCTTCACGTCTCACCTTTTTGTACATAGCTTGGTGCTGTAAATAAAAACACCTTGCACAGAAGTGCTATTGCGGGTAGAGCCATCATTTTACATCTTTTACGGACACTTTTCACGACCCCAAGCGAGTTGGTGGATCTCGCTTTATCACACTAGCACAACATTCGCTATTTAACACAAGCTAACATGCTAGTGCCTGAACGTTACTAAAAGATTTTTAAATGCGGTATATTTTTAGCATATATTTTATAATATTATATTATGTTTTTATATATATATTATATACAGTCGAGCCCGAAATTATTCATACCCCTGGCAAATTCTAACTTAAAGTTTTAAACTTTTATTCAACCAGCAAGTTTTTTTTTACCGGAAATGACACCGGCTTCTCCCAAAAGATAATAAGACGATGTACAAGAGGCATCATTGTGGAAAAAAAATTATTACTCATCTTTTATTTACATTCGAACAAAAAGTGACGTGTTTAAAATGATTAACACCCTTCTCAATAATCAATAGAAATGTATTAGCTATTACAGCAATCAGACGCTTCCTATAATTGCTGACCAGCTTTTTGCATGTCTCCACTGGTGTTTTTGCCCATTCATCTTTAGTGATGAGCTCCAGCTTTTTAAAAGCTAAAGATAATGAGATGATGTACAAGAGGCATCATTGTGGAGAAAAATATGAATAAGCTAAAGATCAGGGTGATGGCAAGGACACCCTCCAACCTGAAAAAGCTGGAGCTCATCGCTAAAGATCAGAATCAGAAAGAGCTTTATTGCCAAGTATGCTTGCGCATACAAGGAATTTGTTTTTGTGACAGTAGCTTCCAATATACAACAACAACACGGACAATAAGAAAAATACAATAAGGTGAGAATAAAAAATATACATATTTAAATATAAATAGACAAAAATATATAGAAAACTAAATTAAGAAATAAGTGGTATGTACAGTTGTGCTGTTGATGATAAAGGGAAAAAAATAAAATAAAATAAATAAATAAAATAAAAATAAAATAAAATATAAAAAATAGAGATGGAGGTGGTAACAAATAAATAAGTGTGAACATTTAGCTGTTCATAAGGTGGATTGCCTGTGGGAAAAAACTGTTCTTATGCCTGGTTGTCCTGGCAATTGGGGCTCTGTAGCGCCGGCCAGATGGCAAAAGTTCAAAGAGGAAATGGCTTGGATGTGAGGGATCCAGGGTGATTTTCTGAGCTCTTTTCCTCACCCTGGATGTATAAAGTTCTTGAAGGGTGGGCAGGGGAGCACCAATAATCCTCTCTGCAGTCCGAACTGTTCTCTGTAATCTTGTGATGTCTGATTTTGTAGCTGAGACAAACCAAACAGTTATTGATGTGCACAGAACAGACTCGATGACAGCTGTGTAGAACTGTTTCAGCAACTCCTGTGGTAGGTTGAACTTCTTCAACTGACGAAGGAAGTGCAACCTTTGTTGGGCCTTTTTTACAATGGAGTTGATGTGAGTGTCCCACTTCAGGTCCTGGGAGATGAAAGATCCCAGGAACTTGAATGACTCCACTGTAGCCACAGTGCTGTCCATGATGGTGAGTGGGGAAAGTGCAGGGGGATTCCTCCTGAAGTCCACTATCATCTCTACAGTTTTGAGCGTGTTGAGCTCCAGGTTGTTATGACTGCACCAGACAGCCAGCTCTTTAACCTCCTGTCTGTAGGCAGACTCTTCACTGTCCTGAATGAGGCCGATAAGTGTGGTGTCATCTGCAAATTTCAGGAGCTTGACAGAGGAGTCTTTAGAGGTGCAGTCATTGGTGTAGAGGGAGAAGAGCAGAGGGGAGAGAACACAACCCTGAGGGGCGCCGGTGTTGGTGCTGCGGCTGCTGGACATGAATTTCCCCATTCTCACCTGCTGTTGCCTATCTGTCAGAAAGCTGTTGATCCATTGACAGATAGGGCTGGGAACAGAGAGCTGGTTCAGTTTGGTTTGGAGGAGTGGAGGAATGATGGTGTTGAAGGCCGAATGGGCAAAAACACCAGTGGAGACATGCGAAAAGCTGGTCAGCAATTATAGGAAGCGTCTGATTGCTGTAATAGCCAATACATTTCTATTGATTATTGAGAAGGGTGTGAATCATTTTAAACACGCCACTTTTTGTTCGAATGTAAATAAAAGAGGAGTAATAATTTTTTTCCACAATGATGCCTCTTGTACATCGTCTCATTATCTTTTGGGAGAAGCCGGTGTCATTTCTGGTAAAAAAAAAAAAACTTGCTGGTGAATAAAAGTAACTTTAAATCAGAATTTACCAGGTGTATGGATAATTTCGGGCTTGACTAATATATATATATATATATATATATATATATATATTTATATGTATATAATGTATTTATGTGTATATATATGTATGTATGTATATATATGAATCTTGGCAAGTCAGAAAGTCAAAGTGCTTTATACATTTTTTTTATTATTATTATTATTTCTTTATTTATCTGTGGATCAAACCTTTGATCCCATTTGTAAAAACCTAATATGTTAAAAATGAAACAAGTTCTCTTTTTTTGATGAGGATGATTCATGCAAATTTGTGCATATTTTATTAGATTTAGTCAAATCACCTTATTTCTATATTTACACACAACATCTAATAAAATCTGTAATGCAAAAAATGTTGCAATTCTTAATGCATCTTAAATCATCTGGGTAAGTGTGTTGATATCTATTAGTGAGTTTTGTGTTGTTTTTTAACTCTGTTCATCTGGGGTGTCTCGCTGCAGTTGCGTCCCATCACTGAATGAATGAATTAATCATGCTTAAAAAAACAAAACATTACTAAGTTCACTTTTGAACTCTGCTTTTGTTTTAATTGTTTGATCACTATTTTCAGGTGAGAACTGGCCTTAACATGTCAATAACGGCAGAACAGTTTGCCCGTGTCAAATGGACAGACCCCAGAAAGGCCACAAAAGATCTTTTAATGGCAGTGTTTGGACGAATCACACTATCAACACACTGCTACACAGGAAGATGCTCCAATGCCTTCAAAGACAGAACAGGGAAGCCTCCATTGGAGTCGGAAAAGGTGTCTGACATCATCAGTAAGTCATCTTTCTAAAGAAAAACCCTTTTGGCAAAATATTTTAAGATAATCAGAACAATTCAAAAATTATTGGAAAATGATCTACTTTTTAGAGCAATATACTCTTTTGTTTCCCTCAATTGCTTAATGGTTCTGACACTTAAAGATATGGACATAGGAAATTTACCAAATTAGTCAACTATTAGTAACTTTCTGGCAATTGCAGCAGAGATGCAAACTACTCAACTCAGCAAAAATAGTGGCTATAAATGCATAAAGGACTCAGGGATGCTAATATACAATGTGTTAAAAACACATATTAAATATAGATGCTAGCTGTGCATTAAACAATTTTATGCAAACATCCAGTGTGTAGCATAGTGCAATAAAATCACTGAATGCATTGCTAGCCATGGATTTTCCTGCTTATACCATGGCCATTTGCCAGGCTTTAAAACTTAAAGGAGAAGTTCACTTCCAGAACAAAATTGTACAGATAATTTACTCACTTCCTTGTCATTCAAGATGTTCATGTCTTTCTTTCTTTAGTAATAAAGAGATGTTTTCTGAGGAATGTTCTCCATATAGTGGACTTCAGTGGTGCCCATGAGTTTGAACTTCCAAATGCAGTTTAAAAACCGCTTCAGAGAGCTTTAAATGATCCCAGCTAAAGAAGAGAAATTATCGGTTATTTTCTAAAAAAAAAAAGTACAATTTATATACATTTCAACCTCAGATGCTCGTCTTGTCTAGCTGTGCATCAACTCTATGTATTCCGGTTCAAGACAATTAGGTTATGCTGAAAAACTCCCATCTCATTTTCTCCTCCAACTTCAAAATCATCCTTCATCGCTGCAGAAGAACAGACCCAGTGTTTACAAAGTGAGTATGCATAGATGATCAAATGCCCTTTACAAACAAAGGTAAAACAGCGATGTTAGACGATCTTTAACATGTCATGAACATCTTGGAAGACATGGGGGTGAGTAAATTATCAGGGATTTATTTATTTTTTGGAAGTGGAGTAATCCTTTAAGGAGTCTTATTGTGAACATAGATGCCCACACCATTCCTCAATAATTGATATGGCTTGTGAACTTATGTTCTGTTTATTTCTTTCTTTTACAGGTTACATCAAAAATACATTTAGTGTCGAAACGAGCCTCATAAAGAAGACCATCTCACAGAAATGTGCAGATGAACACAAGATGGCAAAAAGGCACAGTGATGATTGTGTGTGAGTGTGTGTAAATACTGTAGTTTACAGTTATTGCTACAGTTATTATAGATATAGTTATTATAGTTATGCTTTTTCTTTTTTTTTTTGGTGAAAGCCTGTAATTATTATAATCTGAACATAGTAAAAAAGCTAATTCAATGTAATTCAGCTGTTCATATGAAAGAATACATTAAAATACTATTGAAATTAAAACAGAACATGCATTTGTTGATTTGTCTTGTGTTTCAGTTGCACAACAATGAACAATGTACATTAAGGTGAGTTAAAGTAAACTGCAAGACACAAAACTATTAGTTAGTAATAAATACAATAAAAAGTGTACCTTGAGGATTCTTCAATATTCTTGAAAGATGCTTTAAAATAAAAAGGATCCCATTAAAATCCTGTAGAAATTATACAGGATATTCATGTCTTGTCCTATAAGACAATCTTATAGAACAATCCTATAAGACAATTCCTGTTGGAATCCTTTAGGAACGGTTCCAAAATATGATAGAAATTCTAACTGGAATTGATTTTTTGACAAGGGGATCAGCATTAATATGTCTGTTTGTTGCTGGCTGTGCATTATGACTCTCAATGTAGTTATAAATAATTTGTAAAATATTTTTAACATACTTTTTTACACATTTTAATATTAAATGTCATTTTCATTCAGATTTCAGGTTCTTTATGTAAGTAAACATTTTTATTTACAGTAGAAAAAGCTTTTTTCATTTTTTTATATATTTTTGTATATATTAAATGTAACATTCTATTAAATCTATTTCTTTTCATACATTTACATTTTCATATATAGTGAAAACACATTTTAAATATATCGTAAACAGTATTTTATTAATTCATGTAATTTACTTAATAGACTTAATGTAGTTTAAAAACTTATTTCCATATTTTACATATTTTTTAAGCATTTTGATAGATATGCAATTCATACTGATCTGTCCTTATGCAACCTGGTTGTGATTTATTTTAAAGTTTGAAATATAAAGAAATATTTTTGTTCATTGAAATGTGAGCTGTCTAGCCAGCCTAACAGAGCATGTGAGCGGAGATGCATGCCGTTTTCAACCGAAGCCTCTGAGACACACTGCCTGCGTGGCAGACGTAGAGCGGGTTTGTTACGTGACTGCTGCGGAAAAAATCCGCTTCACTTCTGTTCTGTCGCGGGGTCGCGGTTGTGGTGTGGTTGGACCGCACCTGATATAAGCGCGTATTCCGCAGATGTGGCTGCTCTAATCTGTTAACATAGGCGCAGAAAGAAAAATCAACAACCGACGTGTCCGCCACACAGCCTATATCCTATAAAGAACTCACAGCAACAGTTATAAAGCCTAGATGTGTTATATAGCCTAATTTGCATGCTCTGTAGTATTAAAATTGCTTTTGAATGCGCGTGCGCGTTTTAATTTCGGTTTCGTTTTCGTTTTAACGATTGCGTAAAACTCTTGGCGGTGCTGAACGTCTTCTGGCTTTGTTATAATGAGAGGATTAATTAGCTTGCAGAACTCAGGACTGAACAAAAAATCCGGCATTTTGAGCGGTGAGTGGATTCTGACTGATCAACTCAAACACAGATGGAGTCTGGCATGAGGCGGCTGCTGTTTACTTTCATTTTGTTAATGTTTATTTTGTTATTAAAGTACGTTTGCAGTTTCCCGCATCCTTCCCAGAGTCTTGAACTTCGTTACATAGGCTACATATATACGTCCTCCGACGTATTTTTTAAGTCCCTCGACCCACCCGATGGTCGCGACCCAGGGTTTGAAATCCACTGTCCTAGACTCGTGGTGAGAGCATATTGGAGCTGAATTCCCATGGGTCTGCTGCAACACATTCGTGACGCGTGAAATCGTTTGGATGAGCGATTCCCGACATAATACAAATGCAAACAGACAACACAGAGATTTCTGCCTTTATTATATGCTTAGCCCCTCCCACCGAAGCTTCCAATATTCAATATTGATTACCACCGAAGCTTCGAAGCGCAAAAAAATGGTATTCGAACCAGCCCTAATTCAAACCATTTAATGTTTATTTCACTGTCCGTATGTGACCCTGGACCACAAAACCAGTCATAAGGGTCAATTTTTTTTAATATAGCTGATCTGAAAGCTGATAAATACATTTTCAATGAATGTATGGGGTGTTGGGATAGGACAACATTTGGCTACACCTATTTGAAAATCTGGGGTTCAAAAAAGTGAGGAAATCGATGAATAATAAGCAACTTAATGCAGTAGCTGAGTTTAGCATTTTTGTTGCAACTGTCATTTCTGTCTTGATGAACATATGGCCACCCTAATTATGTGGATAAAAACAATACAAGCACTGATTTAGCGATTCCTTCTCTGGCTCAGTGTCAAATGGTGCGCTAATCATACCATTGTAATCATACGCTTCAGTAACCAGTCGATATCGATCAGAACTCTGTTTTTTTAGAACATATAGCCATAAAGAATTTCAGAGTCACAGGGTTCAAGTCCAAGTCAAGTCTGGAGTCATTGCTGTCAAAGTCTAAGTTGAGTCTCAAGTCTTCTTTGATTATATCGAGTCAAGTCACAAGTCATCAAATTTGTGACTCCAGTCAAAGTCATGCGACTCGAGTCCACAACTCTGTTTAACTTTATTAAATGTGTGTTATATTTTGTGCCAAAACATTTAGATTTATAAAATTGTATAAAAAATAATAATAATAATAATAATAATTTTAAACAATAAATTCATTTAAAATAATAAGACACAAACATGAAGAATAAGTTTCCAGTCAAATCAATCAGCAACAACAATTAATCTTTGCACGGCACAGAAGAGCACAAATGTGGAACTCTGAGGTGGCATTTATACATTTAATTAAAAATGTTATGAGATTAATGTTTTAAATATAGAAACTTTAAACGATTTAAATGTATACTTTAAAAATGAAACTGAAACCACCAGTAGGTGGCAGGAAGCCACTGTCTTTGTCACTAAACCATTCTTTCAGTTGATTCATTTAAACGTCTGATTCATTCAGGAATAAAGCATTCATAAACTAAACAGCGCTATGTTTGCTTGGAGATGCGCCGTGGCTCAGCTGTGACTTTGTTTGCAACTATTTTTGTTGACAAAATAGAGCACAATCAGACAACAGTGTTCCTAAAATGTAAGTTACTTTTATATTAACTTTTGTATAAAATAAAAAATGCAGAACACTGTTTTATAAATTCAATGTCACATTTGCAAACTCCTTTATAATCATTAAAAGCTGTCACTCGTTAATCTGCCTTCTGCGTGACAAACTGCAGTCTGTTTCACGATCTGTGCTGTGAGGAGCAGGATGTGCAGTGATAGAGAAGCATTTCTATTGGTCTGCAGGTATTATGGCCAATCAAAGACACCATTGCACAGCAAGCCCTAGACACAAATGTCCTGCTACGTTTTATTTAGTCTGCATTGCACTACATTTATGTGCACAGCTGGGATAGCTTTCGTAGTCTTTTGAATGGATGAAATGTAAAAACCACTTTAATTTCCAGAAAGTATAGTGAAAGCAATTTTAAAGCATAAGGAGCCATCTGCTTTGCTCTATAGCACTCACAGTAATTAAAAGTCATATAATGATCTATGTGCAGAGCGCATGCAACCAACACCTGATTATTTTAGGCAACTTAGATATCCTGGCCAGAATGTGTCCCCAGAAAATTCACCTCTTGTCACCTGGTATAGGCCAGATGTGGCCCACACACTACAAACCACAACTGACACTAAAACCAGCTTGATGTGTGTGGGCCAGATCTGTCCCATATGACCTCTGCCATTGCCAGAACTGAGCCAGATGTGCCATGTTTCACTCTGTCCCACTGGCAGCTTTCGGGCTCTCTGATCACTGTCTGGTTCATCTTATACCAACCTACAGGCAAAAACTTAAATCTGCTAAACCTGTAGTAAAGACTGTAAAGAGATGGACCACTGAAACAGAGTGGTAGTTTTACTGAATGAATCGAATCAATCCACGTTTTTAAATGAATCTACTGAGATTTAGTGAACCATTCATAAAGGCAGTCACTTGCTTCCATTCTGAATGAATTAGCCTTTGAACTAATGGATTGAATTAATAATGACTTACTTATTAAGACAGTGATTTGCCACCTATTGGCCCTTTTAGTTTTATATGTAGAGTATTGCTTTTTGTATTTTTGTGTGTTGAATTAAAATATTTATTTATATAGCTACTTTTTTGTCATGTTTATTAAAGTGCTTTTCTAATTTAATACAATGATAACTTTAAATGACCTTAAATAATAACTTGATCTTTAATTAATTGGCACAAGATGTGTTCATTCATATAACTAATTTGATTCATTATTGACTTGATAGCCCTGTTTAAAATACACAATACCCCATCATCATTTTTTGCATAGTGCACCACAGAAATTTGCTCCGTATTGTGGAGGTCCTTACTCTCATCCACCATCAATGCAAATAGTCCAGCATTTTCTTGTACTTCAGCACTTATCTAGCCAGCTGTAATCTTCATACCATCTATGATTAAAGTAGCGATACTGCAGTCCATCTTTTGTGGCTGGATAACGTTGAAGAAGAGGGTGTCTTGGCTCATTCATTGGTGAATGGCTCAAATCTGTCTTGGCTCAGGAGTTTCTCTGTCAAAACTTTCTCTTTCTGCCTCATCTTTATTTTCTCCTTCTTTGTCCTCCTCAGAGACAGGGTACCTGCACTCTTGTATTCCTTATCAAAAAATGGACCATCTCTCAACTGCTTCGGGGTTAGGGTGACCAGATATCTCATGATATGAGAATATATATATATATATATATATATATATATATATCCTAATGCTGGCATGAAGTATAAACATGATTGTCACTTTCCTTTTGTTCCTAAACTCAGGTCAGATATAAATAAATATGTAATTCCTAATAAAGCCAAAAAAATTCACATTCAAATAATTGATTGATATTATTCAAGTAATGACTTTATCATTAAGTTTAAAGAAAGGGTATCCATCATCATGTGGCTTTTGTAAGAAGGAGTCAAAATTATTCTGGACCCAAGTTTCACTGTTTACTTTTTATCTGTTTTACAAGTTTGTTTTGATAACTGATACAATGGTCTTGTGTTACTGGTTTATTGGAGATGGATAATATAATCTAAATTCTTATTTGGTAAATAGATCTTTAATGCTTCTAATGTCAATGCAGAACAACCATAAAGTTGTTAAAGATAGTTCATGTATTGAATGTATGACTGTTTTATTTATTTATTTATTTTATTTGATGAAAATCTTTGTTATTATTGTTTTAAACTTTTTGTTTCTGTCTCTATATTCTTCTGTTGTTAACTAAAAAAAAAAAGGCAGGAGAAGTGCTTCAGCATTTGGCTGTGTCTGAAACCGCATACTCAATGAGTAGGAGATATGTGTTTTTATCTACAATTCAAAACACAACAAAACTATTTTTAAAGATAAACAAATGTAAAGGTGCCAGTAAATGTACTCTTCCTTGGATTAATGCTGATATACAGAGATTAATGAACTGCTGAATTACCTTCTGAATAATGATGATAAATGTCTTGCTCTAGTTTTTTCAGGAAGATATTCCCTTATAATTTCAATGGCTTTATTTTAAACCATTCATTCTCTAATAAGATTGTAGATTATTTAATCTACAATCGTTTGTTTTAGGACCAGCTGGACTTTCAGCATCTTTGTTGATTTTAATCATTATAGCCTTATGATCTGTTAATACTGAAGCTTCAGTTTCCACTAATTCAGCGTCATCAGCACTATTTGCAGAAATCAACAAAAAAATTATTTTAGACTGTTTAGTCCGATCATTATTAGTCCAGGTGTACATTCTTTGATGTGGGTAAGTATATCTCCAGATATCTAAAAGGTCCATTCTTGCACATATATTTTAAATACACTTTTTTTCATTATTTTTAGGGGGCATCCCATCCCATCCCATAACTGTATTAAAATCCCCACACCAAATAATCACTGCACAGGGAAATGAAAAACTCATTTGGTTAATTTTACTCTCAATTGTTAAAAATAAATGACTATTCTTCTGCTTATTATTTGTGGCATAAACATTTACTATAATAAATTGGGAGAAACCAATACTAACATGTAGAATTATCCATCTTCCTTTACTGTGAATGTGTCCTTTGAATTTACCTTTAAATATATCTACCCCTGCAGATTGGTTAGTACCAAATGAGAACCAAACATTATTCCCACACTGACTCCAAAAAGTCACATCAGCTTCACAAGCATGAGGCTCCTGAATGAAATAAAAGCCTGCACCTTTGCTTTGACAATACAAAAATAAAGATTTCCTTTTCAGTTTATTTCTTATTTCCTTTGTATTGCAGGAGCAGGAGTGTGTATCTTGAATCACTCTGTTATCTTTGATGGTAACTTCCTCCATTTCTTCTGCAGAACACGATTCACATGTCGAGTTTTCCTCCATATTAGAATCTGACAGGTTCTGAGATAAAGTTTTCAATATAATAATAAACAATGAAAACGCATAAAATTAATCTTAAAAAGGCAACTATATACATCTGGTAACTGAATATTACGCAGCTGTATTATACGAACATTGCTGACTGTGTGACAACATTTCTAATGTTCCTCAACAGAACAGCGACTCGTTCCTCCATCTTGGCCAGACTCCAAATTCAACTCTCGAGTCTTCGAGTTTGAGTCTATATAATTCTGTTGTATAATAATTATTACCTTTCAGATTTATATGTTTGGCTTGGATTATTTTATATGATTTGTCTGTAATTATTCAGATAAACATTCAAAGTTCACAGATGTAAAAGAACTGTGTGAATGGAGAAGATTGCGCATTATCTGCAGGAGAGGGAGAATATGAAGAAACAGCGGTATTTTAGTTTGTGGTCTGCTGTTAGAAGAAGGAGAAAGCAGGTGTGTTTGTGCATTACATTCCTGTCCAGTTAGTGGCGCTGATGCACTAGATCTATTGTTAACTGGACTGTGATTTTCTTCAAGATGGATTTGAATCATCAATCTGAAGGATCGCACAGGTGTTTAACAGCGATCACAAATCGAAAGTGATAAGACTTCTGGATTGTGTTTGTGCTGCACAAGATCGTCTGTACTATTGCAAGTAAGTTTGAATACTTTACGATTACAGTTATATAGGAGAATGATGAACGGATTTCATAGCTATATTTGTGATTTGTTAAGTTATAACTTATACCTGTTGCCGAAGTAACAAACGACCGAGAAGCAGAAAATATTACTAAAACAAACCGTTTAAAGACGACGTGTTAAAACAAATTTACAAGTGTGTAGAAATGTAGCATTAAAAACAATTCTAAAAGGGTTATTTTATTTCCCATTTTTTGATTTTAAGACGCGAGGCACAAAGTATTCTGTGGCCAAATCAAACACCGCGGTCAAATGAGCCGCCATCTGCGAACACCCAGTAAAGCCAGCTCATTTGACCGCGGTAATCAAACCGGTCTTTCTGGATAGAGGTCGATAAACCCGAGCAACCGGTTAATGACGTGAATGATCTGAAGAGATTATGACACAATTACATGGCTTTATGTTCATTGTTTGATAACTCAAACATTAAGCACTAGTTATTTTTCTTCATAATTTATTCCTCTTAACTATCATGATATTGATGCCAGACAGTGACACATTGTCATGTTCAGGTCATGATGATCATCTAATCGTCTTCAGCGACACAAAGATCCCAGTGTTGATCAGTTTATCTGCAGTATGTCAGAGGAGCGAGGAAAGGACTCTCCATCTGAGATGAGTCTCTCACAGAAACAGAGGTAAGACTGAGTCTGTTTTCTGTTTTCTGTCTGTTTTCAGACAATCATTTTAAACACAGCTGCTGGACTTTCAGATGTTTGCTGGAAAAAAAAAACAGTAACAAATTTAGTTCTATATTTACAAATGCTTTACAGAACTTCAGAGCTTCATAACTTCCTAATTTAAAAAAAATAACATAAATATTTAAAAACAGCCAATAGATGATAAATATCTGAGAACTGAAAATCAAAATCATCATTTACAATCTTAACCCAATTTACAGTCGCTTTTCAGCACTGGGTTTGTAGATATTTAAGTAAATAATTCCACATCAGTGATTTTGGTATATTCAGACAAATGACTAAAAAATGACTACACACTTAATTTAAAGGGAACATGTGATGTTTTATAATGTTTTCATTTTCCTTTAGTGTGTAATGTATCTGTTTAGATCTTCAAAGTTACAAAGGTCATAGTCTCCTGAAAGTGATTTATTCTATCAGAGAACACTGATCCAGAAATGACTAAAATGCCTTGACTGAAGTCTAAATATTGCTTTTACAAATGTCTGCATCACAATGTGAAATATTAGCGTAATGCTGTCCAAAGGTAAACACAAAGAGAAGTCGAGTCTTCAGTGAGTTGTAGTGTTGTGGTCATGTTGTGGAGACGCTGTGTGTTTGGATGCGAAAGCAAAGCCGCTTTGTTTGGAATCAGTGGTTAAGATTTATTTATCATGCTGTTTCTGAGCCGTACAACCCAAAGGTTAGCTTGAGTACAGCACGCTTTATACACACCTGAGCTATACACACCTAAATAAATACAATAAACCATACCTAAATAACTCTGTTTTATGTTGGCACTTCAGGACATAAAGTTGTTACAGTGAAAAGAAAAATTATAACTTTATGTGATTGTATCTGAAAGGTAGGAGAGCTGTGTAGCGCTGACGTTTCTGACATTTCTCTCCATTTCAGAAAACAAAAAGTTCTCTTCAGTTAGATCAGAAATACAAATGCAAGTCTGTAAACAAGAATGACTTTAAAACTCTGCAAATGTTTCTGTGAAGGACTAGAGAGAATGTGTGCCAATATAAAACACAGATGAACCTCCTGTAGTAAAGTTTCTTTTCTCTCTGTGTCATTAGTGTAAGATCAGGCTCACATGTGTCCAGCTCTGTGTCTGTGAAGAGTGACTGCTCAAAGGAAGAAGGACCAAAATTCAGTGAAGAACCATCACGAACACAATGGTATTTCATGTGTGTTATTTTCTTTAAACATAGACTGTGTTAGAAAGTGTATCAATAAATAATTATCATAAAACAATATAGTTCATAAATTCATCACAGTATTGTTTTTCTCTTTGCTACAAAAATGTTTGCAAGATATTTGTCCTAAAAATGCAGTATTTTGATTTATTTTATTAACTCTCAGGCTGCAGTATAAAACATTAGATCCAGATTTACAGTCTCACAGGAAACACAATAATTTTACAGACAGTCTCCTGCAGATCTTCCAGGTAATAAAACATTTTCAAGAATACTTCATAATTCTAATCAACAAATTTATTATTGAATAAGAGTGTGACATAACTTTATTTTCTAATTTTTCTTTTTAAGACCCCAAAAAATAAGAATGAAAACCTATTTTTATTAATATTTACAACTTTTTTATGAGTATTTTTAATTACTAGAATATACTTGACCAAATATAGATTAAATCTTATTCTGTCATTTATTTTTGTCTTGCTTTGTAGGATCTTGAAAGCAAAATAATCACATTTCTGAAGAATGAGCTAGAAAAGTTTAATAAAATATGACAAAATGAGGACTTGCAATGTATTGTAAATGACTTTAATGAGAATAAATGCAGTATCAAAGAAGCAGCTCTCGATCTCACTCTCTATTTCCTGAGAGAGATGAAGCAAGATGAAGCTGCTGATACTCTAGAAGGTAAGAGACTCATGACAATCTGTCATATTGTCAATTATAAATGTAGGAGAGAAAATAAGATAAAAAAATACTGTATTTGTGTTTGTTTAGATGAGCTGTTCTTCATTCATCAGCTAAAATGTAGCCTAAAGAAGAAGTATCAATGTGTGCTTGAAGGAATTGCAAAGCAAGGTGACTCTACACTTCTGAATAACATCTACACAGATCTCTATATCACTCAGGGTTGTAGTGAACAGGTCAATACTGAACATGAGGTAAGACAGATTGAAGTTGCTTCCAGACGTCATGAACCACAAGAGATACAGGTTGAATGCAGAAATTTGTTTGAAGCACCTGAACAAGACAAGCAGATCAGAACTGTACTGACAAAAGGAGTTGCTGGCATTGGAAAATCAGTCTCTGTGCAAAAGTTTGTTCTGGATTGGGCCGAAGGAAAAGAAAATTAAGATATCAGCTTCATATTTCCTCTTCCATTCAGAGAGATGAACTTAAAGGAGAAGGAACATATAAGTTTGATGGACGTTATAACTCAGTTTTTCCCAGAGACAAAAGGACTAAACCTTACAAAAAGGAACCAAAAAGTCCTGTTCATTCTTGATGGACTGGATGAATTTCGTCTTCTTTTAAACTTTAAGGAAACTGAGATGTTACATGATGTTTCATCACCAGCCACTCTGGATGTTCTCCTGACAACTGATTTGGTCAAGACTGCAGTGGACAAGGTGCCTGAGAGTGGCAGTGGATCTTTTTCTTCGCTTCCTCCTTGGTTTGTCACTCCAGTCCAATCAGCAACTCTTACAGGGTTTGTTGAAGCAGCAAAATGGAAATGACCAGAGCAAAAAGGAAATAGTCCAGTACATAAAGCAGAAATTTGAAGCTAATCTGTCTCCAGAGAGATCCATCAATCTGTTCTACTGTCTGAATGAACTGAACGATCAAACTCTGGTGCAAGACATTCAGACCCACCTTAGCAAAGGAAGTCTCTCATCTGCTGATCTTTCTCCTGCCCAGTGGTCTGCTTTGGCCTTTGTGTTGTTGACATCAGAGGAGGAGCTGGAGGAGTTTGAGCTAAAGAAATTCAAGAAATCAGACGAGTGTGTCATTAGATTATCATCAGTCATCAAAACCTCCAAAAGAGCTCTGTAAGTTGCTCATTTTTTGCTTTCATCTGACAAATACATTTGTTTAGAGTTCCAATGCATCCTGGAAAAACTGGAATGTTAATTACTGATTTTTCTTTTTTTATGGAAATATCATGAAAAATCATGAAAAAATGTTTTTGGTTTTTTGGGCAAATGTCAACAGACAATCAGCTATCTAGTGGTTGTGATTTATTTTAATGTATAATGCCAGCCTTTCTGCAGTACCAGTAGTACTAAATACTGGGTCAATGTGGTACTCACTGATAGGCAGCAGCTTTCAAACATTACTATGAATATTTTTGTAAGCACTCTGTTTTTACAAGATGTTTTACAGCATTTTGCATTGTAACCAATGTTGAGCACATGATTGCAGTGGTTTAGGTGTTTAATCAGAATTCACTCAGTAATGCATTTCCCTGAAACCATGGAACTAGCACTTTCAAATGTATAATTCATTGTAATTAAAGTTATAGATGAACTAATATATTTATTATTTGTATTTAGCTAATCTATTCAATCATAAAAAAATATTTTGTAAACTTCTTTTGTTTGTAGCCTATGTGATTGTGGCTTAACAGACAAAAGCTGTTCAGCTCTGGCTCCAGTTCTTGGATCAGATACCAGTCTGAAAGAGCTGAACATGAGCAATAATAATCTGCAGGATTCTGGAGTGAAGTTGCTCTGCTCTGGACTGGAGAATATGAAGCGTCATTTGGAGATACTGATGTAAGACTTAGATAATAAACAAGTCCGTTTTTTTTAGTATTTTCAAAGTTTTAATTGTCTTTCCTTGCCCTCTACAAATAATTTCCTAATTATTGCTCATTATGAAATACTCTTTACCATGATGTTTATTTGGCTTGTAGAGCATCTACGTCATGGATGGGCAACTGGCAGCCCGCAGTGTCTCATATTACAGCCCGCTGGATTATATTAGACTCAGATAATAGTTTTTTTTTTAGTGTACCATATGGTACTCACTGATAGGCAGCTGTTTTCAAACATTACTGTGAGTATGTTTTGTGAGCACTCTGTAAAGAGCATTGTGTTTTTACAACATGTTCTGCAGCATTGTGCATTATAGCCAATGTTGAGCTCATAAACGCAACGGTCAAGGTGTTAAATCAGAGTTCTCTCAGTAATGCTTTTTCTTGAAACCATGGAACTACCACTTTCAAATGTAAAATTCATTGCAGTTAAAAGTTATAGATGAACTAATATATTTATTATTTGTATTTAGCGAATGTGTTCAATCATAAAAAGATATTTTGAAATCTTATTTCGTTTGTAGGCTATGTGATTGTGGCTTAACAGACAAAAGCTGTTCAGCTCTGGCTCCAGTTCTTGGATCAGATACCGGTCTGAAAGAGCTAAACATGAGCAATAATAATCTGCAGGATTCTGGAGTGAAGTTGCTCTGCACTGGACTGGAAAATATGAAATGTCATTTGGAGATACTGAAGTAAGTTGTGTGACATTGTCAGTGCCTGTAGCCTAGGGGTTAGAGCACTAAAATATAACGCAACTGCACTTCCAGCTGACCTGGGTTCGAATCCTGACCCAAGGACCTTTGCCGAGCCCTGCTTCCCCCTCTTCACCCAACACTGTCCTGTCAGTCTCCACTCTCCTGTTGGAAAAAAGGCCCCCTAAAAAGACAATAATAAAAAAAAATTGTGTAACATTAGACCAAAATTGAGCTCAACATAACCAGACTTAGATAATGAACAAATCTTTATATTGTGCATAAAGTTCAATGGATTTATGGAATTAATTAAATGGAATTAATTATGATTTCATAGGGAATTTGAACAGAATTGCTGCTCTATGGCTGGTCACTGAGTCACCTAGCAATTCATTGAACAAGTCATATAAGATCAACTGCAATGGATATTAATATCCAAAATATAGTGAAACCACAATTTATTAGCAAAGAAACAAGGTCAGCAGTTTAAGACATTAACTTGTAAGCACAAAACACAAGATACTTCTCTTTTCAATATAAATGAGGCTTTATTGGATACATTTAAGACATATAAAGTAGTCTAACACAAACACACGCATTCACACAGATAGCAGAAAGAGAGAAAGTGAGGAAGGAATGAGTTTAGAAGAGTGAAAATATGAAATCCCAAGTCTATAGCAATATATTCAATTGTTTAAACCTGAACAACCATTAATCATTTAATTAACCCTTGCACTGAGTTTCTCAGTAAATATGTATAAGTCTATTGATGCGTGTGACTTTAATTCATTTATAAAGCAGCTGTGGAGTATGTAGTAATATCATCATCAGCTCAGTTCAGTTCTCATCCAATAATTTCAATTTTAGTATACAATAAACTGCATGTGATTGTAATTTACATCTCGTCTGTAAAGCCGGTTCATTGATTAGTAAATCTCCATCACATGCATTCAGACGAAGAGGCATTTAATACACAGAGCCATAGATCGCTGACAAGCTACGCATTATTGCATTCATAATTGCAGATCTTCTCAGCGATCTACTGCTCTGTGTATTAAATAGCACTCATCTGAAAGCATGTGATGGAGATTTACTACGAATCAATGAACCAGCTTTACTGACGAGATGCACTTGACAATCACATGTAATTTATCATGCAGCCCTACTGATATTGATATCTTTGTGGGGATATTTGGTCCCCATAACTTGTTGAATACCAGTGAACACACAGCAAGGAAGCGGTTAACTCTAAAACATCATGAGTGCAAAGCAGACTCTACCACTATATACACACACACACACACACACACACACAGTTATACATCACACAAATGAACTGCTGTAGCTATAAAAATATAGTAATTGAATCAGGAGACTTGAAAAAGAAGTTGAAATCAGATCAAACCCATCTTTGAGACATTCCCACTAGGGCTGTCACGATTCGATCCTTCGATACCTTTTGCGCATTTTGTCAGTAAAGCCGGTTCTGTAATGAGCGGTAAATGCCATCAGGTGCGTGAATTCCCATTCAGCCGTATTTACCACACAGAGCCGTTGTTCACTGACTAGCCGCGCAAATCTACGCCGATAATGAATGTGGTTTTGCGCAGCTCGTCAGTGAACAACGGCTCTGTGTGGTAAATACGGCTGAATGGGAATTCACGCACCTGATGGCATTTACCGCTCATTACAGAACCGGCTTTACTGACAAAATGCGCAAAAGGTATCGAAGGATCGAATCGTGACAGCCCTAATTCCCACAGTTCTTCTGGATTTAGTCTGTCTCAGGTTGTTCTGTTTCTTCTTGTCATTCCACGGACTGGACGATGATGATGATGATGATGATGATGATGATGATGATGATGAGATCAGATCAGATCTCTGTGTGGAGCAATGGCTGTTGTCAGACTCCTTGTGCAAACAATATCTCACTGGATTATTACAATAAATGGCAAAATTAATGTTTTGACTCATTTTTAATGATTTTATTTGCAGTACTATATAGAACAAAAATATATTTCATTGAATTTACGGAAAATAAATAGTTACTTTCATGGTCAAAAGTGATCAAACTTTTGACCATGAAAGTAGCTGTTTATTTTCTATACCACAAATGTACCTCACAAATGAGGAGCATCAGAAGGTTAAAGCTTGAAAATGACTATAAACTGAAGATACTAAAGTGAATTGATGTCTAACAATTTAAAGTTCTCTTTGTTGTTTGAATTGATATGCAGTTGTCAGATTTTGCTTTACAACAAAGTTTTAGTTCATTTGTATAATGAATAAAATATAATTCTGTTCTGGGATTTCCATTGTTTAGGTCATTTCTAGAATAACTGATTAATCATCTGAATGTGACATTTTCATTCTGGTTCTAGGCTTTCAAACTGCAGTATCATTGAAGAAGGTTATAAAGCTCTGTCTTCAGCTCTGAGATCAAACCCTTCACACCTGATAGAGCTGGATCTGACAGGAAATGATCCTGGACAATCAGGAGTGAAGGAGCTCAGTGATTTATTACAGGATCCAAACTGTCAACTCAAGACGCTGAGGTGATCATTATCATACACCATTTTTATAGACACTTTAAGGAAAACAGTCAAGATCAGGGGTTCTTCGCCTTCCAGGGCCCCCTTCCTTTTCCGGTCAATTTTTCAAAAGGCCCCCCTTTGCCTGACATTTGCTCTTATAATATACTTCTGCAGTAAAGAGAAAAGTGTTTATTTAAACCTTTTTATTAACCAAAACATTTGTTTTGCCTTATTCTTCTTCTACTGCATGTTGTTAAAAAAAACTTAAAATTCAAACAAACTTTAAATTAAAGCAATATTTTACAACTTAAAAGAAACCCCTATGCTCAATTTTCACCTTTTAAAATAATATATACATATACAGATTTAAAAACTCCTGAATTCTTTACTTTAGATAACTTCAGAGTACTTTTTCTTAAATAAGTGAACCTGCCGTTACCAAACAGGACAACAAACTCACTAAACATGTCCCTTTAAACTCGACTGACTGAATATCTACTGTCTGTATCCATAAAAAAAAATACAAATGAAAAATACATCAAATGCATTATAAATTCGTTGAAACATCGATCTGAAGGCAGTTTGACAAAGACGACATCAGTTCCTCCGTCTGATGCTCATAAACACCAAGCCTCACAAAATCCTCCTCTATCGGTGAGCATCCAATATAAAACACTCACAGGGCATTAACTATGCAAATATATTGAAATTCCACATAAAAATACTATAGGGATCAGAGCCCTGAGAGAGCGCATAGTTTGTGAATCAATGGCGGACTCAGGGGTTGTTCACATGTCGTGTCTTATTTCAAATGTAGATATGAAATATGCACACTTATAATGGAAGCAACGCGGTCGTGATGCACATGCGGTTCAATGGGCTAAATTTTTCCAGACATGTCCGCGCCGCATTGAGAGCGGAGAGCGCAGGTCATTGTTGCTTAGCAACGGTAGACTCCACGGCAGCGCAAGCTACATGAGCGCTTTGGAAAGTAGGAGAAAGAGGCGCACCTAGCTTTTCCAAGCATTTTTAGGCACGACATGTTATGCGTGCCTAATGTATGACTCTGATATACAGGAGTGTCATACATTAGGCACACACAAGTTCAATCTTATTCCACTAATTGTCTTTATATTAGCACAATGGTTTGTTTCATGCAGCTGAGAGGTATTGTTCGCGTGCAGTGGTTGGAAGATTTGAGCCTCCATTCAGGCTTTATTTAACAGTGTGATGAGGCTTGCTGCGCAAGTCTGAAGCAGTCAATCACAGAACATGAAAGAGGCCATGCTTTAATTATTATAATTTAACACATTAATAATGAAATTAAACAATTATAGGATAATATTTAAATTAATTTTAAACTATCTTGCGGCCCCTCTGGAGGATCACTGAGGCCCCCAATGGGTCGAGACTCCCCGGTTGAGAACCCCAGTTCTAGATAGCTTTTTAGTCAAATGATTTAAATGTTTCTGAACACACTGTAGTTTAATTGTAACTGTATCTCTACAGCAGGTCTGTGAGTCTCCAGATGATCAAATCTGAAAGTTTTCTCAAGCCATTTTTTTTCTGTGCTGACGTTTCTCGCTCCCTTTGAAAGATCTTGAGGTCTTTAACTCTCTGGGGTCGACGGTCGCGCCGGCGCGGCCAGCTCACTTTTTTTAAGATCAGTGCGAAAGGCACTAAAAATACTCTGTCGATATTAGTCACACAAATAAGAGTTATACACCATTCGAAATGGTTAAGTGTATACTTTTTTTGTGTACATTCACAATAACAACTGAACTTTGTTCTTTTTTTAAATAAAGAAAACAGACGGGGTGTTTTTTCTGTCTTCAGCGTCTCCGCGCACTGCGATTTAGAAACGCCTCAATACATTTATCTTTAACTCAGTGGAGGCTCAGCACACAGACAGTTAATATACATGGATGGAAAGTTTAATATCTCTACTTTTAAATAAAGCAAGTCTTGTTGAAAACAAATGTTCTGTTATAAAGTAATCCGTATGAAACCAACAGCATGTTGAGTTTTGCACTCAGTCTTCATTAACGATAATGAAGTTGACGCCTCTCTTTGCTTTCGCTTTTACATTTAGTTTCTCAACACATTTGTTTTCTGTTTCTCACTCCTTCTGAAAGATCTTGAGGTCTTTAATCACATACTCTGTATTTGTAAACCGAAAATCATGATCTAGTGAGGTTTTGCTCTTCTGCTCTGTGGGACGTTTCTGTTTTCCTGAGTTTGCTTTAGTACGGAGTGTCTCTCTAGTTTCTTTCAAATACATGTGACTGTTAGACCTTGTTTTCAAATATTTATGTTGTTATTTGTGTACCCAAATGCTCAAAGAAAAGTTTAGTAATTATTAGAGCTCGTTTTTTTGAATAATAAAGAGTTTTTTATTGTATCAGTCATTTTTGTAATGTAATGGACCTTTAAATCAGAACTGGATTGATTTTGCTTCATCTTCTCTTCTGCAGGTTTTTGGGTCCTGCTGCAGATGAAGGCTGTCAGTATGTGACTGGAATTGTGGGTAAAAACCCGTTACTCCTGAGAGAGCTGAAACTGAGTAAACATGAACTAGGAGACACACGAGTGAATCAGATCGCTGCTCTACTGCAGGATAAACACTGTCAGCTCAACACACTGATGTGAGTATTGTTAGTTTATTTACAATGTTACATTACTTTTAATAGTACTGTTAATTTAGTTGAGAATATTTCCTCATTTGTTTGAGTCCGAGCAGTTTTCTTCTCATCATCACAAAAAGCCACTATAATGTGAAGTATTAAAATTAAACGGGCAATGGAAAATTGCATCAAGCTTTAACCTCTTCAGATTTGGTGAGTGTGATCATAAGGCCTTTGCGATGCTAAATTGTGAAGATCTTGAGTTTTCGTCAAGTCAAGTCAAGTTTATTTATATAGCGCTTTTCACGAAACAAATAGTTTCAAAGCAGCTTAACAGCAAATTACATTTGTACAATAATTAAGGTTTGTTAAATTAAAGTTTGTACAATAATTAAAGTTTGTACAATAACGTTTGTTAAATTAAAGTTTGTACAATTTGTATAATGTTAACATTAATGATTATATGTTGCAATCAAATCACTGCAGTAAAATTGTGTAGTGATGTATGGTGTTTCAGGGCTGATATCATCTAAAGTCCTCCGAGGGGTTGGCATCATCATCTCTTCTTCGGTGTTCCTGATCCAGACTGTAGCTTGTGTTATTCCTAGTTACCACGGGATGTCAATCCCGTGGCAGAAACAGAGAACAAATAGGAACCTAATTAGCATAGCTGCTGTTCAAACCAAGCAAAAGGATTTGTTCAACCAAAGCTAAAGATTCATAATGTGCAATTGATCAGATATAACTGCAGTAAAAGATGAGATGCATTATGTGAATGCTTGGCTAAAAAGATGTGTCTTTAATCTAGATTTAAACAGAGAGAGTGTGTCTGAACCCCGAACATTATCAGGAAGGCTATTCCAGAGTTTGGGAGCCAAATGTGAAAAAGCTCTACCTCCTTTAGTGGACTTTGCTATTCTAGGTACTACCAAGAGTCCTGAGTTTTGCAACCTTAGGGAGTGTGATGATTGTAGCGCGGAGGAAGACTAGTTAGGTACGCAGGAGCTGAACCATTTAGGGCCTTATAGGTAAGAAGTAGTATTTTATAGTTGGTACGGAACCTAATAGGAAGCCAGTGCAGAGACTTTAAAATTGCAAGTCATTAGTGATTTTAACAAGTGCAGTTTCTGTGCTATGATGGGGCCTGAAACCTGATTGAAATTCTTCATAGATATCATTTTTTTTGCAAAAAGCAGCATAATTGATCAGATACAACTTTTTCTAAAATTTTAGACATAAACGGAAGATTAGAAATGGGTCTGTAATTTCCTAGTTCATTAGGGTCTAGTTGTGGTTTCTTAATAAGAGGCTTAATAACCGCTAACTTGAATGGTTTTGGGACATGACCTAAAGATAACGATGAGTTAATAATATTGAGGAGCGGTTCTTCTGCTACAGGTAACAACTCTTTCAGTAATTTAGTGGGTACAGGATCTAATAGGCATGTTGTTGGTTTAGACGTATTGATTAGTTTATTTAGCTCTTCCTGTCCTATAGTGGTAAAGGACTGCAGGTTTTCTTTGGGTGTGACAAAGGAAATTGACGTATTAGATGCTGTAGAATCTACGCTGGTTATTGTATTTCTGATGTTATCTATTTTATCAGTGAAAAAGTTCATAAAGTCATTACTATTAAACTGTAAAGGAATATTTAGGTCGGGCGGCATCTGAATATTTGTTAATCTGGCCACTGTGCTAAATAAAAACCTTGGATTGTTTTGGTTATTTTCTATGAGTTTGCGGATGTGCTCTGCCCTGGCAGCTTTTAGAGCCTGTCTATAGCTGGACATACTGTTTTTCCACACAATTCTAAAAACTTCCAAATTAGTTTTTCGCCATTTGCGCTCAAGATTACGAGTTTCTTTCTTGAGAGAATGGGTAGTACTGTTGTACCATGGCGCAGTACATTTTCCTCTAACTTTTTTCAAATTGATGGGGGCAACAGCTTCTAATGTATTAGAGAAGATAGTGTCCATGTTGCTAGTTAATTTGTCTAGATCCTGTGTATTACTGGGTGCATAGAGCAGTTGAGATAAATCAGGCAGGTTAATTTTGAATAAATGTTTGGTGGCTGGAACAATGGTTCTGCCCAAACGATAGCGCGGAGCGATATAGTTAATATCAGTCATACGCAGCGTGCATGATACAAGGAAATGGTCAGTAACATCATCGCTTTGAGGTACGATATCTATATCAGTAAGATCAATTCCATGCGATATAATTAAATCTAGCGTATGATTGAAACGATGAGTGGGTCCGGTGACATTTTGCTTGACTCCAAAAGAATTTAATAGGTCAGTAAACGCAAGCCCTAAGGCATCACTAGTATTATCAACGTGAATGTTAACCCTCTGGGGTCTGAGGGTGTTTTGGGCCCTGAAGAAGTTTTAACATGCCCTGACATTTGTGCATTTTTCAGCATCTTAAAAACATATTTATGGCTAAAGTCAGATTACATTGTAATCAGCACAAACTGGGCTACAATAATATCCAAGCAACATGAATGTACATGTTTGTGTTTTTAAGAAAACAATGTTTATGCGTTGTTAGTGAAAAACTAAAAAATTAAAGTGTTGGAAATTAGGCCATTTAGCACATCCAGAACATTTGTTTACAAGACTTTTGATAACTGAATGTGGTAGGCTAGAGTTTTTTCTACACAATGATGTGAAAATCATCCCATTCACTCACTCTAAGAAAACAATATATTGATGTAAATTTACCAAAACATGTTTTGTGATGGAAAGACAATATGCAAGAGATTGACAATGGTCATGAATATTTAGTGATTCACACCTGTGAGACACACAAAGCCCTCCCTAATGGCCCATCAATGACACTGTGACTGTCAGGTAAGAAACAATGTGAGAAGATTCAAAGAATGGCGTTTTAGATTAGTTGTATTTTATTTACAACACAGTATAATCAAAACATACATTATGAAAGTGACGAGACGTGAGGCCAAGTATGGTGACCCATACTAGGAATTTGTGCTCTGCATTTAACCCATCCAAGTGCACACACACAGTAGTGAACACACACACACACACACACACACCGTGAACATACACCCGGAGCAGTGGGCAGCCATTGCATTGCTGCGGCGCCCGGGGAGCAGTTGGGGGTTCGGTGCCTTGCTCAAGGGTCTCACCTCAGTCGTGGTATTGACGATGGAGAGAGCGCTGGATATTCCCTCCCCCACCATCAATCCCTGCCGGACCTGGGACTCGAACTTGCAACCTCTTGGTTACAAGCCAGACTCCCTAACCATTAGGCCACGGCTGCCCCAAATAATATTATGAAGGTCAAAGACACATTATTGTGTACTCTGATCTACAGATATGACTTTGTGTCATTTCCAAAAACTGTTTTTTTCCCCTGAATTCTGTTCAGCAAGTGAAACAAGTAAATTATACCTGACATTTAAGTGCTTGCAAAACTCATCATGAGTAGTCAAGAAACTTGTTTTGCACTAGAATGCAGTGTAGTTGAACATCTGAAGCTGCATCTGAGTTTTATATCTGAGAAACTAATTTATTGTTTAGCAGATCGCGATCAGAGTATTACTAATAAACATGGTCTAAACATACACTCAGTATACACACTCATAGGCTATTTTTTTATTTTATTTAATAAATTTTGCGATAAATAAATAAAATACATATATACATATGATCTTGTTTTGTATGCAATACATGCCGTCTAAACATTCTTAGACTCTATCATTCAGTGTTACAGTGTAAACACTATTACTTTTATATTGCATCTTTTTCTAGAACGTTAAAAACATCCTTGCATCGTGAGACATTTAGATGCAATGAAATTAAACGCATCATAACGTTTCACTTGATGAGGTCAGCAATTATAGTTTGAAAAAAGTCTAACTAGCAAAATGTATACAACTTAGTCTGTCACAGTAACAATAACAGCGAATGCAAACAGGCTAATAAAAGAAAGTCTTACATGTAAATGTAGAATTTATTTTCTATTGAATCTGCTGAGCGTCACATCGTGTTCTTCTTCTGATGAGGTAAATATAAGATTTCTCACATGGCTAATTGTAATATGAAAGCGAAAGTAACTTGGGCATCAATCTAATTACAGTTAATGACCTCCAGGGGGAAGACTGGACATCGCGTTGATTTCATAAGGGTTACTTTAACATAGAATATTTGTTTTCGAAAAGACTTACTTCGTTTAAGAGCAGAAATATCAGGCTTTCTCCAGGTATATGTATAATGTCTCTGTGTGCTGTTTTTGCCGAGTATTTGATCATTTAAGTGACGCGTTTCAAAATGAAGATCACAGAGACCAACGCGGCACAGAGCACTCCCTGTTTATTTTCTTTATTTGTCAAAAACTCACAGTTTCATTGTTATTATGTGTCTGTGCAAATAAAAGTAGACCCTTTACAGATTCGATTGATTAAAACCGACGGAGTAATTTAAGTTTATATAGAGGGCTTTAAAAAAAATGCACCAAAACGCAGCCCAGAGGGTTAAAGTCTCTCACAATTAGTGCTTTATCAAAATTAACCAACAGGTCAGAAAGGAAATCTGAAAATCATTTTAGAAAGTCTGTATACGGCCCTGGTGGTCTATACACAGTAGCTAAAATAAGAGATAAGACAGATTTCTTTTGCATATCTGACAGAGTAACTTTAAGCAAAAGTATTTCAAATGAATTAAACTTGTATCTTTTTTTCTGAGTTACATCGAGAATATCACTATATATTGTTGCGACACCACCGCCACGACCAATCTGACGGGGCTCATGCTTATAACAGTAGCTTGGTGGAGTAGACTCATTTAGACCAATATAATCATTTGGTTTTAGCCAGGTTTCAGTCAAGCAGAGAACATCAAAACTATTATCTATGATCATTTCATTTACAATAACTGCTTTTGGTGTGAGTGATCTAATGTTTAGGAGCCCAAACTTTAAAAATGTTTTTTGTTCATTTATTTTGCATTTTTCCGGGTTAATCACGGTCAGACTTTTTCTAGATCCTGCATTAACTGTATGTTTTGACCTCACTATTCGAGGAACAGACACAGCATTTATAGATTGGACAGCACTAGTGCTATCATTTAAGTGTTCAGAGCAAAAACCATCATAGCAGTTATTTTGGAATCGGCTTACTAGTCAAATAGAGCGCAGCGTCCTGGAGATGTTGTCCGACAGCAGTTCTGCTCTGACTCTGCTGGGGTGCAGGCCATCTGCACGGAAAAGCCTAGGACGCTCCCAGAAAAGATTCCAATTATTAACAAAGAGCAGTTTCTGTTCTTTTCACCATGTCAATAACCATTCATTTAGAGCAAAAAGTCTACTGAACCTTTCGTGCCCACGTCAATACGTGGGAAGCGGTCCTGACACGATGATCCTTGTCGCGGGCGCCATGCTGCGAACCGTCTCGATCAGGCTGCCGAAGTCCCGCTTCAAGACCTCCGTCTGCCGCAGCCTGACATCGTTCACCCCCGTGTGCAGGACGATTGTGCCGATGCTCTCGTCCTTCAGGATTGCGGGTATCTGCGCAGAAACATCGAGAACACGAGCACCAGGAAAACAATGAGTTTGCACATTACCTTTAGCTAAAGTAGCAGGAACGTACCTGACGATGGAATCTCCGATGATCACAGCGTCACGTTCCATCTCGCGGAGGGGAGCGAAGTGGTTCCGGGTGGAGATCTCAAAGACCGGGGGCGACGGAGGGGGAGAGGTCCTCGCCCGGGGCCTGGCTCGCGTCTTCCGCTGCTGCTGCACCCAGGGTCCGTGGTGTCCCGGCGCCGGAGTGAAGGACATCTGGGAAGAGCGCATCCTGGGTGCAGAGGGCCTGCACAGAGAAGCACAGAGAGTGGAAGTGGTAGGAGTGTTAGTATCGCGCTGTATACTTACCTGAGAGGATTCCAGAGCTGCCCTCAGCTCGGCCTGCCTCTCCAGGAGCTGGCGGATCTGCTTCTCCACGGCCTCCAGCTCCACCTGCACCGAGTGCAGCTCGAACGTATCATCACCTGTATTCAAAGGTAGACACAAATTTGCCATTAAAGCAAGTAACAGTTAGTAAACAATAGTAGTGTGTATAAACAACGCAAGCAAGAGTAGCGGCAACCACGCTGGTGATGGTAACAGGCTATAAGATAGCAGTCTCGAGAATTCAAAACAAATCTAGTGTTAACAAGGTACTCCGGTTGTTTTAGTTTTAAATCACAACAAGGGGTATATTAACACGTTATAAGAAACGTAAATGATGGTGTAAAAATTTGATTTTCGTTTGTAAATTAGAAAATATTAAATTGACTTGACGGAGCCCAAACTCAAAGCATACGGCAGCCCGTATGCTTTGAAAGGCGTGTCCCTGGCCACCTGACAAATGGGCACGGACATGTGTTCAGGACATGACTGTTATTAAAAGTGTGAAGTTTGGGGCTTAGACATTTCGCCATGGAAAAGGAAGTTGCTGTAACTCAGGCAAACAATGTCCGATCTGCCCCAAACTTCACACTTTTAATAACAGTCATGTCCTGAACACATGTCCGTGCCCATATTTAGTTATAATCATAGCACCACCTGCTGGAAACAGGAAGTAACATGATTAACACTCTAATGGTCTCCTAGCAACATATTAAAAAGCATCAAGAAGTGTTAAATTAGCTAGCAACATGCTATACACATGCTAAAACATGTTAGCAACACTTACCTAAGTGCTAAAGGATTCTATTAATGCAATGAAACAGGAAGATACTGTAACTCAGGCATGCAGTGTCTGATCTGCCTTATGACCAAACTTCATCCTCTGGGGTCTGAAGGTGTTTTGGGGGCCTAAAGAAGTGTTGACATGCCCTGACATTTGTGCTTAGTTTAGATGCTTATAAACATATAAATGGCTAAAGTCTGAAACACTGTATTCAGCACAAACTGCGCTACAGTAATATGTGAGCAGCATGTATGTACATGATTGTTTTTTTGAGAAAGCAACATTTATGTGTGTTTAGTGAAAAAACAAAAATGTTGAAGTCACTGAAATAAAGCCATAAAACACATACAGAACATTTGCTGATTTTCAATATTTGCATACCTTTATAACTTTTGTGTAGTTTGTAGTATATTTAAATGAACAATGTGTAGTCTTTCTCCATGTTACCTGCACACAGATATCACCATTTATTTGTCAGCAAAAGTCTGCTGGAAGATGCAAAACACATTAGTAAGATCATCATAGATCTGATTCATTGTCTTTTCTCTTTCTGTCTTCAGTCTGTGGGATTGCAGTATTACAGAGAAACAGTGTCTCATCCTGACTTCAGTTCTGAAATCAAACCCATCACACCTGAGAGAACTGAACCTGAGCTGGAATGAACTAGGAGACTCTGGAGTGAAAAACCTCAGTGATCTACTGATGAACCCACAATTCAAGCTGGAGAAACTACAGTTAGTACAGTTAAAGTTTATTTAAATCTTAATTTATTCTGTTTAATGCAGTACACTGGATTTGCCATGTTGATTACATTTTGTATATACTTTATATTTTTTAATCTAGCAAGTCATTGTTTAATTTGCAGAAATTGATACAATATACTGATTGTGTACATGCAGAAATCAGCAGAGAATAAACAAGAGGCATTAAATAGATAAGAGGAACAAAATAAAAAGTTAAGAAAAAAATATTGAAAAGAAAAGAAAAGAAACAGCACCTGCCAGCATACAAAACTAATGTGACTCAAAACAAACTATTAGAAACTAATGCCTCTGTAGCTCTTCAGATCTTTAACCTCAGTGTGAGTCAAATAAAAAGACAGGAGTGAAGGTGAGAGTGGTGTATTCACAGTCCTAAAAGGATGTTAGAAACAATCCTTAGCATTTAGTTTTCACAGTACCTTAGTATATAAACAAAAACATAGTATAAAAACAGAAGGCCAACAAAGAAACTATATTTTAACACTATCAGCCACAAATAAATATTACCATATGTGACCCTGGACCACAAAACCAGAAATTGAGATTTATACATTACCTATATTCAAGCTGTTTATTCATTTTTCAACCATTAATGAAAAATGAGAAATCAAGCAGAATTCTTGTTTCGATTTACTGGAAAAAACTAAAAACCAGAAAGGAGCCGTATTCTCATGTTTCTTCTCTCAATATTAAAAAAAATGAAAGATTGAATGATTCCAGATCACATGATAAAAATTGTAGTAAGTCATGTAATCAGTTACGTTACATATTGTAGGTAATATAATCAGATTACTTTTAGATTACTTTTAATTACTTTTGACTTAACTCGTTTATCACATTGATTTAAATAAATTTATCTTGTAGCATAATGATGTAAAAACTGCAAGGAGTAAGAAAATATGCTCCATTCATTGTAATTTACAACATGAAGTGCATTAAACATTTTATTACATCAAGGTTTCCCAAACTAGGGTTTGAACAGGAAATGCAGAGGGTTTGTGGGTTTAATGAAAAGCTAACACTTGATTAAATCATAAAAAAAAAAAATAATTAAAATAAATCATTTTAAAACAAAGTCCTTTTCAAGGAATGTCTCTTTACTTGGTGGCCATATTTGCAATGCCTCAGGGCAGCTCATACAAGACCAAGTCCATCTTAATGAATAGGAGAATCCTGAAATCTCAAAAACTGCTGCTGAACTCACAATTAATTTACATATATCAAATCAGCAACAAAAATCTGAAATTAATTGCCACATGAATGTTGTTTCTTATGCTCAAATAGTGTTTAAAAGGCTTATTTTTCAGGCTAATGATACACAGATTATACGTAACCAAGACCTTTGTTATACAATATTTGGCTGAGATATAACTATTTGGAAATCTGGAATCTGAGGATGCAAAAAAAGATGTCCAAATGAAGTTCTTAGCGATGAATATTACTAATCAAAAATTAAGTTTTGATATATTTATTGTAGGAAATGTACAATATATTTTAATGGAGCATGATCTTTACTTAATATCCTGATGATTTTGGCATAAAAGTCAATCATTTTGACCCATACAATGTATTGTTGGCTATTGCTACAAATATACCTGTGCTACTTAAGACTGGTTTTGTGCTCCAGGATCACATATAGTAAGTTGAATTTATATTTAATTCAATTTCTTGAATGAACTTATAAATACACCTACTGTATCTGAAAAATAAAGCACTGTCTCTTTTATTTGTATATTATATGTATTTGTAATGTGTTCTTTTTATAACAAAGATAAAATAATGACAAAGATTTTTTATCTTTGCCCAATTTGAACTAAATATGTGCCACTCTTTTTTTATATTTTGTTTGTAAGGCTTTGTTTTTAAAATAGTAAAACCAACATGGCAAAAAAAAAAAACTGAAAATCATCAAAAAAAAAAGGTAATAATGTTTTTTTTTTTTTTTTTTTTTTTTGCCATATCTCTCACCCCTATATTTGTCAGCTTTCTCCAAGATCATTCAGTGTTTCTATTATTATATTTGATTTGTAGATAAATGTCTATGATTTCATGTTACTTGTTTCCAGGTGTCTGTTAGAACAAAACACAGCATAGCAAAGACTATAAATAGTTTTTAATGCACACAGTAACTGAAATTTAAAACTGTTAAAAGAAAGGCTCAATAAAGTGCTGCACAGATATAATACACCACACATCAATATTTCTTCTCTTTGTGATTTGAACTTTTTAATGTGAAGAGTTGCATGCTGTGACTCTGTGTTGCTTCAAGCTCATCATTTTGTGCACCGGATGCAAATACTGTAAACTTTTCATGTACAAATATAATATAGTTTTTCAGAAATGCATTTTATAACCTCAATACAAATAGCAATGTGTAACATTTTACCAGATTTAGTGCTACACTTATTTGTTCTCTACCAAATACTCAGAAATTATTAATGTTGTGCACTGATTTTTCTAGAATAACTTTTGCTGCTGAATTATCCACTAACCTAGTTTCTAATATATTTTAGTCATAGATTATGAATATACATATATATTTTTATTTTTAATGGAGCAGTCTGTTTTTAGTAGATTGTAAAAGAATGATTATTAGTTACTGCTTTTATTTAAAGTTTGTGTTCCACAAAATGTAAAATGTCTAATTTTGGTGCAGCATATACTGTAAATTATAAAAATATAATATAAAAATATAAATGAATAGTAAAAATACATTTATTCCTTAAATGAAAACGTGTAAAGAATTTTATAAGCAAACTGTCTTTGTTGTTGACTTGTAATTGTTTAGTCTACAGTATGTTTGAACATTAATCTCTGAGACTAAAGTGATTTATGACAATAGTAGACAGTAACAATTTAACAAGTTAACATTAGTTATTAAATATATTTTGACAACATTTATTAATCTGTTAATATTAGTTTATATGATTATTCATTGTTCATGTCAGTTCACAGTGTTTTTAATAATTAACAGAAAACCTCTGAATTTAAAACTCTATTAGTAAATGCTGAAACTTACATTAAGGTTATTAAATGTTAGTTGTTGATCATTAGTTCATGTTAACTAATGTAGTTAATGTTATCAAGTGAAACCTTGTAACTTGGATAAATAGCTCACATCTTAATGGGTAAAAGTCTGCTGGAAGATGCAAAACACATTAGTAAGATCATCATAGATCTGATTCATTGTCTTTTCTCTTTCTGTCTTCAGTCTGCGTGGATGCAGTATTACAGAGGAACAGTGTCTCATCCTGACTTTAGCTCTGAAATCAAACCCATCACACCTGAGAGAACTGAACCTGAGCGGGAATAAACTAGGAGACTCTGGAGTGAAAAACCTCAGTGATCTATTGATAAACCCACAATTCAAGCTGGAGAAACTAGTGTTAGTATCATTATACTGTACAGCAGTTACAGTCAGATTAAAGTTCACTGTTTAGTTAAGACACTGGACTCTTGACATCTCTGCTGTTAAGCACTATTATTAGTGTGCTTTACTATATTACTATTATATTACTATTATTTCACTGTATTATACTGTAGTTTCATATTTTTAAGGGAAATGTATATTATTTAGTATATTTGTATAGAAATGATAAACTACAAAATAAAATAGCTTAAATTATTAGATTTGATTGATTTAATGATTTTCTTCCATTACAAATGTGAAAGTAGACATTTAATTTAGTTAATTTGACTATTGTTTCTATATACTGATTCTACATATTAATTTCCATTTGTAAATTCACTTATTTGTTGACTGAAAGTGTGTTCAGACTTGGATTGTAACTCGTTTCCTCAAATACTCCTCTCTTGGTTTGTTCATTAACGCTTTAAACCCGAGGTTTCTCGAACGAAAGAAATCATAATCACTAAGCAACCCTTGATGCAAAAACACAAAATGGGTATCATTTTAAACCTTAGGATCTCAGGTTTTTAAAGAATGTAGTTATTTTTATCAACTCCTAATGAGCGCTGAGCAGTCCCTCTAAACCGGAGTGTACCGGTAAAATATTAGTAATCATATTTCTCAAACCACTGCCTTGATCAACAAAAATTGGATATCAAAAAAAAAAATAAATAATGATTGAAAGCTTAGAATCTGAGCTTTATAATGCATGCAGACACTGATTAACTCCAAAGTAGTGCAGAGTTATTTGCTGATGAATGACAAAAATACAAAGATTTACTAAATATGTTTTTGTGCCATGTACTGTGATATGTCAGAAACAGCAGCTCAGATCGGCATGTGTCATTATCATTTGAAAGGTATCATCGAGTAGAAAACAAGGATTATATTATAATTGTTTGGGGCTTTGGATAAACTGGAGCGAGTTTTTGTACAAGAAGTCACCCCCAGACCCATATGAAAATAATATATTGATCTCACCTTTTTGCTTGTAACTTTGTAAAACATGCTCCGATAGTGAAAACATCTGCACCATTATTTAGAGCAGATTCGTCTGACTCAAAACAATCCTCATTATAATCAGTTATTTATATCTGAAGATATCATGAATTTATAACATAAAACTGCACAGGCGGCATGTAGATCAGCAAAAATATCTAAGGTAGCTGTCATTGTGGCGATTTCACTCAACTTCATGAAACATGCATTTATCAGAGAAAATAACACCACGTTATTTTCAGATAATTCTCCCAATGAAAAAGAGCTCATAATCCGTCGATCCGATTGAAAGATTTGTTCATAGAGCTGTAACACAATAAACCAGATGCACTGAGACACAGCAAAGAAAACCACTGTAGATTCACTTTGCGCTATTATTCATAACTTCACTTCACAAAACATGCATAAACCGTGGAAAATGACACATAATTATTTTCAGAAAATTTTCCCAATTAAAAGGAGCCCAAATTGATCATAATTCGTTCATGAGATCTAAAGATATTCCTAATGATGTTATCACACACACAAAACCATTAAATGAAGAAAAATATTGGTTACATTTTCATTTATAACTTCATGAAACATGCTCTGATCGTGGAAAATGGCAATCATTATTTACAGCAGATTCTCACGATTGAAATCCAAAATCAAAACAATCTATTGCTTCTTTGGTGTGTAAATAATAACTAGACTCATGAATTTGAGAAATCAGTTGGAAAGCTCTATTGAACACTTGGCAAGCAGAATGTAAAACCTAGATGTGTTCTGTCTATTTTATCTTTCATGTAACTCTTTTAAATAGTTGGGTATCATTTTTAATCTTAGAAATTCAGCTTTCGCATGCATCCAACCATTTTGATCAACTCCTAGCCAGTGCTGCCTAGTTCCTCTAAACCGGAGTGTACCGCCAGGGGGCATCCCCTAAATGAAGAAAAAATAATAATCATATTTTTCAAAATCACTGCATTGATCAACACAAAATATGTGTCATTTGAAAGACTGGAGTCTGACCTTTACAATGCATGTAGATGCTTTGATTAAATCTTACATAGTACTGAATTATTTTCGAATAAATAGTTTTTTTTTCATAATTTATGATCATTTTTTAGTGCATGTTCTCTAATATGTCAGAAACATCATACAGCTCAGATAGTCATGTGTCATATGTCATCTGAAAGGTCTCATCGAGTAGAATAAAACAAGTAAAATTATTTGACTAAATTTAAGTGAGACATTATTTCAAATGTAAAACTGTAAATAACTAAGAGAAGGGCTGCCTTGGATCTTAATGCTATAACCTTTGATTACTTCATGATATCACCACAAAATTAATACACATACAGCACAAATGTTGAGAACATCACAGAAAAAATATTTTTATCCTACCTTATTATTTTCATGTGATATTGAACGTCAAAAAAGAAGGATATGAAAAAATTCCCTTGGCCACACAAATTTTTATTAAATTTTTTCATCCATTTATCAACAGGAGAATATTTAAATGCAAAGATTTGTCCCCCTAAATATGTAGAAAGATTTCTATCAAACCTTTCAACTCTCTTTGCTACAGTCTTGGAGTTATGAGTCATTATTTATGTGTATGTCACTCAGAAAAAACATCAGCTCTACTGAGACAAAAATGCCCTCAGGGCTTAAAGGTTTATATATTAGAAGTTTATATGATTTTGCTGGTGTTTTAGTGAATGTTTGGCATTTACTCAAGATCATCATAGATCTGATTCATTGTCTTTTCTCTTTCTGTCTTCAGTCTGTGGGATTGCAGTATTACAGAGAAACAGTGTCTCATCCTGACTTCAGCTCTGAAATCAAACCCATCACACCTGAGAGAACTGAACCTGAACTGGAATAAACTAGGAGACTCTGGAGTGAAAAACCTCAGTGATCTACTGATGAACCCACAATTCAAGCTGGAGAAACTAAAGTTAGTATCATTATACAGTACAGCAGTTACAGTCAGATTAAAGTTCACTGTTTAGTTTAAGACCACTGGACTCTTGACATCTTTACTGTAAAAGAAAACAGAAGTAAAAACAAAAAACAAAATAACAAATGACAATAGATGATTCTGACAGATTTATACTGGACTAATGCTATATTTCACTAAATCATTTATTAAGGGAAATTTATATTATTTAGTATATTTGTATAGTTAGAAATGGTAAAGTACACTCTAAAATAGTTAAACAAATTTATTTGATTGATTTAATGATTTTATTCCATCAAAAATGTGGAATAAAATCCACAAAATCCATAATTATATTATAATTATTATATTATAATTGTAATTATAAAACCTTATAATATGTTATATAATCTTATGAATATTCATAAGAACAGTTTTAATGTATTATAATACTTACTTATTTTGTAGTTCTATCTTTTAAGAGTATGATGATTTATAACGCAATGAAGACACTGCATCCACTTCAGTTACAATGGATTATATTTCTCATAGTTATAATGTATTATAAGTCTCATATCTCACCATTTTTCTTATGCTACTTTACTTAAAGCCATCAATGACCACTTATAAGTATAGTAATAATAATATATATTTTTTTCTCTCAAACAGCTGTAAAATCAGATATCAGATCAGATGAATGTGTAATTTGACACATTTGCTTTGAACTATATTTATTGTAATATCAGTTTGATTATTTTGGTGGTATCCTTTAGACAGCTGTTAATACATAACTATTCAACTTCATGTCAGCTAGCAGTCATTGGAGTATTAGTATAGCATGTCTGTTAAATTGGCTGGAAAAAAATAAATGTTCAATGGTTTCAGGCAGTTCTAAACAAAAAACACAGATCAACCTCAAAACAGAATCTTTTCTGTAAAATTTCAGCAGCCGGATAAACATTGATGATAATTCTGAACTGAGTATCCTTCATTTCAGGTAGAATTGGCCACTTAAGATAATTACAAAATGTATTTTTAAAACGTACTTTTTAATACATTCCTTATTTCTTTGTTCTTACACTTCTTGTCCCCAATATGTATTCCTCCAATCTTCAACTCTTCAATGTAACAGACACATTTGAATATGGAGGGTATTTTGCATTAATTGTTTTAAAGAAGGAGGGATGGCTTTGGAGTATTAAATTCTCTAAAGGAACATTTTATCTCAAATTTTTCCATGAATGAATTATGTTGAATAAATTGACCAGCTTCATGTAACAAATACAACATATAGAACCTTTTTTTCATACCACTCTTAGTTTTAATGAGTCTGACTTCACATTATATTTGTGTCAAATTCTTCACCTTAATGATTTGTTTGTAAGATGATCTCTCTCCCTTTGTTTGTCTCTTTCTAGTCTTTATGACTGTGGCATTACAGATGTTTCTTCTTTAACTCAGTCTTTGACAAACACAAAAGCACTGCAGTTTCTAAAAGAGCTTGATCTGAGATTCAATATGATTGGAGACTCAAAGCAGCAGCTCATTGATGTGCTACGAGACTCAAACTGTGAACTGAGGTGAGTAAACTTCACTTTGTGATATTAAATAGATGAATTTACCTCTGATATGTGAACAAATGTATTCTTTCAAATTGATCAAATAATCAGCTTTATTTCAAAGGGTTTGTGTCAGAATGAAATGTAAAGTTGATGAAAATGTTGAACACAAAGGAGGAAAGAGAACAAAAGCACACTGTCAGAGCTTTATACAACAACAGCTGCTTTATTAATGACATCAGTAATAGTGAATCATTACAGTTTGAAATAGATTTGGTCAGATTGTAGGAAAACGCTGGTAAAATCTGTGCAGATTCCAGCTTCAGCTCACAGCCATCCAGCATCACATGATCAATGTCTCTGTCTCTTGTGTGTTTTTACTTTTTCACATTACTTTACACTTACTGTACTTTCAGTTGTTTACTAAGACCAATACAAACATGTTTAAACTAGAGGTAAAACAGCTTTAACTAGTGGAACATTGAACTGAAAGGTTTTTGTTTTGAAGCAAAATCACATTAGCATTTGTTCCTTGTGGTTTATTATATATGGCATACCCTTATTAGCATGTGTTTGTCTTTATAGTGACTCAACAGGAGTCACACAAAAATATAAATGGAATTCATGTTTAAATGTATTTAAAACACAAATATTGTTTTAGAAATATCTATGCAAGATCATGTAAATGTACCTTTTTTTTAAATAAAATTGAAATGGTAATTAATTTGCAATTTGTTCCACCAAACTCTGATTTTTTTTCTCTCTCTCTCTCTCTCTCTCTCTCTCTCTCTCTCTCTCTCCTGTTCCACCTGTGTAGATGAATATTCATTGCAAAGAGTGCATCACAGAGTTCAGTCAACAGAAGATGATGAATGCTGTATATCATAGTTTGAGATCATCTTGAGAGGAGCAGTAAACATCAGGTGAGGATCACAGAAGAGCTTCACTACTGTGTCTATGGGGAGAAAGAAATGTGTGATAAATGTGTGAATGTGATCCATACAGATGAAGAGACTCAGACTTTACAATCAAATAATGCAGCATGTGTGTTACAAACATGATATTGAATGATTAATGTTGCTTTAGTATTTTATTTAAAAATGAAGCATAAAAACATAATTCAGTTTTCCATAAAACAAATTCCCATGTCACATAAAACATTTACATGATTGATCTGCTCAGCTGTTCATAAACATATATTACTGACTGACTGTTTACATGCCTTTAATCATGTTTGAACTTTCTTAGTTATGCTAGAAGTGTTGAAGGCATACTGTGTAATAAATGAAAGGTTACATTCACAAAGTTACATATGATTTTTTTCTTTCTGATCTAAAGAATGATCTGAACCATGAATTTTGTGACCCATTGAACCATGACTATATTATGTAATATTAATAGTAAATAAACGGATAACATAACAACAGATAAACATCACAAACATGAGAAATTACAAATACAGGTAAACAGAGACCAAGGGTTAAAACTAACAGTGCATTCAGAGATCTGAGAAACAGGAGAGGAAAAGATGTGTTTTGTTTAGTTGGGATTTGAAATCTTGTACTGAGGACAGGTCACGAATATGTTTAGGAATGGAATTCCAGAGCGTGGAGGCAGAGATACAATATGCTCGTCCACCAAACAATGCTAGCCTGTGGCGAGGAATTAACAGCAATCCAGATTCTGAAGAGCGTAGTGTGTGAACTGGGGAGTAAGTATGAATGAGATTGGATATATACAGGTCCTTCTCAAAAAATTAGCATATTGTGATAAAGTTCATTATTTTCTGTAATGTAGTGATAAACATTAGACTTTCATATATTTTAGATTCATTACACACAACTGAAGTAGTTCAAGCCTTTTATTGTTTTAATATTGATGATTTTGGCATACAGCTCATGAAAACCCAAAATTCCTATCTCAAAAAATTAGCATATTTCATCCGACCAATAAAAGAAAAGTGTTTTTAATACAAAAAAAGTCAACCTTCAAATAATTATTTTCAGTTATGCACTCAATACTTGGTCGGGAATCCTTTTGCAGAAATGACTGCTTCAATGCGGCGTGGCATGGAGGCAATCAGCCTGTGGCACTGCTGAGGTGTTATGGAGGCCCAGGATGCTTCGATAGCGGCCTTAAGCTCATCCAGAGTGTTGGGTCTTGCGTCTCTCAACTTTCTCTTCACAATATCCCACAGATTCTCTGTGGGGTTCAGGTCAGGAGAGTTGGCAGGCCAATTGAGCACAGTAATACCATGGTCAGTAAACCATTTACCAGTGGTTTTGGCACTGTGAGCAGGTGCCAGGTCGTGCTGAAAAATGAAATCTTCATCTCCATAAAGCTTTTCAAGAGATGGAAGCATGAAGTGCTCCAAAATCTCCTGATAGCTAGCTGCATTGACCCTGCCCTTGATAAAACACAGTGGACCAACACCAGCAGCTGACATGGCACCCCAGACCATCACTGACTGTGGGTACTTGACACTGGACTTCAGGCATTTTGGCATTTCCCTCTCCCCAGTCTTCCTCCAGACTCTGGCACCTTGATTTCCGAATGACATGCAAAATTTGCTTTCATCCGAAAAAAGTACTTTGGACCACTGAGCAACAGTCCAGTGCTGCTTCTCTGTAGCCCAGGTCAGGCACTTCTGCCGCTGTTTCTGTTTCAAAAGTGGCTTGACCTGGGGAATGCGGCACCTGTAGCCCATTTCCTGCACATGCCTGTACACGGTGGCTCTGGATGTTTCTACCCCAGACTCAGTCCACTGCTTCCGCAGGTCCCCCAAGGTCTGGAATCGGTCCTTCTCCACAATCTTCCTCAGGGTCCGGTCACCTCTTCTCGTTGTGCAGCATTTTCTGCCACACTTTTTCCTTCCCACAGACTTCCCACTGAGGTGCCTTGATACAGCACTCTGGGAACAGCCTATTCGTTCAGAAATTTCTTTCTGTGTCTTACCCTCTTGCTTGAGGGTGTCAATGATGGCCTTCTGGACAACAGTCAGGTCGGCAGTCTTACCCATGATTGCGGTTTTGAGTAATGAACCAGGCTGGGAGTTTTTAAAAGCCTCAGGAATCTTTTGCAGGTGTTTAGAGTTAATTAGTTGATTCAGATGATTAGGTTAATAGCTCGTTTAGAGAACCTTTTCATGATATGCTAATTTTTTGAGATTTTGGGTTTTCATGAGCTGTATGCCAAAATCATCAATATTAAAACAATAAAAGGCTTGAACTACTTCAGTTGTGTGTAATGAATCTAAAATATATGAAAGTCTAATGTTTATCAGTGACAGTGACAGTGACGAGACGTGAGGCCAAGTATGGTGACCCATACTAGGAATTTGTGCTCTGCATTTAACCCATCCAAGTGCACACACACAGTAGTGAACACACACACACAGACCCCGTGAACATACACCCGGAGCAGTGGGCAGCCATTGCTGCGGCGCCCGGGGAGCAGTTGGGGGTTCGGAGGGTCTCACCTCAGTCGTGGTATTGACGATGGAGAGAGCGCTGGATATTCACTCCCCCCACCATCAATCCCTGCCGGACCTGGGACTCGAACTCGCAACCTCTTGGTTACAAGTCAGACTCCCTAACCATTAGGCCACGGCTGCCCCCAAACAGTACATTACAGAAAATAATGAACTTTATCACAATATGCTAATTTTTTGAGAAGGACCTGAAGTGCTTTAAAAGTGATTAGCAGAATCTTGTACTGAATACGAAAACGAATGGGTAGCCAATGAAGTCTGTGTAGGACGGGAGTAATGTGTGATGATTTCTTAGTATAGGTGAGAACCCTAGCTGCAGCTTTCTGGATATACTGAAGCTTATTTAATGTAGTGTTAGGTAAACCACAGAAAAGAGAATTACAATAGTCAAGATGTGAAGTAATGAAAGCATGAACCAGTGTCTCAGCATCACTGAAATTTAAGAAGGGTCATAGGCGCGCAATGTTACGGAGATGAAAAAAGGCAGATTTAGTGAGTGAAGAGATGTGAGGTAGGAAGGAGAGAGAGGAATCAAAAATTATACCAAGATTTTTAATGGTGGTGGAAGGGTGAACCAAGGTCCCGGCAATGTTAACACTGTCCTTGTAGAAAAGAGCAACATTTTTTGGGGAACCAACAAGAATTAAATCTGTTTTATCAGTGTTGAGTTTGAGAAAGTTATTGGTCATCCAGGCATTTAAATCATTAATACAAGCTGATATCGAATTGATGGGAAAAGGAGAGTTGTGTTGAAAGCTGATATAAAGCTGGGTGTCATCTGCATAGCAGTGGAAGTTGAAACCATGATGACGGATAATTTTACCAAAAGGTAGCATATAGATGATAAAGAGTAAAGGCCCAAGAACCAACATGTCCTCCAATTTCTACGACCGACGTAAGTCGTTTTCACAAATCCTCAAATACGTCTCTATAGAGCGTTTTCAACATCAAATACGTCTCTATAGAGCGTATTCAACATTTGCTCCCTTATCAGTAACAGGTATCTAATTCAACCTTAGCATTATGTGTAGGTCAATTAGTAGCGCGTTGCACTGCGAAGTGGTATAATCATATGAACACAGGTTCGATACCAGAGAATGCATATGTTTTCATTGTATGTTTTTTTTTTTGGAATATGCACTAGAAATCATGATTTTGCACTATTTCTGTAAGGGGTAGGTTTAGGGTGGGGTTAGGTGTGGTCATATATACGAATTACACCTAGTAAAACACCTTTAAATTACCATGAAATCAGTATAAAAACTCATACGTCATTCCATGATGTCAGATCCAACGCGACACTGTCATTATTTTTACGGCCGCTAGAGGGCGCTTAACTTTAAAACGTAAACATGGGTCGTATTTGGTCGATTCAAAAACGTACAACTGGGTCGTATTTTCTTTGAGGACAGTCTCCCAAGAACAGAACCCTGAGGAAAACCGTGAAAGACAGGAGTAGTAGAAGACTTGGCCTGGTGAATAGTAACATAGTGCTGACGGTCAGACAAGTAAGAAGTAAACCAGGATAGAGCAATTCCAGAAATACCAAGAGCGGAGAGTCATGAAATGAGGATACTGTGAGATATAGTATCAAAAGCAGAGGAAAGATCTAACAGAATTAGGATGCTAACAGAGCCTGAGTCAGTGGCCATAAGGAGGTCATTGACAACCTTAAGAAGGGCTGTCTCTGTACTATGAAATGTACGAAATCCTGACTGGAAACATTCATAGAGGTTGTGAGATGACAAGTATGCCTGAAGTTGAACAGCAACAACTTTTTCAAGTAGCTTAGAAAGAAGTGGTAGATTTGAGATTGGTCGGTAATTTGCCATGTCAGACGGGTCAAGCCCAGGCTTCTTTAGAACAGGTCTAATGGCTGCAGTTTTTAATTCAAGGGGGACTACACCAGTGCTGAGAAGTTGAGAAATAAGAAGTGAAATAGGCCGTGATATAACAGTTGCAACATTTTTGAGTAGAGAAGTAGGAGCAGGATCAAGATGACAATAAGAAGGGTTAGATTTTTTTAAAGAAGCTCAGAGATAAGAGCAGGAGTAGGAGGAGCAAAATTTGTAAAAGTACCAGGTGCAGAATTAGGGGGGAGGTCATCTGAGTAAGTAGGGGAGGACATTGTCGGAAAAAGATTATAAATGCGATTTATTTTATCTTGAAAAAAGTGTAGGAATGACTCACAAAAATCTATTGAGGTACTCATGACAGGTGAAGGGGGGTTGGTGAGTTTATTGACTACAGAAAACAGTGTTTTAGGACGGGAAGATGCATTGGAAATGAGGGTAGAATAATAACTGGAACGTGCAGTATTTAGTGCAGATTTATACTTCTGAATGTGGTCATTGTAAGCAATGAGATGGACATGCAAGCCAGATTTCTTGTAAAGGCGCTCAAGGCAACGACCAGCAGTTTTCAGTTTGCGAAGTGCAGGAGTAAACCAGGGATATGCATGTGTAGAAGGTACAATTCTGTTTTTAAGGGGGGCTTGTATATTAAGGGCAGTAGAAATGGAGGTATTGTATTTGGCTAAGATGTCAAAGGCACTAGTGTGTTCTGTGACATCAGATAGCTGAGCTTGTAACGATTCAGAAAACAGTAATGGATTAACAGAATTGAGGTTTTGGAAAGTAATGGTAGATTTCACCCTAAAGCGAGGGAGAAACATTTCACAGTGCAGTGTAATGAAGTGATGATCAGAAAGTCCAATCTGAGAGCCATACACAGAAACATTATGTAGTCCATTTGTACAGACCAAATCCAATGTATGACCTTTTTTGTGTGTAGGAAAGTCAATATGCTGTTCAAAATTGAAACATTCAAAAATTGACATGAGTTCACGGGAGTCTGCACAATCAATATTAACATGTATCATAAAAAATTAAAATGTATTATGAAATCACCAAGTAAGAGAACAGAAGTAGAAAGAGCACAGGAAAGGGTTAACAATTCATGCAGTTCAGTGAAAAAAATTGACATTGGTTTAGGTCAGTGCTTCCCAAACTGTGGGCCGCGGCCCCCCGGTGGGCCATAGCGGTATTGCAGGGGGGCCGTAGCTAGGCTAAATCAAAATATTAAAATGGGGGATGGGGTGCGCAAAAGAAAATATTTTTCGGAGGTAAGCGTTAAAACAATGCCCTGACCGTACAGTGCAGTCAAGAATAACTTAAAGAGGTTGCCAACAAAACTGGACGAGCTTTTGTCTCTTGCTACAGGTGAATCCTCGCTATGCTGCGCGTTTTAAGTGTCAGTTCATTTGCACTTGTAATGTATATTTTTTTATTCATTGTTACTAAATAAACGATCGAGTGTGAGACTGTTCTGTCATAAATCGCATACCTTTTATTCCTGTCTGTTATTGGAAATGAAAGCTACTGGTTGATGTCTCGGTCTCAAGTTTACACGCTTTTGGTCCGTGCACTAGATCTCGCCCAGAACTCGTGCTGTCTGTGGTAGTTTGGGAATCACTGAGGCTGTTTGTCCCCTCCATTGCTTTGGTTTTCACTATGTTACTGTGCCATTTCAATAATGAATCCAGCATAAATATGTGGATGACATTCACGAAACATTGCAGCGTGTGTGTGTCCGAAAACGAAAGTTGCATATAAACTCTGAATGGGTTATAGTCAGTGGTGTGGTTCCTGAAGTGGTGGGCATATTCTTCGCATACATCCATGTCTCTAATAAAATGGGTCGGGTTTTCTCTGTGTTAGAGTCGTTTTTAACTTACTATTTTACTTTATTCGTTTACTGGATCCTTTGACAGAAAAGTTAACTGGGTTTACTGCTATAGGACATTTCTGATCTTAAAAACCTGCTTATTTTTATTTGTAAGGTATTGTTTTCGTTATTATAAACTGATCTAAAGGTAATCAATCATAAATATTACCTTTTCCAGTCGCGCGCCTGCCCTAATATGCTTTCGTTTATGAACAGCAACATCTGCGGTGCGGGAGAAAGAGCGGGCGCGGGCGCATCAGGCACAATCATCAAACATATTTCAAAGCAAGCTGGCGCCACGTTCCTGACCGCATTATCACTATCTCTACAGTGTCGGGATTGTGGCTAATGCAGGACACGAATGATGTGCGCAGGGGGTATTATTAGAAGTGGGTATACGCAAAGCCGACTGAAACCCTCCACTACATCACTGATTACAGAAAGTGCGCAACTCGCGCTCCCTTTAACTACAGAGCGTCACTCAACTTCACTGCGATCTTAGAAAGTTCCTTTATAAATAATTAAGGTCTCTAAAATACAAAACGAATCTCTAATTACATCGCATTTGCACTTAGTTAATGAGATGATTCACCAGCGCGCAAAACGACACCAGGGCTTTCAGCGGTGAGTGCATTCTGATAAAAACGTTTCTAATTAGCCATTGCGTTCAAGAAATCAATATGCATGTGATTGGGCTACATTGCTTAACCATGCAATAACACATTGGATAGCTTGCTTTCGCTTCGTTTTCGTATTTAGCAGCATCTAGTACCCCGGGGCGGACATCTAGGATTCCATGATTCCTTTTTAAGATGGCATGAAATTTCCCTTATAACCAAAAGATGGCAGCAGAGGCTTAGTTATTGGCTGCAGCTGCCATTTAAATTGCTTTTCGATTCATTATAAAATTAGGGGGTCGTGGAGTTTTTGCTATGTTTTTGGGGGGCCTTACCCCTCTGAAGTTTGGGAAGCTCTGGTTTAGGTGGACGATACAAGAGAATTATCACAATGGGAGTTCTGCCAGAAGTTTGGAGAACTAAATATTCAAAGGTTGAAGTCACATGAAAGTCAATAGTATTGACTGATATGTTGCTACGGAAGACAGCAGCCAGACCACCACCCCTAGATGTCAAACGGGGTTTGGCCATGTAGCTGTATCCAGACGGAGTAAGCAGATTTAGGTGGAAATAGTCATTAGGTATTTGCCATGTTTCAGTAAGGAGCAGAAAGTCTAAGTCTTCCTCGGTTATTAAAGTGGAGAGAACAGTAGCTTTGTTTGTGAGTGACCGACAGTTAAACAGCGCTATAGTAGGATTAACAGGCAACCGCTGCGCATGTGTAGATCAGTCAGAGACGGAGAGCAGGGTATAGAAATGAATGAAGCAGGGTTTATTCCACGGTGGTTAGCCAGCAGCATAGAGTATCGTGTATCCGAACGCTTGGACCAGATAGATGGAATAGATGAAGAAGTTAAGTAACGTGATGAGAAATTATGGCGACAGGAATGGTGGATGTAGCGCGGCCGTCTAATAATCCCAAGCTCGTTACAGAGCCTGTATGTAGTCAAGTCAAGACGAGGATGTGATTTTAGGCTACGCAGTTGCGATAGCGAGTAGTAGAGCGCCATATCAACAACGCAGCTAAATAGTAAACCCAGAGTGAATACTCTAAGCAGAGCAGGTACTGGAACGTTGCGAGCGGTGATGAGCATGGTTAGACGAGATGACACATTACTGGCAGTAGAAGACACACTTCTCTTGCAGTGCAAGAGAGCCACAACACTCGATCAACCCAGTATGGAGACCTTATCATCCAGATTAGATGGCAGGGGGTGCCCCACCATCCAAAATACTGTCCACGATAGATAAACAAGTGAGGGGAAACTCACCCGCCAACTATGTAGAAGGCCCAATGGAGCGTGAGGATCGTCAGACAACAGCAGAGTGGCGTGAGATGAATAGACAGCGATGTGTAAGGTAATCCAAACAGAGTTGAATCCACAGTGAAGTAACAGCAGCAAAGTCCAAACAATACTCCAGTAAAGGTAATGTTATCCAGGAGAATACGAGAGGGATGAGAAATTAACGTGAAACACAAAGCAGAAAAGATAACAAACAAAAAGTTCCAGCAAGAAGCACCAGCCAAAACGCGCACAGCGTACTCCTACCGGAAGTGCTCAGTATAAAACTAAAAGCGCCAGTAGGTGGTGGCAAATCACTGTCTTAATAAGTAAGTCATTATTAATTCAATTCATTAGTTCAGACAGCTAATTCATTCAGAAAGGAATCAAGTGACTGCCTTGTGTATATTTGTACATGTGTATATTTATAGTGCCTTGTGTATATTTGTACATGTGTATATTTATAGTGATGCATATGGTGTTCATATACATATAAAAAATTTACGTCAGTATAATTTTTTTAATGTTTTTCTTTACTTCACTTCACTCCAAACTAGAGACCTGCAGTACCGCGGGAGTACCGCGGGACTCGCGGGACCCGACACTACAGAGTGCGGCGCGGGACAAAACTTGATGGGCGGGGGCAGGTGCGGGCGGGTAGAGACTCGTGTGTGCGGGATGCGGGAAAATAAAATAATTCACAGGACTCCCGCAAAATAGAAATATCTAAACATTAAATATCTAAAAACAAATACATTTTTATTCATCTATTGCACAAAAGCAGCAAGAACAACTAATATAGCTAACATAAAAATGATTAGAAAGCGCAAGAATAGGCAGTTTTGATTAAGTTACTGTTACATCTATTAAAATAATTACATTTTGTATGCAGTGCCAAAATGATTATATTTCGTTTTGTTATTTTAATAAGTTAATTTAGAAAAATGTTTGGAGCATTTATTTTATTCGTTAAATATATGTTTTATTTTTTAAAGAAACGAACAGCATCCAGCGGAAGACTTTTGATAGCCTGTTTGATCAGTTTACCTTCTCAAATCATCACACAACTTGTCTAAAATAAAATCTATAGATACAAAAAAAGGTTTAAATAGCTAAAAAACAATATTAGTTTAAACGTTAACCCTTTAAAACCGGATGTGTCGGCGCCGACACAATTGACCATGCTGTATTCAAGTTATCATAATTCACTCTATGAAAAAAAAAACAATTGCTCCTGACAGTAGACAACCCGCGCTTTCTGACAGTGTATGGCTCATTATGCAAATTGCGTGCTTTCAATTAGCAAATCACAGTGGATTTCGCGGGAGAGCGGGGGAGAGCGGGAAAGACGGATTTGAGTAAGGAGATACGACGCAGCAGATTAGAAAGTAATTCCAAACGACAAAACTAATAAAAAATAATTCCAAACTGCAAAACTATGGCGAAGACAGGGTATACAAGAGAGGAGGCGATTGATTTGATCTTTGATAACACCTGGGAAGAGGCTGACCATGACACTTCAGACCCGGAGTCTGTGTATTCAGACACTGAGGAGGCGTATGCTGCTGGCGTTGATCCAGACGTAGATTGGTAAGTGAAGCTTATATTTCTTTCTGATAAAGCTATGAGAAATACTGTAGAATACTTATTAGACTACGTGTTACACTTACATGGTATGTGTGTGCGTTTTTATGCGTACGTGTGTAAATGCGTGTATATTTTTATGTGCGTGCATGCATTCATATATTTGCTGGTGTATGTATGTATGTTTGTGCATGCATTCATGCTTGTGTGTGTTATTGTGCATGTATGTATGTGTGCATGTGTATATCTGTATATTTGTGTATAAGTGCATGCATATGTATGCGTGTGTGTATGCAAATATGTGTGTGAGTGTGTATATTTACACAAATGTGTGTGTGTGCATGTGTATATTTATGTGTGTATGTGCATGCATGTGCATGTATGTTTGTGTGCATGTTTATAGCTGTATGTGTGTATAAGTGTAAATGTATGTTTGTGTACATGTATGTCTGTAGGTATGTTTATACCTGTTTGTGTGTGTGTGCGTGTGCGTGTGTGTGTGTAAGCGTATGTGTGTTTGTGTACATGCATGCATGTCTGTATGTTTGTGTATAGATCTGTATGGTTGTATAGGTAGTTCTGTGTTTGTGTAAAATTAATAATGTCCAGGAAGTGCAGTAAGATAGTTCTGTACCACAATCTCTGATCCAGCAAATGGATCCTCTAAACTTTTGTTCAGGGCATTTTGCAGGGCAGTTTGGTTGAAGGAACACCAACTCTTCCATTTTGATAAGTTCCACATGCACAAAAGCCCAGCTGATGCAGATGTTGAAAGAGGAGAGGGCTTGTTTAGTAATTGTCACAGTAAACCACATAGCCTGACCCCAGATAGTCGTGGTTCACCAGTGATGTGACAACATCAAAACACAGGCCTTTCCCAAATGCAAATTTAACTTACCTGTGTAGATTTTCAAGCCAATGGTATAGCTGTTGACATCAGCTAACACAAAAAGTTTCATGCCTGACTTTGTAGGCTTGGCCTTCATATATTGCTTGAAGAATATCTTAGCTTTGATGGCCATCATCCTCTCATCAACAGAAATGTGCTGTCTAGGGTGGTAAATAGACATGAATCTACTTCCTCATTATCCATGTGCAGATTGCAAGATATTTCTAAGAAACGATCCCTGGACATCATAGTAGCAGGAAAAGCAATGTCAAACAAAGTCTTCTTCCTCCAGAAGTCTCTCATTTTTGGCCGATCCATCACACCCATGTAGAGAAGCAGACCAATGTACTTATTCATTTCTTCAGGGTATACATCAGCTCATGTGAATTTCCTTCCCCTCTCCAGATTTCCAGTTTTTGGTTGTGTGCATGTGTATATGTGTATATTTGGGTGTATGTGCATGTATGAGTGTGTGAATGTGTGTAAGCAACTGCAGTTTATATATATATATATATATTGTGACGAGCGTCCCGAGCACTCATCAGCGTCGCCCTGGAAACGGACGAGCTACACCTGCCACGCCTCATCACTGGCTGATCGGTCACGGCTGCGGCTCATCAGCCGAGGGCTTTATAAGCCACGGAGACACACATGACTGGGAGACACGTCTCCAGAAGACTCCAGACTCACATGCTTTGTCTTTTCTCTATTTCTCTTCAGAAAGCAGCCCCTGACCGATCAGCACAGCCACTGAGCACAGCACGGACCGGACTGCACCGAGAACACAGAAGGGAAGCGAGCACGAGCCACGGAGCACCGCCACCTTTTACACTCTGTTTATTTATTAATAAATCCACCCTCCGGGGACCGTTACTGCACTTCCTTGTTCTGTGTTTCTATATCTCCTTATTTTTACAGTTATTTTCTTACAATAAATGGCTTTATAATAAAAAGTATATTTATGAATATCTAGTTTGTAACACATGCTTTTATTATTTTTTTTCTCCAGTGTGGCTTCTCCAGTTACCCATGAAGAAGCAAATGGGTCATCTACATCCAACACAACACTACCTCAGAGGGGCCGGGGCCGTGGGCGCAGCAGTAGTCGTGGGCGCAGCCGTAGGCGTGGGCACAGGTGCAACCGTGAAGAATCACTCTCACCAGCATTTCATGATAGATGGAACACTGAAGCAGACCCTGATATAGTTCCCAATGTTCCAAGGTTTACTCCTAAAAGAATACCTGGAGTGCAGCCACCACTCACATTTGGAAAAAGGTGTCCACTCAATATTTTCGGTCAATATTTTGACGAGGAGGTCATGAACATTTTGTGTGCAAACACAAACAAGAATGCAGTGAAAAATCTGGAGAGGGGTAGGAAATTCACATGGACTGATGTATATCCTGAAGAAATGAAGAAGTACATTGGTCTGCTTCTCTACATGGGTGTGATGGATCTGCCAAAAGTGAGAGACTTCTGGAGGAAGAAGACTTTGTTTCATGTTCCCTTTCCTGCTACTGTGATGTCCAGGGATCGTTTCTTAGCAATCTCCTGCAATCTGCACATCAGTGATCCCATGGAAGATGCAAAGAATGACAAGAAAAGGGGCACTGAGGAATATGACTGTCTCCACAGAGTGAAACCACTGTTGGACATTATGAGGAACAGGTGCATGTCTGTTTACCACCCTAGACAGCACATTTCTGTTGATGAGAGGATGATTGCCACCAAAGCCAGGGTATCCTTCAAGCAATATATGAAGGCCAAGCCTACTAAGTGGGGCATAAAACTTTTTGTCTTAGCTGATGTCAACGGCTACACCATTGACTTCAAAATCTACACCGGGAAGTCAAAATTTGCATCTGGGAAAGGCCTGTCTTTTGATGTCGTCACGTCACTGGTGAACCGAGACTATCTGGGGTCAGGCTATGTAATTTACTGTGACAATTTTTACACAAGCCCTCTCCTCTTTCGCCACCTGCACCAGCTGGGCTTTGGTGCATGTGGAACTTATCGAGAAGGAAGAGTTGGTGTTCCTTCAACCAAACAAAATGCCCTGAACAAACGATCACCAAGAGGCTCCATTCGCTGGATCAGAGATGATGCCCTCCTGTTTGTGAAGTGGATGGACACAAGGGAGGTCTCCATGTGCACAACTGTCCACACAGTGTACAGCGGGGAGACTGTGCTGAGAGGGCAGGCAACAGAGGATGGGCGGAAAGAGAGGGTCCCTGTTCCCAGGCCAACAGTAGTTCAGCAGTACAATAAGTACATGGGGGGAGTTGACACCTCTGACCAGATGCTCGGAACAAAGTCAGTTCACTGTAAAACACGGAAATGGTACATGACAATTTTCCAGCACTTCCTGGACATTGCAGTGACCAACAGCTTCATTTTACACAAAGAGCTGTCTGCCATCCACCATGAGAAGCACATGACACGGCAAAAATTTCAGGAGCTGCTAGCTGCTCAACTCACAGGTGTTCCCCTGGATGGCAGCCCCAAAGAGAGATGCGATCATCTGCCTGTTCCTGTGAGGGACATTCAAGATCTTTCACAGAAGGCCAGCATGGGTCGGCGTCGTTGCATACTATGCAAAAGGAGCACCCCATGGAAGTGTGAGGAATGTGATGTGGGACTATGCTTGCAGTTAGACAGAAACTGCTTCAGAGAGCACCACATTTGAATGACTAGACAGAAGGATCTAAAAACGCCTGGAAAAATGGGGTACAAAAATTGCTCCTGAGTGAAAACTAAGTAATCCAGTGTCCCACAGAGACTTATTAGTATTATAGTTCCTTTTTCAAGATTGAAGCATTAGATTCTTTCGTTCATGAGTTTTCAGATTTTTTTAAAACAAAAAGCAGTAAAATTTCTTACCGTTTTTAAAAATTTGGTCTATTTGAATTTTTTTTACAAACACACCACACACAATACTCTACAATAACTGTGATTTCTTGAAAGCCAGTAATGTTCTGAAAAAAATGACACCTTGCACTTGAAGATAGCACATTGATTTATAATTTTATTGTCAAAAAAACGAAATGAGTGAAAACGGCCATTTTTAGCTTCAGATTCTAAAGGGTTAAACAGATGTGTGCTATCAGTGGCATACCTATGCAATCTTTTTTGCGGAGAGGGGAAGCTGAAGCGCTTTGCAGGAGCTTTGGAGGCACCAGCGCAATCATTCGCATTTTGTTCATCAGAAACAATTTTAAATTATCGATCATTTTTGCTCACAAAGGTAAGAGTGATACATCATTCGTAAAAGTAAAGGGTCTACTTTTATTTGTGTGCACTCATAATATCAACAAAACGCTACGAACAGTAATTTTATAAAATAAAGAAAACAAGATGCGCTTTCTGTCGTTACTGAAATAGCAGCAATTTACAAAAATGAAACCAAAACTCAGCGCATAGACTATGCCTCACAAATATGATAATCATGTAAACAGAAAGATTTAAATTATAACTTAACGAAATAAAAAAAATCAAGAAAAAAAATCTTTCATTAGGCCTATGTAATTCGTAAAGATACATTTCTCTCTGGTGCCTACAAAAAGGAGATTACGAGTCAGGGTCTTTTCGACACTATCTCAGAATACACTAGTTTATTAATGAATCATTCAAATATCTCTTTACTATTTCCCCCGACACATTCATTGTAATTACTTTTGCTGGTGCTTTGCGACAAGATGATGTTGTGTTTCGTCTTTCAGATGTGCGGTGTGGCTGACTTGCTCATATGCTGCTCATATCGTTAGGCCTATATGTTCTGCTTATAATGAAATGCGCGCTTTTGCTCTGATTAAAAGGTGGTATGTATACTATTCAAGCAGGTGTACGTTAGTCAATTATTATAACAGACGCATTTATTGCAGGTTTTTGCGGGCGGGAGCGGGACAAAACATGAATGTCGCGGGCGGGAGCGGGACCAGATTACATATATTTCTGCGGGAGCGGGACAGAATCTTGCGGGAGCGGGCGGGAGCGGGACTGAAAAATCCGTCCCGCGCAGGTCTCTACTCCAAACTTCACTCACCAAAATCCCTTCCTGTTAATGCTCTTACATTAAAATTACCATCTGACTCTTGCATTTGTGTTTTGTGGATGCCTTGATTTTAAAAAAACAAAAACAATAATAATTAGTTTTCGGAATTTAAACAGACCTGTAAATAGTTTACATACAATCCTGTGCTGGTGCAGTTTCACTTCCATTTTAATGGGGAATTTGGCATTGAAAATATATCAAAATAATATATAAAAAACATATATAAATAGAATATATAGTTTTTTTTTCTTATTGGCATATCAATTTATCATCTATAACTGACTGTTAAGTAAAAGTCTAAATGTCAAACAAATGGAGATGTAATGTCAAAGTTATGTCACGGTAATGTCAAAGACTTTTTGATGATCTTGATCATAGTGTCTGTTTCATCACAATTTTTTTTTACCTGCTTTGGTTAAACATAAGGCATAATTTATACAGGTCCTTCTCAAAAAATTAGCATATTGTGATAAAGTTCATTATTTTCTGTGATGTACTGATAAACATTAGACTTTCATATATTTTAGATTCATTACACACAACTGAAGTAGTTCAAGCCTTTTTTGTTTTAATATTGATGATTTTGGCATACAGCTCATGAAAACCCAAAATTCCTATCTCAAAAAATTAGCATATTTCATCCGACCAATAAAAGAAAAGTGTTTTTAATACAAAAAAGTCAACCTTCAAATTATGTTCAGTTATGCACTCAATACTTGGTCGGGAATGAATGTGTAATGAATCTAAAATATATGAAAGTCTAATGTTTATCAGTACATTACAGAAAATAATTAACTTTATCACAATATGCTATTTTTTTGAGAAGGACATGTAGTATATGTAGGCTACTGTATGCACAATACTATTTTTTTGAACTCAAAAACCTCACTGTATCCCTCACATGATTAACATTCTTCAGTGGTAGGCTGATAAAACACTGAAAGGTTTGTGGTTCAATCAGCCCCCCTATTTTTACAGGAATATTCTGTAAACATTAAATAACATTTTATGTTAAATTACACATTACTCTGTGAAAATATAGAAACTCTATGTAATACCAAAATAAAAACAATTATCTGTAAATGTAATGGTGGAACTTTAAAATACAGAAAATATCTGTAAAACAACAGGTATTTCATCGTATAACGAAAAATGGTAAAATTCTGTAAAAATATACAGACAATCACCTGTAAAATTACATCTGTTTTTAACAGTGTATAATTTCGCCCACGAAAATAAAGCCCTAGGAGAACTGTTGTGTGTCCCTGATCAACACACAGTGGAGTTTTACTGAATGAATCAAATCCACGTTTTTAAATGAATCTAGTGAGATTTAGTGAACCATTCATAAAGACAGTCACTTGCTTCCTTTCTGAATGAATTAGCCTTTGAACTAATGGATTGAATTAATAATGACTTACTTATTAAGACAGTGACTTGCCAACACCTATTGACGCTTTTAGTTTTATATGTAGAGTATTGCTTTTTTGTATTTTTGTGTGTTGAATTAAAATATTTCTTTATAAAGCTACTTTTTTGTCATGTTTATTAAAGTGCTTTTCTGATTTAACACAATGATAACTTTAAATGATCAAATAATAACTTGATCTTTAATTAATTGGCACAAGATGTGTTCATTCATATAACTAATTTGATTCATTATTGCCTTGATAGCCCTATTTAAAATATACAATACCCCCATCATCATTTTTTCTGTAGTGCACCACAGACACTTGCTCCATTTTGTGGAGGTCCTTACTCTCATCCACCATCAATGCAAATAGTCCAGCATCATCTTGTACTTCCGCACTCAAACCGCATACTCAATGAGTAGGAGATATGTGTTTTTTTTTAACTACAATTCAAAACACAACAAAACTATTTTTAAAGATAAACAAATGTAAAGGTGTCAGTAAATGTACTCTTCCTTGGATTAATGCTGATATACAAAGATTAATGAACTGCTGAATTACCTAATGATGCTAAACGTCTTGCTCTAGTTTTTTCAGGAAGATATTCCCTTATAATTTCAATGGCTTTATTTTTAAACCATTCATTCTCTAATAAGATTGTAGATTATTTAATCTACAATTGTTTGTTTTAGGACCAGCCGGACTTTCAGCATCTTCATTCATTTTAATCATCATAGCCTTATGATCTGTTAATACTGAAGCACCAGTTTCCACTAATTCAGCGTCATCAGCACTATTTGCAGAAATCAACAAAAAATCAACACAAGACTGTTTAGTCAGATCATTATTAGTCCAGGTGTACATTCTTTGATGTGGGTAAGTATATCTCCAGATATCTAAAAGGTACATTCTGCCACATACATTTTTAATACACTTTTTTTCATTATTTTTAGGGGGCATCAGTCTATTTCCTCATCCATAACTGTATTAAAATCCCCACACCAAATAATCACTACACAGGGAATGAAAAACTCAGTCAGTTAATTTTACTCTCAATTGTTTAAAATAAATGATTATTCTTCTGCTTATTATTTGTTATTTGCATAAACATTTACTATAATAAATTGGGAGAAATCAATACTAACATGTAGAATTATCCATCTTCCTTTACTGTGAATGTGTCCTTTGAATTTACCTTTAAATATATCTACTCCTGCAGATTGGTTAGTACCAAATGAGAACCAAACATTATTCCCCCATTGACTTCTCCAAAAAGTCACATCAGCTTCACAAGCATGATACTCCTGAATGAAATTAAAGCCTGCACCTTTGCTTTGACAATACAAAAATAAAGATTTCCTTTTCAGTTTATATATTATACCATCATATATGAAAAAATAAATAAATAAACTGACATGAACAATAACAAAGTAAAGAGTTAACGTATCCCAAGTGCACTTAGTAAGAACATAAGGTGTCACACACTATACTTGCTGCATTTATCAACAATAACTTTGAAGCGTCTTCTTTTGACTTCAGCAGTCATTCTAGAAACAATATCTAACAGATCTAACAGTCAGTCTCTGAAATCTCTGATTATTGGTGAAGAAATGGACCCTTCCAAAATGTTCATCCTTTAAATTCCCATTCACAAATGCTTTGTTTCCTATCAGGTAAGCCTTCTCTCCATTTTTCCTAGCCTTTCCTAGCCACAGATGAGCATGTGTTTCCCTGTCATCAGCTGTTAGGTCTTCCTTCACTTGAACACCTCTGCTCTTGAGGAACTTGTTGTTCTTTCCAGAAAGCATCTCTTTCTGATCTAGATCTACGTAAATGTGATGATCACTGGTTTTGGAAACTGTTGTCCCCTGTCTATTCTGCCGATGCGATGAAGGTGCATCATTCACTTTTACTCAGTTTCACTAACTTTCTATTGCATTTGTTCCACTCTCAGCTTTATTGTTTATTTATCTTCTTTTTTTGGATCTACCACTTCTTGATGACAAAATTATTATTATTATTATTATTTTATTTTTTTAAGCTCCTCATTCTGCAGTGTGTTGTGTTTAACAGCTTCCATTAATTTCCTTGTAAGCATTGCAGGAGCAGGAGTGTGTATCTTGAATCACTCTCTTATCTTTGATGGTAACTTCCTCCATTTCTTCTGCAGAACATGATTCACACGTCGAGTTTTCCTCCATATTAGAATCTGACAGGTTCTGAGATAAAGATTTCAATATAATAATAAACAATGAAAACGCTTAATAATAAACAATGAAAACACATTCAATTCATCGTAAAAAGACAACTATATACATCTGGTAACTGAATATTATGCAGCTGTATTATATGAACATTGCTGACTGTGTGACAACAGTTCTAATGTTCCTCAGCAGAACAGCGACTTGTTCCTCTATCTTGGCCAGACTCCAAATTCAACTCTCGAGTCTTCGGGTTTGAGTCGTGTGTTCATCATAAGCTAAATGGTGCTGTCAGGTGATGAACGAACAGCTATTTTAAGGCCCCAGTTGACTTTCATAATATTGACTGGGACATATGTAGTACTCTCTTTAACAGTAAATGAGAGAGACAGAGACAAAGAGTTAGTGGTTTCCCAAGCGGTCCTCTTTTGTTGTCTTTAATAAACATTGTATTCCATTTAGACACTTTCTGAATCAAATCACAGTAAGTAAATAAATAAATAACCATATAATTACAGAAATGGTCCAATTTTTCTACACATCTTGACTTACTCATAACAACTCAGGTAAGTATTTCAGGTAAGTACTGTAGTACACAAATTACTTGGATAAACAATACATGAATAGACTTCCCTTTTTCAAAAGTATGTTAAAATTAGACAATTACACAAGTTATCAACTGTAACAAATTATTTGAACATTAGACCATGTAAACTGAAATTTAGTATCAATTTTAAAAAAATGTAACTAACCTTTAACAGTAAATGAGAGAGACAGAGACAAAGAGTTAGTGGTTTCCCAAGCGGTCCTCTTTTGTTGTCTGAGGATGCGCCGCAGTTGTCACGGTAACTCTACTCTCTCAACTGTCACCAGAATTCGTAAAATGCAGCTAGACTGCTCAGTCAAACTTGTATTAAACACATTAAAGTAACTTAAAATAAACTTGTTTACACAGGTAAAAAGAAATATACTTAACATAGATACAAAATAAATATATATACAAACAGTTTAACATTTTTATGACCAAAAATATGCAGGGTGTTCACACTCTCCCCAACCAGATAAGATGTCGTCCCGACATCAATACACTCAAAGTCACAAACGTCTATGTTGTTTCACTTTACACTCACATGTGATGTTTTCAATACATGTTCTCAATCCTCTTCTTTTTTCTTTTTTATACATACATTCAGCAATCACATATCATGTTCCAGTTTCACAGATATGCCTTGTTGGCTGATAATCAGCTTTTTCTGAATTCAAGTTCAAAGAGCTATTGCCCCAACAACAGTCCCAAAATCAAGGCATTAAGTTCATTAAGAATCAAGTCCATACAGGAAACAGTCAAGTTCATGTGCAACACGTACTTAGATTCAGGCCATTCTCAGGTGCTCCAAGGAATGTTTCAAAGTGTTCAATTCATTTAATTTATCTGGGCCTTTTAACAGTCCATGCTTTTTATGTTGGCCCCAACAACAGTTCTGTGTGAGTGTCCCTTAGTTGGCAACAGTTAATTGCACTCAATTAAGGCAGTTAGTGTCAATGTCAGTGGCAGCTTGTCAGTACAGTTATGCGGTGCCACCTGAGACCAGGTCAAGTGAAAGTTCATTGGACTCTTTAATTTGCTGGATAATAGATAAGTGAGGGCTGAGAATAATGAATCGGCATTGGCACCCAACAATTCATATTTGGTGTCCAAGTGTATATGGGGTGTGGAATAAAGTCATTTCTTGCATTCTGTACACTGTGACATGTAGGATTTCCAAAATGTTCATATGTGAACCTCTTTGGTGGTCATCGTTGTCGGACTCTAGATGTATTCGTTATAGGATTCCTCCATACAGGTGAGTGATGTTCTGGTAAATGTTGATCAGGTAACTGTTGTTCTTCAACAGGTAAGTGTTGTCTAGGTGAGTGTCGTTCAGTTAAACTTTGTCCTTTAACAGGTAAGTGTTGTTCATGTAAGCTGTGTTCCTCAGCAGGTAAGTGTAGTTCTTCAGCAGGTAACTGTTGTTCTGCAGCAGGTAAGTGTCGTTCGTCAGCAGGTTAGTGTTGTTCTTCAGTAGGTAACTGTTCTGCATCAGGTAAGTGTTGTTCTTCAGCAGGTAACTGTTCTTCAGTAGGTAACTGTTCTGCATCAGGTAAGTGTTGTTCTTCGGCAGGTAAGTGTCGTTCTTCAGCTGGTAACTGTTCTGCATCAGGTAAGTGTCGTTGTGAAGTTTCCTTTTTCATTTGGTTTTGATTTGGTATTGTTCTAAGCTGATAAGGTTCAACTTGCATATAGTACTCATCATCACTTTCACTGTCATTCACTGAATCATATTCCTCCTTTCTCTCTGTCGGTAAAGGTGTGCTTTTCTCTGTATGTTTTCGCTTTAGTGTGGCATTTTGAGTCGATGTAGTAATCTGAGGTAAATGATCACAGGGAAGAAGGTGATTACGATGCAACACTCTTGATCGGCCTTTGCCCTGCTCTGGTTTCACTTCATAGATTGGAGTATCTTCGGAGACCTGGCGGATGACAATGTGGACTTCATCCTCCCAGAAATTTCTAGGTTTTCCTGGGCCCCCCTTTTGAGCCAGATTCCTCACCAGGACTCTGCTGCCAGGGTATAGATTAGTGCATCTTACTTTTTGGTCATAACTCCTTTTGTTTCTGTCAGAACACTTCTTTGCATGCTCACTGGCAATCGCATAAGCCTCTTGCATACCCTTCGTCCATCTCTCCACATATTCACTGTGGTTGATGGAACCTTTGCTGGATTGAGATCAAACAGTGCATCAACTGGAAGCCTTGGAGAGCGGCCGTACATGAGGTAGAAAGGTGAGAATCCAGTCATTTCGCTTTTAGTACAATTATAGGCAAACACTAGCTTATTCAATGCCTCTTTCCAATTCAATTTCTGTTTCTCTGTGAGAGTTTTGAGCATTTGAAGAATTGTCCGATTGAATCTTTCTGCTTGTCCATTTCCCTGCGGATGGTACGGGGTCGTTCTTGAGGCAGTGATATCGCTGTATTTTCGGAGCTGGTCGAACAGTTGATTTTCGAATTCCCTGCCTTGGTCATGGTGAATTTGTGAGGGAAATCCAAACCTCAGGGCAAAATCATTGAACAAACGGTCTGCTACAGTTTTTCCAGATTTTGAAGTTGTAGCATATGCCTGTACGAATCGAGTGAAATGGTCAACAATCACAAGGATATACTCATAACCTCCTTTGCACTTGTCCAAATGAAGGAAGTCAATGGATACTAACTCAAATGGATGTGTTGTCTTGATGCTTTTGAGGGGTGCCCGTATCTCTCTGGAAGGTTTTTTCTGTTTTATGCATGAACAGGTTTTCAGCACATAGTGTTCCATTTCCTTTTGCATGAAGGGCCAGAAAAAACGATCTCTGATGAGGCTGGTTGTGCGGTCAATGCCTTGATGACCCATTTCATCATGCAGTTCCCTCAAGACAATACTCTTAAACTGGGCAGGCAACACTAGCTGCATTCGTTGTGATGTTTTTCGGTGCAGTATGCCATGTTCATCCTTTTTTTTTTTTTTTCTCCGGCCTGTCAGTAACACAGATAACACATAACAGTGTGTATGTGTAGCTATGCTATCATCATTCACAGCCTTTTTTTTTTTTTTCTTTTTTTTTTTTTATAATTTTTATATTTTTATTTATTTAACCATACTATGACCGACAAGACCGGGGGACAGAGAAAACCAGGAGAGGAGAAAGAAGGAAGAAAGGAAAAGAGAGGAAAAAAAAAAAGAAAAAAAAAGAGGATAGAGAAAAAGAGAGAGAACAAAAACAGATAATCTGCATCCATACCTGCTGACAAAGAGAGAAAACAACAAAAGACACAACAGCATCCAATGTCCGTATGAATCACAGTAAATACTACATGTTAAATGGTATTGCGCAGCACACATAACTAATATTACAAAATATGTTTGAAGCAACAGCATTTTAGGACAGTGAGTGTCTGTGTGCACCTGTTTTTACACCAATGTGAATGCTTGTGTGTACACCTGTGTGCACACCTGTGTGTGTGAACGCGCTTGTATTCATAAGGTTCCTCCATGTAAATGCTTGATAGTGTGAGTGGGGAACCACAGCCCCGCCCCGCAAGGCATGAAGCAGGCACGAAGGAGACCCGGGCTCCCAAACATCCGGAGGCCCCCCAGGGCGCGGGAACCCCAGGAGAACCACCGCAGGGATAACCGCGGCCCCCACCCAGAAAAGGGCAGAGGAGAGCCCGGAGGAGGTCATCCGGCAGCCACAATGCAGACGCCCCAGGGGGCCACGGCGGCAAGCCCGCAGGCCCCGCCGGCAGTCGGCCACACCAGGGCAGACCGGCCCGGGCCCAGAGAACCAAGGGCCCCCCCACCCCCCAGCAGGGGCCCAGCGAAGCCCAGCGAAGCCCAGCGAAGCCAGGCCCTACCGAGCGACCGTCGAGAGAGCGGGCCAGCGCCCACCCGAGCATCCCGCCCCGGAGCCAGAAACCACCAACGCACCGGCGGCCGGGGGCATCCCCCACCGGCAGGGCATGATGGTGGGGTGGGCCCTCAATGATGGTTGAGGCGGAGTCAAAGGCCTGACCTGACACATGGACATAGACAAACATAAACACACATACACAAGCATCCCACCCTCATGCACGCAACCAAAAACTCACACACTCAAACCACATGTAGACGCACAAAAAAAAAAAAAAAAAAAAAAAAACTGGACACTGTACCCACACTCACACTCCCCATTTGTACTCTATACTCCTGGGACCAGGCACCACTAACCCCAAAAGGCCAGTCAATGCCAGACCCCGGAGCTGAATCCCCTTCGCTCCGGTGTGGAGACTGGAAGACCACCCCCGTCCCTGCAGCAGCAGAGAAGACCACCAGCCCAGACCCCGACCGGATGGCCAGCTCCTCCTCACAGCCCCCAGCCCCGGACAGAGAACAGAGAACAGGGGTGTAAGGGAAAGGAAAAAAAAAAAAAAAAAAAAAGGAAGACCCCGTGCTTCACCTCACCCGCTCAAATGTAATGTTGGTGTATGTTGTTCTAAAGTGCTTTAAAACAGGGGAGGGGCAAGACACTAAGACACGTCAGCTCGTGTCAGCTCGGCCCCTCCCAAGAATCCTCAATGTCTATGTGCAACTTAAAATTGAGAAGTGGGCATCGGCACCAGAGGGAAGGCTGAATGAACAGACCACCCTCTGGACGCCGTTCAGAGTGCCCACCCCCAAGGCCCTATATGTATGTGTCATGTGACAGTAAGTAATGAGAGTGTCTAAGTAATGATGTATGATTGGGATGCGAGAGGCCACGAGGAGACAGAGGAGTCCCAACTCCCCTGCATCCCAGCGACACACCCGCACCCCAAAAATCCTACCTGTATGTTGGTGTGATGGGGCGGGAGAGGGGAAGCATTAGGGATGGGGAGGAAAACATCGGAGGAGGCAAAGTGCCCCCCCCGCTGGAGCCAGCTCCCCCGCTGACCCCATAGGCACCCCCATCGTCCCAAACCCGTCCCGGGCAGGGGGCCCAGGCCCATCCAGACCAGGGCCCACGGCAGCCCAGGGTGGCCCACCAGACCCCACAGCAGAGGAAAAACTACCCCCACCCCATCATTCAGTCGACTACCGAAGACAATAGACACCCAGGTTAAACCAGTCCTCCGCCCCTATTGGGTCCCTCCCTCCATGCAGAGTGAATACTGACAGATGGTAACGACGTCCCCACCAGCTAAAGACACCCCCGGCCCCACCGATGCACCGGAAGCCCCCGCACCAGGGCCGGGCCCAGGCGCATGCATCCACCCACGCCCCCGGCGGCACACCCACCAGGACCCAAGCCCCCCAGGGCCAGCCGGAATCCCAGCCCGGAGGCAGAGCGCCCCCAGAACCCCAAACCCCCCCGGACCTACCCTGGAGCAACACAGCCGCCAGGCCGGCAACCTACGTCCGCCGACACAGGCCTCCCCAGCAGCGCCGCGTGCAGTTGCCAGAAAAAACAACACCCGAGAGCCACCAGTACCCCATCCAGGCCAGGACCGCAGCCCCAGCGCCGAATCCCCCAAGAACCCCACCCCCCAGAGAACCCCCAGACGCCCCAAGCCCAATTGGCCCTCCACGCCAACAACAAAAATCAAAGCCGGACAGAATCAGGACCCCCCACCCACACTAGGTGATGGAGCTGATCAAAGGAGCCCAGAGAGAATGATCTAATGTGGCAGCAGAAGCTGTGTCAAGATTAATATAGTCCAACAAGCGATCTCTATATTCGTTGATATTAAGATTATTTTTATTTTTCCAGTTCATGAGGACCGTCTTCTTGGCAATGCATAAGGCGGTGAAAGCCATGAGGATTGTGTTACCTTCGGTAGTGATACCATCAAGGTCACCCAACAGGCAGACTGACGGAGAAGCTGGAATTGAACATTTAAGACATTTTGTTAAGTCTTCACAAATCCCATAACAGAACCTCTGAACAGGCGGACAGAACCATAAAGCGTGGATATAATTGTCAGGAGTATTGTCTTGACAGTGTGAGCAGTTGTTAGAATCTATAAAACCCATCCTGAACATCCGATGACCTGTGTAGTGTACTCTATGCAGGATTTTATACTGTATTAACTGTAAACCGGGATTCCAGTTTAAAGGTTTTTGAGCATATCTGAGACCAGAAATTATGGTCCCAGCTGACTGATAGATCTGCCTCCCATTTTGCAATAGGAAGCGATACTGATTCATCTATTTTAGAAAGTGTCCTGTATATTTTAGACACTAATTTGGGGGTTTTGAGACTAAGAAAATCTGCCACACTTGGTGGTATTTGTAATTTAATATGATTAGGCTTAAATTTCTTTTTTATTATAGATTTAATTTGTTGATATTCTAAAAATCTGTTCTTATTGATCCCATATTGTTTAACTAATGTGTCAAAGGGAATAAAGTCTGTCCCTTCGAATATATGTTCCAGGTATTTAATACCTTTTCTACTCCAGTCTGTGAAGTTTATCACATTATTGTTTATTAATATGTCAGGGTTGTTACAGATGGGAGTACGTTTGCATGGGATTAGTGAAGACTCTCATTTTTAGAAACTCCCACCATGCTGTCAGAGAAGAGCTGATGCTGATGCTTTTAAAGCATACATGTCGTTTGATGTTCGAGCTAATGAATGTTCATCCATGTTCATCCAACACCAGTTTGTCCCACTCACGCATTAGACCTCTAACTGTAGCATTAGCTGATCGACACTGCTTTGAAGAAGGTCTTCTTTCTGACTGCAAGTAGTCTATGATTTCTTTGACATTCTTGTCATCTCTTTGTGCGTGCTGGATCTTTTGATAATGATTTGTAGGGATCGTTGCCAACCTCCATGCATGCTGGTGCACACTGACAGACTAAAGTAAGGAGTGGATCTGGGTTGTGCTGGACCTCCACAGCTTGTATTGTGGCTCCCACGCACTCTGATGAAAGCTCCTCTGTAAATTCTCTCATTGCTGTCTCTATATCAACTGGCATTCTGGATAGAGAATCAGCATCCACATTCTTTTTACCTGGGCGATAGCGAATGGTAAAATGGAAGTCTGCAAGTTCAGCGACCCATCTGCATCCACTGGCATTTAGCTTTGCAGAGGACAACACATAAGTGAGGGGATTATTATCACTGTACACGGTGAAGGTAGATGCATAATATAGGTAGTCTCTAAACATTTCTGTTATAGCTCCAGCTTTCCACTGTGCAGGTGGTAGTTTCTCTCTGCATTGGTCAATGTTCTTGAACCATATGCTATCACTCTTAGCTTTCCGTTCTGGTTCTGATACAAAACAGCACCCAGGCCTTGGTTGGACGCATCTGTGTGAAGTACGAATGGTTTGGAAAAGTCTGGGAACCCCAATATTGGAGGTTGAATGAGACAGTCAATCAGCTTCGACAATGTTTCTTGGTGATATTCTGTCCAATCAATCAGCTTACTGGATGGCACCATGTGACTTTTTCTGTTGGTTACTACTCTGCAGTTCCTTTTCTTTGTGCTCTCAGATGTCTCATTGCTCTTCAGAAGGTCATAAAGAGGTTTAGCAATTATTGAGAAATCTTTGATGTACTGGCGATAATAACTTAGTAGACCTAGAATTTTCCGTAGCTCTCCCACAGTGTTTGGTCTCTTCTCTTTAAGTGATGTTACAGCGACAGTGTCTTCGGGGTCCATTCTACTGCCTTCTGCAGAAACAATCCGGCCTAAGTAGCGAACCTCATTCTTGAACATTTCACACTTTCGTGACTTCAGCTTTACTCCATGGGCTTGTAGACGTTGCAATACTTTTCTCATCGCTTCAAGATGTCCATCAAATGTCTTTGTGAAAACCAGGATATCATCCAAGTAGGGCACACACATTTCATCTCGAAGTCCTTCTAAGCACTTCTCCATGAAGTTCTGAAATGCTGCAGGTGCATTCATGAGGCCAAAGGGAATACGAACCCACTCGTATAAGCCCCATGGTGTACTGAATGCGGTCAAGTGTCTGCTCTCTGGGGACATAAAACCCTGATGGTAAGCTTTGCCCTGATCTAGTACAGAAAACCAGGCATTACCACCTAAGCCATCTAGAATGTCTTGAACTCTCGGGATAGGCTGGCGATCAGGTATTGTCTTCCTATTGAGGTCTCTATAGTCAATGCACAACCTAAGGCTGCCATCTTTCTTACGAACACATACAATTGGTGAAGAGTAGGGTGAATGGGTTTTCTCAATCAAGCCCTGGGCAATCAAGTCATGCAGGTAGTCCTTCATTTCCTGATAAAGTGGCTTGGGGACCGAGGTGTACATGCGAACAACAGGCGTATCATCAGTCAGAGAGATACTTAGCTGAAGATCTTTGATGCACCCAATATCATCATCTGACCTCGAAAATGAATGGCACTCTTCTCGTAGTAACTGTTTTATTTTGTTTTGCTGGTGCATAGGCAAGTGGCTTACATCAACAGGTGGGTCCCACAATTCTTCACTGTTACTTTCTTTAGAATCTGTGATTTTCTGAATCTCACTGATCATAGCTGTTGTTGCACAATGTGATGCTGCAGCTGGTAATACAGATTTTATAGTTTGCATTGTACCAAGCTCAGTTTTTCCTACAAGCCTTATATCATGGTCTGTGACATTCTGTACACTGATCTTGACCACTGGACAACTTCCTTTCTTGAGAGTTAAAAGGGTTTCCAGAGGTTCCAGACCATCTGGACACTGTGGATTTACATGTGGCTCAAACAGAAAAACAGTATCTTGCTTCATGTATGGTACTTTAACTTGACATTGTACCTGCATTATTGTACGTTTTGGTATGGTGACAGGATCTTTCATTGTTTTCACCAAATATTCACCAAGACTCTCTGTAGTCACAAGATTAATGAAGGTCTGTATTTTGTTTTTCTTTATGCTAGGGAATGCACATTTGACACTCTTGCGCAAACGTCCTTTACTCATTTCTCTGTTTTCACTTGCTTCACTCTGCCTCATCACTTGTTCAATTACGTTGTAACCGATAATTGGTTTGGGTAACCTTTGATCTTTTAAGACAAGGACAGGAATAACTAACTCTTCCATGCTTTCATCAGGGGAAGCCAATTTGAAAGTAGATTAGATTAGATTAGATTCAACTTTATTGTCATTACACATGTACAAGTACAATGCAACGAAATGCAGTTTAGGTCTAACCAGAAGTGCAATAAGAAGTAAAGTGCAGGATATAAGTTAAATAATTTAAATGTAGATAAAGCGTTCTATGGTAATAATTACAGATGGATACATACTATGAACATGATATACAGATGGTTATGTACTATAGGCAGGAATTACAGATGGGATATTTACAAATGGGATAGTTACAATGTAGTAAAATGTGCAATGAAGTGCAGTGTATATTAAATACTGAATAGAATATTAAATACTGCAGGTGAAATTTTGATCAGATGTTCATCCGAGGTATCAGTGCAGTGGATTGAGTAGTGAATTGCAGTATAATATATGCTGCAATTATACAATGATTGAGAGTGAAGACAGACAGGTAGTGCAAATGAGCATTAGAATAGTGGTTTTAAAGTCCCTTAGTGCATATGAGTGATCATGTAGTGCAAATACAAGTTAATAGTGCAAATACAAAGGTTATGGTTGATTAAAGAGGTATGAGGAGGATGAGGGAAGTGAAGGTGTGAAGGAGATGCAGTGGAATCAATGAGGGGCAGAGTTCAGTAAGGAGACAGCTCTAGGAAAGAAGCTGTTCCTCAGTCTGCTGGTTCTAGTCCGGAGGCTCCTGAAGCGCCTGCCGGAAGGCAGGAGAGAAAACAGTCTGTGGGCGGGGTGAGAGGAGTCCTTAAGAATACTGCGTGCACGACGCAGGCAGTTTTTCCTCTGCAAGTCTTTGATGGCAGGGAGTGGAGTCCCAGTGATGCGTTGGGCAGTTTTCACCACCCGCTGCAGTGCTTTTTGCTCCGCAACAGAGCAGCTTCCATACCAGACTGTGACACAGTTGGTTAGTATGCTCTCTATTGTGCAGCGGTAAAAGTTCACCAGGATGGCTGGGGACATCTGATTTTTCTTCAGTGTCCTCAAGAAGAAGAGCCGTTGGTGGGCCTTCTTGACCAGGCTGGAGGTGTTGGTGGTCCAGGACAGGTCTTCTGAGATGTGGGTCCCCAGGAACTTGAAGCAGGAGACACGCTCAACAGCCATCCCGTTAATCTGGATGGGATCATGTGTGCTTCCTCTCTCCTTCCTGAAGTCTATAATCAGCTCCTTAGTTTTGGTGGTGTTAAGGAGCAGGTTATTTTCTGTGCACCATGTAGCCAAGTGCTGGACCTCCTCCCTGTAGGCAGTCTCATCGTTGTTGCTGATGAGACCGATCACCGTAGTATCGTCTGCAAACTTGATGATGGTGTTTGATCCATTCAAAGCTCTGCAGTCGTGGGTGAAGAGGGAGTAGAGCAAAGGGCTCAGCACACAGCCTTGTGGTACGCCAGTGTTGAGCATGATGGTGGTAGAGCAAGTGAGGCCTGACCTAACATGCTGAGGTCTGTTGGTCAGAAAGTCCATAATCCAATTGTAGAGTGAGGTGTTAATGCCCAGATCTCCAAGTTTAGTAATTAGCTTGGAGGGGATGACGGTGTTGAATGCCGAGCTGAAGTCGACAAACAGTATACGTGCATGAGTGTTCTTATTGTCCAAGTGTGTGAGTACAGAGTGCAATGCTATGGAGACTGCATCCTCTGTGCTCCTATTGGTCCGGTATGCAAACTGGAGTGGGTCCAGTGTAGACGGGAGACAGTTTTTCAAGTGTTCCAGGACCAGCCGTTCAAAGCACTTCATGATAATGGGTGTGAGTGCTACAGGGCGGTAGTCATTAAGGCATGATGGTTTAGAGTGTTTTGGCACTGGCACAATGGAGGTGGATTTAAAGCAAGTTGGCACAGCTGCTTGAGCGAGGGACATGTTAAAAATGTCTGTAAAAACCCCAGCAAGCTGCTCCGCACATGCCCTAAGTACGCGTCCAGGGATGCCGTCTGGTCCAGCAGCCTTGCGCGTGTTGATCCGGCTCAGTGCAGTATACACATCTGTGGAGGTCAGTGTGATGGACTGGTGATTATTTGTAGATGTAAGCTTGGTGGCAGATCCTCTATTGTCTCTCTCAAAGCGAGCATAAAAGTCATTGAGCTCGTTCAGGAAAGTAATCTCTACCCATCCAACATAAGGCATACTGGTCCCATTGGCTGCCACAAGCTGTAGGCCATCTGAAGCTTCTGTTGCCTCAGAAATGTCCTTCAATTTCACTTCAGGTATGTACTTGTTTCTCCATTGTTCATCTACAATACATACTTGGGATTCTGTGTCCCATAACGCCTCAGTTTTGTGTCCTTGTAAGTAGCAGGTCACCAGACATTGTTTGCCGATTAGAGAAGTAACAGGTGAGTATTTATTAACTTGACATGAAGCAGATAGAATGTTATCAAGTGGAAACAGCTCAGACTCTTGTACTACATTTTCAAAGTGCTGTCTTTGACGTTGGTGGGACGTTTTTGCAGTTCGGGTCACTCCCCGTCCCGTGGAGGCAACCCATTTACATTTAAAGGAGTTCTACTTTGAAATCTTGCACCTCTAGTTCTGCAGCCTGCTGAAAAGTGTTCACTGCTACCACAACAAAAACAATGGGTACATAGTGCCTCTGGTCCCCTTTGCTGGCAATAGAAGCACTGTCTTGGCCTTGGAGGACGTGGCTGCCGAAACTGCTGAGGGTGTTGTGGTAGTGGTGATGGTGTATATTGTTGTGCCACTGTATTCAATTGTGGTGGACGAATCTGTGGGGGGACAGCATACCTTGATGGCTGAGGTGCATACTGTGTTGGTGCTGTATGTTGCAGGGTCTGTTGTATTGGCAACGAGTATGGTTGCAAACTGTTGTACTGTTGTTCTGAAACGGCATTCTGTTGTGATTTAGGATGATGGGGCTGCAGTGGATACTGGTGCTGATCATATGTGATAGGATTTATTCCCCATGTTTGCTTTGGCAGATCCTTATTCCACTCTGCTACCGGCTGGTAATTTTGTGAGAAATCTTGCAGTGGCTGATGAGTCGTTGTCATTGCTGGAGCCTTGTTACTGACCGCAAAACACTGGGAAGCAGGTGAGGGCTGCTGAATTGTTTCTTTAATTTGCATTATTTCATTGCTTAAGCTTTTCAGCTGTGACATCAGGTCAACTTTTGTCTGTCTGGGTTGGTGTTTTGGTTCATTTAACTGTGTGACATGAACAGCAGCACTGCGTTCGGATTTCCGTTTGTTTTGTCTTTCCATCTCATGGGAACAAGCGACATTTAATCTCTCCAACAACACTTCATCTGAAATCATAGGGTCAGACAGGAATGGCTGAAGGTCACTCTGGATACGATCATTCTGTAAGCCAGTCAGCACGGTATGAAGGAACATGTTTTGAACCAAAGCTGGGTCATATTTTAAGCCAGACTCATCTTCTTGTGAAGCGAACAGAATTTTCTGTCTCAGATCAAGAATGCGAATGAGGAAGCTTTGTGGTGTTTCTTTAGCACGCTGGGCCTCTGCAGTGAGCTGTTTGTATAGTTCTGTTGCATTTTTCTCTTGATAGTGAGAGCGGAGGATTCTTCGTAATGTTGGAAGAGTGAGATCTGCTTTGCCCTCAAGATAACTACGCAACTGAAGACCAGGCGTGATCGCTCGGATAACTGAATCAATAATATCTTGCTCAAGATAGCCTTTATTTAACCCACTCTCTATTTGACGTGCAAGGCTTGAAAATGACAATCTGTCCTTCTGACCTGGTTCACCAATGAGGCCTGAAATTTTGAAGTCTTTGTGCCATATGGCTGGTGCAATTTGTATCTGTGATAGGGAAGGAGCATCAGCCGATGTATGGTCGATTGCTACTTGTTGCTTTGTTATGCTCTGTGAGGCAGTAGGACTTGTATACATGGCTGTCATATTTTCAAGTTGTCGAAATGGTCTCTGATCTATTCTTACTTCTCTTTCTGGTGGTCTTAACTCTGTTCTCAGCTCAGTTCCAGTAAAATTAGACATCATCAGATTGCTTAATTTATCATTAATACTGAGAAGCTCAGCCATGCCTCCATCCTCTAGCTCTTCTAGTTCTTTTCTTAATAGATGATTACTAAGAAGATTTACTAAAGTCAAGCGAGTTGTTTTTCCAATGTCCTCTGTAGAAATCTTTAAGGACTGGCAGAATTCTATGAGCTTTCCTCGTGTTAGTGTGCATAGTCGTTCACCTATTTCTTCCTGAAGGCTCTGAAGTGTATCCATCTTTATCTGCAGTGGCTGACAGTATGATGGAAGTGGACGTTTACCTCACCGACTTGACTTTGCTGCCTCTAGTAGTCACTGTACCTCAAGTGCGTGCACTGCTCAGTCAGTTTTGTAATACCACTTCATTCAGCTACTTCACACTGCTGCTTGTCTTGTAGGTGAGTATGAATGTTACAGGGCGGGGCTCTGCTGGTCAAGAAGGTGAACCACCCTATACACATCCCAGCGGTGCCTCCAAAATTTGTAGTACTCTCTTTAACAGTAAATGAGAGAGACAGAGACAAAGAGTTAGTGGTTTCCCAAGCGGTCCTCTTTTGTTGTCTTTAATAAACATTGTATTCCATTTAGACACTTTTTGAATCAAATCACAGTAAGTAAATAAATAAATAACCATATAATTACAGAAATGGTCCAATTTTTCTACACATCTTGTCTTACTCATAACAACTCAGGTAAGTATTTCAGGTAAGTACTGTAGTACACAAATTACTTGGATAAACAATACATGAATAGACTTCCCTTTTTCAAAAGTATGTTAAAATTAGACAATTACACAAGTTATCAACTGTAACAAATTATTTGAACATTAGACCATGTAAACTGAAATTTAGTATCAATTTTAATAAATGTAACTAACCTTTAACAGTAAATGAGAGAGACAGAGACAAAGAGTTAGTGGTTTCCCAAGCGGTCCTCTTTTGTTGTCTGAGGATGCGCCGCAGTTGTCACGGTAACTCTACTCTCTCAACTGTCACCAGAATTCGTAAAATGCAGCTAGACTGCTCAGTCAAACTTGTATTAAACACATTAAAGTAACTTAAAATAAACTTGTATACACAGGTAAAAAGAAATATACTTAACATAGATACAAAATAAATATATATACAAACAGTTTAACATTTTTATGACCAAAAATATGCAGGGTGTTCACACATATATGCATTTTTTTCTTCTGAAATCATTATGCAATCAATGGAGCATGAGGCACATCATGTTAGACCTTTTGATTTGTCTATCACTGTAGTTTGACTGAAAACTACACTTTCTTTTATAGCACATTCTGTACATACACACTTTGACTGATGGATGCATCAGTTTTAGTTCTTGTAAGCCACACTCAGCTTATCCACTTCCCTTTTGTTATTCGATTCTGATGCAGGATTTTGAGGACAGTGAATGGGTAGATGAGCTCAAAAGATTAGAGAATAAATTACATTGAGAGTAAATAAGACAGCTGTGGTATTTGTCATTTAAACTTAATTTACATAAAAAAAAGTGTTATAAATGTCAGGAAACAGGCAGGATCCAATTGCAGATGAAACCAAATAAAGTCTTTATTCGAAAACTGAGCAACACAAAGTTCAAAAGTTCAGAGAAGATAGCAGGTCAGCAATCACAATAGCCGGCGAATAATCAGCCGGGACGGCGAGAGGACAAGTCAGCCGCAGCCGGGCACTCGGAGAGAGAGAGAGAGAGGCGGCGAGACGGCGATGTCAGCCGCTGCTTAATTCCCAAGGAAGCGCTTCGGGTGAGCAGAGAGTTCGGGAGAGGCTGCTGCCGTGAGGAAAAGAAATCCAGACTGGAGAGAGCCAAGACAGAGTAGAGGTAAATCCTAGGAGCAGGCAGCAAAAACAAAAAGACTGAACGCTTGACCGGCAAGATAAGACTGACTGGGTAACTGTCTAGACAGCGTGACAATAATTCTCGGAAGAGAAGTTACGAACTGACACAAGACAGAACACACGAGGTCTTAATAAAGGGGAGATAATGAGGACGAAACAGGGTGCAGGTGACGGGGAGAACGAGTTAACAAGGATAACAAGAGGGGCGGGGAAGACACCACAATGACAGCGAAGCACATGGCAAACTGTCAAAACAAACAGCCATGTGCTCCAGGACAACAAAACACTCAAACAACAAAGACAGCAAACACCTAGGCAGACCCCACCGAGATTGTGACAGTACCCCCCTACCCAAGGACGCCACCAGGCAGTTCAAGGAGGGGGGTTACCTTGTCTCTGGCGGAAGTCCCCGATCAGCGACCGATCCAGAATATCCCGAGCCGGCACCCAACTCCTCTCCTCCGGACCGTAACCCTCCCAGTCCACCAGGTACTGGAAGCCCCTGCCACGACAACGGACATCTAGTAATCTCCTAACAGAATAGACAGGAGAACCATCCACTAGACAAGGGGGTGGGGGGGCAGGGGAAGATAAGTTGGCATTGAGGGGAGATCTGAAGACAGGTTTAACCCTGGATACATGAAAAACAGGGTGTACCCGACCAAGAGAGGAAGGTAACTTGAGCCGTACCGCAACCGGATTGAGGACCTTGGTGATCTGGTATGGACCAATGAACCTAGGTGCTAACTTGCGAGAGGCAACCTTGAGAGGCAGGTCCTTTGTAGAAAGCCATACCTTCTGACCACAGACATAGCGGGGCGCTGGAATTCGGTGGCGGTCGGCTGCTGCTTTGGTCTTTTTTGGAGGCCTGGGCCAAGGCCTTCCTAGCCTGCTTCCAAACATAACGGCATCTCCGGACAAAGGCTAGGGCAGACGGTACCGCAGCATCAGGTTCCTGAGAGGGAAACAAAGGTGGTAGATAGCCAACAGAGCATTCAAAAGGTGACATACCTGTGGATGCCACTGGAAGAGTATTGTGGGCATACTCAATCCACGAGAGCTGTTGGCTTCAGGAGGAGGGATTACGGGACGCCAGGCAGCGGAGAGCCCGTTCGAGATCCTGATTGGCTCGCTCACATTGTCCGTTGGTCTGGGGTGAAAACCTGACAACAAATTCGAAGAGGCCCCGATCTGTCGACAGAATTCTTGCCAAAAACAAGAGACAAACTGGGGACCCCTATCAGAGACCACGTCGACCGGAAGACCGTGGATCCGGAAGACATGGTCAATTACCAGTTGGGCTGTCTCCGTGGCAGAGGGGAGTTTGGGCAGGGGAATGAAATGAACCGCCTTGGAAAAGCAATCCACCACCGTGAGAATAACGGTGTAATTTCTTGACGGGGGTAAGCCAGAGACAAAATCTAAGGCTATGTGTGACCAAGGACGAGACGGAATGGGTAGAGGTTGGAGTAGGCCTACAGAGGGACGATTGGAGACCTTGTTCTGGGCACAAATAGAGCAAGCCAATACAGACTGCCTGACGTCCTGGCAGCTCCACCCCTCGTCCGGCCTCCTCCACCCGCCGCTCAACATCCCAGAAGAGGGCCCCCACCACCACCCCCTCAGGGATTATGGCATCGTGCGGAGACTCCTCTCCCGGGTGCTCAAACTGACGGGACAGAGCATCGGGCTTGACATTTTTGGACCCTGGCCGGTACGAAAGGGTGAAGTTAAACCAGTCGAAGAAGAGTGCCCAGCGGGCCTGACGCGAGCTTAACCTCTTGGCTGAACGGATATATTCTAAATTTTTATGATCTGTCCAGACCAAGAAGGGAAGCGCTGACCCCTCCAACCAGTGACGCCACTCACCCAAGGCCAACCGAACCGCCAGCAGCTCCTGGTTGCCAATGTCGTAGTTTCGTTCTGCTGGGTTGAGACAATGGGAGAAAAATGCACAGGGATGCACTCTCCCATCCTTAGGGGAATGCTGGCACAAGACTGCACCTACCCCGACGTCAGAGGCGTCCACCTCAACAATAAATTGCCGTTCAGGATCTGGAATGGAGAGAACAGGAGCAGAGATAAACCGGGACTTTAAATTATCAAAGGCCTCCTGAGCCTGAGCACTCCAGGTGAACAGTACCTTGATGGAGGTGAGCGCTGTTAAGGGTGCAGCTACCTGGCCAAAGTTTCTTATGAATCGCCGGTAGAAGTTGGCAAAACCCAAGAAACGCTGCAGAACCTTTCTAGAGTTAGGAATTGGCCACTCAGTGACAGCCTTGACCTTGGCCGGATCGGGCTTAATCTCCCTGGCAGAAACAATGAAACCCAGGAACAAGACTGACTTGGCATGGAATTCGCACTTCTCCGCCTTGACATAAAGCTGGTTTTCCAGCAGCCGTTGGAGGACCTGGCGCACATGCTGGGTGTGTACCTGAAGGGATGGGGAAAAGATAAGAATATCATCGAGGTACACAAAGACAAACTGGTTAATCATGTCTCCCAACATGCTATTGACCATGCCCTGGAAGACAGCAGGGGCGTTGGTGAGCCCAAAGGGAAGGACCAGGTATTCATAGTGCCCGGTGGGGGTACTGAAGGCTGTCTTCCACTCATCGCCCTCACGAATGCGGATGAGATGGTAGGCGTTGCGGAGGTCTAACTTGGTGAAGACCTTGGCTCCCTGCAAGAGTTCAAAGGCAGATGACATTAAAGGCAAGGGGTACCTGTTCTTAACAGTGATGTCATTCAACCCTTGGTAATCTATGCAAGGACACAGAGAGCCATCCTTCTTCTTAACGAAGAAGAACCCAGCACCAGCAGGGGAAGATGAGGAGCGAATGAGACCGGCTTTGAGGGATTCTTGAATATAAGCCTCTCGTTCAGGACCAGACAGGGAAAAGAGACGACCCCTGGGCGGAGAAGTGCCTGGGAGGAGGTTGATGGCACAATCGAATGGCCGGTGGGGAGGTAGTGAGGTGGCTCGGGACTTGCTGAACACCAGCTGCAGATCATGGTACCTCCCCGGGACCCCAGTGAGATCAGCCGCCTCATCCTGAAAAATAGGAGAAACAGACAGAGAGGGAGAAGCAGTACCTAGACAACACGCATGACAAGACTGACTCCAAGACAAAATCTGGTTGCGGGACCAATCCACATGAGGGCCATGCTGAACCAACCATGGGTGCCCCAGAACAAGACTAGCATGAGGGGACTCCAGGAGGAACAGCATGACCGACTCACGGTGATTGCCCGACACAACAAGACTTACACAGGGGGTGGTGTGGGTGATGGTGGCTATGGGCTGACCTGAGAGACCCCAGACAGTGACAGGAAAGGAGAGGGGAATGGCAGGGATGCCTCAACTTCTGGCCGTGCGGGAGTCTAGAAAGCTGGCTTCAGCGCCAGAATCTACCAATGCCTTGCAGGAGTGGACCGAATCTTGGTAGGTGATGGTAGCAGGAAACTGGGTGCGAGACTGAGTGGAGATAAGAGGAGAAACACCCACCAGGACTCCCCGGTTAGCTAGTGGGCTTTGGCTTTTAAAGGACATGATTGGGCAAAGTGACCAGACCCCCCGCAGTAGAGGCACAGTCCCCGAACCAGCCTTTGTTGTTTTTCTTGCTCATTCAAGCGAAGCCGACCCAATTGCATGGGCTCCGGCTCAGCCAGGGATGATTGAGGAGGTGGGTTGCTCTTAGAAAGTTGGGTGTCTTCCACCCTCCAGGAAGAGCGAGGCGGTAAGCGTCGCTGACGCAAAAGAAGGCGGCTTTCGACTCGAGTGGCTAGGTCAATAAAGCCCTCCAGGTCTTGGGGCAGATCGTGGGTGGCGATCTCATCTTGGATATCAAAATTAAGCCCCTCCCGAAACATAACGTGCAGCGCCCCCTCATTCCAGTTGCAGGAAGCTGCAAGTGTTTTAAAAAGAATGGCAAATTCGGTCACAGAGCGATTTCCCTGACGGAGCCGCACCAGCTTGGAAGCAGCTTCATCTCCCTTAACAGAGCTATCAAATAGCTTAGTCATCTCCATACGAAATTCCTTAAAATCAGTACAGTAGGGGGCGCCCGCATCCCATACAGCAGTTCCCCACTTGCGAGCCTTGCCCGTCAGCAAAGAAATGACTTAGGCAATCTTTAAGCGTTCAGTCGCATATCGGGGCGGTTGCAGCGCAAACACCAGCGAGCACTGAGATAGAAACGCTCGACATGAATTAGGATCTCCATCATATGTGGGTGGGTTGTTGGCGTGCGGCTCGGGCTCATGGTGAGAGAGAGAGGGGGGGCTGCTGATGCGGAGCACGAAAGTACATCCTGATGAAGTTCGTGGAAACGGACGCATAATTCATCCATTTGGGCCGTGAGAGACTCAACCTCCTGAGCAGTTGACGAGAGCTGGCTGGCTTGCTGGCCGAGAAGAGCTCCTTGGTGAGCGATGGCCAATCGGACAAACTCATCACCTGCTGAATCCATTTTTTGGTCAGTTCGTACTGGCAGGAAACAGGTGGGATCCAATTGCAGATGAAACCAAATAAAGTCTTTATTTGAAAACTGAGCAACGCAAAGTTCAAAAGTTCAGAGAAGATAGCAGGTTAGCAATCACAATAGCCGGCGAATAATCAGCCGGGACGGCGAGAGGACAAGTCAGCCGCAGCCAGGCACTCGGAGAGAGAGAGAGAGGTGGCGAGACGGCGATGTCAGCCACGAGGGCATAATAAAGGGGAGATAATGAGGACAAAACAGGGCGCAGGTGACGGGGAGAACAAGTTAACAAGGATAACAAGAGGGGCGGGGAAGACACCACAATGACAGCGAAGCACATGGCAAACTGTCAAAACAAACAGCCATGTGCTCCAGGACAACAAAAGCACACAAACAACAAAGACAGCAAACACCTAGGCAGACCCCACTGAGATCATGACAATAAATGAATAAGAGTACAGAAAGCCAGCAAAATAAATTAGTCAGTCTAATGTTTCCTTAAATGTAGGGTTTAAAATACATAAATTATAGCTATATTATTTATTGTACAATAATGATAAATGTTAATTTCAGCTCTAAATAAGAGGTAATGTGCTGTTTTGTCTTTTTCAGAGCCACATAAGTGAGTTACAGTCTCAGTTTTTCTCTTTTAATAGAAATTGGATTGAAAACTAATTAAATCTTAAATGACAGATTGTGAAAAGCAAATATATCTGCATCACAGCAACCTGTAAAACTGAACAGAGATGGTAAATTCAGAAAAAAACATAGATAAAAATAACTGGGCATTTTCTGTTTGTAATTAGAAACCTAAAGTTCATTAATTGAGTTCTGAAGTAATTCAATGAATCATACATTTCATATATCCTAATTATTCATCATAACCTACAGGCTAACAGGCTGAAATCATTCAATCTGAATTCATAGGCTATTGCTGTAATGAAAGGAATGCAATGAAATTTATTCAAATAAAAATAGGACTGCATTACATTCCTGTCCAGTTGGTGGTGCTGATGTACTTGATTTGTTGTTAACAAACTGCACTTTGATCTTGACTGGACTTTGATTTGGGGTCAAACATCAATCTGAAGGATCGCACAGGTGTTTAACAGCGATCACAAATCGAAAGTGTTTTAAAGACTTCCGGATTGTGTTTCTGCTGCACAAGATCGTCTGTACTATTGCAAGTAAGTTTGAATACTTTACGATTACAGTTATTTAGGAGAATGATGAACGGATTTCAGAGTTATATTTGTGATTTGTTAAGTTATAACTTATACCTGTCGTTGAAGTAACAAACGACCGAGAAGCAGAAAGATATTACTAAAACAAACCGTTTAAAGACAACGTATGTTAAAACATTTTTTGCAAGTGTGTAGAAAGCTAGCATTAAAAATTATTTTAAATTGGAATTGTTTTCATTTCCCTTTTTTATATGTTAAAATGCAAGACCGAAAGTATTCTGTGGTCAAATCAAATCTGTTCTTCCGGATATAGAGGTCGATAAACCCGAGTAATAAATAAACTTCTTAATATTCTGAAAGTTGCTGCATAGTAATGTACATGAAAATAAAGACGTGCTGTGAGTGATCTGAATGATCTGAAGAGATTATAACACCAATTACATAACTTTTTTGTGTATTGTTTGATAACTCAAACATTAAGCACAGGTTATTTTTCTTCATCATTTATTCCTCTGAACTATCATGATATTGATCTCAGACAGTGTCACATTGTCATGTTCAGGTCATGATGAGCATCTGATCGTCTTCAGCGACACAAAGATCCCAGTGTTGATCAGTTTATCTGCAGTATGTCAGAGGAACGAGGAAAGGACTCTCTGTCTGAGATGAGTCTCTCACAGAAACAGAGGTAAGACTGTTTTCAGAAAATCATTTTAAACACAGCTGCTGGACTTTCAGATCTTTGCTGTAAAAAACAAAACCTCAACAAATGTAGATCTATATTTACAAATGATTTGCAGAACGTCAGAGCTTCATAACTTCCTAATTAAAAAATAACAAATATTTAAAAACAGCCAGTAGATGATCTGAGAACTGTAAATCAAAATCAATATTTACAATCTTAACCCAATTTACAGTCGCTCTTCAGCACTGGGTTTGTAGATATTTAAGTAAATTATTCCACATCAGTGATTTTGGTGATTTTTTAGGTCATAAGTGCATATTCAGACATTATAAAATGACTGCACACTTAATTTAAAGGGGTCATGTGATGCTTTATAATGTTTTCATTTTCTGTGTCCTGCAAAGTGATTTATTGTATCCAACAGAAAACACTAATCCAGAAATGACTTAAATGCTTTGACTGAAGTCTAAGTATTACTTTTACAAATGTCTGCATCACAATGTGAAATATTAGCGTAATGCTGTCCAAAGGTAAACACAAAGAGAAGACAAGTCTTCAGTGAGTTGTAGTGTTGTGGTCATGTTGTGGAGACGCTGTGTGTTTGGATGCGAAAGCAAAGCCGCTTTGTTTGGAATCAGTGGTTAAGATTTATTTATCATGCTGTTTCTGAGCCGTACAACCCAAAGGTTAGCTTGAGTACAGCACGCTTTATACACACCTGAGCTATACACACCTAAATAAATACAATAAACCATACCTAAATAACTGTATTTATGTTGGCACTTCAGGACATAAAGTTGTTACAGTGAATAAGAAAAATTATAACTTTATGTGATTGTATCTGAAAGGTAAGAGAGTTGTGTAGCGCTGATGTTTCTGACAAATCTCTCCATTTTAGTCAGAAAAGAAAATGTTGTCTTCGATTAGATCAGAAATACTTAATCAAATGCGAGTCTGTAAACAAGAATGACTTTAAAACTCTGCAAATGTTTCTGTGAAGGACTAGAGAGAATGTGTGCCAACCTCTTTAAATGACATTGAAGTAGCTCCTGTAGTAAAGTTTCTTTTTTCTCTGTGTCATTAGTGTAAGATCAGGCTCACATGTGTCCAGCTCTGTGTCTGTGAAGAGTGACTGTTCAAAGGGATATATCCCGCCGGACTTCAGCGAAGAACCATCACGAATCAAACGGTATTTCATGTGTCTTATTTTCTTTAAACATAGACTGTGTGAGAAAGTGTATAAATAAATAATTATCATAAAACTCTATAGTTCATAAATTTATCACAGTATTGTTTTTATCTTTGCTAAAAATGTTAAAAGTATCAAAGAAGCAGCTCTTGATTTCACACTCTACTTCCTGAGAGAGATGAAGCAAGATGAAGCTGCTAAGACTCTAGAAGGTAAGAGACTCGTGACAATCTGTCATATTGTCAATTATAAATGTAGTAGAGAAAATAAGTTACAAATTTGCTGTATTTTTGTTTAGATGAGCTGTTCTTCATTCATCAGCTAAAATGTAGCCTAAAGGAGAAGTATCAATGTGTGCTTGAAGGAATTGCAAATCAAGGTGACTCTACACTTCTGAATAACATCTACACAGATCTCTATATCATTCAGGGTTGTAGTGAACAGGTCAATACTGAACATGAGGTAAGACAGATTGAAGCTGCTTCCAGACGTCATGAACCACAAGAGATACAGGTTGAATGCAGAAATTTGTTTGAAGCACCTGAAGAAGACAAGCAGATCAGAACTGTACTGACAAAAGGAGTTGCTGGCATCGGAAAATCAGTCTCTGTGCAAAAGTTTGTTCTGGATTGGGCCGAAGGAAAGGAAAATCAAGATATCAGCTTCATATTTCCTCTTCCATTCAGAGAGATGAACTTAAAGGAGAAGGAACACATAAGTTTGATGGACCTTATAACTCAGTTTTTCCCAGAGACAAAAGGACTAAACCTTACAAGAAGGAACCAAAAAGTCCTGTTTATTCTTGATGGACTGGATGAATTTCATCTTCCTTTTAACTTTAAGGAAACTAAGACATTGCATGATGTTTCATCACCAGCCTCTCTGGATGTTCTCCTGACAAACCTCATCAAGGGAAATCTGCTTCCTTCTGCTCTCATCTGGATCACCACCAGACCAGCAGCTGCCAGTGAGATTCCTCCTGACTGTATCGACCGGCTGACAGAGATACAAGGATTCAATGATGCACAAAAGGAGGAGTACTTCAGAAAAAGAATCACGGATGAGAATCTGGCCAAAGAAATCATCAATCATGTTAAACAATCAAAGAGTCTCTTTATCATGTGCCACATCCCAGTCTTCTGCTGGATTTCAGCCACTGTTCTCCAGAACATTTTAGAGGAGAAAAGAAACAATGTTGTGAAAAATAATCAGGCTGGTGATGCCTCCAAAACACTGCAGAAATCAAATACTGAAGACACTCCTAAGACTCTGACACAAATGTACACACACTTTCTCAGATTTCAGATCCAGCAGAGCAGACGAAAGTATGATGGAGAATATGCACCAGATGTTTCCTGGGATAAAGATGCCATCTTTTCACTGGGGAAACTGGCATTTGATCAGCTGGAAAGAAACAATGTGATCTTCTATGACACAGATCTGGAAGCCTGTGGTATTGACGTCTATAAGGCATCAGTGTATTCAGGCATGTGTACCCAGATCTTTAAGGAGGAAACAGGGATCGTTCTTGGTACCATGTACTGCTTTGTTCACTTGAGCATTCAAGAGTTTATTGCAGCCCTTTATGCTCATCTGTTTCTAGACATCAACAAGAAATATGTGTTTGATCAAGACTCTACAGAACAGAGAAACAAGAATGAAAACATGACTGGTTTGCTCAAAACTGCAGTGGACAAGGCACTAGAGAGTGATAATGGACATCTGGATCTTTTCCTTCGCTTCCTCCTTGGTTTGTCACTCCAGTCCAATCAGCGACTCTTACAGGGTTTGTTGAAGCAGCAAAATGGAAGTGACCAGAGCAAAAAGGAAATAGTCCAGTACATAAAGCAGAAATTTGAAGCTAATCTGTCTCCAGAGAGATCCATCAATCTGTTCTACTGTCTGAATGAACTGAACGACCAAACTCTGGTGAAAGACATTCAGACCCACCTTAGCAAAGGAAGTCTCTCATCTGCTGATCTTTCACCTGCCCAGTGGTCTGCTTTGGCCTTTATGTTGTTGACATCAGAGAAGGAGCTGGAGGAGTTTGAGCTTCAGAAATTCAAGAAATCAGACGAGTGTGTCGTTAGATTATTGTCAGTCATCAAAATCTCCAAAAGAGCTCTGTAAGTCAATAATTTTTTGCTTTCATCTGACAAATACATTTGTTTAGATTTCCAATGCATCTTGGAAAACCTGGAATGTTAATTACTGATTTTTCCTTTTATTATGAAAATGTAATGAAAAACAACAGAAAAAATGTTTTTATGTTTTTTATATAAATGTCAACAGACAATCAGCTATCTAGTGGTTGTGATTTATTTAATGTATAGTTCCAGCCTTTCTGCAGTACCAGTAGTACTAAATACTGGGTCAATGTGGTACTCACTGATAGGTGGCTTTCAAATATCACTGAATATTTTTTGTGAGCACTCTGTTTTTACAAGATGGTTTAGGTGTTTAATCAGAATTCACTCAGTAATGCTTCTCCTTGAATCAAATGTATAATTCATTGTAATTAAAGTTATAGATGGAAAATAATTTATTGTTTATATTTAGCAAATGCATTCAATCTAATTATTCTGTAATCTTATTTAGGCTAAATGATTGTGGCTTAACAGACAAAAGCTGTTCAGCTCTGGCTATAGTTCTTGGATCAGATACCAACCTGAAAGAACTGAACATGAGCAATAATAAACTGCAAGATTCAGGAGTGAAGTTACTCTGCACTGGACTGGAAAATACGAAGTGTCATTTGGAGATACTAACGTAAGTTGTGTGACATTAAACCAAAATTGAACTCAACAAAAACATAAGCCTGAAAACCAGACTTAGATAATGAACAAGTCAATTTTTTTTTAGTATTTTCAAAGTTTTAATTGTCTTTCCTTGCCCTCTACAAATAATTTCCTAATTATTGCTCATTATGAAATACTCTTTACGATGTTTTTTTTTTTTATTTGGCTTGTAGAGCATCTAAGTCATGGATGGGCAACTGGGAGCCCGCAGTGTCTCTTAGTACAGCCCGCTGGATTGTATTAGACTCAGATGATTAATTTTTTTTAGTGTACCATATGGTACTCGCTGATAGACAGCTGCTTTCAAAAATTACTGTGAATATGTTTTGTGAGCACTCTGTAAAGAGCATTGTGTTTTTACAACATGTTCTACAGCATTGTGCATTATAGACAATGTTGAGCACATGATCGCAATGGTCAAGGTGTTTAATTAGAATTCACTCAGTAATGCTTTTCCTTAAAACCATGGAACTAGCACTTTCAAATGTAAAATTCATTGCAATTAAAGTTATAGATGAACTAATATATTTATTATATAAGCCATTCATTGCTAAATCGCTTACAATTAATGCAGGAAGCTGCTGCCAGAGTATTGATGGGTGTTCATAAACACCACCATATATCGCTTATTTTAGCTACTTTACACTGGCTTCCAATTCATTACAGGGTTACTTTTAAAGTCAAAATCAAAGTCTGCTTTATTGTCAATTCTGCTATATATACAGTACATACATACAGAGAATTGAAATTGCGTTACTCTCAAACCCTAGATACATACAGGTAACATTAACAATAACATGAAAAGTAAAATACAATTACGTACAAAATAAATAAATAATATATATAAATTACAAACTACTTATTTTAGTATTTAAAGTTTTACATAATTTGGCACCTTCTTATTTATGTGATATCTTACACATACACAAACCTCAAAGGAATCTAAGGTCATCAAACCAGATGATTTTAGATGTTCCAAGGACAAGGTTGAAAATGAGTGGTGATCAAGCTTTTTCAGTGGTGGCACCAAAGCGTTGGAATAGTTTGCCTTTACATCTGAGGCTTTTACCTACACTGGGTTCCTTTAAAACAGGGGTGTCAAACTCAGAGTTTTGTTCCAACCCTGCTGCAACACACATACCATGCAGTTTTCAATTAAGTCTGAAGGACCTGATTAGTTGGATCAGGTGTGTTTAATTAGGCTCTGGCCCTCCAGGAATTAAGTTTGACACCCCTGCTTTAAAAGAAAGTTGTGACCATATCTATTAGAGTTAGCCTTTGGATAACCTTATTAGTCAAACAAAGTGGCTCCCATTTTTCTGTGTGAGGTTTGTTTTGTTTATTTATATCTACTTGTTTTTTTGTATTAGTTGGCATTTAAAGCACATTGGTCAAACTTGTGTTGTTTTAACTGTGCTCTATAAATAAATCAAACAAACAATCATTAACGCAATGGTCAAGGTGTTTAATCAGAATTCACTTAGTAATGCTTTTCCTTGAAAGCACTTTCAAATGTAAAATTCATTGCAATTAGAAGTTGCTATATACATGTTAAAACATGCTAGCAACACTTAGCTAATTGCTAAAGGATGTTATTAATGCAATGGAACAGGAAGTCACTGTAACTCAGGCAGACAGTGTCTGATCTCCCCCAAACGTCACTTGTTTGATAAGAGTCCAGACTTGAACACATTTAAAGGCCAATACACTGTTTACAATCATAGTGCCACCTGCTGGAAAGAGGAAATTGTTTTTTTTTTTACACATGTAGTGTCTGATCTGCCCCAAACTTCACGTGTATGATAACACTCCTGACCTGAAGACATTTCTATGCCCATATTCAGTTATAGTCATAGCGCCACCTGCTGGCAACATGCAATTACTTCTGTTACGCTAACCTTAACCTACAGTATCCTTCACATGTTTGCTAAGAGTCCTGGCCTGAACACATCTACTTGACAATATGCAGTTTTAGTTATAGCGCCACCTGCTGGGAACATGACATGTTATGTTTTACACTCACTCAAACATGCAATGTCCGATCTGCCCCAAACTTCACAGGTTTGATAAGGGTCCTTATCATACATGCCAATATTCAGTTACAATCATAGCGCCACCTGTTGGCAACATGAAAATCACTCAATAACTCAACCATACCATGTTCAATCTGCACCAAACATCTTTTGTCTGATGGCAGCGCTGGCCTACATGACAATATCCATTTATAGTGATAGCGCCACCATCTGGCAGCAGGTAGTTGGGTACATATAGAAGGAATATGTCAGTCATTTATATTTACCACTTTAAATGCATAAATTGGTCAACGTTTGCTGTGTTTCTAAAGCCACCGGTCAGCGGTGAGCCCGGGTGCGAGGGCCCATTCATCGCTGCTTGCAGCTTTAATTTTTATTACATGTACACACAAAAAAACTGGAATGGAGTTACCTGCTTTATGTTGGACAGATAAAACTATTTGTGTCAGGACCTCAAACCATCAAACATAATGACAATTTAATGTTACAACAAAATTCAGGATAAAGTCTGACTCATTGAGGAATATCAGAAGGTCAAGTCCTGACTGCGGATGACAGGAGGAGCTGGGGATGGAGGAGTGTAGTTAGCTCCTGGACAAAGTGATAAGCTGAATAATACTGAATGGACCAAAGGAAGTAGCAGTGTATTCCTAAAGTTAGCCGTGGATCAGATGAGAATCAGCTGAGGAAAGCTTGAATGATGTGACCTGCCAGATCTAAGACTACACTTATTTACTGCATTGTTTTTGAATCATTTTAGACCAAATTTTAAAGGTTAAGTGGTTCTAAAAAAAAAAAAAAATACAAATATATACAAAAATTAGTCACACTTGTGGTCCTTGCAGTCAAAAATGGCCACCATCGAAAATAAATTAGACATGGGGAAAAAAATACAAAAATATGTAAAAAAATTTACAAATCAGCCACAATGTAGAAAAACATCCACAGCAGTGAAGGTGTGAACTCTAAAAGTGCAAAATACACTAACATACACACACACACACACACACACACACACACACACACTGGCTATCATTATAGGGATATTCCATAGATGTAATGGATTTTATACTGTACAAACAGTATCTTCACAAATGAACTGCTGTAGCTATAAAAATATAGTAAAACTGAATCAAGAAACTTGAAAAAGAACCCATCTTTGAGACATTGCCACAGTTCTTCTGGATTTAGTCTGTCTCAGTTTGTTCTGTTTCTTCATGTCATTCCAGACGGACTGGATGATGATGATGAGATCAGATCTCTGTGTGGAGCACTGGCTGTTGTCAGACTCCTTGTGCAAACAAAAAATCTCACTGGATTATTACAATTAATGGCAAAATAAATGTTTTGACTTATTTTTAATGATTTTGTTTACAGTACTATATAGAACAAAATATATTACATTGAATTTAATGAAAATAAATAGTTACTTTCATGGTCAAAAGTTTAATCAAAAGTGTACCTCACAAATGAGGAGCATCAGAAGGTTAAAGCTTGAAAGTGACTGTGAGCTGAAGATACTAAAGTTTTTTTTTTTATTGTTGTTGTTTGAATCGATATGCAGTTGTCAGATTTTTGCTTTATAACTAAGTTTTAGTTAATTTGTATTAGGAATAAAATATAATTCTGTTTAGGGATTTCTATTGTTTAGGTCATTTCTAGAATAACTGATTAATCATCTGAATGTGACATTTTCATTCTGGTTCTAGGCTTTCAAACTGCAGTATCACTGAAGAAGGTTATAAAGCTCTGTCTTCAGCTCTGAGATCAAACCCTTCACATCTGATAGAGCTGGATCTCACAGGAAATGATCCTGGACAATCAGGAGTGAAGGAACTCAGTGATTTACTACAGGATCCAAACTGTCAACTCAAGACACTGAGGTGATCATTAACATACACCATTTTTATAGACACTTTAAGGAAAACAGTGACACCTGTGAGAGTCATCCTCGTCCTCACTCGTGGCCCGGAGTCAGAAGCCCAGTGGTCTGGGACATTCCACTGTCTGGTCATGCGAGAAGCAACCCCGACTCCGCTCTTATGGAGATCACAGCTCTGTGTTATTCCATCCTGCCAACTACACCAAAATGTTAGATCGCTGTTAGATCATGCCTAGACAATTAAGATCCAGCCCCGGATGCCAGATCCCGTCAGAAAATATCAGTTCTTCCGGTAACAGAGCAACTCGTCAGCAGAGTTGTCTAATACCCAAACCCCATTAACAGGAGTCTTGTTTGGTACCCAAAACTCTATTAACTTCTGTCTTCTGTCAGCAAAGAGACGAAGTAATGATGATAAAAGGAGCAGAGTTTATTGAATAGTCTTTAGTTGCGTATGTCTCAATGCTCAGACTTCATCTAAAGAACAGAAATTTAACAAGTATTGTTATAGCAAACGTCTTCACAACAACATCACATAAACCTTGAGGTTCATAAACATTCCCTCATATCTCTAATTCGTGAAGACAAACAGGCCTTGAAACCACACAGTCATAAGACTAAACAACAATGGAAACAATAATATAAAATAATATGACTAATCAATTAATGAATCAATGTAATCGATATATAAATGACTATAATAACTAATATAAATGATTAAATGGAATAATAAAATGATTAAATGATAAATGATTATAAATGAATAAAGGAATGAAGAATAAATAAAGAATATAAAAAACAAAGTAAAAAAAAACAACACAAATGTATGGTTGCTCTCATGAAGCGAAACACACACAGTTTGCATTTGAGGATCATCAGATCCTTCAATAGTCTAGATCAGGGGTTCTTCACCTTCCAGGGCCCCCCTCCTTCTCTGGTCATTTTTTTTTTTTTAAAGGCCACCCTTTGCCTGACATTTGCTCTTATACTGTACTTCTGCAGTAAAGAGAAAAGTGTTTATTTAAACCTTTTTTATTAACCAAAACATTTGTTTTGTCTTATTCTTCTTCTACTGCATGTTGTTAAAAAAACCCTCAAAATTCAAACAAACTTTAAATTAAAGCAATACTTTACAACTTAAAAGAAAACTCTCTGCTCAATTTTAACCTTTTAAAAGAATATATACATATACAGATTTAAAGCTCCTGAATTCATTACTTCAGACATTCTTTACAACTTCAGAGTACTTTTTCTTAAATAAGTGAACCTGCCGTTAGCAAACAGGACAACAGGGAGATGCCAAAAAAACTCACAAAATCCTCCTCTATCGGTGAGCATCCATTATAAAACACTCACAGGGCATTAATTTGTACAACTTTGCAAATATATTGAAATTCCACACAAAAATACCATAGAGATCAGAGCCCTGAGAGAGCGCATAGTTTGTGAATCAATAGCGGACTCAGAGGTCGTTCACATGTCGCGTCTTATCAAATGTAGACGTGCGGTATGCACGCTCATAATGCAAGCAACGCGGACGTGAGGCGCATGCGGTTCGACGGGTTCAATTTTTCCAGACACGTCTGCACTACATTGAGAGCGGAGAGCGCAGGTCATTGTTGCTTAGCAACGGCAGACTCCACGGCCATTTTTCAGGTCCCTCACCACCCCCCATCAAATAAAACGTAGTCTAATTGTCCTCCTGAATATTAAAATTGATTATTATTATTTTGTGTTTACTGTTTTATATTTACAGTAATTCAAATGAATGAGATCATAAAAATTCATGTTTAGAACATATTCACAGTGACATTTTAACAGATGAGATTTTAGTTTGTTCTTCCATTCCTGGAACACCCTTTTACTGCTGTGATATGTTTGGTTGTTTTAGATTTCAGTGAAAAATAATAATTTGTATCCCTAGGCCTTTGTTCACATAGTGGACATGCTTATTTCGGTGGGTAAATAACCACATTTACACATGCAAATGGAAGAAATGTAATCTGTACTTTACTATATTTCAAAGTAACATTCTGTAAAATGATAAAATCTGTGATTTGTTAATTCTGTTTAACTGTTATTTAACTGACGACTGTTTTCTAACAACTGTTTTTTTAACTGTTTTCTCTGACCAACTTAAATATACAGTATTTTGTAAATATAAAAAAAATGTTTATTTTGAAGTCTGCAACACACTGACTCCAAAAAAGCTGGGACAGAGGCAAAATAAAAGTGAAAAAAGTTAGAATAACCACATAAACTGTTTGAAACAGTTGACAGCAAGCAGGTGATAGGTGAGGGTATCTGTAACATGAGGGTGAGTCAGATTGGATCCATATGCGACTTTATTAGTAAAACTCCTGTTAAAACAGGCGGGTTCGAGACACAGCAAACAGATTCAGCTCAGAAAGTCCAAAGAATAGTAAAGTCTGAGCGATTGGGTCGAGGCCGGCAGCTAGCAACAAACATAAATCCAGGAAAACAAGCGAGGGTCAGAAGGCGGGCGGAGAGAAATCAGAAACCAGGAAACAACAGAGTTGACAACGGGGAAGCAAACCAGGGAATAAATGCTCGGAAATTGTAACCAGAAGCAAATACAATACTTTGTGATCTGAATGGGGAAAGAAGCTGTATTTATAGTCCGGATGGTGAACTCAAAATGGCTGACAGGGTTGAAGGGTGAAAGGTGACAGGAAACACAGAAATGGATTATAGGAAATGGAGTCCATGATAGAGTTCAGAGAAAGGAGTGTGTAATGGTCCATGATAACAGAGAAGGCTCCCTCTAGGGGTGAAAGGAGGGAGCCATAACAGCACAGTTCATGACAGTATCATGTTTGGGTGTCAAAGGAGCTTCTCAGTCCTTGAAAGCAAAACTGCATCATGGCTCAACATTTGTTTATATTAGCAAAAATAATATTAAGTTGGCCAGTGAAAACATTTTTTTTCTTGTACTTCTGACAATTAAATAAAGGTTAAAGGGAAACATATTCTTGACTTTGTGGTATTTCACAAAACATCCCAACTTTTCTGGTCTGTGGAAAGATGGGAAACATATGCTCTTCATTTTCTAAATATTTACTATTTTAGTTCTGATTTATATATTTTTTATAGTCAATTAAATTTCATCCAGTGTAGAGACGGCATCAGGACGTGGCAGACCATCTTCTTTTGCAAGTTTCAGTTAATACATATTTGGTGTAAACTTGCACTAACCAAACGCCCCATGAGAACAGCTCAGCGCCCACCTTTCCAAAATATTGCTTCCAGCACCCCGTGATGCACTCTGAACACCCCCGTTGAGAAACACTGTATTAGCGAAATGGTTTGCTTCATGCAGCTGAGAAATGTAGTTTGCATGCAGTGGTTGGAAGTTTTGAGCCTCCATTCAGTCTGTATTTGATAGTGTCATGAGGCTGAAGCAATCAATCACAGAACACAAAAGAGGCCGTGCTTTGATTATTTTAATTTAACACGTTAATAATGAAATTAAACAATTATAGGATAATATTTAAATTTATTTTAAATTATCTTGTGGCCCTCCTGGAGGATCACCCCGGTTGAGAACCCCTGTTCTAGATAGTTAAATTATTTAAATATTTAAATTCTTTTTAGTTAAATTATTTAAATGTTTCTGAACACACTGTAGTTCCATCAAGCTCAGATTCACTCTATCACTGTATCTCTACAGCAGGTCTGTGAGTCTCCAGATGATCAAAAACATTTAGTTCTCAAGCCAGTTTTCTCTGTGCTGATGTTTCTCACTCCTTCTGAAAGATCCTGAGGTCTTTAATCACACACTCTGTATTTGTAAATTGAAAATCATGATCTAGTGAGGTTTTGCTCTTCTGCTCTGTGGGATGTTTCTGTTCTCCTGAGTTTGCTTTAGGACTGAGTGTCTCTCTAGTTTTTTTCAAAAACATGTGACTATTAGACTTTGTTTTCAGATATTTATGTCTTTATTTGTGTAACCAAATGACCTACATTTTGACCTTTAAATCAGAACTTAATCGATTTTGCTTCATCTTCTCTTCTGCAGGTTTTTGGGTCCTGCTGCAGATGAAGGCTGTCAGTATGTGACTGGAATTGTGGGTAAAAACTCGTTACTCCTGAGAGAGCTGGATCTGAGTAAACATAAACTAGGAGACACAGGAGTGAATCAGATCGCTGCTCTACTGCAGGATAAACACTGTCAACTCAACACACTGATGTGAGTATTGTTAGTTTATTTACAATGTTACATTACTTTTAATAGTACTGTTATTGTAGTTGATCATATGTTTGAATCAGAGCAGTTTTTTCTCAGCATCACAAATAGCCACTATAATGTGAAGTATTAAAATTAACAGGCAATGAAAAATTGCATCAAGCTTTAACCTCTTCAGATTTGGTGAGTGTGATCTTAAGGCCTTTGCTATGCTAAATTGCGAAGATCTTGAGTTTTCGTCGAAGGGCGTGTCCCTGGCCATCTGACAAATTTAGACATGGAACAGGAAGTGTCAGCATCCTGCTATCCTGTAGTTTGTCTCCACACCTCTAGAGGCCCCTGTGTTCCCTTCTGCCTTAGTTCTTCTTTGTGGGTCCTTGTTAGTGTTATCCGGGCCACCTGTGCCTTGTTTTCTCCCAGTGTATTTAAGTGGTGTATTTTTCCCCTGATTCCTCACTCAGTTTTTGAGTCCCTGTCTTGTGTTTCCTGCAAGTGTCCTGCTAAAGCCTCACAAGCTTCCCCAAGTAAGGAATCCTGAGTTCTGTAATTGATATTGTTCTCTGGTTTGTTTTCTCCCCTCGTGGAGTTTTTGTTTTCTCTTGTGATTTGTTTTGCTGTTGTAAATTCCTCGGACTGAGAAGAACTTTTGTTGGAATTTTCTTGGAAAGTAATTTTTCTTTTAATAAATCCACTTTTCCTGGGATACCGCCTCAAGTGTTTCGTTTTGGTCCAACTATATATCTCCAGTGGGTCAGTGGTAGATATTTCAACCACCACACTAGAGACCTGGGTTCAAGACCGGCCTCTGACAGAAAAAAACGAGTCAGCATGGACCCAGAAACACTCACCTCGAAGGACCTGTTGGCGGTGGTTGCCCAACACGAGTCATCTTTTCAGCGCCATGAAGCTGTCCTCAGTCGTCAAGAGGAGCTGATGGCCAAACACTCTCAACTCCTGGCTGATGTGATGAGTTCCATACGCCAGCTCTTTGAATGGCTCCCTGGTGCGTCACCCTCATCTGCTACACCCCGAGTTGCAACAGACCTTCTTCAGTTGCTTCAGAGCCTCGACTACCACCTCCCAAGCCCTTTGCTGGGGACACTAGTTCCTGCCAGGGGTTCCTCACCCAATGCTCCCTAACCTTCGAGCTGCAGCCCTCGAGTTTTCCTACAGACCGCTCAAAGATTGCTTACATCATTACCCTCCTCTCAGATAAAGCACTCTCCTGGGCCTCCGCTGTATGGCAATCCCAGGATGCCTGTTGTGAGTCCTACGCAGCCTTTCAAGAGGAGTTCAAGCGAGTGTTCGATCATCCAGTCAGTGGTCGGGAGGCTTCCGAGCGCCTGTTAACTCTCCATCAGGGCTCCCGCAGTACTGCAGATTTTGCTATTGAGTTTCAGACCATCGCAGCAAGCAGTGGATGGAACGATGAGGCACTGATGGTCTGCTTTCAGGGAGGGTTGTCCGAGCCCCTTCAAGATGAGTTGGCCACCCGAGAACCAGCTGCTGATCTCGAGTCCCTCATCGCGATGGCCATCTGCCTGGACAATCGCCTGAGAGAACGTAGAGTGGCTCGCCGCAAAGCATCCCAGTCCCAAGTTTTGGTGAGCAGGTCTGTTTCCCCAGTTCGTATTCCTGCATCAAGGGCTTCCCCGGGCCTTGAACTGCCCCATGATTCCCCAGAGGACATGCAGTTGGGTCGTTCCAGGCTCTCTCCTAATGAGAGGGAACGTCGCATGAGGGAGCGACGTTGCCTCTACTGTGGTGCTTCTGGTCACTTTCGCTCCACTTTTTCAGAGCTCCCGGGAAACGGAGGTCCCCGCCCAGCTACAGGAGGGCTGTGATGGGGAAAATTAGAGTTCCTCCTGCTAATGCCGTCTTAGCTATTCCAGCCACTCTGTCCTGGGAGGGTCACCAACATCCGGTTCTGGCCATGATCGATTCTGGTGCGGCAGGAGACTTCCTGGATCTGTCCTTGGCTAAGAAACTAGGAACATTACATTAAGGAGTCCTTGGCAGCCGGCATCATCCGTGCCTCCACTTCCCCGGCTGGGGCTGGATTCTTCTTTGTGGGGAAAAAAGATGGGGGTCTTAGACCATGTATCGATTACCGGGGCCTCAACAAGATCACTGTTCGGAATCGATATCCCCTTCCTTTAATGGCCACCGCTTTCGAGTTGCTCCAAGGGGCTTCCATTTTCACTAAACTGGATCTACGCAACGCTTACCATCTCGTGCAAGTCTGGCAGGGGGACGAATGGAAGACGGCCTTCAACACCCCCACAGGCCATTATGAGTATCTGGTGATGCCATTTGGGCTCACCAATGCCCCCGCGGTGTTTTAAGCACTGATTAATGATGTTCTCCGGGATATGCTAAATCAGTTTGTCTTTGTATACCTGGACGACATCCTCATTTTCTCGGGATCATAGGAGGAGCATGAGGAGCATGTCAGCAAGGTTCTCCAGAGACTCCTTGACAATCATCTCTACGTGAAGCCAGAGAAATGCGAGTTTCATGTTACCCAGGCTCAGTTTCTCGGGTTCATCATCACTCCTGGCCATGTGGAGATGGACCCAAAGAAGGTGGAGGCCGTTCTTAACTGGCCCGTTCCTGCTACAGTTAAGGAGTTTCAACGCTTTATTGGCTTTGCAAACTTTTATAGGAGGTTCATTAAGAACTTCAGCTCTGTGGTGGCCCCCTTGACTGCACTGACTAAGGGAGGAGGAATTAAGACCCACTGGGGTCCTGAAGCAGCAGGGGCTTTCATCTCAAGCACTGTTTCACTTCCGCCCCCATTCTCTCGATCCCTGACCCAGAAAGACCTTTCGTGGTGGAGGTGGATGCCTCTGAGGTGGGTGTAGGGGCCATCCTGTCACAAAGGGGTGAGGATGGAAAATTACATCCTTGCGCCTTCATGTCCCATTGCCTGTCGGATGCCGAGCGCAACTACCACGTGGGGGATCATAAATTGCTTGCGGTGAAACTCGCCTTGGAGGAGTGGCGCCATTGGCTTGAGGGAGCCCAGCACCCTTTCCAGGTTCTCACGGACCACAAGAACCTGGAATATCTCCAGCAGGCTAAGCGTCTCAACCCTCGGCAGGCTCGGTGGTCCTTGTTTTTTAATCGATTCCATTTTCTCTTGTCTTACAGACCTGGCACCAAGAATGTAAAACCAGATGCCCTGTCCCGAGCCTACTCCCCTGAGACACAGGAGAAACCTTTGGCACCAATCATTCCGAGGTCAATGATCGTCGCGCCTCTTCAGTGGGAACTGGAAAGGGTGGTGCGAGAGGCTCAAGTCCATGAGCCAGACCCTGGAGATGGTCCTGCGGGTCGCCTGTATGTTCCTTAATCTGCCCGAGCCCGGGTCTTGCAGTGGAGTCATGAGTCCCCCCTGACATGCCACCCTGGAAGTACTCGCACTCTTGATTTCCTCCAACGGCGGTTCTGGTCGCCGTCCATCAGGGAGGATGTTAGGGTCTATGTGGCGGCCTGTCCCGTATGCAACCAGGGAAAGTCCACACGTCAGCGACCTCAGAGACTGCTCCAGCCCTTACCCATTCCCCGTAGGCCATGGTCGCACCTTTCTCTGGACTTCGTCACGGGACTCCCACCATCCCAAGGGAACACTGTCATCCTGGTGATTGTAGACTGGTTTTCTAAACCTGCCCGGTTCATTCCCCTGCCCAAGTTGCCCTCGGCCAAAGAGACAGCTGAGCTTCTGGGTATTTGGAATCCCCCTGGATGTTGTCTCTGACCGAGGGCCCCAATTCTCATCCAGGTTCTGGGGGGCCTTCTGCCAACTTATTGGGTCCACTGCCAGCCTGTCATCTGGGTTCCACCCAGAGTCGAATGGCCAGACGGAACGGGTAAACCAGGATCTGGAGACCACCCTGCGGTGTATGGCTGCCAATAACCCCACCTCTTGGGCTACCTACATCATGTGGGCTGAATATGCCCACAACACCCTCATATTCTCGGCTACTGGTCTATCCCCCTTTGGATGCCAGTTCGGGTATACCCCCCCGTTGTTCCCTGAGGAAGAGAATCATGTTGGATCAATCAACGCTGTCGGCAGACCTGGAGGAAGGCTAGGCGTACCCTTCTTCAGACCTCCCAGAGATACCAACGTCAGGCTAATCGCCGCCGCCGAACAGCCCCTAATTTCCAAGCTGGTCAAAGAGTCTGGTTAGCCACCAAGAATTTGCCACTCCGTGTCGAATCAAGAAAGCTCTCTCAGAAGTACATCGGCCCTTTTCGCATAGCAAGGAAGGTTAACTCTGTTTCCTATCGTTTATTTCTTCCCCGTTCCCTTAGAATTAACCCAACGTTTCATGTCTCATTACTAAAACCTGTTTTGTCTTCTCCTGCCTTGTGTTTCCTGCAAGTGTCCTGCTAAAGCCACAAGCTTCCCCAAGTAAGGAATCCTGAGTTCTGTAATTGATATTGTTTTCTGGTTTGTTTTCTCCCCTCGTGGAGTTTTTGTTTTCTCTTGTGATGTGTTTTGCTGTTGTAAATTCCTCGGACTGAGAAGAACTTTTGTTGGAATTTTCTTGCAAAGTAATAAATCCACTTTTCCTGGGATACCACCTCAAGTGTTTCGTTTGGGTCCAACTCTATATCTCCAGTGGGTCAGTGGTAGATATCTCAACCACCACACTAGAGACCGGCCTCTGACAGGAAGTTGCTGTAACTCAGGCAAACAATGTCCGATCTGCCCCAAACTTCACACCTTTAATAACAGTCATTTCCTGAACACATGCCCATATTTAGTTATAGTCATAGCGCCACCTGCTGGAAACAGGAAGTAACATGTTTTACACTCTTATGGTCTCCTAGCAACATATTAAAAAGCATCAAGTGTTAAATTGGCTAGCAACATGTTATATTTTTAGTGAAAACATAAAAATGTTGAAGTCACTGAAATAAGGCCATAAAACACATACATAACATTCGCTGATTTTCAACCTTTGCATACCTTTATAACTTTTGTGTAGTTTGTGGTATATTTAAATGAACAATGTGTAGTCTTTCTCCATGTTACCTGCACACAGATATCACCATTTATTTGTCAGCAAAAGTCTGCTGGAAGATGCAAAACACATTAGTAAGATCATCATAGGTCTGATTCATTGTATTTTCTCTTTCTGTCTTCAGTCTGTATTTATGCAGTATTACAAAGAAACAGTGTCTCATCCTGACTTCAGCTCTGAAATCAAACCCATCACACCTGAGAGAACTGGACCTGAGCTTTAATGAACTAGGAGACTCTGGAGTGAAAAACCTCAGTGATCTACTGATGAACCCACAATTCAAGCTGGAGAAACTACAGTTAGTACATCTAAAGTTTATTTAAATCTTAATTTATTCTGTTTAATGCAGTACACTGGATTTGCCATGTTGATTAAATTTTGTATATACTTATTTGTATATACTGTATTTGTATATATTTTTAATCTAGCAAGTAATTGTTTAATTTGCAGAAATTGATACAATATACTGATTGTGTACATGCAGAAATCAGCAGAGAATAAACAAGAGGCATTAAATAGATAAGAGGAAAAAAGTAAAAAGTTAAGAAAAAATATTAAAAAGAAAAGAAAAGAAACAGCACCTGCCAGCATACAAAACTAATGTGACTCAAAACAAACTATTAGAAACTTACGCCTGCTGTAGCTCTTCAGATCTTTAACCTCAGTGTGAATCATCAAATAAAAAACACTTATGTGACGTACCGAAGGATTCACACTGTAAACTGGAGAGTTTGAGGTCAGTAACATTCATATACAAGAATCAAAATGATTAAAATCACTTCAGTGATCAATTCAAATCTCTGTGTGGAGCACTGGCTGTTGTTAGACTCTTTGTGCAAACAAAAATCTCACTGGATTATTATAATTAACAGGGTTCTTACAAGGTGTGTAAAGTGCTTGACATACTTGAATTTGTCTTTTTGAAATGTAAGTCCTGGAAAACCCTTGAAATCAGCCATATTTTTGAGAAGGTACTTGAAAAGTACTTGAATTTTATAAGGCATATGTGAAATTAGTGTTCATTTCAGTGCACTTTTTTTTCGATAAAACAATCTTTTTGTGCAAAATGAACAATGCAGCGTGTCTGATATACAGAGCTAATTCAGGAGTGCACAAGATCTTGCAATATTAAACGTGACAATAATACTCATTGAGGTGAAAAGTGGCCTCATGATGTCTGCATAAAGTTGAGTTTGTGGTAAAACCTTTGATTGTTTTTGCATCATATTGTTCAGTTTCGTGCTGTTTGTTTGTGTTTCCAATCATGTGCATTTGGGAACGCATAAAGTCTGACATGCTTTGTGTTGCATTGCTATCATTTACAAGCATGCAGCAAGTCTCCATCTCTGCAGCTCAATCAACAAACTCTTCCTCTTCATATCCTGTGAGTTTGGGTTGATTTTTTTAATGGGAAAACGGTGCACTATCTCACTAGATTAGTAGTGTAAATCATTTATAAATCTATGCCTACACAGGAGAATTCACCAAAATTTCAAAATATGCAAATTGTTGTACATCGCAAAATAAAAGTTAAACCCTTGCTTCTAGTTTGCATGTGACCAGATATTAAAATTAATTTGATTGAAACGTCATTGAATCACACTGTAAAGTGAAAAACAACAGCCGAAACTTGTACCAACCTGGAAGTAAGATTTTCGGCACCGAAATTCTTCGTAATTTGTCCAAATTATATTTTTTTTACTTTGGCCATGTTTAGCATGAAAATCCAACTCTTTAACATTGTAAACAACTCTGAATACACCAATCACCATTGTACCCCCCCCCCCCCCCTTTTTAAAGCTTGAAAGTGACTATAAGCTGGAGATACTAAAGTGAATTGAAGTCTAACAATTTAAAGTTCTCTTTTTTGTTTGAATCCATATACAGTTGTCAGATTTTGCTTTACAACTAAGTTTTAGTTCATTTGTAAAAGGAATAAAATATAATTCTGTTTAGGGATTTCCATTGTTTAGGTCATTTCTAGAATAACTGATTAATCATCTGAATGTGACATTTTCATTCTGGTTCTAGGCTTTCAAACTGCAGTGTCACTGAAGAAGGTTATAAAGCTCTGTCTTCAGCTCTGAGATCAAACCCTTCACACCTGATAGAGCTGGATCTGACAGGAAATGATCCTGGACAATCAGGAGTGAAGGAGCTCAGTGATTTACTACAGGATCCAAACTGTCAACTCAAGACACTGAGGTGATCATTAACATACACTGTTTTATGGACACTTCTAGGAAAACAGTCTAGATAGCTTTTTAGTCAAATGATTTAAATGTTTCTGAACACACTGTAGTTTAATTGCCATCAAGCTCAGATTCACTCTATCACTGTATCTCTACAGCAGGTCTGTGAATCTCCAGATGATCAAAAACATTGTTTCTCAAGACATTTGTTTTCTGTGCTGATGTTTCTCACTCCTTCTGAAAGATCTTGAGGCCTTTAATCACACACTCTTTATGACTGAGTGTCTCTCTAGTTTCTTTTTAAATACATGTGACTATTAGACTTTGTTTTCAGATATTTATATACAGATATTTATTTGTGTCAAATATTCAAAGAAAAGTTTTACAATTATTAGAGCTAATTTTTAGAATAATAAAGAGTTTTTTTTATTGTATCAGTCATTTTTGTAATATAATGGACCTTTAAATCTGAACTGAATTGATTTTGCTTCATCTTCTCTTTTGCAGGTTTTTGGGTCCTGCTGCAGATGAAGCCTGTCAGTATGTGATTGGAATTGTGGGAAAAAACGTGTTACTCCTGAGAGAGCTGGATCTTAGTGGACATGAACCAGGAGACACAGGAGTGAATCAGATCGCTGCTCTACTGCAGGATAAACACTGTCAACTCAACACACTGATGTGAGTATTTTTAGTTTATTTACAATGTTACATTACTTTTAATAGTACTGTTATTGTAGTTGATAATATTTCCTCATTTGTTTGAGTCAGAGCAGTTTTTCTCAGCATCACAAAAAAACACTATAATGTGAAGTATTAAAATTAAACAGTTAATGAAATATTGCATCAAGCTTTAACCCTCTGGTGTCTGAGGGTGTTTTGGGGGCCTGAAGAATTTTTGACATGCCCTGACATTTGTGCTTTTTTCAGTTGCTTATAAACATATAAATGGCTAAAGTCTGAAACACTGTATTCATCTCAAACTGGGCTACAGTAATATGTGAGCAGCATGTATGTACATGATTGTGTTTCTAAGAAACCGACATTTATGTGTTGTTAGAGAAAAACTAAAATGTTGAAGTCGCTGAAATATAGCCATAAAACACATACAGAACATTTGTTCACAAGACTTTTGAGAACTGGATCTTGTGGCTTAGACTTTTTGCTTAAAAAATTATATCAAAATCAACCTCATGTACTCGCTCACAGAAAACAATATATTGATTTAAATTTTCGAAGACACTGACTGTGTCTTTTTCTGTTGCTGCCATTACAATAGTTCAGTTTTGGTTTTAATGGCAAAGTGGTTGTATTTCTATTTCTTTATTAAGTCAGTTTAGAAATATTGTTACATTCCCCTCCTGTCTAGGGGTTTAAGAGGGGAAGTAACAAACGAAAAAGTAAAAAATAAACAGCAAGAACACACTTCCGTCCTCTGACCAGAGTGAAGATGACACCAGAGCAATATATTCAAGAGTAGAAGGTTTATTTACAAGACAAAAAAGGACAAAAAGGAGAGAGCAAGGCCTAAAATAACAAAATTTAACACCCTCATGGAAATATGATAATATTTTGTAATGATCATTTAAATCTGACACATTTTCTAATTTTTTGTCATAAAATAGCATCTCAGGATAATGTAATGGGGTTTCAAATCCAAATATGACTTTCTGTTATGAAACAGGATATCAATTTCACACATGTGCACTGTAGAGGACATCAGGACTTAAAGCATGTTTAGTACACATTTTGGGAGACACAACAAGTGAATAGGGAATGAAATTATATTTCAATATTGCTATGAAATATTAGATATTATTATGAAAGTTTATTTTTTCATTATATATTGCCCCCAAAAACACATTCATATGCAAAAGCAACGTGATCTCATGATAATTCGTATGTATTTTACGTAAAATGTGGTTCTACAAAACAAACATTTACTTACATTTTTCAAGACACTAAAACGCACAATACTGACGTATTTACAGCATCTAAACATACAAATACTTATGTACTTTTATCATTTTAACGTACAAAATGGACATTTTGACGACAGCTACAATCCTTATGAATGTTGAAATCCCGCCATTAATTTCATTATTATTCTTGTTTTAGTTGTCATAATGGCCTTATGTTTTCAATTGCATTATTAAATAGTTTAAACGTTTACTTAATATGAAATTATTGTTCTGTGATTTCCACTGCCAGCTCGTTTCCAAGAATAGGTCTACACAATGTTAAACAAGACTACACTTTAAACCCTTAAAATAAATAACATTTCTGCAACATTTCAACGATTCATGAATGTAAAGTTTTTCCATGGCAGGACACAAAAGGCGTCTTTTCCGACATGCTGTGACTAACAACAGAACCATAAAATACACACAGAACACGAATAATAATTATAAAATTAAACAATTTTATTTGTGCGCTAAATCCCGATCTTCAGAATCCATACGACTGCGAGGAACAGACCCAAATTCAAGCCTTTATCTGGCGATCTTCATCTCCATCCTGAGCAGCGAGTCCAAATAGCACCTGAAATAAACCCGTGTGGAGGATGGCCAAGATGGCGGCATGTTAAGATAACTTCTAGTAGCTCTGCTGTAAAAAAAAAAATGTATATATATATTATAACTCACGTAAACTGTCTGCTTTCAACTGGCTACCTTACTCATCCGTGGTGTGCTTTATTAAGGATATAATTGTGACATAAATATGTCAAAAGGTGCTGAAAAACATAAAGAATGGGGGAAAAGTCTGATGGATGTATCTGTGGATATGCAGGATTACGCACTTTCTGATGTTACTGACCCCGGTTTTGGTAATACTCTGGATGCTCTTTGCTCAACTCATCTTCCCGACACTCCAACTAAAGCCTGTTTCTGAGAAAGGGAAGATGGAAACACTGGAAGATGTGGTTGCGATGTTATCATCCATCTCATCACTGATAGACGAGCGCTCTGATTCTCTTGAAAAGTTGCTGAGTTCCAACGCTGTGAAAATTGAGGGCTTGAAAGACTTTGTCTCTGCTGAAGTCAAAGTTGACCAGCTAACTTCTCGGTTGCAACTCGGGGAGCAGCGAATTGAGTCGTGTAAAACTCGTTTATCTGACCTGGAGAGATACTCGAGGCGCTGGAACCTTCGGCTGAGAGGGGTTCCAGAAAAGGAGAAGGAGAACATCAGGGATGAAGTCATCTGCGTATGTGAGCGAACATATCCTGAGGGGAAGGGCAAATTTTCCTATGCTATAGATTCAGTTCACAGATTGGGGAAAAAGCAGAATCAAATTGGCAGCAAGTCTGTCCCATGCGCTGTCATAATACAGATACATCGCGCATTGTCAGGGATGCTGTGTGGAGGGCAGTGAAGTCTTCGTCTTATCTGAAGGACAATGGAATGCAGTTTATGGAAGACCTTACTCCATTGGACAGAGAAAGACGAAAGAAGCAGGCGCAGCTGGAAAAGCGGGTGCAGGCGCCTTCATTAATGGCACTGAGATCCGTTTGCCTGAGTATGCTGAAAAATACATACAAATACAAACAAAGATTCAGACTTTCTTCTACGAACCTTCCTTTTGCGGACCAGCTTATCGTTGACGAGCTTTATTGGGGTTTTCTAATAGCAGTTCGACCGCAACTACGGATGATGCTTCTGTATTGTTACAGCTCGTGTTTTTCTTAATGTACCTTCTTATGGCAACCAGTTGTTATGTCTTGACGGTAGGATTTTTTTTCTCAGTATGTTCAGCTGAGCTACGTTTCTCAGGTTTATATACTCACTAATTGTTGTGCTCTTTTTGCACTTACTGTAACCTTTTTTTGTTCATTAACTTGTTCATTATTTCTGTTATCTCTCTAAATGCCAGGGGTTTGAGAGATTCTGTGAAGCGAAAAGCTCTTTTTATTTTTGGGAAGAAATACAATACTGATTTCTGTTTCTTTCAAGAGTCTCACTCACCTGTTAATGACTGTAACCTCTGGAAATCACAGTGGGGAGGTGATGCATGGTTTTCTCATGGATCCGAACATTTGGCAGGTGTTTTTAACATTTAAGAATAAGTTTGCTGGTGAGGTTTTACTTTATTACTGTGACCCTTGTGGGCATTTTTTTTTTTTTTTTGGTTCTTTACACTAATAATATTTTTATTTTTTTGATTAACATGTATGGTTACAATTCTTCAAATGAAAACCAGGCTCTGTTTGAAAACAAAATTGTCTTTTGGCTAAACAAGTATCCATCTGGTATAATTTGTATGGGAGGAGACTTTAACATTGCTCCAGATAATATGCTAGATTGTATGCCACCAAAGAAAATTCCATGTAACTTGCTACTTAAAACCTTTATGGAGAAATTTGATTTAATAGACATTTGGAGGCAAAAATATCCAAAAAAAAAAAAAAAACATATACTTGGTGTAATACCGATTTTTCCAGGCAATCAAGAATAGATTTTTGGCTTATATCTAGGAATGTTGACTTACATAATATTTTTGTGGATGTAATTTCAACCCCTCTAACTGACCACAAATAAATTTTTCTCAATATGCAGATATCCACTTATTATAGTCCAGCCAAATCATCTTATTGGAAACTTAATTCTTTACTGAAAATCCAATCAGTAAAAATAGAGATTCCACGCCTCATTAAGTATTTTTTTAAGGCATGTTGGCAGTCATCTTGCTAAAATTCATAAGGAACAGGAAGATACAATTATATTTGGAATTACCGCACTCTTAAATAAAGGATCAAATCATTTTTCAGGTTTTGATAAAACAAATATGACAGAATTACAAAGCAGATTAGACATCATCTATAAAAAAAGGCTGAAGGAGCTTCATAAGGTCTAGGAAAAGGTGGCTGGAGGAAGGTGAACAGAATACCTCTTACTTCTTTAGACTAGAAAAAAAATCAGGCTTCATTAAATACTATTCATCAGTTAAAAATTAATGATAAAATATCAAAGGACCCTAAAGACATTTCTGAGTATTGCTCCACTTTTTTAGCGTAAACTATATGCATCACAATATGATGCTAAAGTATCAGATGATTTCTTAAATTCAGTGGGAGAGATTAAAAAAAATAGATAGTTTAGAAAAAGTTATGTGTGATCAACCTATTAGTTTAGAAGAAATAACCAATTCAATTCATAACTTAAAAAAAAAAGTCTCCTGGAACTGACGGTCTAACCTCAGAATTTTATTAATTATTTGCTGAGTGACTTGCCCCTTTTCTACTCTTAGTTTTTTGTGAAAGTTTATCTAAGTCCAGCCTCCCATCTACCATGACTCAGGGGTTAATTACCCTTATTCCTAAACCTAAAAAAAAATGGTCAACTATTGATAATTAGTGGCCAATTAGTCTTTTGAATAACGATTATAAATGAATTGCCTCTATATTTGCTAAAAGAATTAAGAATGTATTTGTCACGAGCGCGGTCTCTGTGGCGCCCTCCTACTCACGCCAGCGGGAAACCTCTCCGGAATATTAGCCCCGTTCACTCCATTTCCCATAAGCCCCGTACCTGGCGGCCTTCCGCTTCCGGGACGCTCACCCCTGGCGGCCATTTTCCTCCCCTTTATAACGGCCGCCATTACGCACGCCGGACGCGAAGTTTTGATTTGCCTCGGCGTCATCTCTAAGCGTATTTCTCACTACTGGATTACCTATTGTTATCGACTCGGACTGCCCCTCACGTGTGACCGCCTTCTGCCTACCCTTGCGACCCCCTTGTCTCGTTATTGGATTACCCTGGACTGCTAGTGGCCCCGACCCTCTTTGCCTGGACTCTGACCATTCTCTGCCTCGCCCACGTCACACCTGTCTGCCGTTGTCGACCCTTTGCCAGTTTACACTTTGAGTTTGTTGTCTGATTTATTAAACCGTTTGCATATGGATCAACCGCCTCCTGTCTCTACATCACAGAAAACTTCGCCAGCGACCGATCCAGCAACGGTACAGCAGCTCACCACGGAGCTCTCAGCCCAAGCCACGGTATTGGCGGTCCACCAACGCCAACTCGACCGCCTTACCGCTCTCACGGAGGATCTTGTTAAAGCTCTACAAGCCCTCCAGCTGCCTATTCAGACAACGCCGAGCCATCCTTTACCGGCCGCCCCAGCGGCCGCCGCCGCCGTCCCGAGCGCCGCCGTCATGGCGCCTCCCGCCGCGATACCAGCTACCACCAGTCCACGCCTGGCCTTCCCGGAGAAGTTCGACGGATCCCCGGATAAATGTAAGGGCTTTCTATTGCAATGCTCTCTGTTTGTAAATCAACAGCCACATTTATACCCCAGTGACGATTCACGCATTGCTTTCGTTTGTTCACTTCTAACCGGGAGGGCATTGGACTGGGCCACGGCGGTGTGGGATCATACCAGGCCAGTTTTCCCGTCTTTTGCCATTTTTCTTCAGCGCTTCCAGGAAGTCTTTCAGCCATCTACGGCTGGTGGGGATGCTGGGGAACAACTGTTGTCCCTACGGCAGGGGAATCGCACGGCGGCGGATTATGCACTCAGCTTCAGGACCCTGGCCGCCCAGAGCGGCTTCAACGATGTTCCCCTGAAGTTACTATACCGCAAGGGACTCAACTCGGATCTCCAAGCTGAGCTAGCCTGCCGGGACGAGGGAGCCTCCCTGGATCAATTCATCGATCTGTCCATCCGTCTCGACACCCTCATACGAGCCAGAAGGCCACCCCGGACCACCCGCAACACTAGTCTCTCTACCTGGACCACCCCAGTTACCGCTGAGGCCGCCCCGGAACCTATGCAGATTGGCACCACTCGCCTGACCCTCGAGGAGAGAGAGCGTCGGCTTAAGAACAACCTCTGCCTGTACTGCGGCCAGGCAGGCCACATCCGGGCCAACTGTCCCACACGTCCGCCTGCCAGAAACCCTTTGGTGAGTAACCATTCCACATCCTACAATCGTTTCGAAATCCCAGTAACCCTCAGTTTCGATAATCACTCCATCGTGACCACCGCCCTCGTCGACTCGGGGGCGGCTGGAAATTTTATTGACTCTGCCTTTGCCCGTGCTCACCACTTACCCATCCTTTCTTGTACCCCACATGTGGCAGTGGCCGCCCTCGACGGGCGGCCGCTAGGCTCCGGACGCATCAACCACACCACCCAGGACCTCTCTCTCCTCACCAACCATAACCACCAGGAAACCATTCGGCTGTTCATCATCTCGGCGCCTCAGACTCCCCTCATCCTGGGATACCCCTGGCTCCGGCTCCACAGTCCCACCATCTCTTGGGCCCAACACACGATCACCCAGTGGTCCGACTACTGTCGCCAGCACTGTCTTCGTCCTCCTGCGTCTCAACCATCCTCTCCCAGCGGCTCGACCACAGACCTTCCCGAGGCTCTGCCTGCTGAGTACCAGGACCTTCGGATGGCTTTCAGTAAGTCAAGGGCTTCAAGCCTTCCTCCACACCGGCCCGGGGATTGCGCCATCGACCTCCTACCTGGAGCGGTTCCACCTAAGGGCCGGATATTCCCCCTCTCTCAGCCCGAATCAGAGGCCATGAAAGAATACATCCAGGAGGAGCTCAAGAAGGGATTCATTCGTCCATCCACTTCCCCCGCATCCGCGGGCTTCTTCTTCGTGAAAAAGAAAGATGGCGGCCTCCGTCCTTGCATCGACTACCGAGGTCTCAATGAGGTCACTATTAAGTACAGGTATCCTCTTCCACTCGTACCCTCAGCCCTAGAACATCTGCGCACTGCTCGCTACTTTACCAAACTAGATCTGCGCAGTGCTTATAATCTAATTCGGATACGAGAGGGTGACGAGTGGAAGACGGCTTTTTCGACCTCTGCTGGACACTATGAGTACCTCGTTATGCCCTTTGGCCTCTCCAATAGTCCCTCCTGTTTCCAGGCCTTCATTAACGAGACTTTCAGAGACATGCTTAACCGCTGGGTGATTGTGTACATCGACGACATCCTGATATACTCAGAAACCCTGGAGGACCATGTCAGGCACGTCAGAGCCGTGCTCCAGCGCCTCATCCAGCACCAGCTCTACGCAAAAGCAGAGAAGTGTGAGTTTCATCAATCCTCCATATCCTTCCTGGGCTACGTTATCAGCCCAGAGGGCGTGGCTATGGACGACCAGAAGGTAAACGCCGTACTCAAATGGCCGCGTCCCAACACCCTGAAGGAGCTACAGCGTTTCCTGGGCTTCGCCAACTTCTACAGGAGGTTTATTCGTAACTTCAGCTCTGTGGCCGCCCCCCTCACTGCCCTCGTCCGGAAGGGTACTCACCGTCTCTCCTGGTCCCCTCCGGCTCTGACTGCCTTCGAGGATCTCAAGCATCGCTTCACCTCGGCTCCCATCTTGCATCACCCCGACCCAGAACAGGAGTTTGTGGTAGAGGTCGACGCCTCCAACACCGGCATTGGGGCTGTTCTGTCGCAACGCCACGGAGTTCCCCCCAAGCTGTTCCCATGCGCCTTTCTGTCCCACAAACTCTCCCCAGCTGAACGCAACTATGACGTGGGCAATCGGGAGCTTCTGGCCATCAAAACAGCCCTGGAGGAGTGGCGGCACTGGCTGGAGGGGGCTAAACTTCCTTTCACCGTGCTCACTGACCACCGCAATCTGGAATATCTTCGTGCCGCCAAACGACTCAACCACCGTCAAGCCAGATGGGCTCTGTTCTTCACACGGTTCAACTTCCATGTGACTTATCGTCCTGGCACCCAGAATACTAAGGCCGACGCCCTGTCCCGGATCCACGACTCCAGCCCTCTGGTCACAGCCCCGGAAAGCATCCTTCCAGCCTCCGTCATCGTTGGCCCCGTGCTTTGGGACCTAACCACTGAAATCTCCGAGGCTCACTCCATAGAACCCCCCCCTCCCAACTGCCCTCCCAATCTTACCTACGTACCCACACCACTCCGCCAACGTGTCCTGGATTTGGTTCACTGCCTGCCCAGCTCAGGTCACCCAGGCATCACAGCCACTTTACACCTTCTCTCAAACCGCTTCTGGTGGCCTTCGCTCCGGTCTGATGTTATCCTCTTCATTAAGAACTGTCCCACTTGCAACACTGCCAAGGTTCCTCGTCAGCTCCCCGCCGGCCTTCTGCAACCCCTGCCCACGCCTCAACGCCCGTGGTCCCACATCTGTATCGACTTCCTCACTGACCTCCCACCCTCTCAAGGTAACACCACCATTCTCACCATTATTGATCGTTTTTCTAAAGGCTGTCGTCTGGTTCCTCTACCCAAACTCCCCACAGCTTTAGAGACGGCTGAGGCGCTATGCAACACTGTGTTTCGCTTCTATGGACTGCCTGAGGACATTGTCTCCGACCGCGGACCCCAGTTCACATCCCGCCTCTGGAACACCTTCTGCCGCCTGCTGGGCATCAACGTAAGCCTCACTTCTGGATACCACCCTCAAGCCAATGGTCAGGTAGAGAGACTGAACCAGGAGTTGACCCGCTTCCTCCGTTCCTACTGTCACAACCATCAAGAGGACTGGAGCCGATTCCTTCTATGGGCCGAATATGCTCAGAACTCTCTCCGTAAGCCCACCACTAACCTCACCCCTTTTCAGTGTACCCTAGGCTTCCAGCCTCCCCTCTTCCCGTGGTCGGGGGAACCTTCCGACCTTCCTGCGGTCAACTCCTGGTTCCAACGAAGCGAGGAGACCTGGAACCTGGCCCATGTGCACCTACAGAGAGCCATCCGTCGCACCGCCACTCAGGCCAATCGTCGTCGCAGACCCGGTCCGTCCTACGCCCCGGGACAGTGGGTGTGGCTTTCCACTCGGGACCTCCGCCTCAAGCTCCCCTGCAAAAAATTAAACCCCAGGTACGTGGGCCCTTTCAAGATTCTTAGACAAATCACCCCTGTTTCTTTCCGTTTGGACCTTCCTGCTCAGTACAAAATCTCACCCACGTTTCATATCTCTCTCCTTAAACCCGCTGGTCCCCCGAGAGGAGAGGTGAACCTAGACGAGACCGCCACACAGAGGGACACCCCCCTCCTGGTCGACGGCGGGGAGGTGTACCAGGTCAACACGCTCCTGGACTCCAGACGTCGGGGGGGCCGTCTACAGTACCTTGTCGACTGGGAGGGCTTCGGCCCGGAGGAAAGATCTTGGGTCCCAGCTGCGGACATCCTGGACCCAACCCTCACCGCCGAATTCCACCTCGCCCACCCAGATCGCCCAGCCCCCCGAGGTAGGGGTCGCCCCCGACGCCATCCACCTCCTCGCGCCAGGAGTCGCTCGCAGGGGGGGGGCTCTGTCACGAGCGCGGTCTCTGTGGCGCCCTCCTACTCACGCCAGCGGGAAACCTCTCCGGAATATTAGCCCCGTTCACTCCATTTCCCATAAGCCCCGTACCTGGCGGCCTTCCGCTTCCGGGACGCTCACCCCTGGCGGCCATTTTCCTCCCCTTTATAACGGCCGCCATTACGCACGCCGGACGCGAAGTTTTGATTTGCCTCGGCGTCATCTCTAAGCGTATTTCTCACTACTGGATTACCTATTGTTATCGACTCGGACTGCCCCTCACGTGTGACCGCCTTCTGCCTACCCTTGCGACCCCCTTGTCTCGTTATTGGATTACCCTGGACTGCTAGTGGCCCCGACCCTCTTTGCCTGGACTCTGACCATTCTCTGCCTCGCCCACGTCACACCTGTCTGCCGTTGTCGACCCTTTGCCAGTTTACACTTTGAGTTTGTTGTCTGATTTATTAAACCGTTTGCATATGGATCAACCGCCTCCTGTCTCTACATCACAGTATTAGAATATATTATAGAGGAAACTCAGTCTGGTTTTATGAAAAACAGGCACATTTCGAATAATATAAGGTTGGTCTTAGATATATTAGATTATTCATATTTAATTGATGAACATAGTTTTATTTTATTCTTAGATTTTCGCAAAGCTTTTGATACTGTGGAACATAATTTTTTTTTTTCTTTTTTAAAGATTTTTGGGTTTGGTGAGTTCTTTTGTGCAGCAGTTGAAACCCTGTATAATAATGCAAATTGCTCAATCAAACTCAAACATGGAACTACCTCTAGATTTGGTTTAAAAAGAGGCATTAAACAGGGTTGTCCTATATCTCTGTATCTTTTCCTGCTTGTAACCCAATTATTATCAGTGCTTGTTAAAAAAAGTATTCTTAAGGTAATCTCAATTGCAAATAGAGAAATTATTATAAATCAGTAATTTCTTAGATTTCACTACTATGAACCATACCTTTGTTAGATTGCCCTCCTCATGCCTAGACAATTAAGATCCAGCCCCAGACGCCAGATCAGATCAGAAAATATCAGTTTGTCTGGTAACAGAATAACTAACACCCAAACCCCATTAACAGGAGTCTTGTCTGGTACCCAAAATACCCAAAACACTATTAACAGTCTTCTGTCAGCAAAGAGACGAAGTAATGATGATAAAAGGAGCAGAGTTTATTGAATAGTCTTAGTTGCGTCTGTCTCAATGCTCAGACTTCATCTAAAGAACAGAAATTCAACAAGTATCGTTATAGCAAACGTCTTCAGAACAGCATCCCATAAACCTTGAGGTTCTCTAATTCATGAAGACAAACAGCCCTTGAAACCCCACAGTCATAAGACTAAACAACAATGGAAAAATATATAAAAAACAATAATAATATAACATAATATAAATGACTAATCAATTAATGAATCAATGTAATGGATATATAAATGACTGTAATGATTATTATAAATGATTAAATGGAATAATAAAATGATTAAATGACAATAAATGAATAAAGGAATGAAGAATAAACAAAGAATATAAAAACAAAGTAAAAAGACAACACAAATGTATGGTTGCTCTTGTGAAGCAAAACACACACAATTTGCATTTGAGGATCATCAGATCTTTCACCTTTTAAGATTAATTGGATTAAGCATCACTTAAAAAATCCACTTCCATCTGGAATTTTATTCCTAATTATGTTTTTTTTTTTCCCAAATATTGGTGGTCTTAGTTTTGTTTTGATGTGTAATTATGATCTAGATAAAATCCCAGCTAAGTTATCTGCCTTCCACAAACAAGTGCTCTTATCTTAGTCATTAATATATAAGCACAATTTTTCTTCACACCTTTATTTCATCTGGAATAATAATAATATTCTTTATAAACACAAATCTCTTTTTTTGAGAACTGGTTTGACAATGACATTAAATTGGTTAGTCAGTTATATAATGAAGAAGGAACACTCTTTTCTTATGACGAATTCCTTTCTTATTATAAAATAGTTTCTCAGAAAGAATTTGCAATTGTGTTTGGTTCAATTCCTTCAGGTACTCATATGCTATTTAGAGGTATTGATAAAGACCATTCTCCTGATTCAGTGTCTTTTGATGTTGCTAAATCTTATGTTGGTAAAATCTGTTTTTCATCAAACCTCAAGAATAATAATAGAGCTATTCGTACTCTTTTCCAAAGAGAAATTGTTACTGTACCTTATGTTTTGTCTCATTGGGTCTCTTTATTGAATGGAGAACTTATTTGCTGGAGAAGAGTGTGGTTGCTACCACAGAAATATCATCTTAGAAATAATATTAAAGAAGTTTCCTGTAAACTCATTCACAGATTTTATCCAGCAAATTTGTTGTACTTTGTCTTTCTATCCTTTTTCTTTTCTTTTTCTTTTTTCAATGCCGTTTCTTGATAACGTTGTATGTTATTCTTTAAATAAAATAAAAAAAGTAAATAAATATGGAGTGGTCAGGATAATAATCTGGATAATATTTTAGCGATTAACAATTTCAATTCTGCTCTTCACCTCAAACAAACCTACTGTATTCCATCAGAAAGGACTGCGGCTGCAAACGCGTCGTCATTTGGATTACTTTTTGGTACAGCTGTTGACATTTTTGCAGTAAATAAATGATTGTGATTGTGCTTTCTGTCTTTCATGTTTTTCTTTATTACTGTACAGAGAGAGTTATGGTTAACGTTAGATTTAGAGGTAGGAGTGGGATCAGTGACTATAAAAATGTTTTTTATGCTATATTGTTACTAAAATGGTAATTTCCTTGCATATTTTGGTCCTTTATATATATGGAACTTAAAATCTAAATCACTTATTAATAAAATTATAAAAAGTAATTGATATGAATATCTTAATGAAATAAAAGATACGTAAGTATTAAAGATTTTAGCTAAAAATACGTAGCTGTTTGTAAGTTTTAAATGTTCTATTCATGTTCATGTTTCACAAAATGTCAAATGTCTAATTTTGGTGCAGCATTTACTGTAAATTATAAAAACTGAACGAGAGCATTTTAAGAATCATTGATCAGTATCTGCTTCAAATGTCCTGAATGAATATTGTTAATATTAGTTTTTATTACTATTCATTGTTCATGTCAGTCCACAGTGTATTTACTAATTATCAGAAAACTTCTGAATTTAAAACTGTATTAGTGAATGTTGAAACTAACATTTAATAACCTTAATGTAAGTTGTTCATCATTAGTTCATGTTAACTAATGTAGTTAATGTTATCAAGTGAAACCTCGTAACTTTGATAAATAGCTCACATCTTAATGGGTAATTTTGCTGATTTTCAACCTTTGCATACCTTTATAACTTTTGTGTAGTTTGTAGTATATTTAAATGAACAATTTGTAGTCTTTCTCCATGTTACCTGCACACAGATATCACCATTTATTTGTCAGCAAAAGTCTGCTGGAAGATGCAAAACACATTAGTAAGATCATCATAGATCTGATTCATTGTCTTTTCTCTTTCTGTCTTCAGTCTGTGTGGATGCAGTATTACAGAGAAACAGTGTCTCATCCTGACTTCAGCTCTGAAATCAAACCCATCACACCTGAGAGAACTGAACCTGAACTACAATGAACTAGGAGACTCTGGAGTGAAAAACCTCAGTGATCTACTGATGAACCCACAATTCAAGCTGGAGAAACTACAGTTAGTACAGTTAAAGTTTATTTAAATCTTAATTTATTCTGTTTAATGCAGTACACTGGATTTGCCATGTTGATTACATTTTGTATACTTTATATTTTTTAATCTAGCAAGTAATTGTTTAATTTGCAGAAATTTATACAATATACTGATTGTGTACATGCAGAAATCAGCAGAGAATAAACAAGAGGCATTAAATAGATAAGAGGAACGAAGTAAAAAGTTAAGAAAAAATATTAAAAAGAAAAGAAACAGCACCTGCCAGCATACAAAACTAATGTGACTCAAAACAAACTGTTAGAAACTAACGCCTGCTGTAGCTCTTCAGATCTTTAACCCTCAGTGTGAGTCAAATAAAAACACAGGAGTGAAGGTGAGAGTGGTGTATTCACGGTCCTAAAAGACTGTTAGAAACAATCCTTAGCATTTATTTTTCACAGTTCCTTACTATGTAAACAAAAACATTGTATAAAAACAGAATGCCAACAAAGAAACTACATTTTGACACTATCAGCCACAAATAAATATTACCATATGTGACCCTGGACCAGAAATTGAGATTTATATATCACCTGAATAAATAAGTTTTACATTGATGTATGGTTCCCCTTCTGTTGTTCACTTTCGACATTAAATATTGTCCTATCATAACAAAGGTCTTGGTTATATATGGTACAGAGACATTGTGTCCCTCCTGCCACAACTCCAGGTCCTTGGCTCCTCAGAACAGAATGAATGAGCAGTTGCTGGCTGCCCCTATTTATACCCGGATGTCTGGGACGGGGCCAGCCATGCAAATTCTGCACAACCAATTTCATTGGCTTTTCTCAAAGCTGTCAGAGGTGTTCGGGCTCCCAAGAGCGACCCCTAGTGTCCATCATTTCGACACAACGTCTCCATTCCCTCCATCAGGGAACTCCGGTGACCATACGTAATCCGCAGAGGTGGGGGACTCGAGTCACATGACTTGACTTGAGTCACAAATTTAAGGACTTGTGACTTGCTTGACCAAATACAGAAAATGACTTGACTTTGACTTGGGATCCATGGACTTGAGACTTGACTTGACTTGAACTTCATGACTTGACTTTATAACAACTGTAATACTTATTTTTTATTAATAAAAAATTGTGAGTTTGCAACATATATTGATAAACAAAACGCAAGTTCAGCAACAGCAGTGATATGAGTCTGCACAGTTCATTGCGCTACTCAAGCATTTACAGCGCGCCAAATACAGAAAGTAAGAGAATCTCCCAGATGTTTTCTTTTGGATGTAAACGGTTCGAAACGGAGCATGTTCATAAAATGAGATTTGCTCTATGCATTTACGAAGCCATGATGTACCACTTCAAAATGAAAGGTATGTACGCTGCCCTAGTAAACTATTTGTCTTAAAATTCAGTTGAAGTATGTCATTAAATTAAAGTGATTATAAATGATTGATCTGTTTGTAACTAACGATGCCATCTGTAAATTCTCTGGCGTTTGCCTTTCAAAACATAGTGCTTTATGGCAAGTACGTCCCTAATGACTAAAAACAAGAGAATTGTGTCACGGAGATGATTCTCTTGCACCCGAAGCACCCAGAATCCAATATATATAGCAAAATGACCCTAGTATGAGTTTGTTTTTATATAGGGGTGTCAGAAATACGGCCAGGTGTTTAATCCGGCCCGAGGGATGATTTAAACAGTGATAAAAAATAGCACTGGTTGAAATGCATCCCTAATAAAAAATAGTAAATAAAACATTATAAAAAAAGTATTACATTAAAAAAGTATGGTAAAATGATTTTACTTGGAACAACAAATGCAGTTTTCAAAGAGCAGTGTATTTTTCTAGTTTTCTCATTTTTTTGCTAATTCATTTGTAGTTTGTAAGGTTAATTTTAACATAATTGTCAGCACAGCAATGTTTAAAAAATGTAATTCGGCCTGCACATTTTTTTCCTCATGCAGCCGTCAACCTAAAAAGATTTATGAAAATGATTTTAAGTAATATCCTGCAGGATCTAATTGTATGTTTATACTCATATTATTTCAAATGTATAAATAAGATTCAGTTTCTTGCAGAATAGTCCTCAGCTGCAACTACATTTAATATTTTTCTCATCAAAAAACATGACCAATGAATTTCTCACCAGACTCTACAGTTTGCCCTGATATACTTCGGCATGATTTGCATTATTTTACGACACATTAAAAAAAATTGAAAGTCATTAATCATGATTATATGCCATTAAAAGTGCAAGCAGGACATTTTTTTTTTTTTTTATTCCAAAATAAAAAATAATTAATTAATTCATATATTTTTTAAGCAGATAATAACATCAAGGTGAGCCTAGTTATAACTCACACAGTTTCAATGAGTTGCAATGGGTTCAACTTTAAGTGGATAAACGCCTCTACAGTCAAGTTTGTTTAATTAATAATAGGTTTTAATTGATGTCAGATAAAACGGTCTGTTTTATGCCAACTAAATCTCTAAAGAAAGTCATTGTTTGTTCTCTCTGCGCTGTCCATGTCCACATTATAAACACTATTAACATTTACTTTACTCACTCCATGGCAAATCCTTGAATGAATGATATTCAGAAAACAAACAAGAATGAAAAAAATATAAGTATCCATGCAAAATTTAAATATGTTAGCCTATATGAAATAGTGCAGTTACAAACAACATTTATTTAAACCCCAAACCATTTATTTGCATCGGAAATGGAAACTGCACAGACATTGGGCTTGTGCATCTCTCATTCAGTACAAAGTTTCCATATCACCTATTTGTGATGAAGCCTAACATTTACCTGCTAAAATATTTAATTTTTTTTTACTTCAGTCGGTTCATCAGCCTTCAAAAAATGCATTTGGACTAGACTGTTTGGTTGACTGGGTTTTACTTTGATAATGAACAGTGCACTGATAGATATATTGCTGATATTATTTTGCGGACTCTCTGGCACATTGAGATGAGTACAGAAAAGATTAAATGTGGTTGCAATAAACACGATAAGATGTTAATAAACATGTTAAGCAGCGGAGCGGAGGACTAAACTGAGGAAGAACCACTGATCTCTCTCTATTATAGATCAGTGGGAAGAACCCGGTTTGATCTTCGGCTGACCAATCAGCAGAAAGGGGTGTTTCGTTCCTGCCCACATGTAGAAATCGAATATTCAAGCTGTTTATTCATTTTTCCAACCATTAACGGAAAACGAGAAATCAAGCAGAATTCTTGTTTTTCGATTTTCTGGAAAAAAAATGAAAATGAATAAGGAGCCATATTCTCATGTTTCTTCTTTCAATATTAAATCAAAAAATGAAAGATCGAATGATACACGGATTATACGTAACCAAGACCTTTGTTATACACAGAGCTGGGTAGATTACTTACAAATTGTAATCAGTTACTGATTCCAGATCACATGATAAAAATTGCAGTCAGTAATGTAATCAGTTACATTACATATTGTAGGTAATATAATCAGATTACTTTTAGATTACTTTTGACTTAACTCATTTATCACATTGATTTAAATACATTTTTCTTGTAGCATAATGATGTAAAAAATGCAAAGAGTAAGAAAATATGTTCCATTCATTGTAATTTGCAACATGAAGTGCTTTAAACATTTTATTACATCACAGTTTCCTGTAGGGTTTGAACAGGAAATGCAGAGGGTTTGTGGGTTTAATGAAAAGCTAACACTTAATTAAATCATAAAAAATAAATAATAATTAAAATAAATCCTTTTAAAACAAGGTCCTTTTCAAGGAATGTCTCTTTATTTGGTGGCCATATTTGCAATGCCTCAGGGCAGCTCATAAAAGACCAAGTCCATCTTAATGAATAGGAGAATCCTGAAATCTCAAAAACTGCTGCTGAACTCACAATTAAATTACAGATATCAAATCAGCAACAAAAATCTGAAATTAATTGCCACATGAATGTTGTTTCTTATGCTCAAATAGTGTTTAAAAGGCTTATTTTTCAGGCTAATGATACACAGATTATACATAACCAAGACGTTTGTTATACAATATTTGGCTGAGATATTACTATTTGGAAATCTGGAATCTGAGGGTACAAAAAAAAAGATGTCCAAATAAAGTTCTTAGCGAGGCATATTACTAATCAGAAATTAAGTTTTGATATATTTATTGTAGGAAATGTACAAAATATTTTAATGGAACATGATCTTTACTTAATATCCTGATGATTTTGGCATAGAAGGAAAATCAATCATTTTGACCCATACAATGTATTGTTGGCTATTGCTACAAATATACCTGTGCTACTTAAGACTGGTTTTGTGCTCCAGGGTCACATATAGTAAGTTGGCTATATATTTAATTCAATTTCTTGAATGAACTTCTAAATACAGTCTCTTTTATTTGTATATTATATGTATTTGTAGTGTGTTCTCTTTATAACAAAGATAAAATAATGACAAAGATTTTTTATCTTTGCCCAATTTGGACTAAATAGTAAAACCAACATGGCAAAAAAATCATGAAAATCATGAATCATGAAAAAAATCCTGAAAAAATAATGCAATATGTTTTTTTTTTTTTTTTTTTTTTTTTGCCATATCTCCCACCCCATATTTGTCAGCTCTCTCCAAGATAGTTCAGTGTTTCTATTATTATATTTGATTTGTAGATAAATGTCTATGATTTCATGTTACTTGTTTCCAGGTGTCTGATGAACATAGCACAGCATAGCAAAGACTATAAATAGTTTTTAATGCACACAGTAACTGAAATATAAAACTGTTAAAAGAAAAGGCTCAATAAAGTGTTGCACAGATATAATACACCACACATCAATATTTCTTCTCTTTGTGATTTGAACTTTTTAATGTAAAGAGTTGCATGCTGTGACTCTGTGTTGCTTCAAGCTCATCATTTTGTGCACCGGATGCAAATACTGTAAATGTTTCATGTACAAATATAATATAGTTTTTCAGAAATGCATTTTTATTATTTTTAGTAGATTGTAAAAAAATGATTATTAGTTCCACACACAGAGATATGTAAATTCTACATTGATTTAAAAGAGAAAAACTACACTTTCACAGTTTAATTCTGTGTAAATTAAAGATAAGTGTCAAAGTCAGATAAACATATGACTGCTGAATGTAATCATGTTGACTGATTGCTGGTATGCAACTGCTTTTATTTACAGTTTGTGTTTCACAAAATGTAAAATGTCTCATTTTGATGTAGCATAAACTGTAAAATATAAAATTGAATGAGAGCATTTTAATAATCAGTGACCAGTATCTGCCTCAAATGTCCTGATCACAGCACTAAAGCAAATTAACTTTCTTTTCAAAACTTGTTTGAATGTCTTCAGTTTAAGGAAATACATTTATTCCTTAAATGAAAACATGTGTAAAGAAGTTTTATAAGCAAACTGTCTTTGTTGTTGACTTGTAATTGTTTAGTCTACAGTATGTTTGAACATTAATCTCTGAGACTAAAGTGATTTATGACAATAGTAGACAGTAACAATTTAACAAGTTAACATTAGTTATTAAATATATTTTGACAGCATTTATTAATCTGTTAATATTAGTTTATATAATTATTCATTGTTCATGTCAGTTCACAGTGTATTATGCAATTACCAGAAAACTTTTGAATTTAAAACTGTATTAGTAAATGCTGAAACTTACATTAAGGTTATTAAATGTTAGTTGTTTATCATTAGTTCATGTTAACTAATGTAGTTAATGTTATCAAGTGAAACCTCGTAACTTTGATAAATAGCTCACATCTTAATAGGTAATTTTGCGGATTTTCAACCTTTGCATACCTTTATAACTTTTGTGTAGTTTGTAGTATATTTAAATGAACAATGTGTAGTCTTTCTCCATGTTACCTGCACACAGACATCACCATTTATTGTCAGCAAAAGTCTGCTGGAAGATGCACAACACATTAGTAAGATCATCATAGATCTGATTCATTGTCTTTTCTCTTTCTGTCTTCAGTCTGTGTTATTGCAGTATTACAGAGAAACCGTGTCTCATCCTGACTTCAGCTCTGAAATCAAACCCATCACACCTGAGAGAACTGAACCTGAGCGGGAATAAACTTGGAGACTCTGGAGTGAAAAACCTCAGTGATCTACTGATGAACCCACAATTCAAGCTGGAGAAACTAGTGTTAGTATCATTATACTGTACAGCAGTTACAGTCAGATTAAAGTTCACTGTTTAGTTTAAGACCACTGGACTCTTGACATCTTTGCTGTAAAACAAAACAGAAGTAAAAACTAAAAACAGTCTAACAAATGACAGTAGATGATTCTGACAGATTTATACTGGATTAATGGTAAATTTCATTATTTTTTAAGGGAAATGTATATTATAGTTAGTTGTGTAGTTAGAAATGGTAAACTACACTCTAAAATAGCTTAAACAAATATTTGATTTGATTGATTTAATGATTTTTATTTTCCTTTAAAAATGTGAAAATAGACCATATTAATTTCCATTGGTAAAATTCACTTATTTGTTGACTGAGAGTGGGTTCAGACTTGGATTGTAACTCGTATTGGTAACACTTTCTATGAAGCCCATATTTATAATACATTATAAGGGTATTCTTAAGACTTTATAATGATTGCATAATGCATTATAAAAAAACGTATATGTTATATCATCTTATAAATATACATAAGAACAGTTTTAATGTATTATAATGCTTACTTATTTGTGGTTATAGCTTTTAAGAGTATGATGATTTATAACACAATGAACACACTGCATCCACTTCAGTTACAATGGATTATATTTCTCATAGTTATAATGTATTTTAAGTCTCATATCTTGCCATTTTTCTTATGCTACTTAAAGCCATCAATGACCACTTATAAGTATATAATAATAATATTTTCTCAAACAGCCATAAGATCAGATATCAGATCAGATGAATGTGTAATTTGACACGTTTGCATTGAACTATTTTTATTGTAATATCAGTTTGATTATTTTGATGGTACCCTTTAAACAGCTGTTGATAAGTAATTGTTCATCTACATGTCAACTAGCATCATTGAGTATTAGTATAGCATGTCTGTTAAATTTATGCTAACACTTCATTTTGATGGTTCCCCAACAAACTGACTATAAGTAACTTTGCAAGTCCATCAACATTCTGCGTAACTTAACCTTATCCTAAGCTTTTCTAACTCTAGTGAGAGTTGGTTGACATGTAGTTTCAAAGTTTCTTATAGTCAATAGACTTAAGGGGAGCATATATATAATATGGTGGCCCAGTAGTGCACAACACAACGCAATTAAAAAAGCAAGCATAAGCTCACAACATAACGGAAATTGTCCCGACCACTAGGGGGCAGTTGGTCTGCAGAAATTGTGCGCATGTCACGAGTATTTGCGGTCGCTGCCGGGCGATCTGAACTGCTGTGATCGTTTTAATACCCTTTTTTAATTGAACAATAACAATTTACACACTCAAGTGGGGAATACAAATATCTAAATGAAAAACACACACTTCCCCATAATTCAATTTTCAATACAGAAATGTCCAAGTATATAGATCTACATACAATAAACAACAAACAAACAAAACTAAATATTTTAAAAACATTTTTAGGGGTTGCAAGGAAAATAAATAAATAAAAAATAGAAAATATTACCATTCTTAAAAGGAAAGAGACTCATACATGGTTTCATACAAATCACCAAGGGGTTAATTATCTTTGGATGAGTGTTTTAAAGATTCTATGTATTTTTACATTCATTTTAAAACAGTTTTTAGAAGGTTTACTGTTATTCCACTTATTACAAATGATGTTTACCATCAATGACATCTTTTTTGACAAACCATCTACATATAAACAAATTAAATGATGGAATATCTCTACTAATATCAATATTTATCCAACAAGATATCCTTCCAAAACTTTAATATGACTGGAAAAAAATAAATGTTCAATGGTTTCAGGCACTTCTAAACAAAAAAAAAAAAAAAAAACACAGAGATCATCCTCAAAACTGAATCTTTTCCCTAAAATTTCAGCAGCCGGATAAACATTGATAATAATTCTGAACTGAGTATCCTTCATTTCAGGTAGAATTGGCTTAAGATAATTACAAAAAACTTAATGATTAAACAGTTTTATTTTTAAAGGTGTATTGAAGTCTGAAAATAACTTACTTTTTATGTATTCCTCCAATCTTCAACTCTTCAGTTTAACAGATACATTTGAATATGGATGGTATTTTGCATTAATTGTTTTAAAGAAGGAGGGATGGCTTTGGACTTTAAAATTTTCAAAAGGAACATTTTATCTCAAATTTCTCCATGAATGAATTATGTTGAATAAATTGACCAGCTTCATCTAACAAATCTACAACATATAGAAACTTTTTTTTCATACCACTCTTAGTTTTAATCAGAGCCAAGCAGCATTAAAAACTATCAAAATAGTTCAGACCAACTGCCCCCTAGTGGTCAGAAACATTTCCGTTGTGTTGTGAGCTTATGTTTGCTTTTTTAATTGTGTTGTGTTGTGCACTACTGGGCCACCGTACTCAAATAACACTCCACACCTAAACACTTAGATATAGTAAGATACTGTGCAGATCTTAAATAAACAATGTAAGATATGATACAGACCACTATAAATGTAGATTTAATATGGTGTTCATTGTGTTATCAATGATCATAATTTTAAATTTATAACCGCAATTGCATAAGCATTATAATGTATTATAATTGTTGTTATGATTATTTATAAGATGATATAACATGTTATAAGGCTTTTTATAATAATACCCTTATAATGTATTATAAATATGGTCTTCATAGAAAGTGTTACTCTAGTATCCTCAAATACTCCTCTCTTGGTTTGTTCATTCATATATTAGTAGTTTCCATGATTTTGCTGGTGTTTTAGTGAATGTTTGGCATTTACTCATGATACATCATAGATCTGATTCATTGTCTTTTCTCTTTCTGTCTTCAGTCTGTGGGATTGCAGTATTACAGAGAAACAGTGTCTCATCCTGACTTCAGCTCTGAAATCAAACCCATCACACCTGAAAAAACTGAACCTGAACGTGAATCAAATAAAAAACACAGGAGTAAATCACTTATGTGACGTACTGAAGGATTCACACTGTAAACTGGAGAAACTGAAGTCAGTAACATTCACATACAAGAATCAAAATGATTCATATCACTTCAAAACACTTTATACTCAATATCTCATGATGAGTCTGACTTCACATTATATTTGTGTCAAATTCTTCACCTTAATGATTTGTTTGTAAGATGATCTCTCTCCCTTTGTTTGTCTCTATCTAGTCTTCAATACTGTGGCATTACAGATGTTTCTTCTTTAACTCAGTCTTTGACAAACACAAAAGCACTGCAGTTTCTAAAAGAGCTTGATCTGAGACTCAATAATATTGGAGACTCAAAGCAGCAGCTCATTGATGTGCTACGAGACTCAAACTGTAAACTGATGTGAGTAAACTTCACTTTGTGATATTAAAGAGATTCATTTACCTCTGATATGTGAACAAATATATACTTTCAAATTGCAATTTGTTCCACCAAACACTGATTTTTTCTCTCTCTCTTCTGTTCCTCCTTACAGTGTAGATTAATATTAATTGCCAAGAGTCCCTCATAGAGTTCAGTCAGCAGAAGATGATAAATGCTGTATATCATAGTTTGAGATCATCTTGAGAGGAGCAGTAAACATCAGGTGAGGATCACAGAAGAGCTTCACTACTGTGTCTATGAGGAGAAAGAAATGTGTGATAAATGTGTGAATGTGATCCATACAGGTGAAGAGACTCAGACTTTACAATCAAATAATGCAGCATGTTTGTTAGAAACATGATATTGAATGATTAATGTTGCTTTAGTATTCAAGCAAATTATCATTTAGTTTAATTTAAAGCAGAGGAACAAGAAGCTCAGATGAGTCTGTCTGTCTCTTCAGTTTAATAATAGTTGTATTAAACTCGTTTATAATGATTCAAATGTTTAAATGTTATTGTCAAACGCAGCACTTAAATGAATCAAAAGATATAAAGCAAATCTACAATGTGAAATTTTCATGTTACATTTGCCATCTCATATTTTATACACGTTGTTATTGTATTTTATTGTATATTAAGTTAGTTATGTGTGTGTCTGTTAATAATGTACAGATATCCAGTATATTGACTTTGTTCCAACTAAACATTTTCACCAGTTAACAGCATTTGTGTCTTTCACTCTCCTCTTTTTCACCACATTTACATTTGCATGTAAAATAAAATCAAAGTCAAAGTCTGCTTTATTGTCAATTCTGCCATATATACAGCACGTACATACAGAGAATTGAAATTGCGTTACTGTCAAACCCTAGATGCATACAGGTAACATTAACAATAACATAAGAAGTAAAATACACTTACGTACAAAATAAATAATATATATAAATACAAATATTACAGTAAAAGAGTCAATTTAAAAAATAAAGTGTCATGTATGAGATATAAAGTGACTTATGAAAATAAAGTGGCAATGGCAGATAGTAGTGCAAACCAGACAAATAGTCAATTTGTGCAATTATGATGTAGTGCAAGAACTTAATAGTCTGAGTATGTAAGACCAATGCTCAGAGAGTCAATGTGTATGAGGTAGATGGATGAGGTAGTGAACCGTGGGGGGTGATGTCTCAGAGGTCAGGTAAATGGGGCAGAAAGAGGGGAGAGGGGGCAGAGTCGGAGGGAGTTCAGCATCCTGACAGCCTGATGGATGAAGCTGTCTTTCAATCTGCTGGTCCTGGCCTGAAGACTGCGCAGTCTCCTCCCTGATGGCAGCAGACTGAAGAGGCTGTGTGACGGGTGGGTGGGGTCACCAGCAATGCTGAGGGCTTTGCGGGTGAGACGGGTGTCGTAGATGTCCTGGAGGGAGGGGAGAGGGACACCAACGATCTTCTCAGCTGCTCTCACTATGCGCTGAAGTGTCATACGGCAGGATGCGTTGCAGGTGCCATACCACACAGTGATGCAGCTGGTCAGGATGCTCTCGATGGTGCCTCTGTAGAAGGTGCACATGATGGGGGCTGGGGCTCTGGCTCTTCTCAGTTTGCGAAGAAAGTAGAGTCGCTGCTGTGCTTTCATGGTCAGTGCTGTGGTGTTGGCAGTCCAGGAGAGGTCTTCTGTGATGTGCACACCCAGGAACTTAGTGCTACTCACTCTTTCCACGGTCGCACCGTTGATGGACAGAGGAGCGTGCTGAGGGTGCACTCTCCTGAAGTCAACAACAATCTCCTTCGTCTTCTCTACATTCAGAGAGAGATTGTTGTCACCGCACCATCTGGCCAGGCGGCTCACTTCACTTCTGTAGTTTGTCTCATCACGGTTGCTAATGAGACCAACCACAGTTGTGACATCCGCAAACTTAACGAAGAGGTTGCTGTTGTGTGTCGGTGTGCAGTCATGGGTCAGCAGAGTGAAGAGAAGGGGGCTTAGCACACATCCTTGAGTGGCCCCAGTGTTCAGAATGATGGTGCTGGATGTGTTGCTGCCGACCCGTACTGCCTGAGGTCTCCCGGTCAGGAAGTCCAACAGCCAGTTGCACAGCGATGTGTTGAGTCCCAGCTGAGACAGTTTTTGAGTGAGCTGTTGAGGGATGATTGTGTTGAATGCTGAACTGAAGTCTATGAACAGCATTCTGACATAAGAGTCTTTTTTGTCCAGATGTGTGAGTGCAGAGTGGAGGGCAGTGGAGACGGCATCATCGGTCGAGCGGTTTGACCAATATGCAAACTGGTAGGGGTCCAGGGAGGGGGGGAGGACAGACTTGATGTGCTGCATGACTAGTCGCTCAAAGCACTTCATGAAGATGGGAGTAAGTGCGACTGGACGATAGTCGTTGAAGCAGGATGGAGATGATTTCTTCGGGACTGTGATGATTGTGGTAGCTTTGAAGCATGTGGGAACAACAGTCTGACTCAGGGAGATGTTGAAGATGTCTGTGAAGACATCAGTGAGTTCCGCTGCACAGTCTCTCAGAACACGTCCAGGGATGTTGTCAGGACCAGATACTTTGCGTGCATTGATCCTGCTGAGGGATCTTCTCACGCTGTCTGTGGACAGAGTCAGCATCTGGTCATCGAGAGGAGGTGGAGTCTTCTGTGCAGTGGTGCTGTTGTGTGCTTCAAAGCGAGCAAAGAAAGCGTTCAGCTCGTTCAGCATTGGGGTGGTGCTGTCACAGGTCCGCGGCGGGGGCTTGTAGTCCGTGATGGTCTGAATCCCCTGCCACAGGCTCCTGGTGTCTCTGCTGTCACTGAAACGATGGGCTATCCTCCTGGAATACTGTCTCTTAGCCTTTCTGATGCGCGTGACAGGTTGGCTCTAGCTTTCCTCAGGCCCACCTCATCTCCAGCTCTGAAGGCAGCGTTGCGAGTCATCAGAAGTCTGTAGACTTCCCCTGTCAGCCAAGTAAAAAATATTGTCTTCAATAATTGCTTGAAATAATTGCTTGGAAAGCAATTATTTCAAATAGAAAATTATTTTGCTTACTCCTTTGGCAGATTGTTTTGTTTGTTCTAAGCAAAAACTCACTTAATTTCAAAACAAAAACTGTGTCTAGATACACGTACAATGCTATTAAATGGTTGTTAGTTCAACCCAAAATGAATATTCTGTCATCAATTACTTACAGCTTATGGCTCTAATTATAATGCAAGCCAGACACTGAAGTGAGTTGCTGTTTTTGTCTCTTCTGAGGAAGATTCATTCACTTGTTTGCCAATGAACCACATCAGATTTATTCATGTTCATCTGATCTCATTTTGGAAGTGACTTTTAAAAATGTTTTCTTTGGATTGTTTGACTACTCGAGACAATATAGAAAAAATACAATTATAGCTACATTTCATTTACAAAAACAAAAGTCTGCCTTTGAATCTATTCGAAGTCTGAAACAAGTGATTCGCGATTCACAAACCCGCTCCAAAGTTCCGATCTGAAACAAATGATTCGCGATTCACAAACCCGCTCCAAAGTTCCGATCTGAAACAAATGATTCGCGATTCGCGAACTCGCTCCAAACCTCTGGTTTAAAAGAATGTTTCGCAATTCGCAAACGAATGATTCGCAAACCCGCTCCAAATTTCCGATCTGAAAATGATTCGCGATTCACAAACCCGCTCCAAAGTTATGGTCTGAAACAAATGATTCGCGATTTTGCGAACTCGCTGGATCGCGAATCGTTTTGGAAAATGATTCTCGAACCCTCTCAGCATTAATATGACGAGCTGCAGCTCAAAATACATGTTAGATGGAAACATTGTGCATTTATGATGGAGTTTGTAGCTGGAGTTTTGCTGTATCGTCTGTTTGTTACTGGCTGTGCATTAGGCTATGACTCATTTTTCATGATTATTATTAAATATTTTATTGTCTATACATTTAAATAATCTAAATAATATGATAATAGTAAAATTGCTGTACACAAGATGTACGTAAATTAGTGAAATGAAATGAACATTTTTAAGCTTTTATTTCATTATTGGCAGGAGTGACCCAGCTAACAAAATTACGTAACTGTTACGTAACTGCAAGATAATCTGGTGACCAAAGTTTCGTCGTGGCGACGTGGCAACCGGAAAAGTGAAAGGTGCCTATACGTCACCACAATGTAACTTTGTGACGTTGCCAGTAAGTAACTGCGACGTCGTGGCAACGTCGTGGATCAATAGTTGTGTGCTGGTAACCAGTTGGTAATTTTTCGTAATTATTTATTTTCTATGGGCGGACATGCAGTAGTTTAACCTAATTTATGTCCTCATATGCCCAAACTAACTTAAAGGCTGTTCAAACAGCTGTGAATGATGAATACAGACTCGAATGAATTCAGCTGATTTATTTTAAAAAAACACATAAATATGAACAGTAAAATACACTCAAATTATTAATAAAAACATAGGATATACAGCGAAGTATGAATAAAAGAATTCAAGTGCGTTCCGTGCTCAGCATCATTATAAACAGATATGCTATGCTAGCGTAACATTTGCTAGCAGACATTTCAGATAATTAAGGAATACCATAATCACAGAGGTATAAATACTAACAAAATTACTTAAAGTATACTGTGGGTAATGTTTCTTAACCAATTTGATGCAGTTTTTTGGTATAATTATGAAAAACGGAGATAAATGTCAGACGCTGTCCTCTCCTCTCCAGCAGCTGATGTGCCCGCGGTTGCCATGGTAACTCTCAACCGCCACCAGTACTATATATAATAATAAAAAAGGGGGTTTAGCGTCCTTCTAGAGTTAAAGAACTGTATTTTATATATTTAACCTATATATTTGTTATAAATTGTAACACTCACCTCAGAAAAACGAATTCTTCTGTCAGACACAGTTGAAGTTCATGTTTGCTAAAAAGTGCCTCAGACAAAAGCGCTGTCCTTATTCAGTATCTGCGGCAGATGAGATGGTGTAGCCTGGTCCGTGTCTTTATTTCAACGTTATCTTAAGAAATAAAAAGTTTAACGACTCCGAAAAATGTATTTTCTTTTCTTGTAGCGCGTGAGTCAGTTGTGGAGGCGCGCGCGCTCTGTCACATGACTCACGTCACTTAAGCCTTTTTTTATGATTTTATTAAACCTTCAAATAACAAACAGGCATCTTTCCATTGCTAAACGCATTAACAATAAATCCAAGCCGTATATATAGTAAACAAAATAATATTAAAATAAAAAATAAAATAAACATTTGAAAAATACAAAATGCAAATTATAAGGCAAGTTTTAAGGCACTCTTCGTTTGTAAATGTTTTATGAATTTAAATAAAATTATAAAATATTTTTTAAATGCCATAAAACAAGGAGCAACTAACAAATCTACATTTGTGTATTTATAAAACACTCAACATATTGAACATATTCAATATCTTTGTTTTGCACTATATTTAGCAATCGTCCATATTCTGGCTTGGTGAAAATAATATTTTATCTTAAGGGAACTTTCAGTCTTGTGTCTGACGTTTAATTACACTTTTTAAATAGCAAATTCTGGTAATCAGAGCACATACAGAACGTGTAAATGATGGTCATAAAATTACGTACATGCGACGTTGCAGTTACGTTGGCTATAAGTCATGAAATTACCAGTATATTACCAATAGAGTACGTATCGGGGTAGATTTGTTGCATAATTCCAAATAAATATATTATGATCCACAAATAAATGTAAAGCGATTGACGAAATCCAAGCACATTCACAAAATAAATAGAATGAGATCCACAAATAAATCTTAAAGTTTCACAAACATGAATTCAATTCACAAAAATATAAAATGAAACTTGCAAATAAAAAACATATTCACAAATATATTTTCATTTTACAAACACAACTTTGCATGGCATTTATGAGTGAATCTCGTCCTGTGCATTTGCAGATTGCCGCAGGCATTTGTAGACAGCTCTCTGTGCATTTGTGGATAACAGGCTGTGCATTTGTAAATCGCTGCGCGTATTTGTGGATTTTGAGACATTTCAAGCGTCACAACGCTCACTAAATCCACAAATGCATGGACTCCACCTACTTTCTATTTAATCCAATCAGATACCGGCCACGTGGTGCTGACCAATCGTTGCGCGTTCTCGCTCCAACCAATCACGTTTTGCCTTACAATCAGCGCAGGAACAGGCGCCAAACACGCTATTCAGGCCAATTAAGATGGACGACCAGGGCGGTTTACTTCAGGTGAGTGATGCTTATTACAGCAATATTGTAATAATATCTAAAATAAAACAAGTAATGTTATAGACTGTTTCATCTGATGCGCGCCTGGCCCGAAGTTAACTTCCGGTCTGCGTTTGGTACTGGCCAAAAATGTAGTTAAATTTAAGGTGATGAGGAGACTTCTCAGGATACGATTGCAGTCTGCCATAAAATCAAAAGAAGAAGAAGTAGCTATGCTAACATTAGCTTCAACATAGGCTAACGCGTCAGCAGCAGTACACGACGGACAAACGTTTCGAAAGGTGAACTTTTCAGCATTACGAGATACACAGTGGTTACGCAAGCTAATGTCTACTAATATAAGAGTATAAATACCTTTTTGACTGACGAAAGCGAAAACGTAAGGCTGTGAAATCAACGGAGAACCGTTAACGGTTACGCCACAGCTGAGTGTTGCCATGGATACATGCGCGTACCCTCAAGTGATGTCACTCGATCACACGCTCATTTGGTTTAGATTTTAGATTAGATTAGATTCAACTTTATTGTCATTACACATGTACAAGTACAATGCAACGAAATGCAGTTTAGGTCTAACCAGAAGTGCAATAAGAAGTAAAGTGCAGGATATAAGTTAAATAATTTAAATGTAGATAAAGCGTTCTATGGTAATAATTACAGAGGGATACATACTATGAACATAATATACAGATGGTTATGTACTATAGGCAGGAATTACAGATGGGATATTTACAATGTAGTAAAATGTGCAATGAAGTGCAGTGTATATTAAATACTGAATAGAATATTAAATACTGCAGGTGAAATTTTGATCAGATGTTCATCCGAGGTATCAGTGCAGTGGATTGAGTAGTGAATTGCAGTATAATATATGCTGCAATTATACAATGATTGAGAGTGAAGACAGACAGGTAGTGCAAATGAGCATTAGAATAGTGGTTTTAAAGTCCCTTAGTGCATATGAGTGATCATGTAGTGCAAATACAAGTTAATAGTGCAAATACAAAGGTTATGGTTGATTAAAGAGGTATGAGGAGGATGAGGGAAGTGAAGGTGTGAAGGAGATGCAGTGGAATCAATGAGGGGCAGAGTTCAGTAAGGAGACAGTTCTAGGAAAGAAGCTGTTCCTCAGTCTGCTGGTTCTAGTCCGGAGGCTCCTGAAGCGCCTGCCGGAAGGCAGGAGAGAAAACAGTCTGTGGGCGGGGTGAGAGGAGTCCTTAAGAATACTGCGTGCACGACGCAGGCTAAAATGTTTAGCCTCCCAATGTGGCTATATTGTAATAAACATTTTTTGGTCTGAATGTGGTATAGCAGTCTTAAATGCAAAAATATTAATTTTCCTAAATAACTTTTCTTTTTGGCTTACCAACAGTTTAATATGTAAATATGTAGAAAAAAATATTTGTCTTACCGGTGTTATTTTCCACGTTATTTTCTTCATCTTGGCTGCATTCATCACTCTATATAGGCTACTTTTAGAGCAACCTAATTTTCTTAATGCATGGGGCCTATTTGTAGCATATGTTCAATTATATTATTGAAGAGCATCATGTTTTTGATGTTTAGCTATATAACTGCTAAAAACAGATTTGATGACATTTTCTTTTTCCAGAAATGAAAGTTATTAATTATAATAATTATTAATTATTACATTTACATTTTAGTCATTTAGCAGATGCTTTTATCCAAAGCCACTTATTAGGACAATGGAAGCAATCAAAATCAACAAAAGAGCAATGATATGGAAGTGCTATGGCGTTGTACATGTAGTAAGATTTTTTATTATGTAATAAATAGAAATGGAATATAAAAATAACAGAGTAAGCTAGTGTTAGAGGCCTTGTTTTGTTAATAAAATAGAAAGAGAAAACAAATAGAAAGAAAACATATAAATAGAATGCAAAAAGACAGAAGATAGTGTTATATTTTTTTTTTCTTTTTTTAAAGAAAACAAACAGAAAATAAATAGAGTCTTAAAGGGTCCGTTTATATAATATATATTAGAGTAAAAATAAATAAAAAATAAATATATATATATATATATATATATATATATATATATATATATATATATATATATTTGTATTTTGCATTCCATTATCACAGTTAAATAAAAGGGATTTTGTTTTAAGGAATAACCAAAATCCAATATGGGTTTATACTTTAGTTTCATTTTATCTTTATTATAGTGAACATTGTCTGAGATGCAGGTGCCAGATCTGATGATAAAGAGACTGGATTTTCAAGTGTTGTTATGAAATGGTATATGGGGGACGAAATAGGGACGTTCGCAAACTGGCTCGGGCGAATGTCCTCCAAAAGTCCGCCAGTGAACGTCAAAAAGCGGACCAAATCCGGACGTCCTCATAAAGTCCGCCCGCGAACGTTACAAAGCGGACCAAATCCGGACGTCCTCAAAAAGTCCGCCAGCGAACGTTACTTATCGGACCAATTCCGGACGTCCTCCGAACGTCCGCCAGCGAACGTTACAAAGCGGACGCACTGCGGACCTAAACGGACGTTCGCAACGTCCGGGGGACGTCCCCTGTTTGCTGGGATATAAGTTGCGGTCAGTGCCCCTGCGCGCATAACGGACGTCCCCTTCTGACTGGATCGCCACAGACACCACACTGTTTTTCGTGAGGTAAAGTATTAATTTATTTATTTATATAAACCGACCAATATTAATGATATTTACAAATATGAAGTAGATACGATTATAATAATTACATTACTAGACCGTGTGAAGGAACATTTAGTTTTTCTTACAGTAATTTTGAACACTAAAAAAGTTAAAAAGACCCACTTTTGCAGTTCCTTTTACCATGTCTGTCCACAAAAACGATGGATTTCCACCTTTTTTCTAATACAATCCACTGGGCAGTACGGGTAGCCTAAATACCGTTAAATGCCGTTGAATCAATGTGACGTCACTTACGCTAACGAAGCAAATACGATCAGATTGGGAACACCACAGTTTAATAGTCATGTCTGTCATAAGAATAAATTAATGTTTTATGCCTTCAGCTGAAAATGTATTAGTTTGGGAAATTTCTAACATTAAAAGGATTAATCTTTTTTCTTTTTTCCAGTTTCTACCATCTGATTGGTGTAAGTAATCTGCCATTTGATGCTGCATTTAATTTATTATGTTCATAACATGCTGTTCAGTCAATAAACATGGATGAAAAGCTGATTTTAATTTGTACAGACATAACTCACTATTATTTTGTCATATTTCTTCCTTTGTTTTCCTTGTCAGCAGGAGCTAAACACAACCCAAAGGCTCTTCTCAGAGCCACAACAAAGAGCATCTTTGGTTTTGTAGGTATGTTTTGAATACACCTTCTCAGTATTTAGATATATTTATTGATGCTACATCATCCAGCAAGTTCAGTGGTGATGTCCTAATCTAATACAAATCTATCTAATCTAATCTAATACAAATCTAATCTTGTTAAAAAAAACAACTGCATATGTGATTTACCATATTAATAACATACTCATTCAGTACAGTCAATAATCCTTGATCAAAACAAGCATATTTTATTTGACATAGCTAATATTTTGTCATGCATCTTCCTTTCCTTGTGTCAGCAGCAGCTAAACCTAAAGGCTAATTTAGATTGTCCTAATACACAAAGTTCTTGTAAAAAAACCAAAAGCATGTGATTTGCTATATTAATAACACATTGATTCAATACGGAGTCAATAATCCTTGAACAAAACAAGCATATTTTAATTGCCATAACTAATATTCATTCATGCTTCTTCCTTTCCTTGTGTCAGCAGCAGCTAAACAAACCAAAGGCTTGTCTCAGAGCCAAAAGAGTGTCTCTTTGGCTTTGTAAGTATGTTTTGACTTGCAGACACCTTCTGATTTAAAACTGATAAATCTGATTTACAATGTACTGATCACAATTTGATTTACAAGCTCAGTTCACCTCTGATCTCTATTTAATTTAATATTGTTTATTTGAAAACAAACAAACAAAAAAAATCTGACAGTAATTTTTAAAAGCTGAGGAGCATCAACAATTATTGCAGTGTTGTCAAATCAATTAATCTTGATTATTCGCATCTAAAATACATATAAATACACACATATATATTATGTAGACAATTTTTTGTTAAGCATTATCATGGATCCATCGATTTGACACCACTACTTTCTTCTTTTCCCCCTTTGGCTTGTCTGCAAAGACTATATTTACATAATGAAATTACATATTGGCATCATTCGCATCATACATGGAATATTTGGGGGCTTTACTGTAACAATTCTGAGTAATATATTATTATTACTTTTATTTAATAGATTTTTATTTCAAAGTAAGTAATACTCTTTAGCTTTACTTAAAGATACTTGTTGTAGTTTTAACTAGGGGTCATAACTAAAACAAATGATTTTTCAAATCATCATGATGGAAATTCTATTTTAAAATATAACACTGTTAGAAATTTCCCTGTATTTTTACAGTAACTTGCTGGCAACCTTGCTGCCAGTACCTTACTGTAAAAATACAGTATTTTTACAGTAATTTATAATTTGTTTCTACTGTAATTTGCTATTGTGTAATTATTATTGATTATTGTGTAGTTGGAATAGCACATACATAAAGTTATAACATACAATTGTGATACTACTATAATTCAGATTAACATTACAAATTAAAAGACAATCCAAACATATTTACAAAAGTATTTTTATTAAAAGTTTTAAAACATTTCAGTATGGTCTTTGCCACCCAGAGTACAGTGCATCAACAATTTACAGCCATGAAAGCATTTTAAGTAGAATATAAATATAAACAAACACATGCATCTTGAGAGCTGAATTGGCAATCAATGTCCTAAGAGAGAACTTGATTTTTCTTAAAACTATCTAAAAGTTAAACTATCTTAAAATTAGCAAAAACAACAAGAAGTGTTTCATAACCATCGTCCCTAAATGCAGGGCATGTGGGTGGTGGCAAACAGGCCACTGTCCCTCTCTGTGAAGTCCTCCTTTTAAACAAATCATTTTGGATTGAATGAAGCTGTTGGCATGCAGAGTTGATGACCATCACTGCGCCACCGTCCTGATCTTCTGCTCACTCCATGTCTGGCAGTTTATTTATTCCCATCAGTGGTAAAACTGAAACACAGTCATGAAACACACACAAAGACAAAAAATATTATTCATAGAACCAAGAAAAATGAACAGACAGCATGGGGAAAATAATGAATGAAAATTCTGTAGCATAGATGAAAAATAAATAAATCAATACAGTTGAAAATTCAGAATGTGCAAAATTTATGAGGGATATAACAGATAAAATGCATGTTATTGTATATTTAGTACTGACCCGAATAAGATATTTCACATAAAAGATGTTTACATATAGTCCACAAAAAAAAAAATAGTTTAATTTATAAAAAGTATCTATTCAAAAGTTTACATCCCCTTGATTCTTAATACTGTGTTATTACCTGAATGATCCACAGTGATCAGTTTGTGATAGATTGTTTAGTGATAGTCATGAGTCCCTTGTTTGTCCTGAACATCCTGCTCACAATTCTTTAGAAAAATCCTTCAGTTCGCAAAAATTACTTGGCTTTCCAGAATTTTTTGTATTTGAACCCTTTCCAACAATGGCTGCATGGTTTTGAGATCCATCTTTTCACACTGAGGACAACTGAGGGACTCATATGCAATTATTACAGAAGATTCAAACTCTCACTGATGCTCCAGAAGGAAACATGACGCGTTACAACTATAAAATTAGAAGATCAGGGTAAATTTAACTTTAAATGCTTTTTAAAATTTAACTTTAAAAATCTTTTGCTAAACATTTAAGTACAGTATCTTCTGTAGCTTCTGAAGGGCAGTACTAAATAAAAAATATATATTTAGGCAAAATAAGAAAAATGTACACATCTTCATGCTGTTCAAAAGTTTTCACCCCTTAATGGATTGTGTTTCCTTCTGGAGCATCAGTGAGTGTTTGAACCTTCTGTAATAGTTGCATATGAGTCCCTCAGTTGTCCTCAGTGTGAAAAGATGGATCTCATCATACAGTCAAAATTATATAATTATAAATTCAGCTATTATTTTCTCTTTTGTGGTTTACAAAATATGTAAACATATTTTATGTGAAATATCTTATTCAGGTCAGTACTAAATAAAAATAACGTATTCTGTATGATCCTTTTATTTTGGTAAATAATTAACATTTTGCAGATTCTGCAAGGTGTATGTAAACTTTTGAAATCAACTGTAAATAAAATGTTATTAATTTAAATAATACTTACAAAAAAATAAACTGCCTTGTGACAGCATTCCTTCTCCGCAGGGTGCACAGACAAGTGGACCACACTGTATCGCTGCAAAAAAATCAAATAAATTTGATTCAGTAATGTGTTAGCCTACTTGTTGATAATCATCACACAACTTGTCTAAAATAAAATCTATAGCTATAAAACAGTTTAAGTAGCTATAAAACAATGTTAGTTTAAATGTTAAACAGATAAATGTGTGCTATTAGTGGCATATTCAATCTTTTTGCGGAGAGGGGAAGCTGAAGCTGCTTTGCATGGAGGCACCAGCGCAATCATTCGCATTTTTCTCAGCAGAAACAATTTAAAATTATCCGTCATTTTTACTCACAAAGGAAAGAGTAATACATCATTCAGAAATGTAAAGGGTCTACTTTTATTTGTGTGCACTCATAATATCAACAAAACGCTACAAACAGTGGCTTTATAAAATAAAGAAAACAAACATGCGCTTTCTTCACTTAAATAGCAGCGATTCACAAAAATGAAACCAAAACTTCATATATGCCTCACATATATGATAATCATTTAAATAGAAAGCTTTAAATTATTACTTAACGAAATAAAACAAATCGAGAAAAAAAATCTTTCATTATGTAATTCGTAAAGATGCATTTCTCTCTGGTGCGTCCAAAAAGGAGATTACAAGTCAGTGTCTTTGCGACACTATCTCAGAGTACACTAGTTTATTAATGAATCATTCAAATATCTTACCGTTTTCCTGAAAAATTCATTGTAATTACTGTGGACGGTGCTTTGTAACAAGATGATGTTGTACTTCAATTGCTGTCTGGTTCAGCTCAGCTACCAGTTCTGACCTCAGAAGACTACGGATAGTCCGGTGCGCTGAGCGAATCATTGGTACAACCCTCCCCACTCTTCAAGATCTGTACCTGTCCAGAGTGCGCAAAAGGGCTAGTAAAATCACTCTGGACCCCTCACATCCCGCACACTCGCTCTTTGAACTGTTGCCATCTGGTCGACGCTACAGAGCCCTGAGCACTAGAACGACCAGCACAGGAACAGTTTCTTCCCTCAAGCAATCCATCTCATGAACACTTGAAAAATAACATTGAACACACAACACTATTATACACTCATTCATTCATTCATTTATTTATTTAATGCACATACTTGTTTACATTTCTCATTTCTAATTTGCACCTGTACATAATAAATTGTTTACATTTGTCTATTTTTAGTTTATTTAAATTGTACACTGAGTATTTGCTTTTTTGCACTTTTTTCTGTATATTTTCTGTATATTTGTATATTGTTCTTTTATTATCTGTGTGTCTTTTCTTGTCATTGTCATTCTGTTGCACTGTGGAGCTTCTGTCACTAAAACAAATTCCTAGTATGTGCAAACATACCTGGCAATAAAGCTCATTCTGATTCTGATTCTGATTCTGATTGTGTTGCGTCTTTCAGATGTGCAGTGTGGCCGACTTGCTCATATGCTGTTCTTATCGTTTTATACATGTTCTGCTTATAATGACATAGCTACACGCTTATGCTCTGATTAAAAGGTGGTGTGCATTCAAGCAGGTGTACTAGTCAGTTATTATAACAGACGCATTTTCTGCGGGTTGTCTGCAACAGTAATGATCACAACGCTGTACAACTGGCTGACGCGAGCTACATTTTCAACACAAATTTTAAATAAAAAATAATAGTTATCTTAGACTTGCGTTGTGTGCTCAAATACGTACATTTTACAATACCGCCATAACCATCTTCAGCAACTGTCGTGCAGGGGTGCGTTTCCCGAAAGCAATATGGTCGTAAGCTCCGTCGTTACCAATAGAGCTCAATGGAACTAACGACCATAGTTAGCTAACGATGCTTTTGGGAAACTCACCCCAGGTGGGTGGTCAGCAGCTACCTTGCACGGTGTAGGGAAAATGTGATTGGTACAGACTGGTCCAATCAATGGACTATGCCACTTATTTCTTAATTCATTTTTCGATATAAATATTTTTTGTGTCTATATATATTTATATTTACATATGTATATTTTCTATTCTCTATTACCTTTATTTATTTTATTTTATTTTATTTTATTCTTTTATTGTCTGTTTTTGTCTATGCACCCTGGAAGCTAATGTCACAAAAACAAATTCCTTGTATGCGCAAGCATACTTGGCAATAAAGCTCTTTCTGATTCTGATTCTGATTCTGATTCTGATTCTGATCTTCCATTCTGCTTCTCTCTCCGGTCAGCAGCAGTTTCTGTCTGTGTGATCTGACCACAGGTGGCGCCGGCGCGCTATTTACAGCAGTATTGCGTGGCGTATTAAAGTTAGGCTACAGCAAGGTTACAGCAACACTAAAATGTACTGTAAAATATTCCCGCCGAATCAACATAACCCATAATGCAATACAAATTACAGTATTTTACTGTAATATATAAATGTGGTATTGTACTGTAGGTTTTTACAGTAATGTGCTGCTAAATCTACAGTGATTTCTAACAGTGTACTATTCACATTATAATAAAATGATTTATACAAATGAAAAAAAAAAAAACCTTTTTACAGCAGTACTGGTGTCAGACTCAGGGGTTGTTCCATTCAGTGGTCATCGTCCCATATTACCTTCAGAGTTCACCTTCCACATTAACCTTAAAAAGGGCAAGACCATAAAAAAATTAATTTATTGCTATTTTTCATCTTTTTATGGCACAAATACAATTGTGCTCAAAAATGTATATACCCCTTGCAGAATATAATGTTGATCATTTTAACAATATAAAAGGGATCATAACAACTGTATGTCATTTCTTATTTAGCACTGTCCTGAATAAACTATTTAACATAACAGATGTTAATATATACTCCTCAAGTCAAAATAATAACTGAATTTATATAATTTACCCTTTTCAAAAGTTTACATACCCTTGAAGCTTAATTCTGTGTGTTGTTTCCTGGATGATCCACGACTGTTTTTTTTTCTTTTGCGATAGTAGTTCATGAGTCCCTTGTTTGTCCTGAACAGTTCATCTGCCAGTTCATTTGTCCTGTTGCTGGAAAACCAAAAAATGTGCAGGAGCTGGAGAATTTTTCTGAAGAACAGCAGGCAGCTGAACTCCTCAGGACAAACAAACGACTCATGAACAACCATCACAAAAAAACAACAAAAAAAAGCAATCGTGGATCACTCAAGAACAGTATTACAGCACAGCATTAAGACTCAAGAGTATACTTAGTATACTCTTTTAAGCAGGCTCGGGTAACCCCACTGCTTAAGAAACCAACACTGAACACCTCACTTCTTGACAGCTACAGACCGGTCTCTCTGCTTCCATTCATTGCAAAAACCCTCGAACGAGTTGTTTTCAACCAGGTATCATTGTTCTTTTCACAGAACAACTTACTGGATCCTAACCAGTCAGGTTTCAAGAGGGGCCACTCAAATGAGACTGCGCTACTGTCAGTTACTGAAGCCTTGCGGACAGCAAAAGCTGATTCTAAATCATCAGTTCTAATTCTGCTTGATTTATCCGCTGCTTTTGACACCGTCAACCATCAGATCCTCCTGTCCACCCTCTCATCGCTGGGCATCACAGGAACTCCGCTTCGCTGGTTTGAATCCTATCTCACCGGTAGGTCATTCACGGTAACCTGGGGAGGAGAGGTATCCAAAACACATCAACTGATCACTGGGGTTCCTCAGGGATCAGTTCTTGGTCCTCTCCTCTTCTCCATATACACAACATCACTGGGTCCCATCATAGAGTCACATGGCTTCTCCTACCATTGCTATGCTGACGACACACAACTCCATCTTGCATTTCAACCAGATGATCCAACAGTACCTGCACGGATCTCAGGCTGCTTGGCGGACATCTCAACGTGGATGAAAGAACATCACCTCCAGCTTAACTTGGCAAAAACTGAGCTTCTTGTTTTTCCTTGCACTCCAAACTTACAGCATGGGTTCACCATCCAGCTGGGCTCTTCCACAATCACTTCTTCAAACTCAATCAGGAATCTGGGTGTCATCTTTGATGACCAGCTGTCTTTCAAAGATCATATTGCAAAGACTACTCGATCTTGCAGGTTTGCTTTGCACAACATCAGAAAGATCAGGCCCTTTCTAACAGTGCAGGCTACACAACTTCTTGTCCAGGCCCTTGTCATCTCCAGACTGGACTACTGCAATGCTCTTTTGACTGGTCTTCCATCATGCACAATCAAACCTCTACAAATGATTCAGAATGCAGCAGCACGGCTGGTCTTCAACGAGCCCAAAAGAGCCCATGTTACACCTCTCTTTATCTCCTTGCACTGGCTCCCAATTGCAGCTCGTATCAAGTTCAAGACTCTGATGCTTGCATATAGGACAACCACAGCTACTGCACCTGCTTATCTGCACTCGCTATTGCAAATCTACACCCCCTCCAGAACTCTGAGATCTGCTAGTGAGCGACGCCTTGTGGTACCATCACAGAGAGGTGCTAAATCACTATCCAGAACATTCTCTTTTACTGTTCCTGGCTGGTGGAATGATCTTCCTACCCCTATCCGGATGCTGATTCCCTGACAAGCTTCAAGCGACAGCTTAAAACTCATCTCTTTCAACTCTATTTGCTGTTACCATAAAAAAAAAAAAAAAAAAAAAAAATTAATTAATCTCTTTATTCCTTCCCTTTCTAGCTTGTACTTGTCTGAAGCACCACTTGAAATCTGGTATTATAGCACTGCCTGTGTCTGTTTGTCTCCTTAAGAAGAATCGCTCTATGTTCTCCCAACTGTATGTCGCTTTGGACAAAAGCGTCTGCCAAATGCCTAAATGTAAATGTAAATGTAAATTTACTTTTGAATGGAGTCATTTTCATGAATTCAGCCATTTTGTCTTGTGGAGTATATATAAACATCTGTTGTGTGAAATAGCTTATTCAGGATAGTACTAAATAAAAATAACATGCAATTTTCAAGATTTCTCTTATTTAGTTATAATTATTAGCATTTTGCATATTCTGCAAGGGGTATGTAAACTTATGAGCACAACTGTAATACAATTTCAATACTTGTTTAGAAACATCACTTTAATTTTTAAATGTAATGTTTGTTTTCCCCCAGGATACGTCACCCTTTTGGGGGTATAATTAACTGGAAAAAATAATTCTCGTTTGCCAATGTGTATTACAATGATTTAACTCAATTTTAAAAACATTTATTTTCTCATAACTTAAACTAGACATTCTTCATAGAATTCTGCTGAATAATAACCTATATACTGTATCATATTAAATACGCAAATTTCGGTAAACATAGATTATGAAAAATGTAAAAACCTATATTTATGAACCTATAAAATGTCAACAAACATAGGATAACGATTAACAACTTTTTAAACTTGTAAGTCCCTCCAAGTATTGAAAATGTGTGATGTATATCAACATTTATCAGAAGGCCAATAGATTATACACTATAGGTGTGCTGTCATGTTGTATTTAATAGCTACCTTGACACAAAACTGTACATACTGTGTGTGAACATCTCACCAACTTGAAGTTCAACTTCTGTATACAGGTAGCTAAAAAGAAGATAAAAACCAACGTTAAAATTGGGGTTATAAGGGATGAGTCACGATTTTATATATATATATATATATATATTAGGGTTGTGTCACGATTTTGGAATATTCAATTAGTTGATTTAATAATTGAATATCGAATAGGTTGTGATTTGTATTTATATATATATATATATATTTTTTTTTTTTTTTTTTTTTTTGAGGACAATAATCTTCCATGTTTTGGAGGTGGCGAGTTCATGTGGTGCTACCAATAACGCACCTAAAAGCTGTCATAGACAACAGAACACCTCACTGTCTCACGTGCACACTATAGATTTGCGTCAGGATTAAACAGTCAAAACTTTTTCTCAGGCAGCTGAGTGATTTCTTCAATCTAGCGCTAGCAGTAGCCTGTGACAAAAAAAAAAAAAAAATGTGCCGAAGGTAGATACACACAACTACACCGAGCTTTCAACCGAGATCGGCCCATAGAGAAAACGCTGTCCGTCAGCCAGAAGTGTTTTGTAGAGTCGGGACTGAGCCGACAGTGCCGCATTTCAGCCAGAATCAGCCCGAATGTGCTTGCTTTCCGGGATGTTCATGCTCATTTTTGATGTCCTTGCAGTTGAATTATGCGAATCAGTGGACTATTATGTTAATAAGTGTCATACATTTGGTTATATAATATTAATGTTTCAGCACATTACAATCATTATATAGCTTGAGTTAAGATCTCTTGAGTTAAGTCTCTTCCCTAATGAATTAAACAGTTTGTTAACGTACAGACTGAGATCGTCTCTCGCCCTCTGTATCTGTAGCCTATGTATGCTATTTTTGTCTGAAATGCCCACCCCTAATATATATATATATATATATATATATATATATATACACACACACAAGGCTTGACATTAAGCTTTGACATGTGCTTGTCATTAAGTAAATCAGTCAATCACATTCAATTTTTTCTTGTCCGGGGCAAAAAAATGCCTTATTTTTTCTTTGGCGTAAATGTAATCCATTCCAGTCTTATCACTATTCTATGAGGTCTTATTTTAATCAGCATATTTGTGATATTTGCTTTAAACTTTTTAACTTCATGAAGGCCAATATTTTCCCAACCTTACTAAATGTATGTGAATTATTTACGGCAAATTCTTAAATTTTATCAATACATTTAGTTAGAATAATTAGACTCTGTTTAAATCAGTATCAACCAACTCCATTTTTCCACTGCAGAGGAAAACAAATTGAAAGCTTAAAATGTATTTACTCAGACTGTTTAATGAAGATAAGAGGTTCCAAAAAATGCATTTACACATTTAAATTGCAAATGCATAATGTGGTAAAATTAATTAATGCTTTACTTTTTTAACATATTCATCTAAAATGTTGGTAAAATTAAATAATTTTTAAAACATGAAACTAAATGACCAATAGGTGGCGGTAAGTGACTGTCTTAATGAGTGACTCACGGATTTAGACAGATTCAACTAGTTCTTCAAATGGCTATTCATTCAATAAATAAAGCAATTGATTGTTTTTATGAATGGCTCGGAGATTCACGATTGTTCTGCTGTGGCTTTGCGTGGAACTATTTTCATTAGCAAAACGGTCATTGATGTGTCTAAAATGTAAGTCAGTTAATATTAACCACTAGTTTATTGAATTGCTGTTATATAAAATCAGTGTCACATTTGCAGTGGTAATGGTGCTTGTTAGTGTGATGTTGCTTACCTATGTTATATACAATATTTTTTTAATTTTTTTCTAACACAGTATGTTTGTTCATGTTTGTTTCTTTGTGTTTTCTGTTGCGCCTATTAGTTTTGATTTCGCGTGCAAAAGCCTCAACTGACGCAGCCTTGATACTGTCCATTTTCATCTACAGTTGTAATACAGTCAGAATCATTCTCACCAAAGTTTCGGTGCTGCGCTAGTTATTGTTTTTTTTTTTGTTGTTGTTGTTGGACAATGAAACTAAACTCTTGGTTTTAGAACACAACCAGATTTTGAGCCTTTCCTTTTATAGAACAGTGGCCAGGTTACTATGTTTTTTTTTTTTTAGGAAAACATCTCCTGACTCGCTCCTCCAAAACATCCCAAAGTACCTCAATAATATTCAGATCTGGTGACTGTGCAGGCCATGGGAGACATTCAGCTTCATTTTCATGTTCGTCAAAGCTCTCTGTCAGCGGTCTTGCTGAGTGTATGAGTGCATTATCATCCTGATACACAGCATCACCTTCAGGGTTCAATGTTTGAACCATTGGGTGCATATAGTCAACTTTCACACTCTGCTCTTACTGCTGCAATGTGCAATAAGTGAAGATTGGCCACTAGCTGCACAAATATAGTCATGCAACCTCCAACACTATATTGGCCAGTGTTTCACTTTCATTGTCCAACCCCTATATATATATATATACACACACACACACACACACACACACATACATACATACACATATATACATACATACATATATATTATTGTTGTCACGATACTAGAATTGCCAATTTCGATACAATACTTAAAAAGGTATTGATATTCGATACAATTTGATACCACGGGGAATAACTGCCACAACATTAAGGCCTTAATTTGTGCTTTTTATTAGAAGATATTAATATAAGACTAAAACATGAAACTGAGCCTAAATGAGGTATATTTTTACATGAACAAAAACATGTTGTGTAGGTCACAAGCCTCTATTTCAAGGCAGATGCATGTTAATAGAATCATCATTTAATGAACCAGAGTTATCATAAACAGCAGTATTTTTATGAGCTGATTTCGATTTGGGATTTAATTAACGTAATCACCGATCAGCGCATAGATCTCTATATGGTAAAAAAGTGCAAACGTGCATCACAGGCTCATTGATATTACATGAGGATTAATTAATATATATTTTATATTGTTCTCTTGTCTAGCTAGATAAATGTGCGCTATTAGGGACATATCGTTTTTGGAGAGGGGATCGAAGCTTTGCAGGACACGGAGGCGCCAGTGCCATCATTTGCTTTTTCAGCGAAAATACCTCACAAATATGATAAATATATAAATGGAATGCTTTAAATCATTATTTAACAAAATAAAACTCCTGCCACGTTCTTTGTCGACCAAACCCGTCATTTGTACTCGCCATTTTTCAGTATTTACCATATGCAAATGAGCGTAGGTGAGACGACTCAGGGCTCCGTTGGAACTTTATTTGCGTGCAGTCAGTGTGTCAGCTTCGGAGAGGACAGAGATAATGTGAAAGCGAAGCATGTCCAACTCATGTTGGACATGAGTTTTGGAATCGTTTCAGATTTTTCAGAATCGATACGTATCAAAATATCGATATTTTTGACAACACTAATATATATATATATATATATATATATATACACACACATTTATACTACGGAGCCGATGAATGCCTGAATCTGATTGGCTGATGAACGTTCTGAAGGTGTGCATTATTTTCAGGGAAACGCACGGCGAACGTAGTTCCCGGCAGCTTCTAACCGCATTACACGTTTATATCACTTCGCCACACTATTTCAGTTATTTCAAAGGTCCTTACAGCCTTGAAATATATCATCCGATCGATGTCTTGAGGTGTGGTAACCGTAGTATAAGCGGAATAATTGACTTCGCTCCGCTGAATTCCTAGAAAATAATGCACACGTCGTCAATTATTCCTTACATATACAGACCTGCCAACCCTGGAAATATGTTTTGAGTAGCCGGTAAATAATAATTTTTTGTTAGATGTTTATTTGGAATGAATTATTATATTTCAATTAATATGTATTTACAATATATTTAGTTCACCTACTGTTAATATTAAATTATGAAAAGTGGTTTGAATGAATGATTTAAAGCCTCTCATAAATACTTCACTTTTCATTACTGGGTGAATCTATTTTTTCAACCACAAATACATTTTTTAACAGAATCGTTTCGCCATCTAGTGGCGAAACAATGCAATCGACAAGCATTATTTAAGTGTCAGTAAACATTCAAAATATGTATTTTGATCGCTACCATTGACATCTGTGTTTATATCTTAACTAAACTTTGATACCAGTATTTCTGTGATAATATGAACGAATACATAAGCAATAATGTGTATCTTAGTTAAAAAGACTGTTGTGCGTTACATGTAGACCTAACATTACTGTTTGCTCTGTGTGTGCGGCAGCGCGAATGCAGATCCGGTAAGACTTTTTCAAAGGTTTATTAGATCGTTGTCATTTAAAATGACCTAAACGTGCAGCAGTGTCCAAGTACGCGAAACATTTGGACTAAAGCCCTACTAGGACGCTGTTCAGTGCAGTTATATGAACACAAATTAACCGCAGCAGATGTGGCTGAATTTGAATGCATGTTTTTATTAAATTCATCCGTTCGTTTAGATTAACACGACTCCAGAGGATTCATTTAACACACTTTTCCACATCCACCCCAACCCGTTTACCTTGAGAAGATAGAAGTCTTCTTTTTTAAAAATCGTACAGTGGGTGTAAACCGTTACGGGACAGAGGCGGGCGGGATTGACGCATTTGTCAATCATCCCGCTCGCTACAGTAGATGGGGAATGAACCCAGCGCTCTGATTGGTCGAACTCCTCTTTCATTGCTGTTGCTTGATTTAAATCCTGTGCATTCACAAAGACGTCACCAAGTTTTTGCGTAGTTTAGAGTGACAAATCGTAGCAGCGTATTTTGAAGTCAAAATGCGTACCCGCTACGCAAAATGCGTACGTTGGCAGGTCTGTATATATATATATATATATATATATATATATATACACACACACACACACACACACACACACACACACACAAACACATTGAAAAGTGAACAGTTGGATCAACTTAAAAAAAAATTACTTCAATTGGTAACACCTAAATATTTTAAGTTTTTTCAACTTTATCAACTCAATTTTCATAGATCATACACACTTACATAATTTTAGTTCATTCAACTCTAATATTTACATTATTATAACTTTATCCAACTTAAGCAGTTGAATTAACTTTTCAAAATTTTAGGTGTTACCAATTCAAGTAATTTTTGGAAGTTTTTTTAACCTAATATTCCTAACCTAAAGTTTCCTAAAGTCAATTCAAATTAAATTTAAATTTCTCATTGAACTTAAATGCATTTCCCTAACCATATTACTTACTTACCTGTAAAAACATTACAATTTCAAACTTCATCAATCATTTTTAACTTTAATTTAATGTTACATGCAAATGCAATAAAGCTCAAAGACTCAAAAGGCATTAGAAATTATTGTTTGTTAAATTTGTTAAATTATATTATTCCATGGAATGTCTGGATACTGGATTCTGATTGGCTGGCAGGTATGCATTAAAATCGTTTAATGCACAGGTAGTTCCAAGTCAGTTTAATCACCGTTTAATCTATATTAATGCGCTGCTTTAATTGATGCACGCAAACGCACACTGAGAGAGAGAGAGAGAGAGAGAGAGAGAGAGAGAGAGAGAGAGAGAGAGAGGGGAGATCGTATTGTGCTGCGCACATATAAACTTGTTGTCAGGGCTTCCTCTCGATTCATATTAATCAAATAGCCTGGATAAAAGATCGCTACATAATATTCCCCCACTTCACGTCGGGCGGTTATTAGCCTCCACGTCATGCATTAAAATCCTTTAATGCACGGCAAACCGTTGATTATCCCTTACATAATATACTTTTACGATTACGATCAAGCTATGGAAAATAAAAACAGCTTTGGAAAGGGCTTGAACCCAGCTTTCGTATGCCATCAAAAACCAAAAATGGTACAATTTTACCATGTGTTGGGTTTTCCCAGATCGTATTACATATTTGTAGCAACAGCCAAAAATACATTGGATTGAATAAAAATTATAGTTTTTTATTATAGTTTTATTATAGTTTTATTATAGGATATTAAGTAAGTTTGAATATATTTCCTACTGTAAATTTATCCAAAATTAATTTTTGATTAGTAATATGCATTGCTAAGAACTTTGTTTGGACAACTTTAAAGGCGATTTTCTCAATATTGTGATTCTTTTGCAAACTCAAATTCAAGATATTTAAATAGTTATATCTTGACCAAATATTGTCATTCAGATGATGTATAAACCTCAATTTAAAAAAAAAAAATTCCTTAACACTGGTTTTGTAGTCCAGGGTCACATTTATGAAATGTTTAGAACAGCTTAGTGGTTATGCTGTGAACTGAAGCAGAAAAAATGTTCTTGGAATATTCTGAATATTTTTTAGGTTTCTTTGATGAATAGAAAGTTCAGAAGAACAGCATTTATCTGAAATAGAAATATTTTGTAATATTATAAATGTATTTATCATTGTTTTTGGTCAATTTAAAACATTCTTGCTAAATAAAAGTATTAACCCTCTGGTTGTGTTCAGATTCCTGTTATAATCGTGGTGTTGCCAGTCAAAAATTACCGGACACCAAACAACTGCTTATAAATCTCTCATTATGCTATATTATCACCAAATACTGGATTCATTCTTTTTGTCAGAAAAGACAAAACACATCTTGAATTTTTACCTCAGTGTTTCTCCTGACTTTCTTATGTGTGCTGTTTCTCTTTTACAAAAGAGACAGGCAGTGCGGTTTTAATAGCACACACAACCCATTATCAAATGCTGTTTATGTATAAGATAATAAATGTGAATGTATAAGAATCACCATTCTTGCATTGCTTCTGATTCCTCACTGGTCATTTTATTTCTTTATTTCATTTAATCTTCTGTCCTTCGGTCTATCCAATGATTGTAAACAGTGCCATTAGGTCCGTCAGACCCAAAATATTTTAGCGGCAATGTGACCAAAATATTTAAGACTGGTAAGATAAAATGTTTTTAGTGGTAAGATAAAACATGATTTAAGAATACCCTTTTACTCATTTTGTTGTGTAGTCAATAAATAAACTCTAGCTATGATTCTGTCTAAACATTTGTAAACATTTTTTATTTATATGTCAAGATTTTTAATTAATGTCTCTTTATCATTCCTCTGCACATCTCCATCAAATCAGACCCATATAATGTGCAAAACTGAAATTCATAGTCATTCAACAGTCATTTCCTTTTTTCTTGTCTGGAAACAGATGACATCCTTTCCTATTTTAAAGCAAGCACATTCTTATAGCTCCACTTTAGAGATATCTGAGATATTAATATTACCTTAACTTGCAGCACACAAAATTGGCTAAGGTCTGTATTGTTGTGTTAAGCAATTATGAGTAATTATCTTTTTTTATTATTAGATTTTGTATCATCTTCCATATATATATATATGTGTGTGTGTGTGTGTGTGTGTGTGTGTGTGTGTGTGTGTGTGTGTGTGTGTGTGTGTATTCAAATGACCTAAATTTCCAACTTGAGGAAAATTTTATATTTAATCTTTGCAATTTAATTTCATCTAACCTGTTAATCACATAGTACAATACAAATACAAAGTAACATTCCACCAATGAATATTGCATCACAAGTGCCTATTTGCCTTGTAATAGAAAGGCATTAACGTTTATTTCTTACTGATTTTGTCTACTACAGTTTTCATTTTGCCTTCATCAATTCAAGGTAAGATATTTCCAAACTTTACATTTAAGCAGTATTTTTTTTTAGTTTCAACAAAACTAAGTAATATATTACTTGTATTCATTTTGGGAAGTATATGTACCTTGCAGTAGGACTTGTCCTTATTGTCATAAGATCACAAAAGGACCCGTTTACTGTTAATCAGTTGTCCCTTATTATTTTAGGAAAATAACCTTGATATTAATTTCGTAGACATTCAAGTTCAGAATGGGGCAAAAATGTTACAATGAAATCTTACTGCAATCTTAATGAAAGGTCTTGGTCCTTTAAATATATACACTACAACTATCTCTTAGAATGAGCTCTGAAAAGAGAGAGATGCACAGGAGATATGTGCATGCTTGGAGAACCATGAGGCAGGCACTAACCAGATCTCCAACTCACCTGGAGAGTAATCCACCAGTTGAAGTCCAATCACTTGACCTTCCACTTGAAGAACAATCACAAGATGACGTTGATGTTGACAATGAAGTGACACCAGCTGATATGGTGATGACTTGTGGGGAGCATTCATCTGACACTGACCACCATTTGCACTCTGAAAATGTGGAAGAACAGTCAAGAGCAGTGCCATGGGAGGCCATTAACAGCTTGAATGAATGCTTGGATTCTGACCTCGAAGAAGAAGCAGAAGAAGACAGTAGGGACACGTCACTGGCAGAAGAACTGTCCACCTGGGCCAGTGAATACCACATAAAACATAATGCACTTGACAACCTGCTCAAATTGTTATAAAGGCATGGGCACGATGAATTACCCTTGACTGCCCGGACTCTTCTGCACACTCCCCGGCAACTTGACATAAAGCAGTTATCTGGAATGGAATACGTTCACTTTCCACTAACACAGAAATGACAAGAAGCATTAGAAAGTTACGCTCTTGATGTAGCTGAAGTCGATTGTCTTGATTTATCATTCAACATCGATGGATTACCCCTGTACAAGAGCTCCAAAACCTGTATGTGGCCAGTCCTTTGTGCAGTCATGTTGGATCCTGTCACCATTTTCCCCACAGCTCTGACATGTGGTGTTAGTCGACCAGCAGATCTTGGCTTTTTGGAAGACACAGTAAGGGAACTGGGCCATCTGATGAATCATGGGATTCACTACATGGGAAGAAAAATCCAAGTGAATTTGAGGTGCTTTGTTTGTGATGCTCCAGCTCGTGCATTAGTGAAAAATATCAAACTGTTCTCCGACCGACGTGAGCAAAAAGGTGTGTGGTTTAACAGGGTCACATACCAAGAAACTACTGACCTCAAACTCCGGACAGATGAAACATTCAGAAATCAAACACAAGTTCAGCATCATCGTGGGAACACACCTCTGGTTCATCTTCCCATAGACATGGTGCAGAGTTTTCCAACTGATTGCATGCACCAGGCTTGTCTAGGTGTGATGAAAAGACTTCTTCTCATCTGGACCAAAGGAGACAGAGCTGTGAGGGTTTCAGCCAGCCAAATCCTAGAGATTAGTGCAAGACTGCTGTCTCTTCGGAAATGCATCCCATCTACTTTTGCCCGAAAGCCTAGAGGTCTTGAGGAGCTGGAGAGGTGGAAGGCAACTGAGTTTCGTCAGTTCCTTCTGTATACAGGCAAGATTGTGTTAAAGGGTATACTGCCAAATGAGATGTACCTGCACTTCCTTTCATTCAGCGTGGCCATGGTAATCCTGGTATGTCCAAGACTTGTGCAGGAACATTCCAAATACGCCCATGATCTCCTGCAATACTTCACAGGAAAAGAGTTCCTTGTGTACATGTCATGCTGCACATAGCAAGAGATGCTGGCAACTTCGGTGGTCTGGAAAACTGTAGCGCCTTCATGTTTGAGGACTATCTGCAGACACCGAAGAGGATGGTGCGTTCAGGCAGAAACCCACTTGTTCAGGTTACTAGAAGGCTGGAAGAGAGGAGCAAACAAAAAAAAACAACTGTTGAAAAAACCTCTACAAAGACCCAAGACTGTGCATATGTCCTCAGTGGGGGCCAATGCTGTGAAGTCCTACAAGTGGCGGACAAGGAACAAAGAGTGCTTCGCCGTGTTTGCCTGCACTTTGCACCAAAGCACACTGGATTCTCCTTCCTTGGGATGTACAGCAGGTAAGTATGTGATGGTGAAAGAATAAGTGCTTTCTGAAAGTAATGCAGTCTAACACAGCAGCCCAATTGTCATTAAATGTGCAGCAAGCAAAGCTGTGCAAAGATTGAACAACAGCATCACAAAGAACATTTTAACCATCATGAGAATACAATTTTTTTTGCTGAACTTTACATTTGTGTTTCCTCTAAACGGGGACCAGGCATATATTTGAATATTCTGTCTTCAATGAGTAATGGCACTTTTTATTTTATTTTTATTTTCGCTACCCAAGCTTCTGCAAAGGTGGTTGGGTAGTCCGTCCTGTTGAGGAAAAGCCATCATTCATTTAGTGACTAAATATTATTAACTCAGTCAGACCATGAGTCAGTGAAACCACTCTTAGTTCGTACATTCTTTTATCTTAAACATCACGCGAAGCCAGTTTTGCTGAGCAGATTTGTTTTAGTGTTTACTGTAGCATAAAATCTGGAAAAGATATGGAGAGTACCAAACAGACAGTAAATGCTGTTAGCCGGTCACAAAACTGCCGAAAAATAACACAAGAATAAAATCAAACGAATACACAAAAGTAAATGAAGAGCAGTCTCCATTAGCACGTGGTGGGTATAACCACCTGTAGAACACAAAATAGTGCTACATACTGCTTTACCCTTCTAAACACAATAAGTTGTCTTAAAACATTTCTGGTGAAATACAATTGACTTTAAACAAAAATAAAGTGATATCTTACGATTTTCTTAACCTACTGACCGGAGACATTTTCCACCTACCATCCTTCTCAACAGCTGGAGTGAACTGAGAAGATGGCGGTCTTCATACACTGTACACCCTTCTTGCCTGTAGATGTCTCCCCTCTTTCCAAGATGAGTTATTGAAATGAACAATCAACATAGAATTATTTTTTTTCTTTTCTTTTCTTGAAAAACATTTTATAACAAAAACAAGCATTTTGTCAACAATTCACACACAGTTTCTTGTTTCTTTTTTTCCTCCGTTACATCAGCAATGAATGTGATCTAAGGTTTGGCTTCCTTCTCTCAGCATATGCATCAGCCCTTATGGAGTCCCTGAAATTGCAATATTGCAGATCACCGCAGGCTCTACGAGAATGAAGCACTGTCTTGTCTTCACTACACCTGCTCCCCTTTCCAGATCCCTCCAAAGAATCAACAAGGATGATGCTGTTGGCATGTATCTAGCACAACATTCGCGATTTAACACAAGCTAACATGCTAGTGCCTGAACGTTACTAAAAGATTTTTAAATGCGGTAGATGGTATATTTTTCTATTGGTAGCATATTTTATATATATATATATATATATATATATATATACAGTCGAGCCCGAAAGGATTCATTCTAAATTGTAACTTAAAATTTTAAACTTTTATTCAACCAGCAATTTTTTTTTTTTGACCGGAAATGACACCGGCTTCTCCCAAAAGGTAATAAGACGATGTATAAGAGGCATCTTTGTGGAAAAAAATTATTACTCTTCTTTACATTAGAACAAAAAGTGGCGTGTTTAAAATGATTCACACCCTTCTCAATATTCAATAGAAATGTATTGGCTATTACAGCAATCAAACACTTCCTATAATTGCTGGCCAGCTTTTCGCATGTCTCCACTGGTGTTTTTGCCCATTCACCTTTAGCGATGAGCTCCAGCTTTTTCAGGTTGGAGGGTGTCCTTGCCATCACCCTGATCTTTAGCTTATTCATATTTTTTCCACAATGATGCCTCTTGTACATCGTCTCATTATCTTTTGGGAGAAGCCGGTGTCATTTCTGGTAAAAAAAAACTTGCTGGTGAATAAAAGTAACTTTAAATCAGAATTTACCAGGTGTATGGATAATTTTGGGCTTGACTAATATATATGTATATATATGTATATAATGTATTTATGTGTATATATATGTATGTATGTATATATATGAATCTTGGCAAGTCAGAAAGTGCTTTATACAATTTTTTTTTTTTATTTATTATTTCTTTATTTATCTGTGGATCAAACCTTTGATACCATTTGTAAAAACCTAATATGTTAAAAATGAAACAAGTTCTCTTTTTTTTTTGATGTGGGTGATTCATGCAAATTTGTGCATATTTTATTAGATTTAGTCAAATCACCTTATTTGTATATTTACACATAACATCTGCTAAAATCTGTAATGCAAAAAATGTTGCAATTCTTAATGCATCTTAAATCATCTGGGTAAGTGTGTTGATATCTATTAGTGAGTTTTGTGTTGTTTTTTAACTCTGTTCATCTGGGGTGTCTCGCTGCAGTTGCGTCCCATCACTGAATGAATGAATGAATCATGCTTAAAAAACAAAACATTACTAAGTTCACTTTTGAACTCTGCTTTAGTTTTAATTGTTTGATCACTATTTTCAGGTGAGAATTGGCCTTAACACGTCAATAACGGCAGAACAGTTTGGCCGTGTCAAATGGACAGACCCTAGAAAGGCCACAAAAGATCTTTTAATGGCAGTGTTTGGACGAATCACACTTTCAACACACTGCTACACAGGAAGATGCTCCAATGCCTTCAAAGACAGAACAGGGAAGCCTCCATTGGAGTCGGAAAAGGTGTCTGACATCATCAGTAAGTCATCTTTCTAAAGAAAAACCCTTTTGGCAAGATATTTTAAGATAATCAGAACAATTCAAAAATTACTGGAAAATGATCTACTTTTTAGAGAAATATACTCTTTCTTTCTTTTTTTTTTCCCCTCAGTTGCTTAATGATTCTGACACTTAAAGATATCGGATATAGGAAATTTACAAAATTAGTCAACTATTAGTAACTTTTCGGCAATTGCAGCAAGAGATGCAAACTACTCAACTCAGCAAAAATAGTGGCTATAAATGCATAAAGGACTCAGGGATGCTAATATACAATGTGTTAAAAACACATACTAAATATAGATGCTAGCTGTGCATTAAACAATTTTATGCAAACATCCAGTGTGTAGCGTAGTTCAATAAAATCACTGAATGCATTGCTAGCCATGGATTTTCCTGCTTATACCATGGCCATTTGTCAGTCTTTAAAACTTAAAGGAGAAGTTCACTTCCAGAACAAAATTGTACAGATAATTTACTCACTTCCTTGTCATTCAAGATGTTCATGTCTTTCTTTCTTTAGTAATAAAGAGATGTTTTCTGAGGAATGTTCTCCATATAGTGGACTTCAGTGGAGCCCATGAGTTTGAACTTCCAAATGCAGTTTAAAAACCGCTTCAAAGAGCTTTAAATGATCCCAGCTAAAGAAGAGAAATTATCGGTTATTTTCTAAAAAAAAAAAAAAGTACAATTTATATACATTTCAACCTCAGATGCTCGTCTTGTCTATCTGTGCATCAACTCTATGTATTCTGGTTCAAGACAATTAGGGTATGCTGAAAAACTCCCATCTCATTTTCTCCTCCAACTTCAAAATCATCCTTCATCGCTGCAGAAGAACAGACCCAGTGTTTACAAAGTGAGTATGCATAGATGATCAAATGCCCTTTACAAAAAAAGGTAAAACAGCGATGTTAGACGATCTTTAACATGTCATGAACATCTTGGAAGACATGGGGGTGAGTAAATTATCAGGGATTTATTTATTTTTTGGAAGTGGAGTAATCCTTTAAGGAGTCTTATTGTGAACATAGATGCCCACAGCATTCCTCAATAATTGATATGGTTTGTGAACTTATGTTCTGTTTATTTCTTTCTTTTACAGGTAACATCAAAAATACATTTAGTGTCGAAACGAGCCTCATAAAGAAGGCCATCTCACAGAAATGTGCAGATGAACACAAGATGGCAAAAAGGCGCAGTGATGATTGTGTGTGAGTGTGTGTAAATACTGTAGTTTACAGTTATTGCTACAGTTATTATAGATATAGTTATAATATTTATGCTTTTTCTTTTTTTGGTGAAAGCCTGTAATTATTATAATCTGAACATAGTAAAAAAAGCAAATTCAGTGTAATTCAGCTGTTCATATGAAAGAATACATTAAAATACTATTGAAATTAAAACAGAACATGCATTTGTTGATTTGTCTTGTATTTCAGTTGCACAACAATGAACAATGTACATTAAGGTGAGTTAAAGTAAACCGCAAGACACAAAACTATTAGTTAGTAATAAATACAATAAAAAGTGTACCTTGAGGATGCTTCAATATTCTTGAAAGATGCTTTAAAATAAAACAGCAGAAATTATTCTACAGGATATTCATGTCTTGTCCTATAAGACAATTCCTGTTGGAATCCTTTAGGAACGGTTCCAAAATATGATAGAAATTCTAATTGGAATCCCTTAGGATTTTTTGCCAAGGGGATCAGCATTAATATGACGAGCTGCAGCTCAAAATACATGTTAGTTGGAAACATTGTGCATTTATGATGGAGTTTGTAGCTTGAGTTTTGCTGTATCATCTGTTTGTTGTTGGCTGTGCATTATGACTCCCAATGTAGTTATAAATAATTTGTAAAATGTTTTTAACATAATTTTTTACGCATTTTAGTATTTAATGTCATTTTCATTCAGATTTCAGGTAAACATTTTTATTTACAGTAGAAAAAGCTTTTTTCATTTTTTTTTTTTCATTATCATTATTGTAATATTAAATGTAATGTTCTATTAAACTATTTCTGTATATTTCATATACAGTGAAAACACATTTTAAATATATTGTAAACAGTAGTTTATTCATGTAATTTACTTAATGTACTTAATGTAGTTTCTTAAACTTATTTCCATATTTTACATATTTTTAAGCATTTTGATACATATGCAGTTCATGCTGATCTGTCCTTATGCAGCTGAAACACACACACACACACACACACACACACACACACACATATAAACACACACACTTCCTGCATCAGTCATATATTGACAGCAGTATCGAGTGTGTTGTTATCTCTGCTCGTAAAGGTTTGATGTGTTTCTAGCGCCACCTAGCGATCATTAAACAACATCATCACTGAACGACAGCACAGGATTGATTCATAATACACAACCAGATAACTGAGATGAAGAAGACTGAACTGTAATATTACATAAAAGCACCATTCAAACCATTTAATGTTTATTTCACTGTCCATATGTGACCCTGGACCAAAAGAAGTGAGGAAATCGATGAATAATAAATAACTTAATGTAGTAGCTGCGTTAGCATTTTTGTTGCAACCTGTTTCCCCCGACACATTCATTGTTAATTATTTTTGCTGGTGCTTTGTGGCAAGATGTTGCGTTGCGTCTTTCAGATGAGGTGTGGCCACCTGCTCATGTTTTTCTTATCGTTATGTACTGCTTTTGACGACATACGGACTTCCGCTCTGATTAAATGGTGGTGTGTATTCAAGCAGCTGTAATTGCGGTGGTCAGTTTTGATAACAAATGCATTTTTCCGTGAATGTGCGCTCGCTTGATGTGCTTGTGGCTGGACATCACGCAAGTTATGTTGTTTAGACCTTCGTATCAAAGAACCTGAAAATATAAAAATAGATATTCCCAAATATTTAATATAGGCTATAGAGCTATATTAAGCTGTGAAAGGAACATTTTTGAGGGCTGAACACAACAGCTGTTACACTCTAAAAAATGCTGCTGGGGCATTTACCAAGGGGGACCAACAAAAGTAACACAACAGTACAAACTTGATTTTTTTTTTAGGACACTCTCGTTTTTATTAAATATACATGACTATGATCTTGTTAATATGTAACTGCACGCATATTTTGTCCTTTATCTTTACAAAAAAATTATTAAATGACATTTTCATTTTAAATTTAAGTTTCATCAAATGTTTCAAAGCTCGACTGTACAAACTCGAATTGTTTAAAATGCATTTATACAATTTATTTTTATAAAACATCTTTTAACAGAATGAACAATATGAAAATTAAATTAACAAAATAAATTGTCAACAATGTAACAGTAGGCCTATTCATGTTTCCATCCAGTTGTTTGTATGCATACATTCAAAATGTGCATAAAAACATCTGCAAGCACTGCATATTCATAGGTGAAGGTGGAAAAGATAAGGCATGGCTAAAACTTAAATATGACTAGAAAATGCGATGTAGCAACTGTCACTGATGTTCGTGACAGATAGGTCATGAAACACTTGCTGTCACTGTAAGGGGACAAAAGTAAGTGTTACTCTCGTCCCTGCAGGAACTCCTGACATTTAAACCCGATTTACTTCTATTCTGAAAAACTGAAAAGGCGTCAGGATGTGTTACAGCACTAAATAACCTGCAAATGAATCATTACTGTGACACATTAAACGAGAAACACAACACAAATAATTAAAAAAAAAATGACAGCTTCCATAATTTAATTAGTATACTCTCAAACTGCTTTCTGGACCTAACTGCCGGAATCAAAGACGAAATCACAAGATATTTCTCAGCTCCGTCAAGGGCTGTGTGCTGAATGCACTGTCATAGTTTGGAAAACAAATGTAGTCAGGGCTACTATATAGCCTACCTGTATAAGTGTAATGTAATTAAATGGTTCGTTAAAAACTACAAAAAAAGCATTAAAGTTTTCCTCCATTTTTTTTTTTTTTTTTTACAAAATCACAAACACATGCACCACCTCAGCCCCATCCCAAGTAAGAATGACACCATATAAATACTGTATAAGAAATTTTTATTTGAATTTATTATTGAAAAAAAACATCAAATGCATAAAAACACTATAGAAACTCTAAGAACTCTCAGGACCTCAAGTTTATCCTAAAAGAGGGACAGAATAAATGAAAGAGAGAGATAAAGAGGGGACACATAGTTAGTCAGGTCTCAGTGATCTCAATGGTAAGTGGTAACAACATTTGGAGCATACCTTATAGAAATTCATTGATGTAGGGCCTGCTCTCTTCTTCCACCATGGCATGTTTATAAACTTCTCAGTTTCTCTCCCCAGCTCACTGCAGTATTTTCAGAAAATATTTCAAAAAGAAAATTGTCAGTCTGGTATATGTGGTACTAGTTTGCCTATTTAAACTTGAATCTTAGCACAAAGACCAGGTGATGACAAAAAAAAAAAAAACAGTTCTATGTGATTAAATAGTCACTTTATTCACACCACATTTTCACTTTTTGCAGACTTTATTATGCTGTAGATGTACCTTTAAACTAATACAATTTTACATTTTTGAAATGACAAAAAAAAAAAAAGTTTTATAAAGTTTAACCCTTATGTGTTGTTGGAGACGTTTTTGTCCACTATGGGGTGCTGTTGCGTCTTAATTTGGCCACAACTTTGTATGCGTTTCACCAAATGGAATGATTTTTGGTAAAAAAAAAAAAAAAAAATCTTATTTTGACACATATTTTGGGACAATGCTTTGAAATTTCTCAAAAACTCAACGATACACTCTGAGCAAATTCGCTATACTGTTATGTTTTGGATGAAAACATCCACTAAATTTCACTTTTTTTCTTTTTTTAAAGTAGTTTCTGGCTCATATATGAAGTTATGGAGTATAACAGCATGTTATATGTGTGTGTGAGAGAGAGAAAGACCTTTGCACACTTACCTTGATGCATCTGAGAAAATCTAAATGTGCACCTCAGCTTTCACAACTACATTGAGTAAACAAAAACAGAGTCAGTGTATTTATGCACCTGCTGCCTTTTGATGGTGAGAAGTGCGGACGGTCTATGGTCTAAAAAATGTCATTATAATGGAAGTCAATGGGGCAAAAACAGCCATGAACAGTAAATGAGGGAGAAAAAATTAAAAACTGATGCTGCACAAAAAAATAACAATGCATGGAAGCCAATCCTGGATTTTGTTTAAACATTTAGTAGTTTTGATCAGGAATGAGGTTGATTTACAGATTTATGCAAAAAAAAAAAAAAAAAAAAATATTTTGGAAAATAAAATTTATCTGATACATTTTTACAGCAGTTCAATTTAGAGGATGGTATGGTCACTACTTGGCAATAAACTCTTTGGTGAATATCACAGCCTGTGAAACAGTGCAGTTTACAGCTAGGCCTATATGAGTAAAAGAGTATTCAAAATGTAACAATTAATAATATTAATTTTGGCCCTACTTGACCACTCACAACACCCTGACTCAATCAGTAAAACAATATTAATATTGGGCCAATATTAATAATATATTAATAATAATATGGACCATCTGATTTAAATTTTCTAAAAGAAATATATTTACACATCTATTCTATAGCAAAATATAACATTCAATACTCACATGGCACAGATGCACTTTTTTCAGATGATCTTGACAAATCTGACAAAAAAAAAATATGAAACTGCAATCACAAAAAGATTAAAAGTAGTAAAGCAAACTACACTATTCACATAGTGAATATAGTTGTGTATTAAATAATTGCAATTAAATTCCACTAACCACTAATGAATAGATTAATAAAAAACTGCTGCATATTGTGAATTTGTTTTACAGTCTGCTGAAAAAAAATATACTTACAAAGCCAAAGACACTCAATACTGTGGAGCCTTTGGGGTTCAGCAGCCAGTGACACAAAAACAAAGAGGAGAAAAAGAAAAGGCATCACTCAGTATGTGTCAGATAATGCATATATCATTTAGCAGATTTTTAATCTGTGATTATTGACTAATCATTGTGTTAAGCATGGCAAATGCAAGATACAGAATGACTGCATTGGCTTGTGAGTCTCTCGCTCGCTCGCTCTATCGCACTCACGTTGAGAGAGAGCGCGCGCGTTCACTGTGCGTCATTGTCGCGCGCTCCCTCAAATCTACGAGACAACACGATAACACAAGTCTTAAGTGTGAAAATATAATTGTTGATACTTGTAAAGTGAATATATTTTTAACTAACCTTACCTTGACCGAGTGGAAAGTGAGGTTTTCTCAATTCTAGCAGATCTGCGCAAATGACGTCATACAGATAACGGCATTAACGGTAATCAGAGGTCCTGAAGAGCGGGCCATAGAAAGTAAAGACGGAGAAACTCGTTTAGGTGAACAATAGTTTTAGATATTGTATATTTAAATGACAGCCGTTAATTTCACACTTTTGTACATAATAATACTTTACCTGTGAAAAGCTCTTCAGTCAAGCGATGTCCACTCAAGCGAGTCCGGCTGTGCGCGTGACGTGAACTGACCGCAGCTTATATAGCCTCTGGTTCTATCGCGGGCTTCGCACGTGAGGTTTAAAATAGTCAAAGTTATATTTATAACCCTAACAGCACACATACGTTGGGCCGACGTCGTCCCGATTTACAAAATTCCATCGGTACGACGTCGCTCAGAGATGCGTTTGCTAATCGGCAAGATGTCGCCTCGACATCGGCCGCTGATCGCAAATGCTCTCCGGCCGACGTTCGGACGATGCAGCCGTAAATCCCGGCTGCTCTGCGTGGGCGAGGTTCACCGGCGCTTTGCTCATTATTATTCTAGTCTAGTGGACCACCCGCGGAAGCAGCCGCTGGTTTATAGTAAAACAATACACACCAATCTCAATAACAATGTAATTTTCCCAGCAAACATGCCCGTTTGGGGCCCATGTGGGCCCACTGTGGGCAAAAAATCTAGCCCGCGCGGGCAGCCCACTGTGGGCCCCAATACCGGCGTGAAATGCGGGGCACGTGTGGGCCCCACACTATGGGCCCCGTGTGGGGCCAGAGTGGGCCAGCCCAAAAGTGTGGGTTAGGTGTGGGCTGGCCCAAACAAAGCAGAGTGGGCCCCCAATGGGGCCCAATGGTGGGCCCATTAACATGCCCACAGTGTGGGCTGGGTGCGGGCGCAGTGGGGGAAGTGTGGGCGTGCTGCGGGCTGGGTGCGGGCGCAGTGGGGGAAGTGTGGGCATGCTGCGGGCTGGGTGCGGGCGCAGTGGGGGAAGTGTGGGCGTGCTGCGGGCTGGGTGCGGGCGCAGTGGGGGAAGTGTGGGCGTGCTGCGGGCTGGGTGCGGGCGCAGTGGGGGAAGTGTGGGCCTGCTGCGGGCTGGGTGCGGGCGCAGTGGGGGAAGTGTGGGCGTGCTGCGGGCTGGGTGCGGGCGCAGTGGGGGAAGTGTGGGCACGCTGTGGGCTGGGTGCGGGCGCAGTGGGGAAAGTGTGTGGAAACCTGCAGAATACCACAAAATTACTGAATATGTATATGCAGGAAAATTGCACATGTTAACTGTAGCAGTAATAAACTGAAGGTCATGTTTTTCAAATCATTTATTTACAGCAATTAATAATAGAATTAATAGTAATAGTAAAAGTAATAATAATAATAATAACAACAATACAGAAATGTATTTTAAAGCAGCAATAAAAAATCAATTATAAAGAGCAGTAACCACCAAGAATTACAGAACACAAAAAGTAAACTAAAAATAATTCCTTTCAGGGGCACCAGCGTGTTTTTCCAGTGCAGTTCTGGCCCCTCCATCTCTGTCCCTGGCATTACAGAGCCATGTTTTAGCCTCACTTGCTGTGGCTCGGCTGCATTTTGTCACAGCATCTAAGTAAAATGACAAATAAACAGGGATATCTGAGAACAGGTAACACTGAGGTAGATTAAACATTGTTTATTAACATACTAACAATATTTTTTACGACACACATTATTTTACAGTTAAATTATCGCAATTAGCAAACCATTTATTATTATTATTGTTTGTTTGTTTTTGCCTTAATAAAACTAAAACCTAATTTGCTACTTGGGTAGGATTATTGAAGTATAATAACACACCATTTACACCACACTCGTGATTTTTTTTAAAACTGTTCCTTTAAAAATATGGTTGCTAACAAGTTGCTAAATGGGGCTACAGGCGCTGTCGGAGACATTAAACGTCATCACACCAAACAGTTGATCAATATAGTATTTTATAATTTTTGTATAATTTGTAACTTAGTACAGGATACTTGTAAAATAACCAATTACTAGTTCCCAATATTTTATTTTGTGTTCAACAATGCTTTTTGCCCTAATTGAAATCACAAGTTTCGTATGGAAGATGCTCGTTTTATTACTGAACCAGTGAAGACTCTGGGTTCATACCACTAGGTAAACTCATATTATGATTATTCCTGTTTCTTATGCTTTTTAAATAAGTCTCTTATGTTCACCAAAAAATGCATTTATTTGATCATACATAAAAACAGCAATGTTGTGAAATTTTATTGCAATATAGAATAATTGTTTTCTATGTGAATACATTGTAAAATGTAATTTATTTCTGTTTTCACAAAGTATGATTTCTGAAGGATGATATGACGTGGATGATGTGTGTATTTTAATCAAATAAATGCAGCAGGGGTTGCCATAAAAAACGTCTTTTAAATACATGACAAATCTGACCCTTAAACTTTTGAATGGTAGTGTTTGATGTATTACTTACTAGTCTCATAGTTCATAATGTCTAAACATGTTCTTCAACAGGAGATACACTCCAGCTCTAATGCACTGCCATCAGCATTGAAGAATCTAGGAAGGAACATAAACAATTTGTCACAGACCCAACAATATTTATTATACAATTCCAGGTTTATTAGAAATAAACTACAGCACAGGTAAATGCAGAAGAGAAAAAAAAAGAATAACATACAAAAATAAGAATATTAATAATAATAATAATAATAATAATAATAATAATTAATATTTTTTAGGTTTACTTATTTAGCAATGCTCTTACAGTGTTACTTATGTTTGGAAAGTTGTATGTTTTAAAATAACTAACAAGCAAACAAACACATGCATGGTGATATAGGATATAGGCTAAATATATTGTGAAAGATGAATATAAAGTTATTTTATAAGCTTTCTCAGATCACCTGTGTTTTCTGTATCTCTGTCAGCAGATCCTTTCAGAAATTAAAATAAAATCAGGAACTTCTCCTTTCTGACACTTCTGAAATCACAGAACAAGTGCTATCATTTTTTTTTTTTTTTTGTTTACCATGAAAGTTCAAAACGTGTTTGAGGAAACGTTACTTTCAGCTCAGATTCATTAGCTGTACCATTACAGTGCATACTTTTAGGTTAAATAAATTAGCTTACTTCCATTCATCCACTGACAAATTGCCAGCAAAACCTTTATATATATATATATATATATATATATATATATATATATATATAATCATCGTTACACATAAGATGTCATGTAAAGCCCAAACTTTCATAAACAAGAGCTCAAGTCTATAATTACCTCATAGTTAGCCTTACTGTTGTAATGCTAACGGACTTTTTCCGACGACAATAAACCATTTCTGTAAAGTAAATATTCAAAGGAAGCGTGTCATTTACATGAAAGGAAGTGTCAGGAACACTCGTATGTACTATTTGTGTAATTTTAGAGACTAAATTTACCTGAAATTAGTGAAAACAACAGTGAGAGCCGCAGTTTCGCTGCTTGACATTTGAGTAACCGCCCCGTTTCCATGGTAACTCCCTCCGCTGCAGATTTGAATGTTCAGCGCGCGCACGTAGAAGTCACGCCAAATTTACGTAAATATATCAAATGAAATAATATATTTATTTATTTTATACATTTACGTAAATTCGGCGTGACATCTCATTCCTTATAGTTTTTAGTTGATTTTTTAATTGTTATTTCTACACCCCGTTTACAATGTAAATCTATATATATAATATTTTCAAGCTGAAACTTGAAAAAAATCTACTACGGTTTTCAACATAGTACTACTACTACTAATAATAATGAAAATAATAAATGTTTCTGAGCAGCAAATCAGAATATTAGAATGATTTTTCAAGGATCATGACTGGAGCAATAATGCTAAAAAAATCAGCTTTGAAATCAGGAATAAATTAAATGTTAAAATATATTAAAATATAAAGCAGTTTCAATAGTACAAAAAAAAAATTATATTTACTTTAGCTGTACTTTGGATCAAATAAATGCAGGCATTTTGAGCAGAATAGACTTTTCAATTTTGACTGTAATATATCACCATGTTATGTAATTCACAATTCCATACTTCTAGCTTAACATTATTAGACATTTTTAAAGACAAGTTTAAAATATATATTAAAGACAAACTTTATTAACCCTCATTCATCCCTCCCTCCCAACCTTATAACAAAAGTGTCCCTTGCTTGACAAAATGACCCGAAAGCCCTCAATGTTTATTTATTTAGGTTTTACATATTTTTTGGTGATTTTTTTTTTATTTACCTTTAATTCAGAATTTTTTTATACTGAAATTTAATTCAAACATATGCATATGCATACAGTTTCACAGATATGTAATAAATATAAAAGCTAAATTTAAAAATCTAAATATGATATCAGTTCATTGGTCTCCAACCATCACATTTTTTTTTTCTTCTAGAGAAAGTCTGATTTCTTATAGTTGCTTGAATAAAATAAAATAATAAATAAATAAATACATAAATAACTGCTAAGGTCAATATTATTAACTCCCTTAAGAAAGTATTAGTTTGATTAGCTATAGAAACCACTGTTGTCCAATGACTTGCCAAATTAACCTAATTTGCCTGATTAACCTAATTAACCTAGATAAGCATTTAAATTGCTCTTTAAGCTGAGGATTAGTATCTTGCAAAACAACTAGTAAAATAATATGCACTGTCATCATGGCCAAGACAAAAGAAATTAGTTTGGACTTGAGAGAAAGAATTGTTAATGCTCATAAAGATGAAAGATAAAGACTGCAGTATGATGCTAAAAATTTAGCTTTGTATCACAGGAATCAATTACATTTTAAAATATATTCACATAGAAAACAGTTATCTTAAACTGAAATAATATTTCACAATATTATAGTTTTTTTCTGGATTTTTGATCAAATAAATGTAGCCTTGATGAGCGTAAGAAAGGTATTTGAAAACCCTAAAACCTTGCTGATCTTAAACTTTTGAGCGGAAGTGCATATATTGCCCACAGAAAACCATCATGTGGGCCTAAAAGGGCAAACCCACTGTGGGCCCACATGGGCTAACCCAAAGGGGGCCCGAGTGGGTTTACTGTGGGCAAGCCCACTGTGGGCTTGCCCACACAAAATCCACATAGGGCCCCCAATGGGCAAAACTGCTGTTGGCCCCGCATGGGCTAACCCACGTGGGGCCCATTTGGGTTTAGTGTGGGTTTACTCTGCCCACACTGCCCCACAGAAAACCCGCAGGGGGCCCGCGCGGGCATGTTTGCTGGGTTATTAATATTTCCAATGAACATATTAAATATACAAATACATTTGCATTTAACAAATACATTTGCTTTTATCAAAAGTGACTTACAAATGAGAAGCATTCAATTCAATTCACGATTATTTGTACTCAAAGATGAACCACTGTTTTAACACAGCATTTGCAGTAAAACCATAATAAAAATGGGAACAACACAAAACATAGTTTTACTACAGTAAACATGGTTTAACTATGACTGTTGGAGTAAAACCATAGTAACTACCAAATGTACCATGATTTCAAAAACTATAGTTACTATAGTGAAGGTTACCCCAGTTTTACTAAAGTATTACAACAAACAAACTGAAGCATAATTCATGGCATTACAACCTTGTTATGAAAAAAAACAAACTTTTCTGCATGGTTATTGGCCATTATGGTTGCTACTGTTTTACTATAGTAAAACCATGGTTAAGTGTTGTACAAGTATACGCACTTTTATGAACACTTATTTCATGCAGTAAATGCAGGCTACAATGAAAATGACTCATTGTGGAAGATCTTCTGGTAACAAAGTAATGTCCATATGAGAGCAACTCAAAGATAAGTTATAAAAAATAAGTTATGTGTTGAGTACTAGTAATTATCTATTTTTATTGCCACATCAGAATCTAAGACTTATTTTTATGGCAAAAACAGTTTCAAGAGCTACATGAACACAAAATAAAAACCAAGCAAACACTAAAAAAAGTTTCAATGTTTTAAAATATGATACAAATTCTGAAATATTATCTGATAAAATCTCACTAAAGTCTCTTTAAGGGTTCCAATCCTAACCTTCAACATTATTAAAGGGTAAGTTCAGGAATTTTCAGTCCACTTCGTATTGTTACAATGTGGTTAATACATGTAAAAGAACCATGTTTATTCTTTCTCAGAGATAGCAAGTTTATTTGTCAGCAAAGCTCTGGTGCATGACACAAAAAAAAAAAAACAGTGGTTTGTCATTTTGATGATGCAAAAAGTGTGTTTTTCAACAAATTTGTATTTGTGTCATCCACCAGAGTGTTACTCACAAATAAAAGGGGATATATAGATACGCATAACTCAGAGAAACTCTGAGTTAAATACTGTTCATTTATAGATATTAGAAACACTGCATTTATACAAAGCATCAAATTTACACTTAAAGGCAATATAAGGATAATATCTGTCAGTTTTGTAAGTCCATGTACAGTTGCCATTATCTGAAGTGTTTGTGAGTGTTGGTGCCATCTGAAGTCTTCACAAGTGAGGCTGGATCCAATCTGGAACTGGTGTAATCTCTAGTAACTTTGGGATGGCATCCAGAGATAGAAACAGGAAAGCAAAAGGAAAAAGATTAGTATAGCAGCAGTTTTTCAGACAAAATATGATTTATTTACATATAACTGTAGTGCAATGTTATGAGATGCTTTATGTGAATGTTCAGCTAAAAATTTGTGCCTGCGCCCTGAACATTATCAGGAAGGCCATTTCAAAGTTAAGGAATAAAATACAAAAAAAAAAAAATCTTAGTGGACTTTGATATATCCTTACTACTTTCAGTAGTCCAGAGTTTTGTGACGTCATTACAGGCCAAGTGCCACAGCTGCTGTTGCCCATTTGTGTGTATTTTGCTACTATCTGGTTTAAATCACAATCAGAATTTTTTTTAGATCCCTTGTTAAATATATTATTTGCCCTCAGTATTTGAGGAACACACACAATCTATGGAATGGACTACATATGCCACAGTATCATTTAAAGGGATAGTTCACCCAAAAATGAAAATTAATTACTCACCCTCATGTTCATCTTCAAAACACATTAGGATATTTCTGATGTAATCCGAAAGCTTTCTAACCCTGCATAGACAGCAAAGGTCCTACCACTGTCAAGGCACAGAAACACTGTCAGAAAAAAAAAAGGTACGAAACTGGTGTCTCTGGGGTGGTTCCCTGAAGAGTACAATTTTGTACCTCTAGCCAGAGGTGGGACATTCAAGTCACAGGCAAATTAAAAAAAATGGCACCTTAAATATTGAGGAAAAATACAGTGGTTCAGGCTTTTAGACATGAACACTTGTCATATGATCCTCAACAGTGGTGACAATGATTATTCATACAGCAGTGCATGATAGGAGTTTTTACTATGTTGTTACCCAACATTGCAGCATGAAGCATTTTGTTGATTGTCACCATTGTTGAGATTCATATTCTGGTTCTTGATGTTTGTGAGTGTCTAAATAATTCTGGGGTTCAATTTATTTTTTATATGCATTAAATAGTTCTAAAATCCATTCACTGTAACTATTCCAGCAATATATTGTTTGCATGCTGCAGTTTCACAGGATTGATTGTACAAAATCTAAACATATACATGCGTGCGTGCGTATAACTACTTTGATTGTAATTCAGCCAGATCATGATGACTACCTCAAAATCTCAAGGGTCAAGAGCTCAACAAAAGCCAATGCTGATCTTCATGATGGTGGCATCATTTTAACCAATAAAACATCAACATCTGAAGCTCTGTAATTCTCAATAACAGCATCACTAATGCACAATCAAATCAATTAATTAGTCAATTAGTTCATTAAATGGGATTTGAGACTTGCCTGTGACTTGAAAGTCCCTCCTCTGGCTAGAGGTACAAAATTGTACCCTTCATGTTACCACCCCAGCGATGCCACAGTACCTTAAAAGGTACAGTTTTGTACCTTTTTTTCTGAGAGTGAAGGTGGTAAGGACATTGTTAAAATAGCAGCAGTTCAACCGTAATGTTATGAAGCTACGAGAATACTTGTGCACAAAGAAAACAAAAATAACTTTACTCAACAATTTCTTCTCTTCTGGGACAGTTATTTTTGTTTTCTTTGTGCACTGAAAGTATTCTCGTAGCTTCCTAAAATTACAGTTGAACCACTGATGTCACAAACTATTTTAACAATGTCTTTACTACTTTTCTGTGTCTTGACCTTGCTGTCTATGGAGGGTCAGAAATCTCTTGGATTTCATTAAAAATATCTTAATTTGTGTTCAGAAGATGAACGGAGGTCTTATGTGTTTGGAACGACATGAGGGTGAGTAATTAATGACAGAATTTTCATTTTTAGGTAAACTATCCTTTGAAGTGGGAGGAACATTGTGACTTTAATTTGCACTACCTTTCAAAAGTTTGTAAATGTTTTACATATTTGAAAGAAGTCTATTCTGCTCACCAATGCTGCAATTATTTGATCAAAAGCAAAAACAACAATAGTATAAAATATTTTATACAATTTAACATTAAGTTTTCTATGCAAATTTATTGTGAAATTAAATTTCTTTTATAAAAGCTGCATTTTCAGCACCATTACTCCAGTCTTCAGTGTCACATGATGCCTCAGAAATCTGCTCATTCTAATATGCTGATTTGCTGCTCAAGAAACATTTCTAATTATCATCAGTGTCTTACCATCAGTTACCAAAAGTTAAAGCAAACATGTTTGTTTCAAATAAATGCTGTAATTGTGAAGCAGCAGAACTGTTTTCAAAATTGATAAGAAACAGAATTGTTTCTTGAGCAGCAAATCAGCATATTAGAATAGGTGTGTTCAACTTGAACCACGGCTACAGGCGGCGGTCAAAGAGATTAGCCAAGAGCGCGGTGTTAAGTCGAACACACCTAGTGATTTCTGAAGGATGTGACACTGAAGACTAATGATGCTGAAAATTCTGCTTTGTATTCCTTCTCTAACTATATTAAAATGGAAAATAGTATTTTTTAATTTTACAATATTACTGTTTAACTATATTATTAATTAAATATACAAAGTGGTGGTGAGCAGAAAATTATGGAGGACGAGAAATGACAAGTATAAATAAATACATACATAAATATGTGTATATATATATATATATATATATATATATATATATATATATATATATATATATATATATATATATACACACACACACACACACACACATTTATGTATGTATTTATTATGTATTTTATTTATAAAATAAATAAAATATATAATAAAAATATAAATCTATAATTAAATGCTGAAATAAATAAATGCAGAAATTCATAAATGTATAAATAAATAATTTTGCTATTTTTATACCATTTGTGTTATACTACATTTATTTATTTTTACATTTATTTCTGTATTTCTGTGTCCGTATGTTAATAAGGTAGGCGGTCCTAACCCCTCTCAATGCAGGATCATTACGGCTGTACTACAGTGGAAACTACTAGTACCATCATTGCTAATGATTTAATAGCAAATGCACCAAGTGACTATTCCTTCTGTTTCGTTTGGAACATGTAGTCGATGATTTAGTTCAGCTCAGTGCTGATATGGATGCAGACCTTGATCCAGCTGTGTTCGCTGGTGTTACGGTTCAACTGGTGGTCATGTTATCTGGTGACCAAGTTCCTGGTTCAGGTCCTCCACTCCAGATGTAATTTAATTTGGCAATACTGAAAGCAAAAATAGGGCTGTGCGATTTTAGGAAGCGAATTATCATGCGTATCTCGTCAGTAATGCCGGTTCTGTGATTAGTCGTAAATCTCATTCACGTGTTCATTCATGCAGCCACGTTTACTACACAGAGCCAGATATATCGATTATGCACGCAAAACTGCATTGCTTATCAGTGAACTACGGCTCTGTGTAGTAAACACGGCTGCATGAATGAACACGTGAATGAGATTTACGACTAATCACAAAACCGGCATTACTGACGAGATGCGCATGATATCACGTCCGATTATCGGCACAGCCCTAAGCAAAAACTGACATGATATTAAGCTTTCTAATAAAGGCAGACTTGCTCATTACACAATTTTGGAAAAATGAAAAATTATTGGTATGATTGCTTAAAGCAGCTTAAGTACAGAAAATGAACAAAAAAGTCTGGGTTTCAAACACGCGCTGAAAAAGCCTCCATGTGAAAAGTCATGAACGCAATGAGCTATCGAACCGCACAGATTACGCTGAGATTCACTAGAATACTAAAATGCAATGAGCAAGTCTGCCTTTATTAGAAAGCTTAATATCGTGTCAGGTTTTGCTTTCAGAATCGTGGAATGCAATGACATCTGGAGTGGAGGATCTGAATCAGGAACTTGGCCACCAGTTGAACCATAACACCGGTGCGCTGGTCTGCATCCATATCAGCACTGAGCTGAACTAAATCATCGACTACACTTACCAAATGAAACGGAAGGCAGTGGCTTGATGCATTTGCTATTAAATCATTAGCAATGATGGTACTCGTAGTATCCACAGTAGTACAGCCGTAATGACAGCGATCCTGTTTAACCAATCCTGCATTGAGAGAGGTTAGGACTGCCTACCTTATTAACATACGGAAACAGAAATAAATAAATGTAGAAATGCAGAAATACATATAGACGTTTTCATCGAACACACGCGCATTGCCATGGTCTCGCGTCTGGCCCCAAGTTGAATTCTGGTCTGTCCTCTGTAAACAATAAAAACAACAGAGTAGATTATTTATAATAATTGGCGAAAATAAATAAGTAAATTAGCTAGCAAGTTGTAACTATGTCTAGTCAGTATTATTTTAGGCTACCATTAGAAGAAAAAAAACGTTATTTGGCCAAACTTATATGCGACAAAGTTGCACTACCAGACCCGTTCAACGAAAGGTTGAGGCAAGAATGCTTTTCTACATGCCTGTCTGATTTACCGGATATCAGTCAGGTACACATATTTGAATACCTAGTGGAGAAGGAATGTGTATATACACGGGAGGCGTTTAAGGCATATCGCAGCTTGGATGCGTATAACTATTCTCTGGAAAAGTTAAATGCATACTAACCTACACAAATGGAAACACCCGTGTTGTTTACGGTGAAATCGAGGCGGGTCAGACGCTTTCAAAGAGTTACTCTGCGTGGATCATTGCTAGGAAATCCGGCGAAGTCCAGAGTGGGCATTGTACATGCATGGCAGGGTAAATATGGCTGGCTAACTAACCAATAAACTAAAATTATATTTTACAGTAGCATTTAGATTACACCTTTTTCAATAAAATGTCTATCTGGATCTGTGCAGCAATGGAGAGGTGTGTAGTCATGTCGGTACGATTTTTGTTACTGTGGAGCAGTGCGTCCAGGATGGTCTGCAGAGTGGCCCATCTGTCACTTCAAAACCAAGTGTTTGGTCAAGGGTGACTACGAGGGGAGTCTTTTTGCAGCTATTATATTTATTATATTAACTATATCCTGGTCTTTTCAGTGTGAAGTTAGTGGTATTTTGTACAACATGACATATATCATGGCTAATTTCTTTAATAATTATTGTTATTATAATGTATATTTATGTATAATGAATATTTCAAATATTCTTTTAGGCCAATCCACAACCAATAACCGCAAAAAAACTCCCCTTATAAGTCACCCTTGACACTTGGTATTTCCAACAGCACGGGTATTTCCATTTGTGCAAGTTATTATGCATTTAACTTTTTCCAGAATGAAAATAGTTATATGCATCCAAGCTGCGATATGCCTTAAACGCCTCCCGTGTATATACACATTCCTTCTCCACTAGGTATTCAAATGTGTACCTGACTGATATCCAGTAAATCAGACAGGCATGTAGAAAAGCATTCTTGCCTCAACCTTTTGTTGAACGGGTCTGGTAGTGCAACTTTGTCGCATATAAGTTTGGCCAAATAACGTTTTTTTTTTTTTATTCTTCTAATGGTATATTTTCTTCTAAAATAATACTGACTAGACATAGTTACAACTTACTAGCTAATTTACTTATTAATTATTTATTTTTGCTAATTATTATAAATAATCTACTCTAGACGGACTTTGCTGTTGTTTTTATTGTTTGTGGAGGACAGACCAGAAGTCAACTTAGGTTCAGACACGTGACCATGGCAACGTGCATGCTCGATGAAACCGTCTACATAAATACACCTCTGACAATTATTTATTTCTGCATTTATTTATTTCAGCATTTAATTGTTTATTCATTTATTTATGTATTTCTACATTTATTTATTTTAGCATTTAATTATATATGTATTTATATATTAATTTATTTATTCATTCATGTATTTTTTTTTATTTCTGCATTTATCTATTTATTTATACTTAAGTAATTTCTCGTCCTCCATAGAAAATACTTCACCATACCAAAATTTATGAAACAGTAGTGCATGTTTGAGATTTTACTTACTAGTCCCATGTTTTACTTAGAAGAGTTTACTTACTAGTCCCACTCTGACTTGATGTGCAGCAGGCCATCAGCATGGAAAAATCTAGGAACAAAACAAGCTATCTGTCACAAAGACAACCATATTTAGTATCCAGTTCCAGCTTTATTAGAAGGAAACAAACTAACTTTTTTAAAGGAAAAAAGTAAGAAAATACAGAATATAAAAATACTAATAGGAACTATGTTTTAAGTTTTAGGTAAAGTATCACTTACACAGCAAAAACGCTCAGTGTTAAATTAACACTCTCAGTGTTAATATAACACTCTGAGTGTGGACACATAGACACTGAAATAGTGTTAAAATAACACTGAGCAGTGTTGAAGTTAATGAGATAATTGGGTAATTATGAATAAACATTAGTATAGACACCTGATGATAACAAGCAGAATCACCAAAGGAGAAAATCAGCATTTTTAAGCTACCATTACAGTGGTTAGTGTCTGCATTAGTTGGGATCTTGACCCTTATATCTTTAATATTAGATTTTGTTTGGCTGCTGTATCTATGTTAAAACAGACAGACAAGTCAACAGCAGTAGTCATCAGGTGATCATGCTTTAACAACAACAACATCATTATTTCACCTAGAGTCTAATCTTTTCCTTCACTGATATTAACAGCCTTGTAAACCAACGATAGATCCTATATTTTCTATACATTTTGGATAAGTTTCATTTAGACAGCTCTTGTTCAAAATTCAAAAAGATTTATTTTAGGCACACACAAACATCAAGAATCTGCATATGAATCTCAACAATGGTGATAAACAGCATATTTGGAAAAACAGATGATCTCAAAACAAATAGAAAGACAATGTGGCAATGCATGATGGGAACCATGGATGAGTTTTGATTGGCTACCACATGCTTGTTTGATGCTCACCGTTGTTGTGATTCTCATGCTGATTCTTGATGTCTGTGTGTGCCTAAACTATATGTTTTTTTTATTATTATTATTCAGAACTACTTGAAAGAAATCTTTTCAAAATGTATAGAAAATACAGGAACTATTGCTGTCGGTTTACAAGGCTGTTATAGTCAATAAAGGAAAACTCTGAGATTAGACGCTAGGTAAATTAAATATGATGTTAAAACATAATCATGAGCGCCTGATGACTGCTGCTCTTGACTTGTCTGTTTTGACGTAGACACAGCAGCCAAACAAAATCTAATATTAAAGATATAAGGGTCAAGATCCCAACTAATGCAGACACTGACCACTGTAATGGTAGCTTAAAAATGTTGAATTTCTCCTTTGGTGATTCTGCTTGTTATCATCAGGTGTCTATACTAATGTTTATTCATCAGCTGTTAATTACCTAATTATCTCATTAACTTCAACACTGCTCAGTGTGATTTTAACACTACTTCAGTGTCTATATGTGTCCACACTCAGAGTGTTAAATTAACACTGAGAGTGTTAATTTAACACTGAGCGTTTTTGCTGTGTACACTTGGATGTCAAAACTTTCCTAAAACTACTGTAATAAAATAAATAAATATATTTAAATATACATTTAAAATATCAGACGGATAGGGATATAGGTTAAATTTATTGTGAAAAAAATTCATATTAAGTTATTTCACTTCAGTTTACCTGTATTTCCTACGTCTCTGTCAGCAGCTCCTTTCAGAAATTTTGAAATCTTGGAGTTTTTTTCTGACCTCCTGAAATTGCAGAACAATTTTTATCAATATTTGTTTGCCATAAAAGATCCAAAGCGTTTGAACTTGTTTTCAGCCAATAAGGTTAGATAAATTTGCCCACTTTCAATAACTCATAGACAAATTGCCTGCAAACCCTTTACAGATCTATCAAAACCTCTCATTTACACATGACGATTTGACTAAAAGCCCAAATTTTTCTAGTTAGCCTACCTCGTCTGTAAAATGCAACAGACTTTTTCGAAGACAAACCATTTCTGAAGTACATGTTCGACAAAACATGTCAATTACAAATAAGAAAAGTGTCAGGAACAGTTTTATGTAATATTTGTATGGTTTTAGGCACTAAATTTACTTGAAAACAGCAGGGACAGAGGAGTATTCCTGCCAGTTGTGGTGTTGCCGCCCCGTTTCCACTCCAGTGTAGAATGACTCCAACGTCACACAGCATTTACATAAACAAACATATAAAATTAAAAAATTACATTCATATTTTACAGTGTTTTTCAATTACTACCCAATGATGAATTTAAAACTCAAAAACGAACCATAATAGCTCACCGTAGAGACGTATTATTTTGGTCAGAGCCTGTTAGCCTACCTCGTTTGTGAGATGCTAACGAACTTTTTCGAAAACACTAAATCATTTCTATGAAGTAAATATTCGACAGAAATATGTCAATTACAAGTAAGAAACGTGTCAAGAACAGTTTTATGTAACATTTGTATGATTTTAGGCACTAAACTTACCTGAAAACTGTAAAACAGCAGCGAGAGACGGAGTTATTCCTGTCAGTTGTGGTATTGCCGCCCCGTTTCCATGGCAACTCTGCTTTCCGCTCCAGTGTAGAATGACTCGAACTTCACACAGCATTTACATAAATAAACATCTACAATTAAAACATTACATTCATAATACAGTCTTTTTCAATTATCCAATAATAAATTTAAAACTCAAAAACGAACCGTAACAACAGCTCACCTTAGAGACGTATTATTTTGGTCAGAGCCTGTTAGCCTACCTCGTTTGTGAGATGCTAACGAAATTTTTCGAAAACACTAAATCATTTCCATGAAGTAAATATTCGACAGAAACATGTCAATTACAAGTAAGAAACGTGTCAAGAACAGTTTTATGTAACATTTGTATGATTTTAGGCACTAAACTTACCTGAAAACTGTAAAACAGCAGCGAGAGACGGAGTTATTCCTGTCAGTTGTGGTATTGCCGCCCCGTTTCCATGGCAACTCTGCTTTCCGCTCCAGTGTAGAATGACTCGAACTTCACCACAGCATTTACATAAATAAACATCTACAATTAAAACATTACATTCATAATTTACAATCTTTTTCAATTATTACCTTATGATGAATTTAAAACTAAAAAACGAACCTTTACAATAGCTCACGGGATTCTTTCTGGCAGAGCCTGCAACAGTTAAAAATACGACGAAAAAGCAGTTAGGATTTGGCTTGAAGGATCAAATACGTCAGCCCTAACTTTTATTGTTTTAACTGTTTCTTAAGCCAGATCAAGAGCTTTAGTCTTTGGACGTTTACATTGTGTAAAGCGGTATAAACATCACTGCCCGCCCGGTCATGGTGAAGCAGTTTGTCCGTGCCTGACCGGGCGCTATATACATTTGGACAAGAACACTAACGTTACTGAAATAAAAACAAACAAACTAAGGTAAACTGATCTGACCTAAGCATTCCGTTCTGTCCCGTCTATTCAGCATCTAACGATATAGCTCTTCCTCAAATTGCTGGAAACACATTAACGTTAACAGTAATTTTAAATACTACCAACTGTTAGATAATTAAGGTAACGTTAGTTGTAAATGAGCCAAAGTTTTCTCACCAGCGCTACAGTAACTTACATCGAGTGCCGAGTAACTTTTAAGTGTAAGAATTAACAAAATATGTTGTTTACATCAAGTGAAAACTTACCTGAAAACAGATGTCGCTGGGATGAGTGTCTTCTCTCTGGTGTGTTGTTAAGAGATGAATAACTGGGCAAACGTGCAAACAAATAAGCGCTGCATCGGCCTGAGGTAGTGATCCGACTCAGGGCCGACGTTTGATGAGCTGAGAAAATAGAGCACCGACTGAATATACCCGCCAACGCTTGGCCGACGCTTATTAGATGTTAAATTCCATGAGGCCGACGTTCCGTTCACGGGCCGACGTCGGCCAGACGTACTTGTGCTGTCTGGGAACTGTTTTGCATTTTTTTTTTTTTTTTTTTTTTTTATTATTGTCTGAGATACAGGTCATTATACATTGCGTTATATTTCCCTGGCACAAATAAATAAATTATTTTTATTTATTTTTTTTTGGCCCGGGAAATAAAATGACACGCAGACATACACACATACATAGCCTACACACACACACACACACACATATATATATCTATCTATCTATATATCTATATATATATATATATATATAGTTTTTTTTGCAATAGTAATGATAGTTTCACTCACTGATTTCAATTTTCTCAAAAGCTTACCACTTCATACTGAGGTATTAGTTTTTGCAATTATGCCACATTATGATTGTCAAGCCTGAAAATGGAGTTATAAAGGGGAGACCTGGTGAAAGCATGTTATTAGCTCTGTTACAGCCAGATACCATTTTATTTTTGGGGGTGTAGAGCAATCACAGTCAGAAAGTTTCATGTAATTTAGATGAAGGGAACATTTTAAAATGATAAACAAAGTCCATTTAGGTCAGCCTAATGAATGATAGAATTATTTTTTCGCATAGTAATACAATGAAATAAATAACATTGGCAGGGAAAATGTGTGACTTCCCTAAAGCATTTGTTAAAAAAAAAAAAAAAAAAAAAAAAAAATATATATATATATATATATATATATATATATATATGTGTATTTAGCAATTTTGTAATTCAGCCTAGTTAATTAATTGTGTGTGTGTTGCGTGTTTGATCTCCCTTGGGAGGACCAAATATTCACACAAGGAGTAAAACTTGATTTTTTAATATTTTTCTGACTTACACTTATGGACTACAGTCGGGCTGAATGTGGTTAAATGTGCCGTTTCTCAGCCAGAATCGGGCCGGATCCACAGTTCCGAAGCCTAGCCAAATCCGGCAACCGTTACTGGGCCAGAGCTGGCTCACTTCTGGCTTGCCGCTGCCGGCACACAGCCGAGTGAGCCGACACTCAGCCGCAACCGGCCCGATTCCGCTGGCTACCTGGGATGCTGTTGCCTTCGTTTTATTAATACACGTTTTCTTATTTTTTGTAAAGAATGTCTAGGCTAAAATGGCACAACTTAAATCTAAATATGTCTAATATACGGAGCTGGTTTCATCATCATGACAGCCTGTAATACGCTTGCATTGGCTACATTAGGCAAATTGTTAATAATAACAACCTTTAAACCTTACCTTTTTCATTTATGTAATGGGATAAATTCACGTTTATTATGACCGATTTTGACCTACCCAATTTCGGTATTGTAAAAGTGCGTAAAATTATTGTAAAAGTTGTAAAAAAAATTTTTAAAGATGTGTTCCACTTATCATAAAGTGTTAACATTTGAATTCCAGAATAAAGATTTGTAGTAGGCTACACATACATAGGCTAAGAGATTGCTTGCTTTGATAGATTATATAAGTAACATGACATTGATCTTTAGGCGTTATTCATTCATGAAAAAGACATCCATTGCTTCATTGGGTATTTTTAATATTCATTATTTTAAAAATAATTGCATTTAACATTGTACAAAAATATACATTACCAGTCAAAAGTTTCTGAACAGTATTTTTTTAAAGAAGTCTCTTCTGCTCACCAAGTCTGCACTTATTTGATGCAAAATATCCAGGAATAAATTACATGTTACAAGAAACTGTTTCAAACAGAAAACTGTTATATTAACAGTAAAAAACTTAAAAATGTTATTGATTTTAGCTGTATGTTGGAATAATATAAATGCAGGCTTAGTGCGCAGAAGAGAATAAAAAAATCTTACTGTTCAAAAACTTTTGACTGGTAGTGTTTAACAAAAGATATGTTTGAACTATCATAAAATCTGAGCAGTTGAACAAACAGTTCCTGATATGCAGTACATAAATACATTCATAGGCTACACAGAGAGAATCTTTGCTCTGATAGATTATTCACAGAACATGGCATGGATATTCAGGTCTTGTTCATCAAAACAATTTGATTTGAAAGTGTCCAGCTCCTCTGGATATTTAAAGATGAATAAAAAGACATCCCTTGCTTCATCCGATTCTCCCCAAGTTCTTTGATGGTTCTGTTGATATTTACTGTTCATCTGGATAAAGGCAGGCCCTTTCAGAATCCCCACAGAATAACACACGGTTACTCTGCACCATGCTGGTCCACTGTTCCTTGCAAACATCCACTTTATGTCTTCTTGGCGCTTCTGTTAAAAATAGAAATACACATGTTGAGGGGTGTATGTGTCCACTAAAATTTATTAACTCATCATTCTACATACAAACCTGTATTTATTTATTTATTTATTTATTTATTAAACATTACTATTTTAAACCACAAAATTAAAACAATATCTAAAGAAATGCTCTCACCATACCTCCATGCATGTCTTATGTGGTCCTCCAAGCAAACTGTGAGTCATTTTCATTACTGGTGAAACTGCAGCAGGGACCCCTCAACCCAGGAGAACTATCCTGCATCAGGCCTGGACTTAACATGTGCAGAAAGCTATAAAACATGACAAAAAAAGAGGCACTGACAAACATTATGTCTGTCATTAATATAGAAGAATACAAAGATAATTTGTATATGCGCACACACACACACACACACACACACACACACACAGGACTGATTCTTATGACATAAATGAATACTGAATGAATTTATACATAAAATTGCAACACACACGCATGCACATACACAAGCCTGAGGTGTCAATTGGCACAATAGTCGCAAGATTAACGTAGACATTTAAAATAGAAGTGTTTCGTTTTATATTAAATAAGAGTCTATTTTATGCAGAGACTCTTATATGTACATACCACTGATATATATATATATATATATATATATATAGATAGATAGATAGATAGATAGATATAAAAAAGATCGGTGGTACATGCATACATACATACATATTTTGCTAACTGAGTAATAGCATGCCTGTGTTCAAAACACATACACATGTTGTTGTTTATGAACATAAGCACAAACGACGCAAACATTCCTAAAGTTGTCAACCTTTTAAGACTTAAAAAAGACAAAAGGCTGTTATTTTACTTACCGACAACATAAACTTTTTAGCGAGTGGCAACAATACGAACGATCTTCTTATGGATGCTTCTTCCTGTTTCAAAATTAATGAGGATTTGACGTATTTTGACGTGGGTGTGGTTAGTGACGTTACACTTGGATGTGGGCGGGGTTGGATTTCCACCTCAGGCTGCAGCGAGCCGCTCCTCGTCGCGTTTATTGCAGCATATGAAAGTATAAAATACGTTTTGATTTGACAACGTCGTTTATATGTGAACTATCAAAACTAAAGCACAAAGGAGTGACAACACTATACCCGAGGCTATTCACAAGTGCGACAAAAGAGAAAAAATGCTTTCCGGAAGAGAAGTTCATGAGGCGAGTTGGGTGGTTGGCCTTGCCGAGCCAGTTTAGCGGTGAGTATAACATCTAATTTCCTCATATCTTTAGTTATAATTTTAGAGAGATGTGTTATTTTAGAAGACTTAACGGATATCTTATTCAACCCGGTGAGCAATGAGAGAAAACGCCGCTTCCATATTCATATATCTGACTGATTTGAAGTGCATGCGGGTCAGTGCAGGAGGTGCTTATGAACTTCAGTCTGTACAGAACAGGTTTGCTTCATGCTGCTTTCAGAGGTGATAAATTCACTCAAATAAACGAACGTTATCATTATACAAATGTGTAAATAATGTCTCAAAACATGGTTACTACACTTTTACACTTAAAATCTTACAATGTAATCTTATAGAACTTAAAAAAAAAAAAAAAATTCTGTGCATACCCTGTGTATAGATGCACTTAATTATACGATGGCTCAGCAGTTTGGTTATAAGCAGATGTGTAGAAATTCAGCTCAATTTAGTTCCCATTCCAATAGCATCAGTGCATCATTTATAATAATGGAATGAACAAAATACACTACACGTATACATATGAATATAATGTGTATTTGTTTGTTTCTAGGAGAAAAAAACCCCTCAAAAACAGTGTAACCCTCTTTGCAACAGAGGAATTATTAGGAAAGAGAAGAGAGAACGTGAAAAGGCACTCTACAGTTGTTGGTAAGACTTTATTTCTGGAAATGTATTAAATTCACTCACAGTCTAGTCAGCCACAAATGTAAACCTGATTTAAGTTAGTATTTAAATGAGATTAATAACTTCAGCTGCTTGTAGGCCTACAGTCCTGCATATTTCAATAAATTGTGATGTAGCCTGAATCATATGATGAGGACTGAACTGAGTTTATGACACCACTGTTTTCTGCAAAACTGCTATGTAGATTCATTGGATTTCTTTTATATTTAATGCTTTTATACAGTTATTTAAATTAACTGATTCAACAGCACTGATTTTAACTGAATAATGTCACTTTTTACTTTTATTAGAGCTGCTTCACAGCAGAATTTAATTCTGTTTGCATCATTATTTTTCTTTGTATCACTGTATAGCAGCTTTGAAAATGATCTGTATTGTATAAAGCATTATATACATAAATAGTAGTGACTTAAGTTGGTTCAGATCTTCAAAAAAGTGCATTAAACAAAGGTACCTTGAATAAATTCAAAATACAGTTCATTAATGATAACTGTATTTGCCTTTGTTTTATGCAATTTTTCTTTGGAATATCTGTCAATACACAAAAATAGAATAAATCACATTTTTTCAGAGCACTGTACACAAATATTTATGTTCAATAGTGTGACATTAATGTGCAGAAATTGAGTTTTTTAGTGTGTGATTGCTATTTTCAGGACAATTCACTGGTAACAACTTAAAAAAAGATGATAATATAATTCAGCAGAAGATAATGGATGTGGTGAAACAATCACTTTATGCCTTTATATACCTTTATAGTTTAGAATATATAATAAGTGATATTGTACTTCAGGAACCAAGACCTGTGGGAGTGCTGCAGAAATCAAGAGTACCAAGTCCTCTGTCTCTTCAGCCATGTAAGAGATCTTCAGAAATAAAGAGATTGAGGAGGTAAGTGAAATATAAGTCTAAGGTTTTAAACATTTGCACCAATTCAGCATGAAAACAAATCAGCAATTATTCTCAATACTTAACATCAGCTCTAAACCATGTGCTTGTGGACTCTTTGGTTCTCTCTGATTGACTGGAAGGTGTGCATTAAAACAGTGAATGCACAGATAGCTATAATCAGATTAATCCCCATTTTAAATTAATGTGCTGCTTTTACTGTGGCACACACATATAGTCAGAAAGCAAGATTTAATGACCTGTAACCAAAAAACTAATAAAAATGAACTGTTAGTTTTATCCTTCCAGTTAAATTGTTGTCACACATTACTCAAATTGTACTCAAACATTTCACACAAAAATGAAAATTCTGTTATTACACACCCTCATGTCGCTATAAACCTGTTAGACCTTTACTCTACTTCGGAATACATATTAAGATATTTATGACCGTATAGGCAGCAACGCAACTTACACATTCAAGACCCAAAACAGTAGGAAATTGAAAACAAAAGTAATCCATGTGACTCCAGTGGTTTAACCTCCACTTTATGAATTTTGTCTTCTGTCACATGAACACAACACTCGTACGTTGTGATGCTCTCAAGAACACACATTGCAGATAAATAATTGTTAGATTTTTTTCCATAATTTTCCTTTTTTTGTTTCATAAAATTGAGGTAAAACAACTGGAGTCACATGGATTCATTTAACAACGTCTTTCCTACAATTCTGGACCTTGAAAGTATCTGTTGTTTTGCTGTTCCAAAGAGGAACGAAGGTCTTAAAGCTGTGAAACAACACAAGGGTGACTATTCTAAGGGCTAAGGGCTTAAACTTTTAAATTTTTAACTTAGCTTAACAGGTATGTATTACACAAGTTTAATGGACTTCACAGAGGCAACCGGTTTCCTGTTGGGTGCTTCTTTGCCTACACCTCATACATTAAAATCATGTAATGCACACTTAGCCATGGATTATCCTTTGTATGTGAAGAGGTTTAGGTTACACAAAGTGTTAAATGAAGGGGGCACAAAGTCTGTGGAACACCTACATTCAATATTCTGTATTCCAATAATATATTTACATACATATTTATAAATAATCTTGTTTTTCTTTTATTATTATTTTTTTAGGTTACAATTTTGAACAAAAAACCAAAAGGATGAAGTGGACACATAATTGTGAAGGCCTCTGTACAGTATTTAAACACAATTGTGTCTGTGCTTTTTTTCCAGAAAGTTATTAATTTTCTGATTTCTCTTCATGGCCTTGCCCTTTTTAGGATTAATGTGCTTCTAACTTAATTTTCTGCATTTTTTTTAAGATGCTGTGATGAGGAAACATCCCGGAACCACTTGAACTGCAAAAGAGCAGAGCTCAGAACTGCATCAACAAAAAGAAAAAGTTCAGAATTAAAGTAGTTGCCACTTGATAGCCACTTGGTTTTTTTAGTGTTAAAAATCCTGTACTATTTACTCGCCATCAAGTTGATCCAAACCTGAATGAGCTTCTTTCTTCTGCTGAACACAAAAAAAGGTATTGTGAAGAATGTTTGTAACCACAATTGCTGTCCACTTACTTACATGCTAGGAAAATACTAAGGAAGTAAGTGGAGCCCCAAAACTGTTTGGTTACATACATGCTTCAGAATATCCTTCTTTGTCAGCAGAAGAAAGAAGCTCATACAGGTTTGGACCAACATGATGGTAAATAATTACATCATTTTCATTTTTGGGGGAACTATCCCTTTAAATACATTTTATATAACTTTAAAATAAATGTGTGCATATTGTTGTGTTTTGTAGTTGCAATGATCAGTTAATTAAAAGTTTTTGAACATTACCCATTTTGTGTTTTTGGCATTTATATTTCAATATTTAGTTCATATTTAGCATATATTTAATTTACATATATTTTATATATATTTTATAAATACAAAGCTAAACTTTGTTGCCCATATATGAACATGTATTATTTAGGCATATATGTTCCATATACGTGTGTAGTTGTGAAAATATTGGTTACATATATGAAAGCGGCCATTTTTGTAATATTTTGAAATATGTGTTTCATATATGTACAAGTATCTGACATATATTTTGTATATCTGTGTAATCCATACATTAACATATATATTATATATGTGTTTTACATATATTGGTATATATCAGATTTGCGTATGGGAATGTAAAGAACTTAAACACTGGTTGATCCTGCGCATTATTTGAAGCGATTTATGTTCAAAGTAGTTACTGTCCTCTTTATATCTGTAAAATTGCCTGCCTGGTTGTCTATTAAATTCTGTTATCCATTTCTGCTAGTGACAAGCTAGTCAGGAGAATATGAATAATGTGAACTGAGGGTTATGTGACGTTTTGCATAATTCAAAATTCTATGAGAATTTAACCGGAGCCGAATATAAATATTACGGCTCTGAATTTAACAAAACACTTTAAATGGGGAGCTCGTGTGATTGTTACGGAATAGTTTTCGTAAGCGCTTAGCATATATTGTAGCATATCTGGACGCGGCAATTTTGAATGAGGCAGCTCACGCACACTGTCGCATTCACGTTAGAGAGCACGCAATATAGTCAGTGTACAAACGGGTGGAAACACCGCTACATCTTCAAACTGGTTATTTTTGTGAAATAACTCTTTTTAGCATGACACGGCGTATTTGAACGCAGTTATGATTGCTAAAGTTCAGTCAAGCCGTAGCATTATTTGTTGGAACGACTGTTAGCAATAAAAATAGTATGCGTGCTTATTATGCTAATTACGGTAATCTGCAGGCAGCACAAACAACAGGCATTTTGAGATCGACACAGTCTTTAGCAGACCCCATCACTCCCACCTCCACAAACAGAGTATACTGTATATACAACATTAAAACTTATTTGAATGTAAGTTAACATGCACTTTTTTTACACAACACTTTTTTTCTTTTTTAAATATTATTTCAGAGTAACAGTTGATGACTGCTGTGCAGTGGAAATGTAAGTTCAGAGCATGCTTTAATTTAGATTACATTTGTTACAAGCACCATGATTGTGACATAATTGTCATTCTTTACATTTGTTTTTACTTTGCAGAGGAACCACTTCGATAAATTCAAGATGAATGCATAAAATGAGACATTATTTTGCTTGATAAGGCATTGAGATACCGTCAGAAGCAACAGGTATTATTTTGTATTCCTTGCTATGTTTATTCCCCTCTAAAAATGGGCAGTCTCTGACTTGAATTTTATTAATCACCAAGGGCCACAGTTTCAGCTAAAAAACTTCTTTGCTGTTCTGCTGAAGAAGAAATACTCATCAACATCTTGGATGTCCTGAGGGTGAGTAAATTAAAAGCAATTTTTTTGTTTTTGGTTAAACTATTTCTTTAACTGGGCCATATGATGTGTCAGATTTCCCATTTGAACACTTATTTGATGGGTAACAAGTAAGGTGGGTGTCTTTTCAAAGACTGTAAATTTAATACAAATGTGCAATTAATGCCCTTGATGACTTTTTACTGAAATATTTATTTTCCTTTTGAAAACCTTGATTGTTTTTATGGATTGTGTCTTCAAATGTTAATAGCCACTCCATGTTTGTTCTTAGATCTTTGCAGGATTCAGTCGGATTCAGATCTCAGATCTGAGGTCTGCACAGCATTGGACACAGACTCTGCACTTTTTTAATTTTCTAGAAAACAGGATTTTCAAAGTTTGCATCAAGTTTATTAAAAGGTATTTATTTATCATGCTTACTGTAGCTTTCATTTTTAAATAATTATTTGCTTATGATTTTTATCCTCAGCCTGTCTCTGCTTTTCTTTCAGTCACCCTGGAATATTACGATGTGCTTCGTAAGTATTATTAATTATTAATTTTTTTTTTTTTTTTTTTTTGCTCTCATGAAATGTTTGCAGTAGATGCTATATTTGTCTATTATGAAATAATGGATTAACGAAATTGGTAATGTAAATCCCTTAAATTCATGAAATTGTGTTGATTGATCACAAATAAACTTGTCAGCGTTACACACTTTACACATTTTAAATAAAAGAGTTAGCCCATGATTTACTCACCCTTAAGGCATCCTAGGTTCTTTCAGACAAATACAATCAGAGTTATATTTAAAAATGTCCTGGCTCTTTCAAGCTTTAGAATGGTGGTGGGTGTTTCTGTTCAACAGTTTAACAAAAAAGCAACAAAAAGTGCATCCATCCATAGTAAAACATGCCTCACACAGCACCGGGGGGTGAATAAAGGCCTCCTGTAGCGAATAAATGTGTTTTTGTAAGGGAAAAATATCCATATTCAAAATGTTAAAAACACTTTTCTCTTACTTTCACTAACTGTCATAGGTGGAAGCAGTTCCGGCCAGATGACGTAGGATCTATGCATAGTGCAAGCACTGGTGATTAGTGACAAACGCGGAAGCACAGAGGAAATAGTAGAAGAAATTATGGGGGACTGTGTGTCAAAAATTGATTTATGACCCATGATTTATGGCAGGCACGTGTCCAAATATGGCACCTGTGACGTCCTGTTCCTGTTTCCCTGTTTTTATGGCATGCAGGTGTTGTGATAACACTTCCGACCTCCTGTTTTTTAACTTTACAACCTGTAGGTGCCCGAATGACCCCCGTCACCTCTTGGTCCTGTATCCTGGGGTTTTATGGTAGTGTCCATTTTGTGTGATCAGGACATGGTCTGGCCATTTTGTTTTATCAATTGTTATGAAGTGTTACAGAGGTCTCGGTTGGGTTGGGGGTTCAAGTGCTCTGGTTGTTTCACACCTTTGAATAAGAACAAGAACGAATGAGATGAGAGAGAGATTGTGATCTTTTGGTATGGGTTGAAAGACTCTTTTAAACATTTATCCCTAAGCCATGAATGGGTGGTCAATAGATTGAAATGACCAAGCAGTCATCCAAGTCGATGTCTAACCTATCTAAACATGTTTCTACATGTTCTTTGATAAATCCCCAGTGTTGCAGTATATTTATGCACTCATGAAGGCAAATTAAATGACATTGTTGAGACGTTGTTTAAAAAATAAAACAATAGTTAATAAAGAAAGTTCTAAGACAACTTACATGAGTTAGACATCCATGCAGACCAGTTACCTCTCTGTGAATGATGGAGTTGTTCCCCAGATTTGCATGGTTACCCCTCCTGTCTGGGGGTGTCTGTGTTGTTGTGTATTTGACGTGTTGAAAAGTCAGATGTGTTAAAAGGTTATTTAGGATGTAAACTGAAACCTATAGAAGATCTAAAATCTACTGGTCTAAATTAATTCTTTCATCCTAAGCATCTGTCTCCTTCCTGGCATACCGTCTGTGTGTATTAGGACTACAACGTGTTACCCTGGTTAACAGTTCCATACATATTGAAAAAAGTTAGCCAGGACATGACTTTTTCATCTGCATGTGACAAATCTTCTAGTCTAAAATCATTCTTTCATCCTAATCATCTGTCTCCTTCCTGGTTTTCTGGGGTTTGAACAAATGGTATTTTGCAGACACCTCAGCAGGTTCAGCTCTATTGCCTATATGTTAATGTCTCTCACCTTCCGAGCAGGATGATGCCAAGACGTCTATCTTCAAAGGGAAGGTAGTCTAATGTTAAAAACTTATCACAAAGAAACAAGACATTTATTCGAACCACCTACCATCCTCCCTGTCTAATGTCTCTCTGATAGTTAAGGTGTTTTGAAGGGTCGTGAGTCTTTTAACTGTGAAATGGTGTATTGGTTGATAAAATGTGCTCAAGGGTAGTTTTTATTAAAGTTTTCACATGCAAATAAAAACACTGCAACATTTGTATATTTCCAGAAAACTGGAAAACAAGACGGATGTGTGTCAAGACAAACATTTGCGTATTGGTAAACAATTATAGGAAAAAAGCTGTGAAATATTTAAAACAAAAATGTATCAAACACGTCTGTGTTAAACAAAGGCATACGATAGTTATCAAAATCTGTGTTGCAGTTTAAAAAAAAGGTAGAGTTTGTTACTGATTCAAGTTAGAAAAAGAAAACGACTGCATCTGATATTTTTTGTTTGTTTAAGCAGCAGCATATGACAGTTGTCAAAATTTGTGCAATTTAAAAAAAAAAGGTTACTGATACAAGTTACAATCTTAAAATTTAAGATGTAATGAAACATTGCAAGAAAGTAAAAAGAACCGAGAATCTTATACAATGGCCTCGATAGCTCTTCATTCACCGCCGACAAAAAATCTGAATGAAGCTAGATCCGCCGTGGTAAACCACACCCTCTCTCTCCAAACGCATCCATCCCTAACACTTCCATAACACTAATAAATGGCACAATTGCTGATTTAAAAATAAATACAAAATTAAAATAAAATAAAATAAATTGGTTACATTTCTTAAATCAATTAAAATGTCCTCCCTATTTTTAATATTAGAGCAGAGTTTTTTACTTTTAGGGTAATGAAACCAGAATGATCTGTCCAGATCAGTGTTACAGGAAAAGGTTTTGTTTATTTTAGTTATATACACTTCATTAATTGAATTTATTTATTCCCTCTTAGAACTTACTGGGCCTGTTATTATTTCAAAATGTACGTACTATATCAATTGAATCGCACACACGCACAGTTAAATGCCTAAACTTTTACAACATCACACGAAATGCGTGTATCTTGTATCACGCAGTGTGATAAAATGAGAGAGGATGGTGACAAGGATCCAAAATTTGTGATACGTCAATATGTTTTAGTTACATTTATTCACCTTTAGTTACAGTTTAGTTACATTTATTTCTTCACTCAGATTATTCCAAACCTCAACACAAAATAGACACTAACAAATGCACACACACAAATGCAAATACATACAAACATAATACAAACATGACCACACAAACACTCACAAACACACACACACACACACACACACACACACACACACACAAACTTAATGCAAACACACACACTCACACACACACACACACACACACACACACACACACACAAACAAACAAACAAACAATGCATACACAAACAAGTGCACACACACAAATGCAAATACATACAAACATAATGCAAACATGCACGCACAAACACACACACACACACACACACACACACACAAACAAACATACACGGAAACACAAGCATAATGACAAAAATGAATGCAGACATGCACAAACACTCACATAAAAGCAAAAATACATGCAAACACAAACACACATACAACCCCCTGCAGTTAAACAATTTCTTATACAAACCTTTCACAAATAAAAACTTTTAGCATGAATATCTCTACAAGATGAGGAAATGCAGGTTTTCTGAATGAGAATTGTTACCAGTGTTATGGTGAAACAAGTTTATTTTGAGACCTATATAAAGTGTTTTTGGCCAAGAATCATGTCTGGTAATGCAATCTGTATGAACAGTTGTGAAAATGAGGCTTCAGTGTTGAATGAGGCTTATCAGAAATTGAAGAAAATAATAATATTTTATATAACATATCTGACTTTCTCATTAAAACGCCGCAAATTTTCTTTGACTCAAATTAAGCAACATCTCTGGAATACGTAAGCATGTACAATGTGTGCTAAACATCTCCACTTCTGTCATATTTGTTAGATGTACTACTCTTGTAATGCAATCACATTTGAGAACTATGATGTTCCACACTTTTGTAAAGGTTATAGAGAAAAACTTTTCCAAAACCCTTTTCCAACCTGTCTTTGATCCTGTCACAAAGACACATCATAGCCCCTAACTCAAATTGAAAATGGGTCTTGCTGTTTTCTGTTATGACTGTTACACTTAATACAAACCCATCTATTACACATAAAGTTACACATTATGCGTCAAGGATACCACAGACACTATTTTCCTTGTCCGTGTCTCTTAAGATTACTCCAGTAAGTAAATCACTGATGACATGTAGTTAATTCATTGAAAAGGACATGTTTTTTAGACAGCCTGTGCCAACACACGGTTAAAAGGTTAGATGTAGGAAACATGCATTGCTGCAACAGTATGTTGGCAAGTTTGTCTTCATATGTTATTAAAACAATGTGGCATGAAGTTACTGTCCTCAACGGTACAGCCCCCCTGAAATATTGTAGCGTATCATTATTTTTGAAATATCTAAACATGTATTTAGCTTAAATATTAGTTATTTATACTACAATATTATTTTATAATATTAGTTTATTTAATACGTCTAGATTTTTAAGAACATTTGATATAGTTTATTGTTTTGAATTGTATAACATGTATTTCACCAAACTTAAAGGACTGAAACATAGGTGAAGTATCAGTCCGCATTTCAGCTGGTAGCCAGAAAATGTTAGTGAACTCAGTTTTCATTACTGAGACAATCTACAGAATGAGGAACAAGCTAACTACTAGTTTATGTTGAATATTGTTTGGTGCTGTTCCACGTTTAATGCCTCATTACTCCATTGTGAAGACATCAGTATTTGAATTTACTTAATTTAATGATTTATCAAAAATTGTGGGTAATGTGTGTGAATTCAACACAAGGATCTTTGAAAATAGTTTATCTTGAAAATTAAGAAAATTAAGTTCTTGTGAGTTCTTGATCTTGAATGATGTTGAAGGTTCATACAAAGGTTCACACAAACATTGTGAATTTTTATATATTGAAAAACTGTGTGAAGGAGTGGAACCGCGGAGTTCAACATGGCCTTCATAACAATATAAATTATATTACTCAAGTTATTGATTATCATTTAACCCCCCAAATTATTTGATAATTGAATTAGTAGTTTTAGTATTTGAAGACTGCTGAGATCCACTATAGTCAGAATTGGATGGGTAACAGTATTCTCTTTGCCTGCTGAGTTCTATCTTTCTCCAGGGTCACAGTGCCACGTCACAAGAGGTCATCAGGACCTCTCATCTACTTGGTCTGCGAGTGATCAGGACATCTGTGACATCAATGTTCATGTCTTTTCTGATAGGTATTAAAGGGAATAATGCTTTACTATGTAACCATACTGATAAAGAGTCCTGCTAGAACTAGGCAGCCTTGAAGATAAGATATGCTTTTAGTGTGATGTCCAATCAAGATCTTCCTAACATATGTATTGACGTAAATAGCATCTCTGTTAGAGTATAAGTGTCAGTATTGTAAGCTTGTATGCGGGGGCGGTCTACAAACTCCATCGAGAGTGCTGAAGCTGACTTCTGCTGATGAAACTGCAAACTATGTTCTTCAGTAAACTTGACTTCGATTGATTGAATATCTGACTCCTGGTTTATGTTCATCATATTTGGTACTTGGGTTTTAACTGTTAATACCCCCACATGTGCAACATCCTATCTAACACAACGCACATTATACAGAATGGGGTGATGATGGGTGCATTACTTCATGATGAATAACAACTGAATATTCAGACAGCAGCAGTAAGACCTGATTGACTTTTTCTTAAGAGAAAGACACTTGTTTGATTTTTTTAAGAGGACACAACTAAAAACTCTAATGCTATTTCAAAAGATAACACAACAACTATTTCTCCATTACAACACACACGTCAGGTCCGTTTTAGCGTATGTTTATTGTATTATTCTTGAAAATAATTGTTTAGGTCTAAATATGTTTCATATTTCATTCATATTTCATTTGTTTTTCTTTTTCTTTTTTCACAAATATGTTAAATTGAACAAGGGTAACTAATGCCTCATTCAAACACTGTAGACTTATAGGCCAGGGAACTACAATACAATAAATGATATATCTATATCCCAAAATGCTCACACATGGCAGCGCTCTAAATCGTTGGACTTCTGATTATACACACACCCAGATACCCCAGTATAAAAACACTTACATTTCCACACTGTTTGCAATGCATACGATCCTTCTGTGTTGCAATGTTAAAAACTCTTTTTGTGATCTGTGTTGGTGATGAAAAGTATGATTTTCTACAAAACAGTTCATTTGGGCAGTTCAGCTCAATATACCTGTTTAAAGACTTGAGAGTACTCAGGTCTTACATTTGTCAGTATACATTTCTTTTTATTTCATTGTATTTCATTTTATATCAGCAAGACGTTTAAATAAAGTTAACTGTGTGAATGCAGATTTTGTTCATTTAAGTTGATGTTTTGGTTGCTGTTTCCTGCATGCTACTTTTTGTTTGTTTAGGTTAAATATTAGTTTTTAGTCAGTTACAACTAAGTATTTTTAATAAAATCTTTTAATAAAACATCCCATTGAATGTAACTAAGACTAATCTAACACTAATGAGTACAGCCAATGTAGATGAGTCAATGTAGATTAACAAGACAACAGACCGATCCCTGCTAAGTACACCTAAAATTGCTAGAACAATGTCAAATATTTCCGTGACTTTTACACTTTTATGTTTCCTAGTTTTTGCTGACATGTTAGCTGGCCTCTATGAAACAAGTCTTTATTTCTGCGAATTTGATTGATTTAATAAAATGTACATTATATGACATTTACGTTATATGATTATATTATCCTAGTTTTTGAAATATTTTTATTTGCATCTTTTTATCAAATTTTTGATTTTGAAAAATCCTCATTTATGAGTCGTTTCGGAAAAAGTGTATGCAAAATCATTCAATTAAAAAATTCAAAAATTGAACTCAGTGAACAGAATGAGTGAGACAACCTTTTATTCCAACAATGTACATTTAAAGTAGTGAAGAAAGTCATCAATTGCCATTGCAAACAAGGCAAGGCAAGTTTATTTATGTAGCACATTTCATACACAATGATAATTTAAAGTGCTTTGCGTAAACAAGAAATAATAAAATCATAAGGACATAAGATGAGTTAAAATAATCACAAAAAGTAAGAATCACAACAATAAAACATTTAAAATGATTAAAAAAAAATAAAAAATAAAACAGGAATAAAAATGATTATAAATAAAACAAAGCATTGGATGTAGCACAGTGCTCATTCAGAAAAAGCACAACTGAACAGATGCTTCTGAGTGAAGATTTTACCCCATCTGATCTCTTCTGTAAGCAGATTCCAACCGTGGGCAGCATAAAAGCTAAAGGAGGATACCCCTTGTTTTGTGTGAACCCTTGGTATTTCTAATTCTTCTAATTCTGGTCTGTTAGGTTTGTATTCAGTGAGCATATCTGCAATGTATTTAGGTCCTAGTTCATTGAATGATTTATAAATGAGTAAAGTACTTTAAAATCAATCCTAAATGTAACTGGAAGCCAGTGTAAGGACCTGAGGACTGGTGTGATATGCTCCGATTTTCTGGTTCTAGTCAGAATCCTGGCAGCAGCATTCTGGATGAGCTGCAGCTGTCTAATGGCCCTTCTTGGGAAAACCAGTGAGAAGACCATTACAATAGTCAATCTAGATCAATTGCATCTAATTCTTGCAATGTTTTTAAGATGATAGTATGCTGATTTAGTTACTGCTTTGACATGACTACTGAAACTAAGATCTGACTCCAGAATCACCCCAAGATTTTTTACTTGATTTTTAGTTAATTGACCTAACTAAAATTCACCATAAAAAACTTAATCTTTGTTTACAAATGCAATGACTTTAGTTTTCTCCTTGTTTAACTAAAGAAAGTTCTGGCACATCCAACTGTTAATTTTATCAATGCACTGGCAGAGGGAGTCAATGGGGCTGTAGTCATTTGGTGATAAGGCTAGGTATATCTGGGTATCATCTGCATAGCTGTGGTATACAATTTGACTTAGAGGGGGCATATACAGGCTAAACAAGAGTGACGCATGAATTGAGCCTTGTGGAACTCCACACGTCATGGCCGTCCACTTAGACTTATGCTCTCCTATACTCACAGTAGCAATGACATTACAGATGGTCCAGCCAAAAAAGAAAATCTCTACAGGCCAGCATATTTTGTTCTAATATAAAATCAACCAGAGATTCAACAATTTCACATGTCATTGAAGCACAATTTTTTAAAACCAACAACACACATAGATCTGCTACACACTTACACAGACAGAGAACATCGTTAATATCCATGTCATCCTCACATTCAGACATCACATCCAGAATTTTTCTGGTAGTTACACGGACTGGCTCTCTGCTGGTGATAAACATGCTTGTCAAATCAGGCCATGTTTTGTTCAGTCTTCTTACCATTTTCATTTCATTTTTGAAGTTTGTTTCACGTTTGGTATATCCACTGTAACCATGATTTGGATCGCTAGCCGCCCCGATGATCTTTTGCATCAGGCCAATCATTTGTCCTCTGTAATGTTGTTTAAACATTGGGTCTACGATGTCTTTTACAAAACATGTTTTTCCGGTGGCACAGTCACACTCCAGTCGATCATCCGCACCAGCGCCAGAACTCCATCTGTGCTCCATCAGCTTTTGTGCAGTGTCTGATGGCTTTTTTTTTCAGAATAAAATGCTTTCCAAGAGATAAACTTTGTCCCCTAATCGATATAGAATGTTCTCTCCATTTCCAAGAATCTGGACTGACTGTTTTAGTCCATGACGGACAAGGCCTTGCAGAATTTCAATTTCAGTTTCAATTTCCGATTTAGGGTTCAGATTCGACAATATGTTATTAGTAGAAATATTGCCGAGTGCGTCAGGCTCAGGCAAACTGGATCCTTGAAGCTGATTCTGTTGGTCCATGTAGATAATGTTTTGGTCAACAAGATGTTACAGTAGTGTCGTTGTTAGCTCTGGATGAGTTAAGATGCTCACCATTACTGCAGAGTTTGAGGACAGCCGTTCTCGGTATTATCGAATGGGGCTGCCCTCACCCCCTGTTGTGTAGTGTAAGGGGTTGTCGTTAGGAGGTCATAAACATTGGTTGAATGTGATTGGATGAAGTAGTCTTCCGTTATCGTCTGTAAGCAGTAATCAGAAAGTCATAAACTAATAATTATTAACTAATAGTAACTATTAGTGACATATCTTCTTCTCTGTTGTCACATACATCCAAGTCGCTAGCAGAGACTTTTTCTGTTAGTGCCTATTCTTGGGGTCTACAGAGGTGGAGTTTAATATGGCTCAATGACGAGGTGAACCTAAATGACTGGAGGTTTTAATGACATATCATGCATATGTCAGCAGAAGTTTGCCAATTTCACAGGTAGATATTCTGATTTAAAATTAGACAGTTAAAAAAACAAACAAAAATATATGTTCCGCTAAATTGAACCATGATCCATACCATTCATTTCATGATGTTTATACTTTAACTTTTTTAGTAAAGATATTTTTTAGATGCAAAGTTCAAATGATTATTGAAAATGTACAATTAAAATGTTTAGAATACATATCAATAATAAAGTTTTAATAAAATTGTTTTTTTTTTTTTTACAGTTTTAAACAGTATTTTCCATTCTAAATAAATAATAAAACAAAAACTCTTAGATGGAAGGGAATTCAAATCCAATAGCTGTTTATTAAACAATTTAACTCTTTACAATCGGACTCGGTACTCTACAATATTGTTGTATTTACAATATTACCGCTATAACACATAGCACATCCAATACATATTGATGCATATCCCCTCAATTGAACATCATACAGCAATGCTTAAATTAAATTTGACTTAAACAACATGTCTATTGTTGAGAAAATGGCATTTAACACAGGCATGTCGCTCTGCCCAAAATATAGACTTGTTTTGCAGCATTCAAAGGGGTCTTCCTCTACCGTAGGCCAGTCACGATCATACTCGTCGGAGTCAGACTCATCGCTGCTTTGAGACAAAAAGTTTGAGTCCTCATTGCGTTTATTTACCAGCATAAGGAAATTTTGGTCATGAAGTGTTTTGTTCCAACAGGACGATATGGATATGTGACCTGGCGGCCTTGTTGCACGGTACCGCATACCTGGAGTTTCACCGTCCCACTGGAATAAGTACCAGGTTTTGTCATCAAAATTAAATTCTCTCCATATTTGATGGTAGAAACGCGCCCAGTCTATGGCCGTCAAAAGCAACCAGTCACATTTGGTTGTATGTACTTTGTAAGAATCCAAAACATAGAGTTGCACTGTCCGCTTTACTTTGTCGAAAACAAAACGTCCTGTACATTCATCAGCCAACGAAAAATCTTGTTTCACAAAATATTCTTCTTCTTCCTGAAGAATCTTTGTCAGACCATTCATCTGTCTTTCCCAGTGCTGATAAGTAAGATCTCCCATTTCAGAAGAACTTCTTGTCGGTGTTACATACATCACCCTTGTAGACGTTTCAGGAGTGTTTGGAGCAGAGGTAACAAGAAAATGCAGAATGTCTTCTGCACTCCACTTATGTGGTGCCTAAAGCTTATTTAAATACCAAATTGTGAATGTAGGTAGGACCTAAAGGGGTGTCTAACGACCGAGGATGTGACGCCTTCAACAGTCATAAACATCACGCCTTTAGCACATTCTGTGAGATTATCTCCTAAATGTTGTTGTTGTTGTTGTTGTTGGTAAATCAAAGTAAGCTGCTACACAGTATTTTTGTTTGAACCTTTGTATGAACCTTCAGCATCATTCAAGATCAAGAACTCACAAGAACTTAATTTTCTTAATTTTCAAGATAAACTATTTTCAAAGATCCTTGTGTTGAATTCACACACATTACCCACAATTTTTGATAAATCATTAAATTAAGTAAATTCAAATACTGATGTCTTCACAATGGAGTAATGAGGCATTAAACGTGGAACAGCACCAAACAATATTCAACATAAACTAGTAGTTAGCTTGTTCCTCATTCTGTAGATTGTCTCAGTAATGAAAACTGAGTTCACTAACATTTTCTGGCTACCAGCTGAAATGCGGACTGATACTTCACCTATGTTTCAGTCCTTTAAGTTTGGTGAAATACATGTTATACAATTCAAAACAATAAACTATATCAAATGTTCTTAAAAATCTAGACGTATTAAATAAACTAATATTATAAAATAATATTGTAGTATAAATAACTAATATTTAAGCTAAATACATGTTTAGATATTTCAAAAATAATGATACGCTACAATATTTCAGGGGGGCTGTACCGTTGAGGACAGTAACTTCATGCCACATTGTTTTAATAACATATGAAGACAAACTTGCCAACATACTGTTGCAGCAATGCATGTTTCCTACATCTAACCTTTTAACCGTGTGTTGGCACAGGCTGTCTAAAAAACATGTCCTTTTCAATGAATTAACTACATGTCATCAGTGATTTACTTACTGGAGTAATCTTAAGAGACACGGACAAGGAAAATAGTGTCTGTGGTATCCTTGACGCATAATGTGTAACTTTATGTGTAATAGATGGGTTTGTATTAAGTGTAACAGTCATAACAGAAAACAGCAAGACCCATTTTCAATTTGAGTTAGGGGCTATGATGTGTCTTTGTGACAGGATCAAAGACAGGTTGGAAAAGGGTTTTGGAAAAGTTTTTCTCTATAACCTTTACAAAAGTGTGGAACATCATAGTTCTCAAATGTGATTGCATTACAAGAGTAGTACATCTAACAAATATGACAGAAGTGGAGATGTTTAGCACACATTGTACATGCTTACGTATTCCAGAGATGTTGCTTAATTTGAGTCAAAGAAAATTTGCGGCGTTTTAATGAGAAAGTCAGATATGTTATATAAAATATTATTATTTTCTTCAATTTCTGATAAGCCTCATTCAACACTGAAGCCTCATTTTCACAACTGTTCATACAGATTGCATTACCAGACATGATTCTTGGCCAAAAACACTTTATATAGGTCTCAAAATAAACTTGTTTCACCATAACACTGGTAACAATTCTCATTCAGAAAACCTGCATTTCCTCATCTTGTAGAGATATTCATGCTAAAAGTTTTTATTTGTGAAAGGTTTGTATAAGAAATTGTTTAACTGCAGGGGGTTGTATGTGTGTTTGTGTTTGCATGTATTTTTGCTTTTATGTGAGTGTTTGTGCATGTCTGCATTCATTTTTGTCATTATGCTTGTGTTTCCGTGTATGTTTGTTTGTGTGTGTGTGTGTGTGTGTGTGTGTGTGTGTGTGTGTGTGTGTGTGTGTGTGTGTTTGTGCGTGCATGTTTGCATTATGTTTGTATGTATTTGCATTTGTGTGTGTGCACTTGTTTGTGTATGCATTGTTTGTTTGTTTGTTTGTGTGTGTGTGTGTGTGTGTGTGTGTGTGTGTGTGTGAGTGTGTGTGTTTGCATTAAGTTTGTGTGTGTGTGTGTGTGTGTGTGTGTGTGTGTGTGTGTGTGTTTGTGAGTGTTTGTGTGGTCATGTTTGTATTATGTTTGTATGTATTTGCATTTGTGTGTGTGCATTTGTTAGTGTCTATTTTGTGTTGAGGTTTGGAATAATCTGAGTGAAGAAATAAATGTAACTAAACTGTAACTAAAGGTGAATAAATGTAACTAAAACATATTGACGTATCACAAATTTTGGATCCTTGTCACCATCCTCTCTCATTTTATCACACTGCGTGATACAAGATACACGCATTTCGTGTGATGTTGTAAAAGTTTAGGCATTTAACTGTGCGTGTGTGCGATTCAATTGATATAGTACGTACATTTTGAAATAATAACAGGCCCAGTAAGTTCTAAGAGGGAATAAATAAATTCAATTAATGAAGTGTATATAACTAAAATAAACAAAACCTTTTCCTGTAACACTGATCTGGACAGATCATTCTGGTTTCATTACCCTAAAAGTAAAAAACTCTGCTCTAATATTAAAAATAGGGAGGACATTTTAATTGATTTAAGAAATGTAACCAATTTATTTTATTTTATTTTAATTTTGTATTTATTTTTAAATCAGCAATTGTGCCATTTATTAGTGTTATGGAAGTGTTAGGGATGGATGCGTTTGGAGAGAGAGGGTGTGGTTTACCACGGCGGATCTAGCTTCATTCAGATTTTTTGTCGGCGGTGAATGAAGAGCTATCGAGGCCATTGTATAAGATTCTCGGTTCTTTTTACTTTCTTGCAATGTTTCATTACATCTTAAATTTTAAGATTGTAACTTGTATCAGTAACCTTTTTTTTTTAAATTGCACAAATTTTGACAACTGTCATATGCTGCTGCTTAAACAAACAAAAAATATCAGATGCAGTCGTTTTCTTTTTCTAACTTGAATCAGTAACAAACTCTACCTTTTTTTTAAACTGCAACACAGATTTTGATAACTATCGTATGCCTTTGTTTAACACAGACGTGTTTGATACATTTTTGTTTTAAATATTTCACAGCTTTTTTCCTATAATTGTTTACCAATACGCAAATGTTTGTCTTGACACACATCCGTCTTGTTTTCCAGTTTTCTGGAAATATACAAATGTTGCAGTGTTTTTATTTGCATGTGAAAACTTTAATAAAAACTACCCTTGAGCACATTTTATCAACCAATACACCATTTCACAGTTAAAAGACTCACGACCCTTCAAAACACCTTAACTATCAGAGAGACATTAGACAGGGAGGATGGTAGGTGGTTCGAATAAATGTCTTGTTTCTTTGTGATAAGTTTTTAACATTAGACTACCTTCCCTTTGAAGATAGACGTCTTGGCATCATCCTGCTCGGAAGGTGAGAGACATTAACATATAGGCAATAGAGCTGAACCTGCTGAGGTGTCTGCAAAATACCATTTGTTCAAACCCCAGAAAACCAGGAAGGAGACAGATGATTAGGATGAAAGAATGATTTTAGACTAGAAGATTTGTCACATGCAGATGAAAAAGTCATGTCCTGGCTAACTTTTTTCAATATGTATGGAACTGTTAACCAGGGTAACACGTTGTAGTCCTAATACACACAGACGGTATGCCAGGAAGGAGACAGATGCTTAGGATGAAAGAATTAATTTAGACCAGTAGATTTTAGATCTTCTATAGGTTTCAGTTTACATCCTAAATAACCTTTTAACACATCTGACTTTTCAACACGTCAAATACACAACAACACAGACACCCCCAGACAGGAGGGGTAACCATGCAAATCTGGGGAACAACTCCATCATTCACAGAGAGGTAACTGGTCTGCATGGATGTCTAACTCATGTAAGTTGTCTTAGAACTTTCTTTATTAACTATTGTTTTATTTTTTAAACAACGTCTCAACAATGTCATTTAATTTGCCTTCATGAGTGCATAAATATACTGCAACACTGGGGATTTATCAAAGAACATGTAGAAACATGTTTAGATAGGTTAGACATCGACTTGGATGACTGCTTGGTCATTTCAATCTATTGACCACCCATTCATGGCTTAGGGATAAATGTTTAAAAGAGTCTTTCAACCCATACCAAAAGATCACAATCTCTCTCTCATCTCATTCGTTCTTGTTCTTATTCAAAGGTGTGAAACAACCAGAGCACTTGAACCCCCAACCCAACCGAGACCTCTGTAACACTTCATAACAATTGATAAAACAAAATGGCCAGACCATGTCCTGATCACACAAAATGGACACTACCATAAAACCCCAGGATACAGGACCAAGAGGTGACGGGGGTCATTCGGGCACCTACAGGTTGTAAAGTTAAAAAACAGGAGGTCGGAAGTGTTATCACAACACCTGCATGCCATAAAAACAGGGAAACAGGAACAGGACGTCACAGGTGCCATATTTGGACACGTGCCTGCCATAAATCATGGGTCATAAATCAATTTTTGACACACAGTCCCCCATAATTTCTTCTAATAGTGAATCGAAACACTGGTTAGAAATTAGAAGTACAAAACAAGGATTTGTAAAGAAAAATGCTGGAGGATTTTGGATATAAACCGAGAGAAGACTGGTTTTCTGTTGCTAAAGTAAGGCAACTTTGCTTCCTTTGCTCTGTAAAATAAACTTGCAAGGCTAGTACATTGTCACCGGTGCATGCGCTACACATACGTCCTAAGTCATCTGCCTGGGGTGGCGTGCACATATGACAGTTTTAGTGGAATTGAGAGAAAAGGGTTTGTATCGTTTTAAACATGGACGTTTTTCTTACAGATTCGGTTCAATACAGGAGACCTTTATTCACCCCCCCAGAGCCATGTGAGGCACATTTTATTATGGATGGATGCACTTTCTTGCACTTCTTTTGAACTGTTGAATAGAAACACCCATCCATTGCCATTATACAGCTTGGAAAAACCAGGACAGTTTTTAATATTACTCTGATTGGATTTGTCTGAAAGGCAAAAGTGATATACACCTAGGATGCTTTGATGGTGAGTAAATTATGGGCTAAATTTTATTTCTGGGTGAACTAACCCTTTAAGATAAAATCATGTAAATAATGGATTTGATCTATCACTCCATAACAAGAGAGATAATGCTCTCAGGATCATACAGTACAAATAGCATATTGTAAAAAAAAAAAAAAAAAAAAAAAATTCTGTAAATTCACTTCTATGATGTTAATAAATAAAAACAATGTAGAAATAAAATTGTCCATGGAAAAGGCATGCAGTAATAGTTGACACAAATGATAATTTTGCTCAACAGCCCATTGTCACTGTGTGCTTTTATAATATTTCCAGTATTAAAATGAAGAAATGTACACTTTACCTATTTTTCTTCCTCTACTTAGGATGTGGATCAGATGCAGACTTCAGTAAAGCAGTTGCAGGCCTGATCACAGTTCTACCAGAAGACATGTCCTCATTGTAGACTCAATAAAGGCAATCATGTTGGAGGGAGTAATTGGCATGGATGGGTTTTAAAGGCCTGTATTTTATTTTTGTTGTTCTGTTTGCATACTATTCTGAAAATACTCTAAATTGTTTTATGGTGTTCCAGTTGTTCCAGATAAGGTTATGACAGCCAAGTGCTGTTTAGTCAAGAAGTCTGTAAAGAGTATTGTAAGAATGCACATGTTTTAAAAGCTCATTTTTATTATTGTGATATTAAGTTTTCTAGCTGTTTTTTACAAAAATAAATGGTTGAGAACTTCATACTTGTGTTAAGTGTATTTCATGCTGTTTGAACTACTAAAAATACGTTCAGTTTACTTGAAGAAACTTTGGAAACCGATTGCACGAAATATTTTAAGTCCCCATAGCTTGAAATGGCAGATTAAACCCATGTTGAGAATAACGGCATTTAAGATGTTTGCAGAACACAAAATAACACTGTTAGTTAAATAGAATTAACAAAGTAATCTTACTATTAAATCTTAAGTAAGATTAGTAAATATCCTGGAGTATGTTAACTAGAAATGACATTAAACTAACTCAATATTTATTACTTAATTTACTCAGAACATGTTTGCTTTCTTTACTTTAAACGGATTATTAAATTAACTTTAGTTTTACCTTTAAGTTTACTTTGTAAAAATAAGGCAATCGGTTTCCAAGCTTTTTTTAAGTAAACTGAACTAGTTAGGATTTACAGTGTAGAACATCCAGACACAAGAACAGATTCTTGCCCCAGACAATCCACCTTATAAACAGCTAAATATCCTAATACATCTCTGCATCTCTTTCTATTCTATTCTATTCTATTCTATTCTGCTCTATTCTATTCTATTCTATTCTACCATCAATAGCACAACTGTACATACCACTTATTTCTTAATTTATTTTTCTATATATTTTTGTCTATTTATATTTACATATGTGTTTTTTTTTATTCTCATCTTATTTTTATTGTCTGTGTTGTTGTTGTCTCTGTGTACTGGAAGCTAATGTCACAAAAACTAATTTCTTGTATGCGCAAGCAGACTTAGCAATAAAGCTCTCTCTGATTCTGATTCTGAGTCTAATATCCAGCTCCAGTGCAGCAGGTGGCAGTAACTGTTCAACTCGTTTGAAATCCTCCAGTAAAACCCACGAAGAAGACGAAAACGAAAGTAACTGCAAAAAACACGCAGATAGCAAGAGAAAGTGTTGCTCACTGGATTTGATCCATTCTATATCCTAGAAAACATTTTTATAGATACAACTTTAGCACAAACCCTACTAGTTTTAACACTCGCGGACATTGTTTTTGTATATTTAATCAGATCTGTCTGAGAGATATGAGAATTATTGCTGACAATCTACAGGCCTAAAGGACAGAAACATGAGCGTTTCAAATACTTACAAATTCACTTCTTAGTGGACAAGACTGCAAGTAAGTTTTCCAAAAGGGGTTATTGAAAACGAATGTGTTTCTGAAGTTTTTTTTTCCATATTTTATCTTATGTTTTATGCTGTTGTTGTTTTTGTGCGAAACCGAAAGTATTTTTAAATCAGCCGTTTCTCATTCAGACCATTTGATTATTCTACATGGCAATGCTTTTGTTTGTAAATCACTTTATTTATATAGTGTTTTTGTTGCTGTTGCTGCTAACTCAACATATTTCTTCATCTCATTAATGATCATCATCTCCAGGTCAAACTGAACAGCAGATAGTTTCCTCAACCCAGAGCTGATCACTGATCAGTTTATCTGCAGTTTGTCAGAGGAGCGAGGAAAGGACTCTCCGTCTGAGATGAGTCTCTCACAGAAACAGAGGTAAGACTGAGTCTGTTTTCAGAGAATCATTTTAAACACAGCTGCTGGACTTTCAGATGTTTGCTGGAAAAAACTAAACCTTAACAAATGTAGATCTAGATTTACAAATGCTTTACAGAACTTCAGAGCTTCATAACTTCCTAATTTAAAATATTTAAAAGTAGCCAATAGATGATAAATATCTGAGAACTGAAAATCAAAATCATCATTTACAATCTCAACCTTTAAAGAAGTCATATGATGCTTTTTAATGTTTTCATAGCGTTTTCCTTTAGTGTGTAATGTCTGTTTAATAATACTGTCTAATAATCTGTTTAGATCTTCAAAGTTACAAAGGTCATAGTCTCCTGCAAAGTGATTTATTCTATCTAACAGAGAACACTGATCCAGAAATGATTAAAATGCCTTGACTGAAGTCCAAATATTACTTTTACAAATGTCTGCATCACAATGTGAAATATTAGCGTAATGCTGTCCAAAGGTAAACACAAAGAGAAGTCGAGTCTTCAGTGAGTTGTAGTGTTGTGGTCATGTTGTGGAGACGCTGTGTGTTTGGATGCGAAAGCAAACCCGCTTTGTTTGGAATCAGTGGTTCAGATTTATTTATCATGCTGTTCCTGAGCCGTACAACCCAAAGGTTAGCTTGAGTACAGCACACTTTATACACACCTGAGCTATACACACCTAAATAAAGTGTAAATATAATACAATAAGCCACATCTAAATAACTGTGTTTTATATTGGAACTTCTGGACATAAAGTTGAAGAAAAATGATAACTTTATGTGATTGTATCTGAAAGATCTGAAGGGTAAGAGAGTTGTGTAGCGCTGACGTTTCTGACATTTCTCTCCATTGTAGTCAGAAAAGAAAATGTTGTCTTCTATTAGATCAGAAATACTTAAACGATTGCGAGTCTGTAAACAAGAATGACTGCTATCTTTAAAACTCTGCAAAGGTTTCTGTGAAGGACTAGAGAGAATGTGTGCCAATATAAAACACAGATGAACCTCCTGTAGTAAAGTTTCTTTTCTCTCTGTGTCATTAGTGTAAGATCAGGCTCACATGTGTCCAGCTCTGTGTCTGTGAAGAGTGACTGCTCAAAGGATGGTGGACCAAATTTCAGTGAAGAACCATCACAAACCAAACAGTATTTCATGTGTCTTATTTTCTTGAAACATAGACTGTATTAGAAAGTGTATCAATAAATAATTATCATAAAACTCCATAGTTCATAAATTTATCACAGTATTGTTTTTTGTTTTTATAAAAAATATTTACAAGGTATTTTGGTCACATTTGTCTTAATAATGTAGTATTTTGATTTATTTTATTTACTCTCAGGCTTCAGAATAAAACATTAGATCCAGATTTACAGTCTCACAGGAAACACAAGAATTTTACAGACAGTCTCCTGCAGATCTTCCAGGTAATAAAACACATTTTCAAGAATACTTAATTATAATAAACAAATATGTTATTGAATAAGAGTGTGACATAACTTTAATTTCTATTTTTTTTAAGAACCCATAAAATAAGAATGAAAACCTAGTTTTATCAATATTTACAACTTTTTAATGAATAGTTTGATTATTAAATATATAATTTTGACCAAATATATCTTTTCCTATTATTTATTTTTGTCTTGCTTTGTAGGATCTTAAAAGCAAAATAAACACATATCTGAACAATGAGCTGGAAAAGTTTAAGAAAATATTACAAAACAAGGACTTGCAATACTTTGTAAAGGACTTTAATGAGAATAAATGCAGTATCAAAGAAGCAGCTCTTGATCTCACACTCTACTTCCTGAGAGAGATGAAGCAAGATGAAGCTGCTGATACTCTAGAAGGTAAGAGACTCATGACAATCTGTCATATTGTCAATTATAAATGTAAGAGAGAAAATAACATAAAAAATACTGTATTTTTGTTTCTGTTTAGACGAGCTGTTCTTCATTCATCAGCTAAAATGTAGCCTAAAGGAGAAGTATCAATGTGTGTTTGAAGGAATTGCACAGCAAGGTGACTCTACACTTCTGAATAACATCTACACAGATCTCTATATCACTCAGGGTTGTAGTGAACAGGTCAATACTGAACATGAGGTAAGACAGATTGAAGTTGCTTCCAGACGTCATGAACCACAAGAGATGCAGGTTGAATGCAGAAATTTGTTTGAAGCACCTGAACAAGACAAGCAGATCAGAACTGTACTGACAAAAGGAGTTGCTGGCATCGGAAAATCAGTCTCTGTGCAAAAGTTTGTTCTGGATTGGGCCGAAGGAAAAGAAAATCAAGAAATCAGCTTCATATTTCCTCTTCCATTCAGAGAGATGAACTTAAAGGAGAAGAAACACATAAGTTTGATGGACCTTATAACTCAGTTTTTCCCAGAGACAAAAGGACTAAACCTTACAAGAAGGAACCAAAAACTTCTGTTAATTCTTGATGGACTGGATGAATTTCGTCTACCGTTAAACTTTAAGGAAACTGAGACGTTGCATGACATTTCATCACCAGCCTCTCTGGATGTTCTCCTGACAAACCTCATCAAGGGAAATCTGCTTCCTTCTGCTCTCATCTGGATCACCACCAGACCAGCAGCTGCCAGTAAGATTCCTCCTGACTGTATCGACCGGCTGACAGAGATACGAGGATTCAATGATGCACAAAAGGAGGAGTACTTCAGAAAAAGACTCAAGGATAAGAATCAGGCCAAAGAAATCATTGATCATGTTAAACAATCAAAGAGTCTCTTTATCATGTGCCACATCCCAATCTTCTGCTGGATTTCAGCCACTGTTCTTCAGAACATTTTAGAGGAGAAAAGAAATAATCAGGCTGATGATGCCTCCAAAACACTGCAGGAGTCAAATACTGAAGACACTCCTAAGACTCTGACACAAATGTACACACACTTTCTCAGATTTCAGATCCAGCAGAGCAGACGAAAATACGATGGAGAATATACATCAGATGTTTCCTGGGATAAAGATGCCATCTTTTCACTGGGGAAACTGGCATTTGATCAGCTGGAAAGAAACAATGTGATCTTCTATGACACAGATCTGGAAGCCTGTGGTATTGACGTCTGTAAGGCATCAGTGTATTCAGGCATGTGTACCCAGATCTTTAAGGAGGAAACAGGGATCGTTCTTGGTACCATGTACTGCTTTGTTCACTTGAGCATTCAGGAGTTTATTGCAGCCCTTTATGCACATCTGTTTCTAGACATCAACAACAAATATGTGTTTGACCAAGAACAGGTAATCAAAAGTGAAGCAAGGATTGATTTGGTCAAGACTGCAGTGGACAAGGTGCCTGAGAGTGGCAGTGGTTATCTGGACCTCTTCCGTCGCTATCTTGGACTGTCACTCCAGTCCAATAAAAACATGACTGATTTGCTCAAGACTGCAGTGGATAAGGCACTAGAGAGTGATAATGGACACCTGGATCTTTTCCTTCGCTTCCTCCTTGGTTTGTCACTCCAGTCCAATCAGCGACTCTTTCAGGGTATGTTGACGCAGCAAAATGGAAATGACCAGAGCAAAAAGGAAATAGTTCAGTACATAAAGCAGAAATTTGAAGCTAATCTGTCTCCAGAGAGATCCATCAATCTGTTCTACTGTCTGAATGAACTGAATGACCAAACTCTGGTGAAAGACATTCAGACCCACCTTAGCAAAGGAAGTCTCTCATCTGCTGATCTTTCTCCTGCCCAGTGGTCTGCTTTGGCCTTTGTGTTGTTGACATCAGAGGAGGAGCTGGAGGAGTTTGAGCTTCAGAAATTCAAGAAATCAGACGAGTGTGTCATTAGATTATCGGCAGTCATCAAAATCTCCAAAAGAGCTCTGTAAGTTGTTCATTTTTTGCTTTCATCTGACAAATACATTTGTTTATAGTTTTGATGCATCCTGGAAAACCTGGAATGTTAATTACTGATTTTCTTTTTTTTATGAAAATGTAATGAAGTACAAATATAATACAGGATGTTTTACAGCATTGTGCATTGTAGCCAATGTTGAGCACATGATCGCAATGGTTTAGGTGTTTAATCAGAATTCACTCAGTAATGCTTTTCCTTGAAACCATGGAACCAGCACTTTCAAATGTATAATTCATTCATAATTCATAGATGGAAAATTATTTATTATTTGTATTTAGCAAATGCATTTAGTCTAATTATTCTGTAATCTTATTTAGGCTAAATGATTGTGGCTTAACAGACAAAAGCTGTTCAGCTCTGGCTCCAGTTCTTGGATCAGATACCAGTCTAAAAGAGCTGAACATGAGCAATAATAATCTGCAGGATTCAGGAGTGAAGTTGTTCTGCGCTGGACTGGAAAATATGAAGTGTCATTTGGAGATACTGAGGTAAGTTGTGTGACATTGTCAGTGTCTATAGCCTAGGGGTTAGAGCACTGACATATAACGCAACTGCACTTCCAGCCGACCTGGGTTCGAATCCCGACCCAAGGACCTTTGCTGAGCCCTGCTCCCCCCTCTTCACCCAACACTGTCCTGTCAGAAAAAAAGGCCCAAAAAAGACAATAATAAAAAAAAGTTGTGTGACATTAGACCAGAATTGAGCTCAACAAAACCAGACTTAGATAATGAACAAGTCTTTATATTGTTCATAAAGTTCAATGGAATTATGGAATTAATTAAATTGAATTAATTATGATTTCATAGGGAATTTGAACAGAATCGTTGCTCTATGGCTGGTCACTGAGTTGCCCAGCAATTCATTGAGCAAGTCATATAACATCAACTGCACTGGATATTAATATCCAAAATATAGTGAAACCACAATTTATTAGCAAAGTAACAAGGTCAGCAGGTTAAGACATCAACTTGTAAGCACAAAACACAAGATATTTATATTGAAAAGAGAAGTGAGGCTTTATTGGATAAATCTAAGACATAAAGTAGTCTAACACATAAAAACTTGCATTCACACAGATAGCAGAAAGAGAGAAAGTGAGCAAGGAATGAGTTTAGAAGAGTGAAAATATAAAAAAAAACAAGTTTATAGCAATATATTCAGTTGCTTAAACCTGAACAACCATTAATCTTTTAATTAAGTTTCTCAGTAAATATGTATAAGTCTATTGATGCGAGTGACTTTAATTCATTTATAAAGCAGCTGTGGAGTAAGTCACATGGTAATATCATCATCAGCATCCAATAATTTCATTTTTAGTATTTTTTTAGTATTTTAAATGTTTTTCCTTGTCATCTGCAAATTATTTTCCTAATTATAATTGTTCACTGTGAAATACCCTTTATCATGTTTATTTGACTTAATGATAATTTTTTATTACATTTACACACAAAAAACTTGGAACGGAGTTACCTGCTTTATGTTGGACAGTGTCAGGGCCTCTATCATCAAACAAAATGACAATTTAATGTAACAACAAAATTCAGGATAAAGTCTGACTCATTGAGGAATATCAGAAGGCCAAGTCCTGACTGCAGGTAGTTAGCTCCTGAACAAAGTGATAAGCTGAATAATATGAATGGACCTAAGGAAGAAGCAGTGTATTCCTAAAGTTAGCCGTGGATCAGATGAGAATCAGCTGATGAAAGCTTAAATGATGTGACCTGCCAGAACGAAGACTACACTTGTTATTTACTGCATTGTTTTTGAATCATTTTAGACAAAATTTAAAAGGTTAAGTGGTTGTAAAAAAATACAAATGTACAGAAAAATTAGTCACACTTGTGGTCCTTGTGGTCAAAAAAGGCCACCATCGAAAATAAATTGGACATGGGGAAAAAATACAAAAATATAGAAAAAATTTACAAATCAGCCACAATGTAAAAAAACATCCACAGCAGTGAAGGCGTGAACTCTAAAAGAGTGCAAAATACACACACACACACACACACACACATACTGGCTATCATTATGGGGATATTCCATAGATGTAATGGTTTTTATGCTGTACAAACAGTATCTTCTTGTCTTCAGGATCACTAGAGAGGTACAGGCAGGTTTTATTTCAGGGTTGGAGCTAAAGTCTGTAGGACAGTGGCTCTCTAGGACCAAACTTGCCTACCCCTGCCCTAAATGTACCCCTCACACAAGACTTTCTGCAGCTTTAGATTTTCAAAAACTTTGGTTTGTAGGATTTTTAAACTTCTTTCCAAAAAAAGTCTCATCAAGGTTAGGGCTTCACGATAAACTGCATGTGATTGACATTCGCATCTCGTCAGTAAATCCGGTTCATTGATTAGTGGTAAATCTCCATCACATACATTCAGACAGAGAGATGTTTAATACACAGAGCCGTATGTCGCTGATAATCGCAGATCTTGTCAGTGATCTACAGCTCTGTGTATTAAATGGTGCTCATCTGAATGCATGTGATGGAGATTTACAACAACAATTTAAAGTTCTCTTTTTTTGTTTGAATTGATATGCAGTTGTCAGATTTTGCTTTACAACTAAGTTTTAGTTCATTTGTATAAGGAATAAAATATAATTGTGTTTAGGGATTTCCATTGTTTAGGTCATTTCTAGAATAACTGATTAATCATCTGAATGTGACATTTTCATTCTGGTTCTAGGCTTTCAGACTGCAGTATCACTGAAGAAGGTTATAAAGCTCTGTCTTCAGCTCTGAGATCAAACCCTTCACACCTGATAGAGCTGGATCTGACAGGAAATGATCCTGGACAATCAGGAGTGAAGGAGCTCAGTGATTTACTACAGGATCCAAACTGTCAACTCAAGACACTGAGGTGATCATTAACATACACTGTTTTATGGACACTTCTAGGAAAACAGTCCAGATAGCTGTTTAGTCAAATGATTTAAATGTTTGTGAACACACTGTAGTTTAATTGCCATCAAGCTCAGATTCACTCTATCACTGTATCTCTACAGCAGGTCTGTGAGTCTCCAGATGATCAAAAACATTCAGTTTCTCAAGACATTTGTTTTCTGTGCTGATGTTTCTCACTCCTTCTGAAAGATCTTGAGGTCTTTAATCACACACTCTGTATTTGTAAACTGAAAATCATGATCTAGTGAGGTTTTGCTCTTCTGCTCTGTGGGACGTTTCTGTTCTCCTGAGTTTGCTTTAGGACTGAGTGTCTCTCTAGTTTCTTTCAAATACATCTGACTATTAGACTTTGTTTTCATATATTTATGTCTTTATTTGTGTCAAATAAGTTTTGCAATTATTAGAGCTCGTTTTTAGAATAATAAAAAGTTTTTTATTGTATCAGTCATTTTTGTAATGTAATGGACCTTTAAATCAGAGCTAAATTGATTTTGCTTCATCTTCTGTTCTGCAGGTTTTTGGGTCCTGCTGCAGATGAAGGCTGTCAGTATGTGACTGGAATTGTGGGTAAAAACCCGTTACTCCTGAGAGAGCTGGATCTGACTAGACATGAACTAGGAGACACACGAGTGAATCAGATCGCTGCTCTACTGCAGGATAAACACTGTACACTCAACACACTGATGTGAGTATTGCTAGTCTATTTACAATGTTACATTACTTTTAATAGTACTGTTATTGTAGTTGATCATATTTCCTCATTTGTTTGAGTCAGAGCAGTTTTTCTCAGCATCACAAAAAGCCACTATAATGTGAAGTATTAAAATTAAACAGGCAATGAAAAATTGAATCAAGCTTGAACCCTCTGGGGTCTGAAGGTGTTTTGGGGGCCTGAAGAACTTTTGACATGCCCTGACATTTGTGCTTGTTTTAGTTGCTTAGAAACATATAAATGGCTATACATATAAAAGGTCTGAAACACTGTATTCATCTCAAACTGGGCTACAGTAATATGTGAGCAGCATGTATGTACATGATTGTGTTTTTGAGAAAGCTACGTTTATGTGTGGTTAGAGAAAAACTAAAATGTGGAAGTCACTGAAATAAAGCCATAAAACACATACAGAACATTTGTTCACAAGACTTTTGAGAACAGGATCTTGTAGCTTAGACTTTTTGCTTAAAAAATATATCAAAATCAACCTCATGTACTCGCTCATAGAAAACAATATATTGATTTAAATTTTCTAAGACACTGACTGTGTCTTTTTTCTGTTGCTGCCATTACGATAGTTCAGTTTTGGTTTTAATGGCAAAGTGGTTGTATTTCTTTTAGTTTCTTTATTAAGTCAGTTTAGAAATATTGTTACATTCCCCTCCTCTCTAGGGGTTTAAGAGGGGAAGTAACAAACGAAAAAGTAAAAAATAAACAGCAAGAACACACTTCCATCCTCTGACCCAGAGTGAAGATGACGCCAGAGCAATATATTCAAGAGCAGAGGTTTATTTACAAGACAAAAAAGAACAAAAAGTTGAACATAAAGAGCATTGGCTCAGGAGAGAGCAAGGCCTAAAACAACTAAACTTAACACCCTCATGGAAAATATAATAATATTTTATAATGATCATTTAAATCTGACACATTTTCAAATAGTTTGTCATAAAATAACATCTCAGGATAATGTAATGGGGTTTCAAATCTAAATATGACTTTCTGTTATGAAACAGGATATCAATTTCACACATGTGCTCTGTAGAGGACATCAGGACTTAAAGCATGTTTATTACACATTTTGGGAGACACAACAAGTGAATAGGGAATGAAATTATATTTCCATATTGCTATGAAATATTAGATATTATTATGAAAGTCTTGCCAATTATTATTCCTATTATTACATTTATTTTTTCATTATATATTGTCCCCAAAAACACATTCATATGCAAAAGCAACGTGATCTCATAATAATTCGTATGTATTTTACGTAAAATGTGGTTCTACAAAACAAACATTTACTTACGTTTTTCAAGACACTAAAACGTACAATACTGACGTATTTACAGCATCTAAACATACAAATACTTATGTATTTTTATCATTTTAACATACAAAACTGATGTTTTGAGGACAGCTAGAATCCTTATGAATGTTGAAATCACGCTATTAATTTTATTATTATTCTTGTTTTAGTTTCATACAATGGCCTTATGTTTTCAATTACATAATTAAATAGTTTAAATGTTTACTTAATATGAAATGATTACATTTTCTACTGTTCTGTGATTTCCACTGCCAGCTCGTTTCCAAGAATAGGTCTACACAATGATAAACAAGACTACACTTTAAACCCTTAAAATAAATAACATTTCTGCAACATTTCAACGATTCATGAATATAAAGTTTTTCCGTGGCAGGACACAAACGGAGTCTTCTCCGACATGCTGTGACTAACAACAGAACCATAAAATACACACCAAACACGAATAATAATTATAAAATGAAACAATTTTATTTGTGCGCTAAATCCCGATCTTCAGAATCCATACGACTGCGAGGAACAGACCCAAATTCAAGCCTTTATCCGGCGATTTTCATCTCCATCCCGAGCAGCGAGTCCAAATAGCACCTGAAATAAACCGTGTGGAGGACGGCCAAGATGGCGGCATGTTAAGATCACTTCTAGTAGCTCTGCTGTAAAAAAATATATTATAACTCACGGAAACTGTCTGCTTTCAACTGGCTACCTTACTCATCCGTGGTGTGCTTTTATTAAGGATATAATTGTGACATAAATATATCAAAAGGTGCTGAAAAACGTAAAGAACGGGTGAAAAGTCTGATGGATGTATCTGTGGAAATGCACGATTACGCACTTTCTGATGTTACTGACCCCGGTTTTGGTAATACTCTGGGGATGCTCTTTGCTCAACTCATCTTCCCGACTCTCCAACTAAACCTGTTTCTGAGAAAGGGAAGATGGAAACACTGGAAGATGTGGTCGCGATGTTATCATCCATCTCATCACTGATAGACGAGCGCTCTGATTCTCTTGAAAAGTTGCTGAGTTCCAACGCTGTGAAAATTGAGGGCTTGAAAGACTTTGTCTCTGCTGAAGTCAGAGTTGACCAGCTAACTTCTCGGTTGCAACTCGGGGAGCAGTGAATTGAGTCGTGTGAAACTTGACTCAAATCTGACCTGGGGCCGGATTCACGAACATCTTCTTAAGAAATAAATTAAGAAATTTCTTAAGATAAACTCTAAGAAGTTCGTAAGAATGTTCTTAAGTGCAATTTTTGAAAATTGTTTAAGAAGTTCTCAAATATGTTCTTAAGAACATCTTAATGTTTTCTTAAGAAGAAAATGGCACATCTTTATTTGTGTGAATACATGGCTGAAGACGCATCGATAAACTCATACACCTCGGACTGTCTTTTTGCGGTTTCTGCAAATTATCCTAATAATCATAATAAGCCTGTTTTCATCATGACCTTGATTGGCGCTCGGCTTCACGTTTTTAATGCGCCGTGTTTTTGAACAGTTTCCTCTAAAGAGCGTGTCTTCAGCTTCAGCCATCTGTTTTATTCATTTTGGTGTTGTGTTTTTGCCCCTCATCCGAATGAACGCTTCCATTAACGTTATGTGCGCATTCATCTGCGCTAAAGACGGCCCAAGATTATGTCAGATTTATAGGCTAAATAAAATAACAAATGTTTAGCCAAACCTCACTATCTGACTCATCTTTGTAGAGCTGCTATTACATTATTAGTCATCGCTGTCACTTCAGAAAACTGGTGCACATCCCTATTAACAGTCCTAATATCTATTATATGGAGCTAGCAGCGTTGTCATGCTTAAATATAACAATTAATTTGAAATAACCCAATAATCCATTAGGAATAATTCATACTTTTTGGGATTTAAGACAGGTCTGGGGCTATCCTAACTTTAAGAAGTTATTTAGGATGGTTTTTAAGAAGATTCTTTTCAAGAATTTGAATTCTTCTTAAATTTTGTCTTAAGAACAATCTTAGGTAAAAAGATAAGAATATTCTTAAGAAGAATTTTCAGGAATACAATATATTCTTAACTTTTTACTTAACTTGGAAAATAAGAAGAAAATGGCAGTTAAGAAGAAATTTCTTCTTAAGAATGTTTCGTGAATCCGGCCCCTGGAGAGATCCTTTAGCGGACCAGCTTATCGTTGACAAGCTTTATTGGGGTTTTCTAATAGCAGCTCGACCACAACTACGGATGATGCTTCTGTATTGTTACAGCTCCTGTTTTTCTTAATGTACCTTCTTATGGCAACCAGTTGTTGTGCCTTGATGGTAGGATTTTTCTCTCAGTATGTTCAGCTGAGCTACGTTTCTCAGGTTTATATACTCACTAATTGTTGTGCTCTTTTTGCACTTACTGTAATCTTTTTTTGTTCATTAACTTGTTCATTATTTCTGTTATCTCTCTAAATGCCAGGGGTTTGAGAGATTCTGTGAAGCGAAAAGCTCTTTTTCTTTTTGGGAAGAAATACAATACTGACTTCTGTTTCTTTCAAGAGTCTCACTCAACTGTTAATGACTGTAACTTCTGGAAATCACAGTGGGGAGGTGATGCATGGTTTTCTCATGGATCCAAACGTTCGGCAGGTGTTTTTAACATTTAAGAATACCAAAGTTTGCTGGTGATGTTTTACATTATTACTGTGAGCCTTGTGGGCATTTTATTTATTTATTTTTTTTGGTTCTTTACAATAATAATATTTTTATTTTTTTGATTAGCATGTATGGTTACAATTCTTGAAATGAAAACCAGGCTCTGTTTGAAAACAAAGTTGTCTTTTGGCTAAACAAGTATCCATCTGGTATAATTTGTATGGGAGGAGACTTTAACATTGCTAATGCTAGATCGTATGCCACCAAAGAAAATTCCATGTAACTTGCTACTTAAAACCTTTATGGAGAAATTTGATTTAATAGACATTTGGAGGCAAAAATATCCAAACAAAAAAACATATACTTGGTGTAATACTGATTTTCCAGGCAATCAAGAATAGATTTTTGGCTTATATCTATTAATGTTGACTTACATAGTATTTTTGTGGATGTAATTCCAACCCCTCTAACTGACCACAAAGCAATTTTTCTCAATATGCAGAGATCCACTTATTATAGTCCAGCCAAATCATCTTATTGGAAACTTAATGATTCTTTATTGAAAATCCAATCAGTAAAAATAGAGATTCCATGCCTCATTAAGTATTTTTTTAAAAGGGCCAATACAGAAAGATCATATTGCACTAATTGGGAACTTTTTAAATTTGAGGCTTCTAAATATTTAAGGCATGTTGGCAGTCATCTTGCTAAAATTCATAAGGAACAGGAAGATACAATTATATTTGGAATTAACACTCTTATATAAAGGATCTAATCATTTTTCAGATTTAGATAAAACAAATATGGCAGAATTACAAAGCAGATTAGACAACATCTATAAAAAAAAGGCTGAAGGAGCTTCATAAGGTCTAGGAAAAGGTGGCTGGAGGAAGGTGAACAGAATACCTCTTACTTTCTTAAAAAATCAGGCTTCATTAAATACTATCCATCAGTTAAAAATGAATGATAAAATATCAAAGGACCCTAAAGAGATTTCTGAGTATTGCTCCTCTTTTTAGCGTAAACTATATGCATCACAATATGATGCTAAAGCATCAGATGATTTCTTAAATTCAGTGGGAGAGATTAAAAAATAGATAGTTTAGATAGTTTTGTGTGATCAACCTATTAGTTTAGAAGAAATAACCAATTCAATTCATAACTTAAATAATAAGTCTCCCGGAACTGACGTCTAACCTCAGAATTTTATCAATTATTTGCTGAGCGACTTGCCCCTTTTTCTACTCTTAGTTTTTTGTGAAAGTTTATCTAAGTCCAGATTCTTTAGGTTTATTCCTAAACCTAAAGAAGATTTGTCAGCTATTGATAATTGGCGGCCAATTAGACTTTTGAATAACGATTATAAATGAATTGCCTCTATATTTGCTAAAAGAATTAAGAATGTATTAGAATATATTATAGATGAAACTCAGTCTGGTTTTATGAAAAACAGGCACATTTCGAATAATATAAGGTTGGTCTTAGATATATTAGATTATTCATATTTAATTGATGAACATAGTTTTATTTTATTCTTAGATTTTCGCAAAGCTTTTGATACCGTGGAACATAATTTTTTATTTTCTTCTTTAAAGATTTTTGGGTTTGGTGAGTTCTTTTGTGCAGCAGTTGAAACCCTGTATAATAATGCAAACTGCTCAATCAAACTCAAACATGGAACTACCTCTAGATTTGATTTAAAAAGAGGCATTAGACAGGGTTGTCCTATATCTCCGTATCTTTTCCTGCTTGTGACCCAATTATTATCAGTGCATGTTAAAAAAAGTGTTCTTAAGGGAATCTCAATTGCAAATAGAGAAATTATTATAAATCAGTAATTTCTTAGATTTCACTATGAACCATACCTTTGTTAGACCGCGCTCCTCATGCCTAGACAATTAAGATCCAGCCCCAGACGCCAGATCAGATCAGAAAATATCAGTTTGTCTGGTAACAGAATAACTCATCAGCAGAGTCGTCTAATACACAAACCCCGTTAACAGGAGTCTTGTCTGGTGCCCAAAATACCCAAAACACTATTAACAGTCTTCTGTCAGCAAAGAGACGAAGTAATGATGATAAAAGGAGCAGAGTTTATTGAATAGTCTTAGTTGCGCATGTCATTATTTACAAAAATTGAAAAAAGGAATAAATGTAAATTGTATTTTTTGTAATGAATATGAAGCACTTATTTTGGCGCTGTACATACTCAGTTGCACACTAATGGTGTAAGGTCAAAAAATGTATTAAGACCTTGTTCACTCTTATGGGAAAATGTGCTCTTTGGCTTTACTGACTATCCTGATAAAGAGGAACAGGACTTTTATTTAATTAATTTACTTATTCTTCTGACCAAATTTCACATTCATAAGTGTAAATTCACTAATAAGAAACCTAATTTCTTGGTTTTGTTGACTGAAATAGGTATTTATATTGACAGTATTCCAGACTCTGTGAATAAGAAAGCTTTAAAAACTTTGAAAGTCTTTGAATTTTACAATATATTTATTTGATTTTATATATGCATACATGTGTATATATGAATATCTTGTTTTTCTTTTTTGGAGTTATATATATTTCCTCCCCCTGGCAAATTTTATTTATTTATTTTTTTTATCATTATTATTTGTTGTATTTTGTCTTTCTATCCTTTTTCTTTTCTTTTTCTTTTTTCAATGCCGTTTCTTGATAACATGTTGTATATTATTGTTCTTTGAAAAAAATAATAATAAATTAATTAATTAATTAAAATAAACCCGCTCTGAAATGCAGTTTAAAATTCAAATATTGCCGCATTTAGAAGCGACAGGTTTTACGGCAGGAAAATCGACCGCTCATTGGCTCTCGCCTGCCTTCGTCACAGATTACGTCATGCCGTGTTTCTGGTGAGCTGTGTTTGAATCTGGTTTGAATGATGCGCAGGCGCCTTCACGGAGCGGTCAGGATAATAATCTGGATAATATTTTAGCGATTAACAATTTAAATTCTGCTCTTCACCTCAAACAAACCTGCTGTATTCCGCCAGAAAGGACTGCGGCTGCAAACGCATCTCATTTGGATTACTTTTTGGTACAGCTGTTGACATTTTTGCAGTAAATAAATGATTGTGATTGCGCTTTCTGTCTCTCATGTTTTTCTTTATTACTGTACAGAGAGAGTTATGGTTAACGTTAGATTTAGAGCTAGGAGTGGGATCAGTGACTATAAAAATATTTTTTATGCTATATTGTTACTAAAATGGTAATTTCCTTGCATGTTTTGCTCAGTTACGTTTTATATCCTTTTATATTGCTAAAAAATGGGCAGGTTAAGGTTTGGAGGTAGGTTAAGGGGGCTTTAAAATCTAAATCGCTTATTAATAAAATGATAAAGTCATTGATACGAAGATCTTAATGAAATAAAAGATACGTAAGTATTTAACGTTTTTTAGCTAAAAAATACGTAGCTGTTCGTACGTTTTAAACGTTGAAATACGTCTAAATTGTACGTTTTTGCATCGATAAATACGTACAAAAATGTACGTTTTGCGTCTCTAAACGTTACGTAAAAATACCTGCGTATAAACAACGAGACCAGGCTGGCAAAACAGATACAGTTTATAGAGACATTGTTTATAATGTGAAAACTAGCCTATTCATAACTGCTTTTTTGTGTTTCACAAAATGTCAAATGTCTGATTTTGGTGCAGCATTTACTGTAAATTATAAAAACTGAACGAGAGCATTTTAAGAATCAGTGATCAGTATCTGCCTCAAATGTCCTGATTGAATATTGTTAATATTAGTTTATATAATTATTCATTGTTCTTGTCGGTCCACAGTGTATTTACTAATTAACAGAAAACTTCTGAATTTAAAACTGTATTAGTGAATGTTGAAACTAACATTTAATAACCTTAATGTAAGTTGTTCATCATTAGTTCATGTTAACTAATGTAGTTACTGTTTTCAAGTGAAACCACGTAACTTTGATAAATAGCTCACATCTTAATGGGTAATTTTGCTGATTTTCAACCTTTGCATACCTTTATAACTTTTGTGTAGTTTGTAGTATATTTAAATGAACAATGTGTAGTCTTTCTCCATGTTACCTGCACACAGATATCACAATTTATTTGTCAGCAAAAGTCTGCTGGAAGATGCAAAACACATTAGTAAGATCATCATAGATCTGATTCATTGTCTTTTCTCTTTCTGTCTTCAGTCTGTATTATTGCAGTATTACAGAGAAACAGTGTCTCATCCTGACTTCAGCTCTGAAATCAAACCCATCACACCTGAGAGAACTGGACCTGAACTATAATGAACTAGGAGACTCTGGAGTGAAAAACCTCAGTGATCTACTGATGAACCCACAATTCAAGCTGGAGAAACTAGAGTTAGTAAAGTTAAAGTTTATTTAAATCTTAATTTATTCTGTTTAATGCAGTACACTGGATTTGCCATGTTGATTACATTTTGTATATACTTCATATTTTTTAATCTAGCAAGTAATTGTTTAATTTGCAGAAATCGATACAATATACTGATTGTGTAGATGCAGAAATCAGCAGAGAATAAACAAGAGGCATTAAATAGATAAGAGGAACAAAGTAAAAAGAAAAGAAACAGCACCTGCCAGCATACAAAACTAATGTGACTCAAAACAAACTATTAGAAACTAACGCCTGCTGTAGCTCTTCAGATCTTTAACCTCAGTGTGAGTCAAATAAAAACACAGGAGTGAAGGTGAGAGTGGTGTATTCACAGTCCTAAAACAATGTTAGAAACAATCCTTAACATTTATTTTTCACAGTTCTTTAGTATATAAACAAAAACATGGTATAAAAACAGAATGTCAGCAAAGAAACTATATTTTAACACTATCAGCCACAAATAAATATTACCATATGTGACCCTGGACCACAAAACCAGAAATTGAGATTTATAGATCACCTGAATAAATAAGCTTTACATTGATGTATGGTTCCCCTTCTGTTGTTCACTTTGGACATTAAATATTGTCCTATCATAACAAAGGTCTTGGTTGCGTATGGTAACCCTCGTCTCCTGATGGAGGGAACAGAGACATTGTGTCCCTCCTGCCACAACTCCAGCTTCTTGGCTCCTCAGAACAGAATGAATGAGCAGTTGCTGGCTGCCCCTATTTATACCCGGATGTCTGGGGCGGGGCCAGCCATGCAAATTCTGCACAACCAATCTCATTGGCTTTTCTCAAAGCTGTCAGAGGTGTTCGGGCTCCCTAGAGCGACCCCTAGTGTCCATCATTTCGACACAACGTCTCTGTTCCCTCCATCAGGTTTAATATTGAAAGAAGAAACATGAGAAAACGGCTCCTTTTTCGTTTCTTCGTTTAGGGGTGGAAATATGAATAAACGGCTTAAATATTCGATTTCTACACGTGGGTGGAAACGAAATGCCCCTTTCTGCTGATTGGTCAGCCGAAGATCAACTCATGCCGTCATCTTCTTCAGTTTCTCGCAGAATAGTCCTCAGCTGCAACTACATTTTAATATTTTTCTCATCAAAAAACAAGACCAACGAATTTCTCACCAGACTCTACAGTATGCCCTGATATTCTTCGGCATGATTTGCATTATTTTATGACACATTAAAAAAAATTGAAAGTCATTAATCATGATTATATGCCATTAAAAGGGCAAGTGCAATTACTTAATTCATATTTTTTTTAAGCAGATCACACAGTTTCAATAAGTTGCTATGGGTTCAACTTTAAGCGGGTAAACGCCCCTACAGTCAAGTTTGTTTCATTAATAATGGGTTTTAATGAACAGTGCACTGATAGATATATTGCTGATATTATTTTGTGGACTCTCTGGCACATTAAGAAGAGTACAGAAAAGATGAAATGTGGTTGCAATAAACACGATAAGATGTTAATAAACATGTTAAGCAGCGGAGCGGAGGACTAAACTGAGGAAGACTGATCTCTCTCTATTATAGATCAGTGGGAAGAACCCGGTTTGATCTTCGGCTGACCAATCAGAAGAAAGGGGCGTTTCGTTCCCGCCCACGTGTAGAAATCAAATATTCAAGCTGTTTATTCATTTTTCCAACCATTAACGAGAAACCAAGCGGAATTCTTGTTTTTCGATTTTCTGGAAAAAAATGAATAAGAAGCCGTATTCTCATGTTTTTTCTTTCAATATTAAATCAGAAAACGAAAGATCGAATGATACACGGATTATATGTAACCAAGACCTTTGTTATACACAGAGCTGGGTAGATTACTTACAAATTGTAATCAGTTACTGATTCCAGATTACATGATAAAAATTGTAGTCAGTAATGTAATCAGTTACATTACATATCGTAGGTAATATAATCAGATTACTTTTAATTACTTTTGACTTAACTTGTTTATCACCTTGATTTAAATAGATTTATCTTGTAGCATAATGATGTAAAAAATGCAAAGAGTAAGAAAATATGCTCCATTCATTGTAATTTACAACATGAAGTGCATTAAACATTTTATTACATCAAGGTTTCCCAAACTAGGTTTGAACATGAAATACAGAGGGTTTGTGGGTTTAATGAAAAGCTAACACTTAATTAAATTATATAAAAAAAATAATAATTCAAATAAATCATTTTAAAACAAAGTCCTTTTCAAGGAATGTCTCTTTACTTGGTGGCCATATTTGCAATGCCTCAGGGCAGCTCATACAAGACCAAGTCCATCTTAATGAATAGGAGAATCCTGAAATCTCAAAAACTGCTGCTGAACTCACAATTAAATTACAGATATTAAATCAGCAACACAAATCTGAAATTAATTGGCACATGAATGTTGTTTCAAATAGTGTTTAAAAGGGTTATTTTTCAGGCTGATGATCAGGGCGTTGGACAGCGAGTAATAGTGGCACAGAGTAACAGGGGCCCTGGGCGTGGGGGGGGGGGCATAATGGTATAGTATATAGTATAATAACAGGGGTCGGCATCATACGGCACGTGTGCCATTAGTGGCAGGCAGAGGGATAATCGATGGCACGTGAGCAATATAGGGAAAATTGCATTCATTTTGAAATAATAATTTCTCATAGTCACACAGTCTGTTAGGAGCTATAAATACTGTTAAGCGTGAGAATTAACACGCGCTAGTCTACAGATGCGCGCGCGACCGCTGCGCATACTAGGCGCTTCAGATCAACGCCTCAGCGGTCAAACAGCGCTCGTCAATGTCAAAATGTCTGAGATGGCCAATTAAATCGAAGTAGGCAGGGTTTACTGTTCACAGAACTAGAGCGCGATGCTTAAAGGGTACATAACATACACAGTTTGACCTAATCTCATGTTCCTGTGTACCTATAGAGTAATGTATCCTTAATATCTCCAAAAAGTCTTTAGTTTTATTATATTTATAAAAGAAAAATACAGCTTTCCGATTTTCTCCGGAAAAAGCCGAACTTCTGGAGGTGCGCAGCAGACGGAGCTAAGATCTAGATCACTTGCCAATAAAACAGACATTTGATGCTGTTTCACGTACCATCTGCAGTTCTGAATCATGAGTGGGATCTTTTATAGCTGGGACCACTCCATCTTTCAGTATCAAACAATGTGCAAATCCAGCGTCGAACTGGTCCTCGTATATGAAACACACACTTGCTAAACTCCATTGCTGCCCCGGAAAAAGGAACTGTATCCACTGTTCACTAACGCTGGTTTCTTCAGGAAACTGAGCAACGTTATCTTTGCCTTACAACCAAAACCACACTTCTTTAGAGACATTTTTCCCGAAAGAATCCCTTGCAGAGTGCATCCGAATGAAGCACGTTGATGGCGCGCTCTTTCTCTCGCTCTAGTCTATGCGCGCTCTTTCTCTCGCTCTAGTCTATGTGCGCGTAACCAAGACGTTTGTTATACAATATTTGTCTGAGATATAACTATTTGGAAATCTGGAATCTGAGGATGCAAAAAAAGTTGTCCAAATGAAGTTCTTAGCGATGCATATTACTAATCAAAAATGAAGTTTTGATATATTTATGGTAGGAAATGTACAAAATATTTTAATGGAACACGATCTTTACTTAATATCCTGATGATTTTGGCATAAAAGAAAAATCCATCATTTTGACCCATACAATGTATTGTTGGCTATTGCTACAAATATACCTGTGCTACTTAAGACTGGTTTTGTGCTCCAGGGTCACATATAGTAAGTTGGTTTTATATTTAATTCAATTTCTTGAATGAACTTTTAAATACACCTACTGTATCTGAAAAATAAAGCACTGTCTCTTTTATTTGTATATTATATGTATTTGTAATATGTTCTTTTTATAACAAAGATAAAATAATGACACAGATTTTTTATCTTTGCCCAATTTGAACTAAATATGTGCCACTCTTTTTTATATTTTGTTTGTAAGGCTTTGTTTTTAAAATAGTAAAACCAACATGGTAAAAAATCATGAAAATCATGAATCGTGAAATTCCTGAAAAAATAACGTAATATTTTTTTTTCTTTTTTTTTTTTGCCATATCTCCCACCCCTATATTTGTCAGTCTCTCCAAGATCATTCAGTGTTTCTATTATTATATTTGATTTGTAGATAAATGTCTATGATTTTGCATATATATGGCTGTTTTTTGTTGTTTCTAAATGATGTTACTTGTTTCTGGGTGTCTGTTAGAACAAAACACAGCATAGCAAAACTATAAATGTATTTTAACACACAACTATTCATAACTGCTTTTATTTAAAGTTTGTGTTTCACAAAATGTCAAATGTCTGATTTTGGTGCAGCATTTACTGTAAATTATAAAAACTGAACGAGAGCATTTTAATAATCTGTGATCAGTATCTGCCTCAAATGTCCTGATCACAGCACTAAAGCAAATTAACTTTCTTTTCAAAACTTGTTTGAATGTCTTCAGTTTAAGGAAATACATTTATTCCTTAAATGAAAACATGCGTTTTTATAAGCAAACTGTCTTTGTTGTGGACTTGTAATGGTTTAGTCTACAGTATGTTTGAACATTAATCTCTGAGACTAAAGTGATTTATGACAATAGTAGACAGTAACAATTTAACAAGTTAACATTAGTTATTAAATATATTTTGACAGCATTTATTGATCTCTGTTAATATTAGTTTATATAATTATTCATTGTTCATGTCAGTTCACAGTGTATTTACTAATTATCAGAAAATATTTGCATTTTTAAACTGTATTAGTAAACGCTGAAACTTACATTAAGGTTATTAAATGTTAGTTGTTCATCATTAGTTCATGTTAATTAATGTAGTTAATGTTATCAAGTGAAACCTCGTAACTTTGATAAATAGCTCACATCTTAATGGGTAATTTTGCTGATTTTCAACCTTTGCATACCTTTATAACTTTTGTGTAGTTTGTAGTGTATTTAAATGAACAATGTGTCGTCTTTCTCCATGTTACCTGCACACAGATATCACCATTTATTTGTCAGCAAAAGTCTGCTGGAAGATGCAAAACACATTAGTAAGATCATCATAGATCTGATTCATTGTCTTTTCTCTTTCTGTCTTCAGTCTGAGTGATTGCAGTATTACAGAGAAACAGTGTCTCATCCTGACTTCAGCTCTGAAATCAAACCCATCACACCTGAGAGAACTGGACCTGAGCTTGAATAAACTAGGAGACTCTGGAGTGAAAAACCTCAGTGATCTACTGATGAACCCACAATTCAAGCTGGAGAAACTAGAGTTAGTATCATTTAAGGGAAATGTCTATTATTTAGTATATTTGTAAAGTTAGAAATGGTAAACTGCAAATAGCTTAAATGATTTGATTTGATTGATTGAATGATTTTCTTCCATTACAAATGTGAAAGTAGACATTTAATTTAGTTAATTTGACTATTGTTTCTATATTGATTCTACATATTAAGTTCCATTGGTAAAGTCACTTATTTGTTGACTGAGAGTGTGTTCAGACTTGGATTGTAACTCGTTTCCTCAAATACTCCTCTCTTGGTTTGTTCATTAACCCTTTAAACCCGAGGCACCTCTCGATCATAAATCGATCTAAGCAACCCCTGATGCAAATAATCACTAAGCAACCCCTGATGCAAAAACACAAAATGGGTATCATTTTAAAGCTTAGAATCTCAGGTTTTTAAAGAATGTAATTATTTTTATCAGCTCCTAATGAGCGCTGAGCAGTCCCTCTAAACCCGAGTGTACCGGTAAAATATTAGTAATCACATTTCTCAAACCACTGCCTTGATCAACAAACATTATAAATAATAAATAAATAATGATTGAAAGCTTAGAGTCTGAGCTTTATAATGCATGCAGACACTGATTAACTCCAAAGTAGTGCAGAGTTATTTGCTGATGAATGACAAAAATACAAAGATTTACTAAATGTTTTTGTGCCATGTACTGTGATATGTCAGAAACATCATACAGCTCAGATAGTCATGAGTCATATGTCATCTGAAAGGTCTCATCGAGTAGAATAAAACAAGTAAAATGATTTGACTAAATTTAAGTGAGACATTACTTCAAATGTAAAACTGTAAATGGCTAAGAGAAGGGCTGCCTTGGTTCTTAATGCTATAACCTTTGATTACTTCATGATATCACCACAAAATTAATACACATACAGCACAAATGTTGAGAACATTACAGAAAAAACATTTTTCTCCTGCCTTATTATTTTCATGTGATATTGAACGTCAAAAAAGAAGGATATGAAAAAATTCCCTTGGCCACACAAATTTTTCTTACATTTTTTCATCCATTTATCAACAGGAGAATATTTAAATGCAAAGATTTTCCCCCTAAATATATAGAAAGATTTCTATCAAACCTTTCAGCTCTCTTTGCTACAGTCTTGGAGTTATGAGTCATTATTTATGTGTATGTCACTCAGAAAAAACATCAGCTCTACTGAGACAAAAATGCCCTCAGGGCTTAAAGGTTCATATATTAGAAGTGTCCATGATTTTGCTGGTGTTTTAGTGAATGTTTGGCATTTACTCATGATCATCATAGATCTGATCCATTGTCTTTTCTCTTTCTGTCTTCAGTCTGTGTTTATGCAGTACTACAGAGAAACAGTGTCTCATCCTGACTTCAGCTCTGAAATCAAACCCATCACACCTGAGAGAACTGAACCTGAGCGAGAATAAACTAGGAGACTCTGGAGTGAAAAACCTCAATGATCTACTAATGAACCCACAATTAAAGCTGGAGAAACTAGAGTTAGTATCATTTAAGGGAAATGTATATTATTTAGTATATTTGTAAAGTTAGAAATGGTAAACTACACTCTAAAATAGATTTTATATTTATTAGAACAGAATTTATTAGATATTTATTTTTTATTTTATTGCTTTAATGATTTTCTTCAATTTAAAATGTGAAAATAGACATTTAATTGAGTTAATTTTACTATTGTTTCTGTATTGATTCTACGGTAACACTTTCTATGAAGCCCATGTTTATAATACATTATAAGGGTATTCTTAAGGCATTATAATGAATGCATAATGCATTATAAAAAACCTTATAATATGTTATATTATATTATGAATATTCATAAGAACAGTTTTAATGTATTATAATACTAATTTGTGATTATAGATTATAAGAGTATGATGATCTATAACACAATGAACACACTGCATCCACTTCAGTTACAATGGATTATATTTCTCATAGTTATAATGTATTATAAGTCTCATATCTCGCCATTTTTCTTAAGCTACTTTACTTAAAGCCATCAAGGACCACTTATAAGCAATGGTTTCAGACACTTCTGAACAAAAAAACACAGAGATCAACCTCAAAACAGAATATTTTCCGTAAAATTTCAGCAGCCGGATAAACATTGATAATAATTGTTAACTGAGTATCCTTCATTTCAGGTAGAATTGGCCACTTAAGATAATTACAAAATGTATTTTTAAAACTTCATTATTAAAATGTTTTATTTTTAAAGGTGTATTGAAGTCTGAAAATAACTTACTTTTGAATACATTCCTTATTTCTTTGTTCTTACACTTTTTGTCCCCAATATGTATTCCTCAACAATGTCAAGATATGATACAGTCCACTATAAATGTAGATTTAATATGGGCTTCATAGAAAGTGTGACTCTAGTATCCTCAAATACTCCTCTCTTGGTTTGTTCATTCATATATTAGAAGTGTCCATGATTTTGCTGGTGTTTTAGTGAATGTTTGGCATTTACTCATGATCATCATAGATCTGATTTATTGTCTTTTCTCTTTCTGTCTTCAGTCTGTGGGATTGCAGTATTACAGAGAAACAGTGTCTCATCCTGACTTCAGCTCTGAAATCAAACCCATCACACCTGAGAGAACTGGACCTGAGCAGGAATCAAATAAAAAACACAGGAGTGAATCTCTTATGTGACGTACTGAAGGATTCACACTGTAAACTGGAGAAACTGAAGTCAGTAACATTCACATACAAGAATCAAAATGATTCATATCACTTCAAAACACTTTATACTCAATATCTCATGATGAGTCTGACTTCACATTATATTTGTGTCAAATTCTTCACCTTAATGATTTGTTTGTAAGATGATCTCTCTCCCTTTGTTTGTCTCTTTCTAGTCTTTCTTACTGTGGCATTACAGATGTTTCTTCTTTAACTCAGTCTTTGACAAACACAAAAGCACTGCAGTTTCTAAAAGAGTTTGGTCTGATTGGTAATAATATTGGAGACTCAAAGCAGCGGCTCATTGATGTGCTACGAGACTCAAACTGTAAACTGATGTGAGTAAACTTCACTTTGTGATATTAAAGAGATTCATTTTCCTCTGATACGTGGAGAAATATATACTTTCAAATTGATCAAATGATCATCAAGCTTTATTTCAAAGGGTTTGTGTCAGAATGAAATGTAAAGTTGATCAAATGTTGAACACAAAGGAGGAAAGACAACAAAAGCACACTGTCAGAGCTTTATACAACAACAGCAATGGAAATCATGTTCTAAATTTAAATTTTTATTATTTTATTTATTATTAAATTATTATTATTATTATTATTATTTAAAACACAAATATTGTTTTATAAATGTGTATTTAAAATCAGGTATAGTCAGTAATTAATCTGATTACAGGATTTTAATGTAATATTTTACTCAAAGAAGACCTGTGATGGAAATATAGTAACTAATTTGTACTTTGTTCCACTGAACTCTGATTATCTTCTCTTCTGTTCCACCTTACAGTGTAGATAGAGATTGACCACCAAAAGATGACAAATGCTGTATATCATAATTTGAAGCGGTAAACATCAGGTGAGGATCCACAGAAGAGCTTCACCTACTGTGTCTATGAGGAGGAAGAAGATATTTGTATAAACTCGTTCATAATGATTCAAATGTTTAAATGTTATTGTCAAGTGCAGCACTTAAATGTATCAAAAGATATAAAGCAAATCTACAATGTGAAATTTCCATGTTACATTTGTTATCTCATATTTTCAACACATTGTTCTTGTATTTTGTTCTATATTAAGTTAGTTATGTGTGTGTCTGTTAATAATGTACAGATATCCAGTATATTGTCTTTGTTCTGTGGATGGAGTCTCTCCTTCATCAGTTCACATCAACTAAACATTTTCACCAGTTAACAGCATTTGTGTGTCTTTCACATGCCTTAAGTTTTTAAGTTATTTCAACTTATGATTTTACATTTTGGATTGCTATATTTAAGTTAAACAATATTTGCTGTTTCAACTTAAGCTGAAAAAATGTAACATTAATTTTCTTGTTATGTTAATGTAAACTTTATTTTAAATGCTATAATATAAACAGATTTTTAATAATAAAAACAGTACACAACCTGCCTGTGCATGCTACACTGCAAAAAATGCTTATCTTACTTAGATATTTTGTCTTGTTTCAAAGCTGTCAAAATGAAGTGAGTTTTTGCTTGGAAATCAATTATTTCAAACAGAAAACAAGATTGTTTTGCTTAGTTCATTGGCAGATTATTTTGTTTGTTCTTAGCAAAAACTCACTTAATTTTGACTTATTTTATCTAAAAACAAGACCATTTTTACTTGTCAAGAAAATCCTTCTTGATTTAAGAATTTTTAAAGTAATTTTTAAGTAATTTTTTAAGAAAAGCATTTTTTTTTTTTTTTTTGCAGTGTAATGTGTGAATGCCAGTATATGTGTACACAACAAGGGCACAAAAGTAACAAAAAACTGCCCAGAAACTCATACCTAATGGGAAACTACGGAGCCCGGGAAGTCTCCTGTAGGAGAAAAAAATAATAATCCTTGGCGACGGTTTTGCAATTCGTCCCCTCAGTTTATAAACCGTACTCACGAATTGTTAAACTGTTCCCTCGGTTTAACAAATAGTGCCCTCGAATTTCCAATTCGTGCGCTCAGATTTAGCAAACTGTACTTTCGGTTTTTGAATTCGTACCCACAAATTCATAATCCGTGCGCACGCTTTCACAATCCGTTCCCAGGGGTTTGTAAACTGTACTCACGGATTCATTAGCCTATAGAAGAACAGCAAGATCCTGGCGAATCATATTGTATATTGTTTTATTGCATATTATTATGTGGAATAGACCTCAAATTGTCTTTAGTGATTCTCTGTAGCGGGTATGTGGTGGAATACAACGATTTAATAAGAAAGATGCGCGTCAAAAATTTTATTTGTGATCATCTTAGCACTTTATTATTATAATAAACCTGGCATTGTTTTATGACTGACTTTTGACTCATTTTATTTCGTTTTTAATAAAAATATTCTTAAATGTATATGTAAACTAAATGTAATGATAATAATAATTATTATTTTTATGCTAAATAAATGAGTGCACTTGTAAAATGTTTATCATAAAACAATTAATGAATGCTTATTTTTAAGTAACCTTTTACAGTTGTAGAAATGTGTTTGTGTAGGCCTAGTATTCATTCTTAATGTGAAGATTTTGGTGATTTTTTTCAGATTTTTTTATACTAAGCTTATTAAGAGTTATATGTATGCTTCACTTTTTATGCTATTATTAAATAACTAGGCCTATTACAAAGTCCCTTTCAAGGGATTTTATTTGTATAGTCTTTGGCTATTATAACACTGCATTCAGTTAGAGAGCAAAGGAATTAATGAAATCTGATAATTAATCAAAACCTGTACATTTACATTTGTATTGCTTTTTCTATTTTGAAAAATAAAGTTTACATCTGAACCGCTTATTGAACTCTCAATATTTTATTTTAGCCACCAATCAGTCATTAATCAATGGTGTTTTATCCTATTGGTGATTAGCCTAATGTAAAATAAATGCTAAAAAGAAGACTATTTTGTGAGTGCAGGGCATCATACTTTAAAGCACCAAAATAAAATATTAAGAGTTCAATAAGTGGTTCAATTGTAAACTTTATTTTTCAAAATAGAGAAAGCAATACAGTTAAAGAAGAGAGCCAGATACAACATACTGTGTATTAGTGTTGTCAAAAATATCGATATTTCGATTCTAATAAATCTGAAACTATCCCAATACTCATGTCCAACAGTATCAATATATCTACCAGCCGCGCTTTCGCATTATCTTTCTCCTCTCTGAAGCTGACACACTGACTGCAGGTGAATGAAGTGCCAACAGAGCCCTGAGTCCTCTCAGCTGCGCTCATGTGCAGATGGTAAATATTGAAAGATGGCGAGTGCAGAGTCTTCGCGACCGGCTACAGGTTTTTTCTAACCGCATAAACTCTGGCGCTCCAGATCATATGCTGCCTTTGCTGTGATGAACACCGGTTGCACAGCTGTTTCCATTTGGGTGCGTAGTGCTGCTTACACTATTCTTCTTTAATACGCCGCTATTGCCGCCGTTCATAAACTTCATGATTTCAGCCCTGAGTGTAATGTTGCTCACAGGCATTGAACATATGGGTTGATGATGTCAAACTCCGGACAGGTTTTCTTGCACGCAGCCGTCTTTAACGCGTCTTGATTGTCGCACAGTCTGACATTAAGTCCCACAGTGTGCCATGATCATCATGTTCATACAGTCTGACAAGCAACAATCGTAAAAGACTATTAAAAATCGCACAGGGTGAGCCCGGCTTTAATCAAGAACCAGATTGATGTGTGTTTTCCCGTTTTGCCCCGTAACTGTATTGTAGTCCAATCTGCCTCAGAGTGAGAAATGTCAGACAATAGTTGCATCTGACAAAGGAATACTGTGAAATTATGTAATAATTAACCCTCGTGTAATTTCAGTGAGCGTGTGATAGAGATCTATGCCCTGATCAATGATTATGTTAATTAAATCCCAAATCGAAATCATAAAAATACTGCTGTTCATGATAACTCTGGTTCGTTTAATTAGAAAATGTATTAACAGGAGATTTTTGCACATTTTTGCCTTGGAATAGAGGACTTTTGTTTTAGCTGGATCTTTTAAAAAGTGTTTTTTTTTTAATTGAGGTTTTTATGGATAGTTCCAAATAACGTCTTTAGTTTCTATTAACATGTATCTAGGGCTGCCAATTGTTTTTTTCCTTCTGGAAAATACAAAAGATTGTGCTGTTTTATTTATTTATTAATTTTTGCACTTTATTGCCTTGAAATAGAAGCTTGTGACCTGCACAATGTTTTTGTTCATGTAAAAATATACCTCTTTCAGGCTCATTTTCATGTTCCAGCCTTGTTATATTTATCTTTTAATAAAAAGCAAAAATTAAGGCCTTGATGTTGTGGCAGTTTTTCCCCGTGGTGTCGAAAATGCTGTCGAATATCGATACTTTTCTAGGTATCATACCCAAATTGGCAATTCCAGTATCGTGACAACACTACTGTGTATTATTTTGCTAAGAATGAACAAGGTGTGATACAAATCCCATCTCTCTGTGGTTGAACACTCATGCCTCATCTTAGGAGCAACATTTGTGTTTATGAGGATCAGCTGTAGCAGTGAAACTGGAGAATGCAGCTACTAGAACAGCGCTGTTAAAGGATGTCCCCGCAGCATCAGACCTTTTCTCTGGAGGCGTTTCACTCCCTCATCCTGCACTTTGCACCAAAGCACACTGGATTCTCCTTCCTTGGGATGTACAGCAGGTAAGTATGTGAATCACTTATGTGACGTACTGAAGGATCCACAGTGTAAACTGGAGAAATTGAGGTCAGTAACATTCACATACAAGAATCAAAATGATTCATATCACTTCAAAACACTTTATACTCAATATCTCATGATGAGTCTGACTCACATTATATTTGTGTCAAATTCTTCACCTTAATGATTTGTTTGTAAGATGATCTCTCTCCCTTTGTTTGTCTCTTTCTAGTCTTTCTTTCTGTGGCATTACAGATGTTTCTTCTTTAACTCAGTCTTTGACAACCACAAAAGAACTGTAAACTGAGGTGAGTAAACTTCACTTTGTGATATTAAAGAGATTCATTTTCCTCTGATATGTGAACAAATATATACTTTCAAACTGATCAAATGATCATCAAGCTTTATTTCAAAGGGTTTGTGTCAGAATGAAATGTAAAGTTGATGAAAATGTTGAACACAAAGGAGGAAAGAGAACAAAAGCACACTGTCAGAGCTTTATACAACAACAGCTGCTTTATTAATGACATCAGTAATAGTGAATCATTACAGTTTGAAATAGTTTTGGTCAGATTGTAGGAAAACACTGGTAAAATCAGTGCAGATTCCAGCTTCAGCTCACAGCCGTCCAGCATCACATGATCAATGTCTCTGTCTCTTGTGTGTTTTTACTTTTTCACATTACTTTACACTTACTTTACTTTCAGTTATTTACTGAGACCAATACAAACATGTTTAAACTAGAGGAAAAACAGCTTTAACTAGTGCAACATTGAACTGAAAGGTTTTTGTTTTGAGGCAAAATCACATCAGTATTTGTTTCTTGTGGTTTATTGTATATGGCATACACTCATTAGCATGTGTTTGTCTTTATAGTGACCCAACAGGAGTCACACAAACATATGAATGGAGTTCATGTTCAAATGTATTTAAAACACAAATATTGTTTTAGAAATATCTATGCAAGATCATGTCAATGTACCTTTTTAACTCAAAAAAGAAAATTGAAATAGTAACTAATTTACTATTTGTTCCACCAAACACTTATTTTTTTCTCTCTCTCTTCTGTTCCTCCTTAGATTGTAGATTAATATTAATTGTCAAGAGTCCCTCATAGAGTTCAGTCAGCAGAAGATGATAAATGCTGTATATCATAATTTGAGATCATCTTGAGAGGAGCAGTAAACATCAGGTGAGGATCACAGAAGAGCTTCACTACTGTGTCTGTGAGGAGAAAGAAATGTGTGATAAATGTGTGAATGTGATCTATACAGGTGAAGAGACTCAGACTTTACAATCAAATAATGCAGCATGTGTGTTACAAACATGATACTGAATGATTAATGATGCTTTAGTATTCAAGCAAATGATCATTTAGTTTAATTTAAAGCAGAGGAGGAAGAAGCTCAGATGAGTCTGTCTGGCTCTTCAGTTTAATAATATTTGTATTAAACTCATCCATAATGATTCAAATGCTTAAATGTTATTGTCAAGTGCAGCACTTAAATGTATCAAAATATATAAAGCAAATCTACAATGTGAAATTTCCATGTTACATTTGCTATCTCATATTTTATACACATTATTATTGTATTTTATTGTATTATATTAAGTTAGTTATGTGTGTGTCTGTTAATAATGTACAGATATCCAGTATATTGTCTTTGTTCCAACTAAACATTTTCACCAGTTAACAGCATTTGTGTGTCTTTCACTCTCCTCTTTTTCACCACATTTACATTTGCATGTAAAATAAAATGCTACCTAAACAGTTAAAACAACTACTTTGTTTGAAATGTTCACTTGAAATGCACACTAAAATATTTCCACCCGTTTCAACTTAAAAACATAAGATTTGTGGCTGCCTTAAGTTTAAGTTATTTCAACTTATGATTTTAAATTTTGTATTGCTATATTTAAGTTAATTAAAAAGTTTTAACATTAATTGTAAACTTTATTTTAAATGCAGATAAAAAAAATACTACAACATTTGTTTGAAACAGCATTTAAATTTTATTATAAACAGATTTTTAATATTATAAACAGTACACAACCTGCCTCTGCATGATACACTGCAACAAATGCTAATTTTACTTATATATTTTGTCTTGTTTCAAGCCAAAATGCCTAAAAATTCTTAAACCAAGAAGGATTTTTTTAGACAATTAAAAATGATTGTATCAATATACATGTTGCCCCTTGGCAATATTATTAGGAATTATGGAATTAGTTTCCATTGTTATGCTGATGATACTCAACTATATATCTCAACAAGACCAGATGAAACTTCTAAATTATCAAAGTTAACAGAGTGTGTTAAAAATGTAAAAGACTGGATGACCAATAATTTTCTCCTATTAAATTCAGATAAGACAGAGATATTACTTATCGGACCAAAAATTAATACACAAAATCTCTTGGATTACAATTTGCAACTAGATGGATGTACTTCTGCTTCCTCTACAGTCAAAAGTCTGGGTGTTATATTAGACAGCAACTTGTCTTTTGAAAATCATATTTCCCATGTTACAAAAACAGCATTCTTCCATCTTAGAAACATTGCCAAGCTGCGAAACATGTTACCTGTTTCTGATGCAGAAAAGTTAGTTCATGCATTTATGACCTCTAGGCTGGACTATTGTAATGCATTGCTAGGTGGTTGTCCTGCATCTTCAATAAACAAGCTGCAGTTAGTCCAAAATGCAGCTGCTAGAGTCCTTACCAGGTCAAGAAAATATGACCATATTACCCCAATTTTAAAGTCTCTGCACTGGCTTCCTATTAGGTTCCGTATCAACTATAAAATACTACTTCTTACCTATAAGGCCCTAAATGGTTCAGCTCCTGCGTACCTAACTAGTCTTCTACCTCGCTACAATCCATCACGCTCCCTAAGGTCGCAAAACTCAGGACTCTTGGTAGTACCTAGAATAGCAAAGTCCACTAAAGGAGGTAGAGCTTTTTCACATTTGGCTCCCAAACTCTGGAATAGCCTTCCTGATAATGTTCGGGGTTCAGACACACTCTCTCTGTTTAAATCTAGATTAAAGACACATCTTTTTAGCCAAGCATTCACATAACGCATCTCATAATCTTTTACTGCTGTTATATCTGATCAATTGCACATTATTAATCCTTAGCTTTGGTTGAACAAATCCTTTTGCTTGGTTTGAACAGCAGCTACGCTAATTATGTTCCTATTGTTCTCTGTTTCTGCCACGGGATTGACATCCCGTGGTAACTAGGAATAACACAAGCTACAGTCTGGATCAGGAGCGCCGAAGAAGAGATGATGATGCCAACCCCTTGGAGGACTTTAGATGATATCAGCCCTGAAACACCATACATCACTACCGATTTTTACTACAGTGATTTGATTGCAACATATAATCATTAATGTTAACATTATACAATTTGTACAAACTTTAATTATTGTACAAATTCTAATTTAACAAACGTTATTGTACAAACTTTAATTATTGTACAAACTTTAATTATTGTACAAACTTTTAATTTGCTGTTAAGCTGCTTTGAAACGATTTGTTTCGTGAAAAGCGCTATACAAATAAACTTGACTTGACTTGACTTGACTTGACTTGACTTGATTGTCTTGTTTTCTGGAAAAATAAGTCAAAATTAAGTGAGTTTTTACTTGGAAAGCAATTATTTAAAACATAAGATTATTTTGCTTAGTCCATTGGCTGATTATTTTGTTTGTTCTAAGCAAAAACTCACTTCATTTTTACTTATTTTTTCTAAAAACAAGACAATTTTTACTTGTCTAGAAAATACTTCTTGATTTAAGAATTTTTAGGTATTTTTGCTGGAAACAAGACAGAATATCTAAGTGAGAAAAAATTTTTTTTTGCAGTTTAATGTGTGAATGCCAGTATATGTGTACACAACAAGGGCACAAAAGTAGCAAAAAACTGCCCAGAAACTCATACCTAATGGGAAACAACCACTAAGACAAGCTGGAAAAAAAACATGTCCATTGCAGTCCTTTTTTTCTTGATCATTTAAAAGGAAAAAGGTGTCCTGCAGTGCATCATTGTAGTCTTTGTATTAGGAGGCCAGATTGCATGCTTTTCTTGAGTATATGATGTGTCTCACCATGAGCCTTTAAAATCAGAAAACATGTGAAGTAAAAATTAATACAGTTATTCTATATACACTGATAAACTTCAATATACACAAATGCATTCAATATTCTGAATAACAAAAATGTGATGTTTAAGCAGGGATGTCCAATCCTGCTCTGAGGGTTACTGTCCTGCAGAGTTTGGACACCTCTGGTTTAAAGTGTATACTCTGCTGAAATACCGATGCAAATATGTGATGATTCAAGTCAACGGAGATGTTAAACGGAGCTGTGGTAGTGGTTTGGCTTTCTGACGACTATAAATGAGAGTGACAGGAGACAAAACAAAAACTGTGTCTAGATACACGTACAAGGGTTGTTAGTTCAACCCAAAATGAATATTCTGTCATCAATTACTTACAGCTTATGGCTCTCATTATAATGTAAGTCAGACACTGAAGTGAGTTGCTGTTTTTTTTATTTTACAGATTTATTCATGTTCATCTGATCTCATTTTGGAAGTGACTTTAAAAAAATGTTTTCTTCGGATTGTTTGACTACTCGAGACAATATAGAAAAAAAATACAATTATAGCTACATTTCATATACAAAAACAAAAGTCTGGCTTTGAATCTTTTCGAAGTCTGAAACAAATGATTCACGATTCAAAAGCCCGCTGCAAAGTTCCGATCTGAAAAAAATGATTCGCGATTCTCAAACCCGCTCCAAAGTTCCGATCTGAAACAAATGATTTGCGATTCTCAAACTCCCTCCAAAGTTCCGATCTGAAACAAATGATTTGCGATTCTCAAACCCGCTCCAAAGTTCCGATCTGAAACAAATGATTCGCGATTCACAAACCACTCCAAAGTTCCGATCTGAAACAAATTATTCGCGATTCGCAAACCACTCCAAAGTTCCGATCTGAAACAAATGATTCGCGATTCTCAAACCGCTCCAAAGTTCCGATCTGAAACAAATGATTTGCGATTCTCAAACCCGCTCCAAAGTTCCGATCTGAAACAAATGATTCGCGATTCACAAACCACTCCAAAGTTCTGATCTGAAACAAATTATTTGCGATTCGCAAACCACTCCAAAGTTCCGATCTGAAACAAATGATTCGCGATTCTCAAACTCGCTCCAAAGTTCCGATCTGAAACAAATGATTCGTGATTCAAAAACCCGCTCCAAAGTTCCGATCTGAAACAAATGATTCGCGATTCTCAAACCCGCTCCAAAGTTCCGATCTGAAACAAATGAATCGCGATTCTCAAACCCGCTCCAAAGTTCCGATCTGAAACAAATGATTCGCGATTCTCAAACCCACTCCAAAGTTCCAATCTGAAACAAATGATTCGCGATTCACAAACCACTCCAAAGTTCCGATCTGAAACAAATGATTCGAGATTCGCAAACCTGCTCCAAAATTAAAGTGCATATTCCAGGTTGAAAAAAAAAATTCCAAATATGAAATTATATGACCTATATGAAAAACTAATCCAGCTTTTTAAATGTTTTACAAGACATAACGGTTTCAGCAGCTGTTGTCCATAGGCAAAGTTTTACATTTTTGCTTGGGGGGGCACCTACCGGTAGACAGCTCAAATTTTTTTTTTTTTTTTTACACACTGTATATACCTTATTTTAGTACTTTTCAATTATTTATGGTCTATATGTGATGCTGTGATCTGGGAAAACCTGTCGGATGTCGCACTGGAACGTTTTAAGGAAATTAAAAAAATAGGTCGAATGTCAATATTTTGTCAAAATTGTTTTGTTTTCATTAAATTATTATTCTATAACATCTTGTCTATCATCTCTGAAAATATATCGGCAAAATTCACTTGTTAAGTGCAGAAAAACTGCAATTTATTGCAGCAAGCAGAAATGATTGCACAGAGCACAAACAGTTGTGGTGCGCTCGTGTTTCTAAATGTAAACTATAAATACATGGTACATTATTCGTGCTATTTAAACATACCAGGGGTGACCAAAAGTTCGGAGACTATACCTATGATAAACAATGGAAAAAAGACTTTAGTCTGTTTGTGTAATAATGCAGTATAGCGCTACTGACATCTAGCGTTAAACCCGTGAAGTGAAAGTGAAAGTCGTCTCACTTCAAACTCGTTTTTTTCAAAATTCCATTCCTGAAAATCATAGCTATCAGCCAACTTCAGACAGCTATAACTTCAGTTCTGATCAAGCTATGGACAAAATAAAAACAGTTTTGGAAAGGTTTGGAGCCCAGCTTTCATATGGCATCAAAAACCAAAAAAGGTACTGGTACTGCACGTTCCCGGGACAGAGGTGTTCGCGGCCTCAGTTGCTGTGTCAGTATCAGCTGCAGTAGAATAAATGTCAAAGTAACTAAAAGAAACTATTTTTGTTTTAATAATTCTGACAAAACCCACTGGCTCTGGTCTGGGGGGGGGCACTCCGCCTATGCTGTTGTCAAAACCGTTTTCTTTTTAACACTGCGTCATATTACGTCACAAGAGGGAGTCGTTTTGCCGCGCTTTGCCTTGGCTTTAGTGCAGAGTGGGTTGGTATTCAGTAAGAGCAGTAGTGTGTTTTCGGTAGTTTTTGTATCCATTTATCATCGCCATGGTAAATGATTGCGTTTGTGGAGGATGCACAAACTCCAGCCTGTCAGGACTTTGAGTCACAGGTTTCCTTGCAAGAAAAGGGATGGTGCTATCTTCCGGGCCTGGGTGCGTTTTGTGCAGGTGAAGAGACGGGACTTCACCACTGTATCTGCTTCGAAAAATGCGGTGGTGTGCAGCGTTCACTTTAGACCCGACGATTATCATCCCGGAGATGTGATGCAGTTTAACATGGGATGCCGAAGCAGGGACCGAGTAGGCTCAGACCTGGTGCCGCTCCATCGGTGCACACAGCAGCTTCTTCGGGCCCACCTCCATCATCTACCGGTGAGGGCGTTGGCGGGAAACATGACGTGTCATGGATCCGTCAGAGATTCTGCGACGAAAACGTCAACTGTGGACCGTAAGTTGTTTATATTTCAATTTTTGACCCAGAGCAAGAGGCTTTCTCTCCACTAGCCCCTCAATCATCTGTGCTTCACTTTGGTTCACAGTGTAACCTCAGACCTTCATTCACTACGTAAGGTTAGATTAGCATTACTCACATATATCATTAATTGTACATGATGCCACCATCTGTTACCAATGATCAAGGGGTAATTAGTGCAATAATTAGTCAAATCTTTCTGTCTGATACAGGCAGGTACACTATTTTTGCACTACATTTTTAACACATAATTGAATTAACGCATTTTAGATTTTGTGACAGAATTGTTGTTTAGTATTACAGTAGTTTGGAGCTTGCAGTGCTTCATACAGCTCTGTTTGTTCACAATGGTGTGGTTCATAAAGCTTTATTTTGATCTTGGACTCAAGTATAAAGAAATACAGTCAGTGCTAAGTTCAAGGCACGGTTTTGGGATCTTCTAAACACTTCATGTAAACTGTAGGACCAGTACACACCTTAAAGCATACAGAATATGAACAGAAAGCGCTAAATTGCACATTAATGGTTTTCCTCCCATAAAGAATAGGAAGCTTAATATATTAATAAACTGTGTACCAGATTTGGTCTTTTTATATTATATTCTTCGTCCATTAGCCTACCTTACGCGTTTTCCATAACGGTTTTCTATGGGGGAGAAAGCTTAACGTGTTCTGTTTAATCTGTTTATTAATATTTACCGCTCTGCAAATTAGTCACAGTAACGTTTCTTCATACTGTTTGGCTGTTGCATATATGTCTTGCAAATATACATCTCACATAAAGCAACACTGCACTTTGGGTCGGCGGCGTTGGCGTGATCCCCAGGCTACATTGTAATAACAGAAGAAAGAAATTTGAATGTCTCCTTTATTTTGTGTACTTCCACAATACCAAACAAAAAGTTACTAAATTGCTTTTGTAAAACAACAGGGTGCGCTTTCTGCAGCACCTTATCTCCAGACAGCTTAAAAGCTTATAAAATAATTATATATCATTAGAGATCTGAATGAGGCTCATCCTGTCTGCATAAGGCTTCTCTCCAGTGTGAACTCTCATGTGTCTGTTAAGGTTTCCTTTACGAGTGTCCTGACTGCAGGTAGTACACTTCAGTTTATATAATTTAAATAGAAAACAAAACTGTGATATAATATAGTTGAATGTATGTGTGTCAAACTGTTTTTGACATTTTTATAGGTCAGATTCTCCTGGCCATTGTGCAAAATACGGTACATACTCATTGATTGAGGACAGAATCAACAAGGTTCTAGATGTTCAACTTGTCCAGGTAAGTTAATGTTATCAAACACATATCACTTGTCTGATGTTACACAGCGACATGACCAAATGATTTTAACAGAGCTCAGAGGTCCCAAGCTCCTGGTGTGAGCTAGAGGCTCTAAAACACAGCATAAGGTTTCTGACTGAGCAACATATGCAAGTGTCAGCCCTCATAACAGACAGAAACCGACATGTACGCAAAAAAAAATTAGCTGCTGATTACCAGGGTTCCTATGGTATGATTGAACACTCATGCCTCATCTTAGGAGCAACATTTGTGTTTATGAGGATCAGCTGTAGCAGTGAAACTGGAGAATGCAGCTACTAGAAGCTACTGTTAAAGGATGTCCCCGCAGCATCAGACCTTTTCTCTGGAGGTGTTTCACTCCCTCATCCTGCACTTTGCACCAAAGCACACTGGATTCTCCTTCCTTGGGATGTACAGCAGGTAAGTATGTGATGGTGAAAGAATAAGTGCTTTCTGAAAGTAATGCAGTCTAACACAGCAGCCCAATTGTCATTATATGTGCAGCAAGCAAAGCTGTGCAAAGATTGAACAACAGCATCACAAAGAACATTTTAACCATCATGAGAATACAATTTGTTTGCTGAACTTTATATTTGTGTGTCCTCTTAACGGGGACCAGGCATATATTCTATTTGAATATTCTGTCTTCAATGAGTAATGGCACTTTTTAGTCACTTCAACTCAAGAAACAAAGGTTTTGCTAAATTTTCTGTTGTTTTTACTTCTGTGTTGTTTCATATACCCAACTTGTGATTGGTACAAATGTATACTTTTTCTACAGACTTCTCTTGGCAGCCCCGCACTTCAACCATAATGGCAGCAGAGAAGTTGCTGGAACCAGTGATGGTGAGGTGTGTTACGCGGTTCGCTACCCAAGCTTCTGCAAAGGTGGTTGCGTAGTCCGTCCTGTTGAGGAAAAGCCATCATTCATTTAGTGACTAAATATTATTAACTCAGTCAGACCATGAGTCAGCAGTGAATGTGATCTAAGGTTTGGCTTCCTTCTCTCAGCATATGCATCAGCCCTTATGGAGTCCCTGAAATTGCAATATTGCAGATCACCGCAGGCTCTACGAGAACGAAGCACTGTCTTGTCTTCCACTACACCCGCTCCCCTTTCCAGATCCCTCCAAAGAATCAACAAGGATGATGCTGTTGGCGTGTATCTAGGACAACATTCGCGATTTAACACAAGCTAACATGCTAGTGTGATGCCTGAACGTTACTAAAAGATTTTTAAATGCGGTAGATGGTATATTTTTCTATTGGTAGCATATTATTTTATGATATTATATTATGTTTATATATATATATATATATATATATATATATATGAACACCCTGCATGTTTTGGGTCCTAAAAATGTTAAACTGTTTGTATATATATTTATTTTGTATCTATGATATGTCTATTTCTTTTTACATGTGTGTACAAGTTTATTTTAAGTTACTTTAATGTGTTTAATACAAGTGTGACTGAGCAGTCTAGCTGCATTTTATGAATTCTGGTGACAGTTGAGAGAGTAGAGTTACCGTGACAACTTCGGCGCATCCTCAGACAACAAAAGAAGACCGCTTGGGAAATCACTAACTCTTTGTCTCTGTCTCTCTCATTTACTGTTAAAGGTTAAATTTATTAAAATTGATACTAAACTTCAGTTTACATGCTCTAATGTTCAAATAATTTGTTACAGTTGATAACTTGTGTAATTGTCTAATTTTAACATACTTCTGAAAAAGGGAAGTCTATTCATGTATTGTTTATCCAAGTAATTTGTGTACTACAGTACTTACCTGAAATACTTACCTGAGTTGTTATGAATAAATCAAGATGTGAAGAAGAATTGGACCATTTCTGTAATTATATGGTTATTTATTTAATGATTCACACCCTTCTCAATAATCAATAGAAATGTATTGGCTATTACAGCAATCAAACACTTCCTATAATTGCTGACCAGATTTTCGCATGTCTCCACTGGTGTTTTTGCCCATTCATCTTTAGTGATGAGCTCCAGCTTTTTCAGGTTGGAGGGTGTCCTTGCCATCACCCTGATCTTTAGCTTATTCATATTTTTTCCACAATGATGCCTCTTGTACATCGTCTCATTATCTTTTGGGAGAAGCCTGTGTCATTTCTGGTAAAAAAAAAAACTTGCTGGTGAATAAAAGTAACTTTAAATCAGAATTTGCCAGGTGTATGGATCATTTCGGGCTTGACTAATATATATATATGTATATGTGTATATATGTATAAGTATATATGTGTATATATGAATCTTGGCAAGTCAGAAAGTCAAAGTGCTTTATGCAATTTTTTATTTATTTATTATTTGTTTATTTATCTGTGGATCAAACCTTTGATCCCATTTGTAAAAACCTAATATGTTAAAAATGAAACGAGTTTTTTTTTTTTATGAGGATGGTTCATGCAAATTTGTGCATATTTTATTAGATTTAGTCAAATCACCTTATTTGTATATTTACACATAACATCTGCTAAAATCTGTAATGCAAAAAATTTTGCAATTCTTAATGCATCTTAAATCATCTGGATAAGTGTGTTGATATCTATTAGTAAGTTTTGTGTTGTTTTTTAACTCTGTTCATCTGGGGTGTCTCGCTGCAGTAGCATCCCATCACTGAATGAATGAATGAATCATGCTTAAAAAACAAAACATTACTAAGTTCACTTTTGAACTCTGCTTTAGTTTTAATTGTTTGATCACTATTTTCAGGTGAGAATTGGCCTTAACACGTCAATAACGGCAGAACAGTTTGCCGTGTCAAATGGACAGACCCCAGAAAGGCCACAAAAGATCTTTTAATGGCAGTGTTTGGACGAATCACACTATCAACACACTGCTACACAGGAAGATGCTCCAATGACTTCAAAGACAGAACAGGGAAGCCTCCATTGGAGTCGGAAAAGGTGTCTGACATCATCAGTAAGTCATCTTTCTAAAGAAAAACCCTTTTGGCAAGATTGTCATATTTTAAGATAATCAAAACAATTAAAAAATTATTGGAAAATGATCTACTTTTTAGAGCAATATAATTTTTTTTTTTTTTCCTCAGATGCTTAATGGTTCTGACACTTAAAGATATTGGATATAGGAAATTTACAAAATTAGTCAACTATTAGTAACTTTCTGGCAGTTGCAGCAAGAGATGCAAACTACTCAACTCAGCAAAAATAGTGGCTATAAATGCGTCAAGGACTCAGGGATGCTAATATACAATGTGTTAAAAACACATACTAAATATAGATGCTAGCTGTGCATTAAACAATTTAATGCAAACATTCAGTGTGTAGCACAGTGCAATAAAATCACTGAATGCATTGCTAGCCGTGGATTTTCCTGCTTATACCATGGCCATTTGCCAGTCTTTAAAACTTAAAGGAGAAGTTCACTTCCAGAACAAAATTGTACAGATAATTTACTCACTTCCTTGTCATTCAAGATGTTCATGTCTTTCTTTCTTTAGTAATAAAGAGATGTTTTCTGAGGAATGTTCTCCATATAGTGGACTTCAGTGGTGCCCATGAGTTTGAACTTCCAAATGCAGTTTAAAAACCGCTTCAGAGAGCTTTAAATGATCCCAGCTAAAGAAGAGAAATTATCGGTTATTTTCTAAAAAGAAAAAAAAAGAAAAACAAAAAGTACAATTTATATACATTTCAACCTCAGATGCTCGTCTTGTCTATCTGTGCATCAACTCTATGTATTCCAGTTCAAGACAATTAGGGTATGTTGAAAAACTCCCATCTCATTTTCTCCTCCAACTTCAAAATCATCCTTCATCGCTGCAGAAGTACAGACCCAGTGTTTACAAAGTGAATATGCATAGATGATCAAATGCCCTTTACAAAAAAAGGTAAAACAGCGATGTTAGACGATCTTTAACATGTCATGAACATCTCGGAAGACATGGGGGTGAGTAAATTATCAGGGATTGATGTTTTTTTTGTAAGTGGAGTAATCCTTTAAGGAGTCTTATTGTGAACATAGATGCCCACAGCATTCCTCAATAATTGATATGGTTTGTGAACTTATGTTCGGTTTATTTCTTTCTTTTACAGGTTACATCAAAAATACATTTAGCGTCGAAACGAGCCTTATAAAGAAGGCCATCTCACAGAAATGTGCAGATGAATATGGCAAAAAGGTGCAGTGATGATTGTGTGTGAGTGTGTGTAAATACTGTAGTTTACAGTTATTGCTACAGTTATTATAGATATAGTTATTATAGTTATGCTTTTTCTTTTTTTGGTGAAAGCCTGTAATTATTATAATCTGAACATAGTAAAAAAGGGCAAATTCAGTGTAATTCAGCTGTTCATATGAATACATTAAAATACTATTGAAATTAAAACAGAACATGCATTTGTTGATTTGTCTTGTATTTCAGATGCACAACAATGAACAATGTACATTAAGGTGAGTTAAAGTAAACTGCAAGACACAAAACTATTAGTTAGTAATAAATACAATAAAAAGTGTACCTTGAGGATTCTTCAATATTCTTGAAAGATGCTTTAAAATAAAACAGGATCCCATTAAAATCCTGTAGAAATTATGCTGCAGGATATTCATGTCTTGTCCTATAAGACAATCCTATAAGACAATTCCTGTTGGAATCCTTTAGGATTTTTTGACAAGGGGATCAGCATTAATATGACGAGCTGCAGCTCAAAATACATGTTAGATGGAAACATTGTGCATTTATGATGGAGTTTGTAGCTTGAGTTTTGCTGTATCATCTGTTTGTTGTTGGCTGTGCATTATGACTCTCCACGTGACATTTTTTTCACGATTATTATTAAATTAATATTTTATTGTGTACATTAACATTTAAATGATCAAAATAATTTAATAATAGTGAAATTGCTGTACACAAGATCATTCAAGATCAAGGTCAATTATTGGCAGGAGTGAAAGTGTTGCAGTGTCTGTGTTTCTCACTTGCACTGTAAATAAAACATGAAGCTTTTCTCCAAATGCGCTTCATTATCTAATAAATGTCACGTTCTCAGATGTTTTTAGTGTTAAATGAACAAACATTTTTCTAAAACTGCACCGCTTTGCTAACTGTCTGCAAATTTGCAGCTTGAAAATGTATTTTAAAGTTTGTAGTATTTAATGTAACTTCTTAAATGTAGTTATTTTTATATACATTTACAAATAATTTTTTAAATATTTGTAACATAAATTTTCACGCATTTTAATATTTAATGTCATTTTGATTCAGATTTCAGATTCTTTATATAAGTAAACATTTTTATTTACAGTAGAAAAAGCTTTTTTCATTTTTTTTACATGATCATTCTTCTAATATTAAATGTAATGTTCTAATAAATGTATCTTTTTATATATTTACATTTTCACATACAGTGAAAACACATTTTAAATATATCATAAACAGTATTTTATTAATTCATGTAAGTAGTTCTAACATGCACTTAACGTCAAATCATAATTTATGGCTTATGATTTATGGGTGAATATATGGCAGATGTCAGCGTTGATTGACAGGTCAAAAGTGTACAGGTTGAATTTATGGGTGGATTTATGGGGGTATCTGTCCTCTGTCACCCAGGCTGTCATGTCAGTCAGGGATGACATGGCCCTAGTGACATGGCAGTTGGGGGTGTGTGTTTGTAAATCAAAAGATCAAGACAATTGATAGGACTGACTTTCTGAAGTTTTATCTCTCACCACTGTGCTCACTCCCCTGATGTTTTATGGAGTTCCTTCTCCTTCCTGAACCTTTTACTCTCAGTTGGAACCCCGGGCCCCCCTCAAACCTGAACCTTTTGCTCGCTAGTAGTCTGGAGATGTCTACGCATCTCATGAATGAGTCTATCATGTGTTCTCACCTCAACAAGGTTAGAGTTTGTTACAAGAGAAATAAAAGAAAATAAGTCAAACCATTAACAGCCATACCTCTCAGCTCATTGTCTAAACTTAGAATGAAGATGGTCAATATGTGCGCAGCGGTCAAACAACAGCATAATAAGAAAATTTCTTCATTTAAAGAAAATACAAACAGAGTTCTGCATCTTATGCAGATCTAAACCAAAAATGTGTCACATACTATAGTTAAGCATTGCCAAAATGTATCAGACACTGTGTTAAACAAAGGCATACACTAGTTGTCAAAATCTTGTAGTCTAACATTAGAGTTTTTTTAAAAAAAGGTAGAGTTTGTACAAAAAAATATCAGACGAGAACATTAAGCAAAAGCATAAGCTAGCTAGGCCTACTTTTTTAAAACTTACATTGTATTCTTATGTGGTAATTCTTAACTGATAAATGCATTCTTCCTGTTTTTAATATTAATACAAGTAGAAATATGTTGTTTTTTTCTTTGTTAGTGGAAAATGTTTATTCCAGTTGGTTGTGTACACTTCAACACTTTTATTTATGCCCTTTTTAATTTCTGCCAATCTTAGAATTAATGCAAGTAGTTTTTACTTTAAAGTGCATATCATCTTTCCTTTTTAAACAAATGTCACCTAGGCCACAGGGGAAAAAAATTATTTGTTTTATTTCATTTTATTTAGTTATTTACATATAATATGATTATTTCTTTAATCTGTCTTTGTTTTTAGAACTCATGGCCTGCTATATCAGTTGAAACGCACATATGCATGCACAGGTTTGTAGTTAAATCTCAGGAGAATGAAGGCAATAGAAACATAAGAGGATCCCTCTTTGATTGTCAAGCTGTAAGACTTGTGGACTGTTAGTTAAAACACATACACGCCTGTGTAGTTAAATGTCTAAACTTAACAACAGTATAGGAAATGTTAATATCCTGAATCACTATCAAGCAGTGCTACGATATCAGAGAGAGGGTAGTGACAGGGGGCGCAGAACCGGTGACTCATCAATATCAGATCAACTTTTTTTCAGAGTTGTTTTGGTTTACATTGTTGTGAAAGAGTTTGGTATAAAAATGTTTGTTGGATTTGTGTTCTTCAGATAAAGTCTGACCATTGAGACCTACACAACCAAGACTATTCAATAGTCTCCTGTTTACTGTCATTAAACCATCTCCTGTTTCTGTTCTTCACTTTTATTTTATTATATATATATATATATATATATATTTTTTTTTTTTTTTTTTTTTTCCTCAGTCAACTTCTAGAGAGGTTGGTGAGGGTCTATGATTACTGATGCATTCCTATCAGATCTCCCAAAACTTTCTGGGAGTCGCGACTTATTTAATAAGTTCTGAGGGTCTGGCAAATTTTTGTGGTGTCATATAATGTTCAGCAGGATCTGTGATCAAAAGAATAACCATTCCATACATTTATGGTATTCACTTGTGAGTGCAGCTGGGTCATCTGTTGTCGTGAACTTTGCCAGCAGTTTAGCAAAATGTTCAGTGTCTGGTCAAAGGATGTATACTGAACTTTTTTTATGACACACAGCAGGGATTTGCTTAGGTCATCAGGTGACTTGTTAGGTAATGTTTAGGAAGAAAATATTTTATACTAAGAAAAAGCCGGGATAATTATAATGTGGATTTGGTGAATGTGGTTTTAAATCGATGTTCAGAATGAGATTAGATATATAAAGAAGACAAGTACCAAACTTAAATGGGGACAAAGAATGTCTATGCCTAACAAAAGGTCCATGCTGTTGGAATATTTTGTTCATTTGGTTACATTCACTTTTCCAAGCATCAACTCAGACACAAAAGCAAAAACTAAAACTCAAATGCAAAAACAAAAACATTAAAACTAAAACTCAAACGCATAAGCAAAAACAAAAACATAAAACTAAAACTCAAACGCAAAAACAAAAAAATTAAAACTCAAATGCAAAAACAAAAACATTAAAACTAAAACTCAAACGCATAAGCAAAAACAAAAACATAAAACTAAAACTCAAACGCAAAAACAAAAACATTAAAACTAAAACTCAAACGCAAAAAAAAAAACATTAAAACTCAAATGCAAAAGCAAAAACATAAAAACTAAAACTCAAACGCATAAGCAAAAACAAAAACATAAAACTAAAACTCAAACGCAAAAACAAAAACATTAAAACTAAAACTCAAACGCAAAAAAAAAAAACTTAAATCTCAAACGCAAAAGCAAAAACTAAAACTCGAAAGCAAAAACAAAAACATTAAAACTCAAATGCAAAAGCAAAAACATAAAAACTAAAACTCAAATGCAAAAGCAAAAAACATAAAAACTAAAACTCAAATGCAAAAACAAAAACATTAAAACTAAAACTCAAACACATAAGCAAAAACAAAAACATAAAACTAAAATTCAAAAGCGAAAAACATAAAAACTAATACTCAAATGCAAAAACAAAACTAAAACTCAAATGCAAAAGCAAAAACATAAAAACTAAAACGCAAAAGCAAAAACATAAAAACTAAAACTCAAATGCAAAAGCAAAAACTAAAACACAAAAGCAAAAACATAAAAACTAAAACTCAATTGCAAAAACAAAAACATAAACTAAAACGCAAAAACAAAAACATAAAACTAAAATTCAAAAGCAAAAAACATAAAAACTAAAACTCAAATGCAAAAACAAAAACAAAAACATAAAACTAAAATTCAAAAGCAAAAAACATAAAAACTAAAACTCAAACGCAAAAACAAAAACATTAAAACTCAAATGCAAAAGCAAAAACATAACTAAAACTCAAACGCAAAAGCATAAAAACAAACAAGCAAAAAAAAAAAAGATCTCTTATACAAACCTTTTACAAATAAAAACTTTAGCATCATATCTCCACAAGATAAAAAATATTATTATTAACCATGTTCTTTAAAAGCTGCTTATTTATTTTTACACTATAATTTTTATTTTATTACAATAAAAACAACAGGGGGGTCTTTATAGTTTTATTCTACTAAGATTTGATCAAATAATTGATATAAGAAACAAGCAACTATTCGATAAGTCCATCTGATGTGTCTGATGTGTTAAGCTGTTATGTAAAATATATGTAAAAGTAGTTCAAAATAGTTAAAAAAAAAAATTATCTTTTTTATCTTTCATGTAGGATTCATGAACACATTCAGTTGGTTTTGTAACAGAATCCTGACAAAGTTCTACTAAAATCATATCTTTAAGCTAAAACACTCACAGCTCTCTCATGCATGCATTGTTTTATCATTTAGCGGTAGCTGAGATCCCTGAGGGAGTTATTTTCGTATAACTCGTATTGTTTTTAAAACATGTAAACCAGTTAGGTTAACAGGACTTAACTAAATACTTTCAAAATCCTTCATCAGTTGAATTACGATGACAATAATTTATTTCTATAGCACAGCCGACTTACTGTGGGGATTGTTCTGAGAATAAATACACATTTAAAACCATAACAAGATAGTTTAATAGCTATGATACGGAATTGAGATCAAAGCTATGCATAGTTATGACAGTAAAAATTGGCATCTAACACCAGGTTGGAAAGTTGTAACTGTATTTGAATTACACCTTGTTTTCTCTAATTAACTAATTACAATTTCATTTATTTTGTTGAAGCTAAAAAAAAAAAATAGACATGAGCTAACAATCGTTAAACATAGAACTCAACAAACATACCCCTTTGGACCATAAAAATGGCTGTCTAACACAACACACATTCTCCAGAACGCGGACTGATGATGGGGCTCGTTATTTCATGATGAATATAGACTGAGAATTCAGACAACCGCAGCAGGACTTGATTGGCTTTTTCTTAAGATAAAGACAATTGTTTGATTTCAAGAGCACACAACAAAAAAGCCTAATGCTATTTGACAAGATCCATTACAACATACACATCAAATCTGTTTTAGCGTACGTATATCATATTATGTGTATTATATAATAACATGGTTTACCCAAAATATCTTTTTACAAAGATGTTAAGGTGAACACGTATATTTAATACTTCGTTCAAATGCTGTACACTTTCAGCTCAGGGAACTACAATACCCAACATACACCTCAGGCTTCAAACATAGACTTCGGGAGTCCCTACCGCAAAATACTCACACATGGCAGCGCTCTAAATCGCTGGACTCCTGATCATATGTATGCTCAGCCTATATAAAATCACTTACGTTTCCACACACTGTTTGTGAAGTATACACTCCTTTCTGTGTTGTGATGTTACGAAAACCTTTTTGTGATCTGTGTTAGTGATGCAAAGTCCGAATCATTTGTGCAAAATGACTCATTTGAGCAGTTCGGTTCAATGAACCGATTCAAAGAACCAACTGATCGGCTCCTTAAGTGTTGTCAGTACACATTTCTTTTAAAAAAAAAAAAAAAAAAAACTCAGGGTTATTTTATATCACTGAAATGTTTAAATAAAGTTAGCTGTGTGAATGCGTTTTGGTGATTATTGCCTTTTATTAATTTAAGTTAATTATGTTTTTGGTCGCAGGTTCATGCACAGATCCTTCATTGTTTGTTTGTTTAGCTAAATATTAGTGTTAGTCAGCTGCAAAAAGTGTCAGACATAAAGTTTATACGTATTTTTTACAGGTTTTGGGTAGTTGGGTGCAAAAGGCGAAAACTTGTGGCAGACTTGAGCATTACCCAAACACTCAACAACGTCATCTTTTAATAAAATGTTCCATTGAGTGTCAAAACTACAAATTATGTAACAATGTTCATTAAAACTAATGATAAGTAACAACACAACCGTGCTAGGTACACTTACAATTGTCAGATATCATGACTTTACCCGCGCTAGTGCACTAGGCCTCATCACACCATTGTGAGATATAAACTGCAAAGTTTTTATTGTGTTACTCTTTGACAATTTTATGTTTCTGTGACTGTGCTCGCTCTTTCTGACTGAATTTATTTACCACAGTTTCACAATCCTTATTTGACCATTGAATTGTAATTGTTAGGCCTTACCCTAACGGCATTACAGGTTTTGTTTCCTAGATTTGCAGTCATGTTAGCAGAGCCCTTTTTTTGTTCGTATAATTCAACATTTCTGTGAATTTGTTTGATTTAATAAAATATTGCTTCAATATTTAGCTCGTCTTCATTCGAGGCGTTTACGTTACATTATTATATTAAATATCAGATCAAATAAATATCAGATTTAAGTTGCAAGATTGTTTTATAACAATTTTCATCTACGCATTATGTGTATTAGGCTACATTTATTTCAAAACAGTGTATAAGCTATGCATAGTTTGCAAAAGCAACCGGTGATAATTTGAGAGATAATTTCACGCTGTACACGTTCATAATTTGGTATTTAAATAAGGTTTAGGGACAGTCAGTTTTACGCGGGATGACATTTTCTAGCTCTAGCTCCAGTCACTCCTGAAACAAGAGCGATGTCTGTAACACCAGCAAGAAGTTTTGTTAAAATGGGTGAAGATAAGCACCCGGAAACACACGGCCTGACAAATATTCTCAATGGAAATGAAGATTTTGTGAAACAAGATTTCTCACTGTCTGATGGTCGCGTCGGAAGATTTCTTTTCGACAAGATGGCGAAAACTGTAAAACTTTATGTTTTTGATTATGACGAAGAATACTATATGACACATAAAACCGAATGTAGCTACCTGCTTTTGACCGCCATAGATTGGACATACTTCTACAATCAAATTTGGGGAAAATTAAATTTTGGAAAAATCAGGTACGTTTATCAGTGGGAGGCTGCCACAGATGGTATGCGGTACCGTGCGGCAACGAGGCCGGAATACATATCCATATCAGCCTGTTGGAACAAAATGCATCATGACCAAAACTATCTCATACAGGCCAATAAACGTCGGGAGGAATCTGAAACAAACTTTTTGTCTCAAAGCAGCGACGAGTCTGACTCTGATGAGCTAGACTCTGATGATTCGGCGTTCCCTATTCCTGAGGACAACCCTTTCGGATGCTGCAAAACAAACCAATATTTTGAGCAGAGCGACGTACCTACTTTGAACACCATTTTCTCAACAATAGACAAGCTGTTTCAGTCAAGTCTTGTCTAGTCAATGTCTTAAGACATTGCATATTCTGAACAATACCCTGAACAACCCTTACACCACAGGGGTGAGGAAGGGTCTGATCTGTAAAACCAACAATGACATGCCTGTTCAGCTCTGCAGTTGAGGTGTTCTGGATATCAGAGCAACCGCAAGATCTTGTTGATCAAAGTTGAAGAAAACTTCAATTGGAACTGAAATTCCACAAGAGCATTATGGATTAAAACGACGACAACATTCTACATTCTTTAGGGGACAACGTTTATGTCTTGGAAAGAATTTTATTCTGAAAAAGTCACCTGACGATGCCAGAAGCTGATGGAGCACGGATGGTGTTCTGGCTCTGGTGCGGTTGAGCAACCCGTGTGCGACTGTGCTGCAGGAAAAATGTGTTGTAAAGGACGTTGTAGACCCTATGTTTAAAAACTTTACAGAGGACAAATGATCGGCCTGATGTGTAAGATCATTGAAGAGTCCGATCCAAATCAGGATTGCACCCGGGGTAACAAACGTGAAACAAATCTCAAGAACAAAAAGAAAATTGTAAGATTTGGCGAGTATGTTTATCATCTGCAGAGAGAGAATCTACGTGGATGTGATGTCTGAATGTGAGGATGATGTAGACATTAACAAGGTTTTCTGTTTGTGTTCGTTTGTAACAGACTTATGTGCGTTGCTGGTTTCAAAAAAATTGTGCTTCTATGACTTGTGAAATTGTTGAATCGCTGGTTGATTTCATATTAGAGCGAAACATTTCGGCCTGCAGCGATTTTCTTTTCTGGCTAGACCACATGTAATGCCATTTCTACCATTTCTTTGTAATGGCGAACAATTTTCTTCACTACTTCAGTGTATGAATGTATATTCAACAATATATATTGTAAAAAATAAAATATTGTCTCACTCATTATCCTTTTCTCTGAGTGCGAGTTTTTTTTTAATTTATAATGATTTGCATATGCTTTTATCCTAAGCGTCTTTCAAATTCTTTTTCTAAGTGAAATAAACATAAACCCAACAATCTTGCATCTTAAATCTGATATTTATTTGATCTGATATTTAATATAATAATGTAACGTAAACGCCTCGAATGAAGACGAGCTAAATATTGAAGCAATATTTTATTAAATCAAACAAATTCACAGAAATGTTGAATTATACGAACAAAAAAAGGGCTCTGCTAACATGACTGCAAATCTAGGAAACAAAACCTGTAATGCCGTTAGGGTAAGGCCTAACAATTACAATTCAATGGTCAAATAAGGATTGTGAAACTGTGGTAAATAAATTCAGTCAGAAAGAGCGAGCACAGTCACAGAAACATAAAATTGTCAAAGAGTAACACAATAAAAACTTTGCAGTTTATATCTCACAATGGTGTGATGAGGCCTAGTGCACTAGCGCGGGTAAAGTCATGATATCTGACAATTGTAAGTGTACCTAGCACGGTTGTGTTGTTACTTATCATTAGTTTTAATGAACATTGTTACATAATTTGTAGTTTTGACACTAAATGGAACATTTTATTAAAAGATGACGTTGTTGAGTGTTTGGGTAATGCTCAAGTCTGCCACAAGTTTTCACCTTTTGCACCCAACTACCCAAAACCTGTAAAAAATACGTATAAACTTTATGTCTGACACTTTTTGCAGCTGACTAACACTAATATTTAGCTAAACAAACAAACAATGAAGGATCTGTGCATGAACCTGCGACCAAAAACATAATTAACTTAAATTAATAAAAGGCAATAATCACCAAAACGCATTCACACAGCTAACTTTATTTAAACATTTCAGTGATATAAAATAACCCTGAGTTTTTTTTTTTTTTTTTTTTAAAGAAATGTGTACTGACAACACTTAAGGAGCCGATCAGTTGGTTCTTTGAATCGGTTCATTGAACCGAACTGCTCAAATGAGTCATTTTGCACAAATGATTCGGACTTTGCATCACTAACACAGATCACAAAAAGGTTTTCGTAACATCACAACACAGAAAGGAGTGTATACTTCACAAACAGTGTGTGGAAACGTAAATGATTTTATATAGGCTGAGCATACATATGATCAGGAGTCCAGCGATTTAGAGCGCTGCCATGTGTGAGTATTTTGCGGCAGGGACTCCCGAAGTCTATGTTTGAAGCCTGAGGTGTATGTTGGGTATTGTAGTTCCCTGAGCTGAAAGTGTACAGCATTTGAACGAAGTATTAAATATACGTGTTCACCTTAACATCTTTGTAAAAAGATATTTTGGGTAAACCATGTTATTATATAATACACATAATATGATATACGTACGCTAAAACAGATTTGATGTGTATGTTGTAATGGATCTTGTCAAATAGCATTAGGCTTTTTTGTTGTATGCTCTTGAAATCAAACAATTGTCTTTATCTTAAGAAAAAGCCAATCAAGTCCTGCTGCGGTTGTCTGAATTCTCAGTCTATATTCATCATGAAATAACGAGCCCCATCATCAGTCCGCGTTCTGGAGAATGTGTGTTGTGTTAGACAGCCATTTTTATGGTCCAAAGGGGTATGTTTGTTGAGTTCTATGTTTAACGATTGTTAGCTCATGTCTATTTTTTTTAGCTTCAACAAAATAAATGTAATTGTAATTAGTTAATTAGAGAAAACAAGGTGTAATTCAAATACAGTTACAACTTTCCAACCTGGTGTTAGATGCCAATTTTTACTGTCATAACTATGCATAGCTTTGATCTCAATTCCGTATCATAGCTATTAAACTATCTTGTTATGGTTTTAAATGTGTATTTATTCTCAGAACAATCCCCACAGTAAGTCGGCTGTGCTATAGAAATAAATTATTGTCATCGTAATTCAACTGATGAAGGATTTTGAAAGTATTTAGTTAAGTCCTGTTAACCTAACTGGTTTACATGTTTTAAAAACAATACGAGTTATACGAAAATAACTCCCTCAGGGATCTCAGCTACCGCTAAATGATAAAACAATGCATGCATGAGAGAGCTGTGAGTGTTTTAGCTTAAAGATATGATTTTAGTAGAACTTTGTCAGGATTCTGTTACAAAACCAACTGAATGTGTTCATGAATCCTACATGAAAGATAAAAAAGATAATTTTTTTTTTTAACTATTTTGAACTACTTTTACATATATTTTACATAACAGCTTAACACATCAGACACATCAGATGGACTTATCGAATAGTTGCTTGTTTCTTATATCAATTATTTGATCAAATCTTAGTAGAATAAAACTATAAAGACCCCCCTGTTGTTTTTATTGTAATAAAATAAAAATTATAGTGTAAAAATAAATAAGCAGCTTTTAAAGAACATGGTTAATAATAATATTTTTTATCTTGTGGAGATATGATGCTAAAGTTTTTATTTGTAAAAGGTTTGTATAAGAGATCTTTTTTTTTTTTGCTTGTTTGTTTTTATGCTTTTGCGTTTGAGTTTTAGTTATGTTTTTGCTTTTGCATTTGAGTTTTAATGTTTTTGTTTTTGCGTTTGAGTTTTAGTTTTTATGTTTTTTGCTTTTGAATTTTAGTTTTATGTTTTTGTTTTTGTTTTTGCATTTGAGTTTTAGTTTTTATGTTTTTTGCTTTTGAATTTTAGTTTTATGTTTTTGTTTTTGCGTTTTAGTTTATGTTTTTGTTTTTGCAATTGAGTTTTAGTTTTTATGTTTTTGCTTTTGTGTTTTAGTTTTTGCTTTTGCATTTGAGTTTTAGTTTTTATGTTTTTGCTTTTGCGTTTTAGTTTTTATGTTTTTGCTTTTGCATTTGAGTTTTAGTTTTGTTTTTGCATTTGAGTATTAGTTTTTATGTTTTTCGCTTTTGAATTTTAGTTTTATGTTTTTGTTTTTGCTTATGTGTTTGAGTTTTAGTTTTAATGTTTTTGTTTTTGCATTTGAGTTTTAGTTTTTATGTTTTTTGCTTTTGCATTTGAGTTTTAGTTTTTATGTTTTTGCTTTTGCATTTGAGTTTTAATGTTTTTGTTTTTGCTTTCGAGTTTTAGTTTTTGCTTTTGCGTTTGAGATTTAAGTTTTTTTTTTTTTGCGTTTGAGTTTTAGTTTTAATGTTTTTGTTTTTGCGTTTGAGTTTTAGTTTTATGTTTTTGTTTTTGCTTATGCGTTTGAGTTTTAGTTTTTATGTTTTTGCTTTTGCATTTGAGTTTTAATGTTTTTTTTTTTGCGTTTGAGTTTTAGTTTTAATGTTTTTGTTTTTGCGTTTGAGTTTTAGTTTTATGTTTTTGTTTTTGCTTATGCGTTTGAGTTTTAGTTTTAATGTTTTTGTTTTTGCATTTGAGTTTTAATTTTTTTGTTTTTGCGTTTGAGTTTTAGTTTTATGTTTTTGTTTTTGCTTATGCGTTTGAGTTTTAGTTTTAATGTTTTTGTTTTTGCATTTGAGTTTTAGTTTTTGCTTTTGTGTCTGAGTTGATGCTTGGAAAAGTGAATGTAACCAAATGAACAAAATATTCCAACAGCATGGACCTTTTGTTAGGCATAGACATTCTTTGTCCCCATTTAAGTTTGGTACTTGTCTTCTTTATATATCTAATCTCATTCTGAACATCGATTTAAAACCACATTCACCAAATCCACATTATAATTATCCCGGCTTTTTCTTAGTATAAAATATTTTCTTCCTAAACATTACCTAACAAGTCACCTGATGACCTAAGCAAATCCCTGCTGTGTGTCATAAAAAAAGTTCAGTATACATCCTTTGACCAGACACTGAACATTTTGCTAAACTGCTGGCAAAGTTCACGACAACAGATGACCCAGCTGCACTCACAAGTGAATACCATAAATGTATGGAATGGTTATTCTTTTGATCACAGATCCTGCTGAACATTATATGACACCACAAAAATTTGCCAGACCCTCAGAACTTATTAAATAAGTCGCGACTCCCAGAAAGTTTTGGGAGATCTGATAGGAATGCATCAGTAATCATAGACCCTCACCAACCTCTCTAGAAGTTGACTGAGGAAAAAAAAAAAAAAAAAAAAAAAAAATATATATATATATATATATATATATATATAATAAAATAAAAGTGAAGAACAGAAACAGGAGATGGTTTAATGACAGTAAACAGGAGACTATTGAATAGTCTTGGTTGTGTAGGTCTCAATGGTCAGACTTTATCTGAAGAACACAAATCCAACAAACATTTTTATACCAAACTCTTTCACAACAATGTAAACCAAAACAACTCTGAAAAAAAGTTGATCTGATATTGATGAGTCACCGGTTCTGCGCCCCCTGTCACTACCCTCTCTCTGATATCGTAGCACTGCTTGATAGTGATTCAGGATATTAACATTTCCTATACTGTTGTTAAGTTTAGACATTTAACTACACAGGCGTGTATGTGTTTTAACTAACAGTCCACAAGTCTTACAGCTTGACAATCAAAGAGGGATCCTCTTATGTTTCTATTGCCTTCATTCTCCTGAGATTTAACTACAAACCTGTGCATGCATATGTGCGTTTCAACTGATATAGCAGGCCATGAGTTCTAAAAACAAAGACAGATTAAAGAAATAATCATATTATATGTAAATAACTAAATAAAATGAAATAAAACAAATAATTTTTTTCCCCTGTGGCCTAGGTGACATTTGTTTAAAAAGGAAAGATGATATGCACTTTAAAGTAAAAACTACTTGCATTAATTCTAAGATTGGCAGAAATTAAAAAGGGCATAAATAAAAGTGTTGAAGTGTACACAACCAACTGGAATAAACATTTTCCACTAACAAAGAAAAAACAACATATTTCTACTTGTATTAATATTAAAAACAGGAAGAATGCATTTATCAGTTAAGAATTACCACGTAAGAATACCTAAGAATACAATGTAAGTTTTAAAAAAGTAGGCCTAGCTAGCTTATGCTTTTGCTTAATGTTCTTGTCTGATATTTTTTTGTACAAACTCTACCTTTTTTTAAAAAAACTCTAATGTTAGACTACAAGATTTTGACAACTAGTGTATGCCTTTGTTTAACACAGTGTCTGATACATTTTGGCAATGCTTAACTACAGTATGTGACACATTTTTGGTTTAGATCTGCATAAGATGCAGAACTCTGTTTTTATTTTCTTTAAATGAAGAAATTTTCTTATTATGCTGTTGTTTGACCGCTGCGCACATATTGACCATCTTCATTCTAAGTTTAGACAATGAGCTGAGAGGTATGGCTGTTAATGGTTTGACTTATTTTCTTTTATTTCTCTTGTAACAAACTCTAACCTTGTTGAGGTGAGAACACATGATAGACTCATTCATGAATGCGTAGACATCTCCAGACTACTAGCGAGCAAAAGGTTCAGGTTTGAGGGGGGCCCGGGGTTCCAACTGAGAGTAAAAGGTTCAGGAAGGAGAAGGAACTCCATAAAACATCAGGGGAGTGAGCACAGTGGTGAGAGATAAAACTTCAGAAAGTCAGTCCTATCAATTGTCTTGATCTTTTGATTTACAAACACACACCCCCAACTGCCATGTCACTAGGGCCATGTCATCCCTGACTGACATGACAGCCTGGGTGACAGAGGACAGATACCCCCATAAATCCACCCATAAATTCAACCTGTACACTTTTGACCTGTCAATCAACGCTGACATCTGCCATATATTCACCCATAAATCATAAGCCATAAATTATGATTTGACGTTAAGTGCATGTTACAACTACTCATGTAGTTTACTTAATGTAGTTTAAAAACTTATTTCCATATTTTACATATTTTTAAGCATTTTGATATATATTTAATTCATACTGATCTGTCCTTATGCAGCTGAAACACACACAGACACACACACACACACACACACTTTCTGCATCAGTCATATATTGACAGCAGTATCGAGTGTGTTGTTATTTCTGCTCGTAAAGGTTTGATGTGTTTCTAGCGCCACCTAGCGATCATTAAACAACATCATCACTGAACGACAGCACAGGATTGATTCATAATACACAACCAGATAACTGAGATGAAGAACTGTAATATTACATAAAAGAACCATTCAAACCATTTCATGTTTATTTCACTGTCCATATGTGACCCTGGAGCACAAAACCAGTCATAAGGGTCAGTTTTTTAAAAAAATATAGCTGATCTGAAAGCTGATAAATCAATTTTTAATTGATGTATGGGGTGTTAGGATAGGACAACATTTGGCTACACCTATTTGAAAATCTGGGGTGCAAAAAAAGTGAGGAAGTCGATTAATAATAAATAACTTCTTAATGCAGTAGCTGAGTTTAGCATTTCTGTTGCAACCGTCATTTCTGTCTTGATGAACATCCACACCCTGCTGAAAAAAACAATAGAAACCATTACAGAAATCCTAATGGTTTCTATTACAAAACCATTACAAACCATCAGATATTAACCATTAAAACCATTACAAAATTTCCATTATGTAGTGTGTTTTGGGCATATTCCAATAGAATTTATTGGTTTCTACAGGTTTCCATTAAGAACCATTACAAATTCTGTAATGGTCTCTATTGTTTTTTTCAGCAGGGCAGCTTCATTCGTTTTAGCATTCTGTGTTCTGTGGGACTGTAACCATAAACTGTGGTGACAGGATTTATTATAGCAATATTTCTCCTCAGGTTTTAAATCCGTGTTTATTGTCTCCCTCTGTGCTGCAGACTAAAACTCACATCCACGCCAACATGACGGCGGCCGCCGGAGCGCTTCTGCCCGGTGACGGGATCGTGATCGCGGGTAAACTCTACTCTGGTGTCGCGCTCACTCTGGACATCTGCGTCTTGCCCCCATATCAAAACTACATCTTTTACAGTCATGGCTATGCAGATTGATCATAAACCGCTGAAAAGCTTCCAACCACAGTGGTCATCCTTCACAAAACTAATTTAATAAATTAAGCAGGGGGCAGCCGTGGATTTAGGGGGCAGCCGTGGATTTAGGGGGCAGCCGTGGCCTAATGGTTAGGGAGTCTGACTTGTAACCAAGAGGTTGCGAGTTCGAGTCCCAGGCCCGGCAGGGTTTGACGGTGGGGGGAGTGAATATCCAGCGCTCTCTCCATCGTCAATACCACGACTGAGGTGAGACCCTTGAGCAAGGCACCGAACCCCCAACTGCTCCCCGGGCGCCGCAGCAATGCAATGGCTGCCCACTGCTCCGGGTGTATGTTCACGGTGTGTGTGTGTGTTCACTACTGTGTGTGTGCACTTGGATGGGTTAAATGCAGAGCACAAATTCCTAGTATCCACAAATTCACCATACTTGGTCTCATGTCTCGTCACTTTCGCTTTCATAAATACCACAGTTTGATCACAGGTAGAATGTAAAATGTTTCAACACGAGCATTTCAGTCAAATGGGATTTATGCAATATTTCAAACTTTTAATCCATGTGGGAAAATCAGCCCAATGCCGTGGGAAAAAATGCGGATGTGTCAAGCCTACATCAGACACGAGCTGCATCCAAAGCGATTTAAATACTCCGCACATTGATAGCGAATCCGTGATGCGTGAAAATTATATTAAATATGTTTGTGGGAGCGGGATAAGAAAACAGTCCCGTGCAAGGCTTTAATACAAAAACGCACACAATGAATGGAGACTGTAGAAAGCAAAAGCCAAATCCTGGACATTTTGGACGCATTTTTTAAGTCCAGAAAGAGGACGTATGGCCACCCTAATTATGTGGATAAAAACAATACAAGCGCTGATTTAGCGATTCCCTCTCTGGTCAGTGTCAAAAGCTGCGCTAATCATACCATTGTAACCATACGCTTCAGTAACCAGTCGATATCGATCAGAACTTTTTGTAGAACATATAGCCATAAAGAATTGCTGAGTCACAGGGTTCAAGTCCAAGTCAAGTCTGGAGTCTTGCGACTCGAGTCCACAACTTTGTTTAACTTTAATAAATGTGTGTCATATTTTGTGCCAAAACATTTAGATTTATAAAATTGTATATAATAATAATAATAATAATAATAATAATTTTAAACAATAAATTCTTTTAAAATAATAAGATACAAACATGAAAAATAAGTTACCAGTCAAATGAAATCAGCAACAACAATTAATCTTTGCACGGCACAGAAGAGCACAAATGTGTAACTCTGAGGTGGCATTTATACATTTCATTAAAAATGTTATGAGATTAATGTTTTAAATATAGAAACTTTAAACGATTTAAATGTATACTTTAAAAATGAAACTGAAACCACCAGTAGGTGGCAGCAAGCCACTGTCTTTGTCACTAAATAATTTTTTCAGTTGATTCATTTAAACGGCTGATTCATTCAGGAATAAAGCATTCATAAACTAAACAGCGCTATGTTTGCTTGGAGATGTGGCGTGGCTCAGTTGTTATCCATTTTGCAACTATTTTTGTTGACAAAATAGAGCACAATCAGACAACAGTGTTCCTAAAATGTAGGTTACTTTATATTAACTTTTGTATAAAATAAAAAATGCAGAGCACTGTTTTATAAATTCAATGTCACATTTGCAAACTCCTTTATAATCATTAAAAGCTGTCACTCGTTAATCTGCCTTCTGCGTGACAAACTGCAGTGTGCTTCACGATCTGTGCTGTGAGGAGCAGGATGTGCAGTGATAGAGAAGCATTTCTATTGGTCTGCAGGTATTATGGCCAATCAAAGACGCCATTGCACAGCAAGCCCTAGACACAAATGTCCTGCTACGTTTTATTTAGTCTGCATTGCACTACATTTATGTGCACAGCTGGGATAGCTTTCGTAGTCTTTTGACTTGAGAAAATGTAAAAATCACTTTAATTTTCAGAAAGTATAGTGAAAGCAATTTTAAAGCATAAGGAGCCATCTGCTTTGCTCTATAGCTCTCACAGTAATTAAAAGTCATATAAGGATCTATGTGTGATCTATGTGTGTGGGCCAGATTTTGCCCATATGAACTCTGCCATTGCCAGAACTGAGCCAGATGTGCCATGTTTGGCCCAGATGTGGCCCAGAAGTGTATGCTATCTGGGTATCACTCTGTCCCACTGGCAGCTTTGGGTCTGGTTCATCTTATACCAACCTACAGGCAAAAACTTAAATCTGCTAAACCTGTAGTAAAGACTGTAAAGAGATGGACCACTGAAACAGAGTGGGCTTTACAAGCCTGTTCCTGATGGACTGATTGGAGTGTTTTTGAAGCTGCTGCCACTGATCTGGACGAGCTCACAGAGACTGTAACATCCTTTATCAGTTTCTGTGAGGATATATGCATTCCTACCAGAACTTATTTAACATTCAACAATGATAAGCCATGGTTTACAGCAAAACTCAGACAAATTTGTCAGGCCTTCGTCTCCCTCTACACCAATGACTGCACCTCTATAGACTCCTCTGTCAAGCTCCTGAAGTTTGCAGATGACACCACACTCATCGGTCTCATTCAGAACGGTGATGAGTCTGCCTACAGACAGGAGGTTAAAGAGCTGGCTGAATGGTGCAGTCACAACAACCTGGAGCTCAACACGCTCAAAACTGTGGAGATGATAGTGGACTTCAGGAGGAACCCCCTGCACTTTCCCCACTCACCATCAGAATCAGAATCAGAATCAGAATGAGCTTTATTGCCAGGTATGTTTGCACATACTAGGAATTTGTTTTAGTGACAGAAGCTCCACAGTGCAACAGAATGACAATGACAAGAAAAGACACACAGATAATAAAAGAACAATATACAAATATACAGAAAATATACAGAAAAAAAGTGCAAAAAAGCAAATACTCAATATACAATTTAAATAAACTAAAAATAGACAAATGTAAACAATTTATTATGTACAGGTGCAAATTAGAAATGAGAAATGTAAACAAGTATGTGTTTTAAATAAATTAATAAATGAATGAGTGTATAATAGTGTTATTGTTCTGTGTTATTTTTTTTTAAGTGTTCATTAGATGGATTGCTTGAGGGAAGAAACTGTTCCTGTGCCTGGTCGTTCTAGTGCTCAGGGCTCTGTAGCGTCGACCAGATGGCAACAGTTCAAAGAGCGAGTGTGCGGGATGTGAGGGGTCCAGAGTGATTTTACTAGCCCTTTTGCGCACTCTGGACAGGTACAGATCTTGAAGAGTGGGGAGGGTTGTACCAATGATTCGCTCAGCGCACCGGACTATCCGACGTAGTCTTCTGAGGTCAGAACTGGTAGCTGAGCTGAACCAGATAGTAATTGAAGTGCACAGGACGGATTCGATGATGGCAGAGTAGAACTGTTTCAGCAGATCTTGTGGCAGGTTGAACTTCCTCAGTTGACGGAGGAAGTACAGTCTCTGCTGGGCCTTTTTCACAATGGAGTCAATGTGAATGTCCCACTTCAGGTCCTGAGAAATGTTGTTGCCTAGGAACCTGAATGACTCCACTGTTTTTACAGTGCTGTTCATGATGGTGAGTGGGGGGAGAGCAGGGGGCTTCCTCCTGAAGTCCACGATCATCTCCACTGTTTTGAGCATGTTGAGCTCCAGGTTATTGTGACTGCACCATTCAGCCAGCTCTTTAACCTCCTGTCTGTAAGCAGACTCATCACCGTTCTGAATGAGACCGATGAGTGTGGTGTCATCCGCAAACTTCAGGAGCTTGACAGAGGGGTCTTTAGAGATGCAGTCGTTGGTGTACAGGGAGAAGAGCAGAGGGGAGAGAACACAACCCTGAGGGGCGCCAGTGCTGATGGTGCGGGTGCTGGATGAGTATTTTCCCAGCCTCACTAGCTGCTGTCTGTCTGTCAGGAAGCTGGAAATCCACTGACAGACAGAGGTGGGCACAGAGAGCTGAGTTAGTTTGGGCAGGAGGAGGTTTGGGATGATGGTGTTAAAGGCTGAGCTGAAGTCCACAAACAGGATCCTTACATAAGTCCCTGATTTATCCAGATGCTGCAGGATGAAATGCAAACCCATGTTTACAGTATCATCCACAGACCTGTTTGCTCTGTAAGCAAACTGCAGGGGGTCCAGTAAGGGTCCGGTGATGTCCTTCAGATAAGCCAGAACCAGTTTTTCAAATGACTTCATGACGACAGACGTTAGCGCCACAGGTCTGTAGTCATTAAGTCCTGTTATCTTGGGTTTTTTTGGAATGGGGATGATGGTGGAGCGTTTGAAGCAAGCAGGGACTTCGCACAACGCTAGTGATCTATTGAAGATTAGTTGAAATATGGGGGCCAGCTGATCAGCACAGGTTTTCAGACAGGCTGTTGTCACACCATCTGGACCTTTTGCCTTTTTCCTTTTGTTCTTTTTGAAGACTTTGCGGACGTCTTCTTCGCTGATTTGTAAAGGAGGGGTGAGGGGGAGTGGGGTTGTTGAAGGTGTAAATGGTGTTTTTTCAAACCTACAATAGAACTCATTCAGTTCATCTGCCAGATGTTGATTGGCCACAGTGCTGGGGGATGGTGTCTTGTAGCCAGTGATGTCCTTCAGACCTTTCCACACTGATAAAGAGTCATGGGAATAGAATTGGTTCCTTAATTTTTCAGAATAATTCCTCTTTGCCGCTTTGATCTCCTTTTCCAGTGTGTATTTGGCCTGTTTATACAAGACTTTGTCCCCATTCCTGTAAGCATCTTCTTTGGCCTGACGGAGCTGTCTGAGTTTTGCATTGAACCATGGTTTGTCATTGTTGTAGGTTAAATAAGTCCTGGTAGGAATGCACATATCTTCACAGAAACTGATGTATGAAGTTACAGTCTCTGTGAGCTCATCCAGATTGGTGGCAGCAGCTTCAAAAACACTCCAATCAGTCCATTCAAAACAGGCTTGTAAGGCCTGCTCTGTTTCGGTGGTCCATCTTTTTACAGTCTTTACTACAGGTTTAGCAGATTTAAGTTTTTGCCTGTAGGTTGGTATAAGATGAACCAGGCAGTGATCGGATAGTCCCAAAGCTGCCCGCGGGACAGAGTGATATGCATTCTTTATTGTGGTATAGCAGTGATCCAATATATTACTGTCTCTGGTGGGACATGTAACATGCTGACTGTATTTTGGCAGTTCAAGGAAGAGATTTGCTTTGTTAAAATCCCCAAGGATTATTAAAACAGAGTCCGGGTGTTTTTGTTCGATTTAAAAAATCATGGACAGCACTGTGGCTACAGTGGAGTCATTCAAGTTCCTGGGATCTTTCATCTCCCAGGACCTGAAGTGGGACACTCACATCAACTCCATTGTAGAAAAGGCCTTCCTTCACCAGCTGAGGAAGTTCAACCTACCACAGGAGTTGCTGAATCAGTTCTACTCAGCTGTCATCGAGTCTGTTCTGTGCACATCAATAACTGTCTGGTTTGTCTCAGCTACAAAATCAGACATCAGAAGATTACAGAGAATGGTTCAGACTGCAGACAGGATTATTATTGCTCCCCTGCCCACCCTTCAAGAACTGTATACATCCAGGGTGAGGAAAAGAGCTCAGAAAATCACTCTGGATCCCTCACATCCAAGCCATTCCCTCTTTGAACTTTTGCCATCTGGCTGTTACTACAGAGCCCCAGACACAAGAACAGTTTCTTCCCCCAGGCAATCCACCTTATGAACAGATAAATGCTCACCCCATTGTGCAATAAAAATGTGCAGCAACCTAATATTTATTTGTTACCACCTCCATCCTAATACACCCCTGCATCTCTTTCTATTCTATTCTATTCTGTTCTGTTCTGTTCTGTTCTGTTCTATCATCTATAGCACAACTGTACATACCACTTATTTCTTAATTTATGTTTCTATATATTTTTGTCTGTTTATATTTGCATATGTTTTTTTTATTATTGTCTGTGTTGTTGTTGTCTCTGTGTACTGGAAGCTAATGTCACAAAAACGAATTCCTTGTATAAAGCTTTCTCTGATTCTGTTTCTGATTCTGAATCTAATATCCAGCTCCAGTGCAGCAGGTGGCAGTAACTGTTCAGCTCGTTTGAAATCTTCCAGTAAAACCCACGAAGACGAAAATGAAAGTAACTGCGGAAAACATGCAGATAGCAAGCGAAAGTGTTGCTCATTGGATTTATTCTATATTCTAGAAAACGTTTTTATAGATACAACTTTAGCACAGACCCTACTAGTTTTAACACTCGCGGACATTGTTTTTGTATATTTAATCAGGTCTGTCTGAGAGATATGAGAATTATTGCTGACAGTCTACAGGCCTAAAGGACAGAAACATGAGCGTTTCAAATACTTACAAATTCACTTCTTAGTGGACAAGACTGCAAGTAAGTTTCCAAAAGGGGTTATTGAAAACGAATGTGTTTCTGAAGTTTTTTTCCATATTTTATCTTATGTTTTATGCTGTTGTTGTTTTTGTGCGAAACTGAAAGTATTTTTAAATCAGCCATTTCTCATTAAGACCATTTGGTTATTCTACATGGCAATGCTTTTGTTTGTAAATCACTTTATTTATATAGTGTTTCTGTTGCTGCTAACTCATCATATTTCTTCATCTCATTAATGATCATCATCTCCAGGTCAAACTGAACAGCAGATAGTTTCCTCAACCCAGAGCTGATCACTGATCAGTTTATCTGCAGTTTGTCAGAGGAGCGAGGAAAGGACTCTCCGTCTGAGATGAGTCTCTCACAGAAACAGAGGTAAGACTGAGTCTGTTTTCAGAGAATCATTTTAAACACAGCTCCTGGACTTTCAGATGTTTGCTGGAGAAACTAAACCTTAACAAATGTAGATCTAGATTTACAAATGCTTTACAGAACTTCAGAGCTTCATAACTTCCTAATTAAAAAATAACATTAAATATATATAAAAAAACAGCTGATAGATAGATGATAAATATCTGAGAACTGAAAATCATCATCATTTACAATCTTAACCCAATTTACAGTCGCTCTTCAGCACTGGGTTTGTAGATACTTAATAAATTATTCCACATCAGTGATTTTTGTTTTTAGGGTCATAAGTGTATATTCAGACATTGACAAAATGACTGCACACTTAATTTAAAGGGGTCATATGATGCTTTTTAATGTTTTCATTTTTCTTTAGTGTGTAATGTATCTGTTTGTGTAAGATCTTCAAAGTTACAAAGGTCATAGTCTCCTGCAAAGTGATTTATTCTATCTAACAGAGAACACTGATCCAGAAATGACTAAAATGCCTTGACTGAAGTCTAAATATTACTTTTACAAATGTCTGCATCACAGTGGGAAATATTAGCATAATGCTGTCCAAAGGTAAACACAAAGAGAAGTCGAGTCTTCAGTGAGTTGTAGTGTTGTGGTCATGTTGTGAGACACTGTGTGTTTGGATGCGAAAGCAAACCCGCTTTGTTTGGAATCAGTGGTTCAGATTTATTTATCATGCTGTTCCTGAGCCGTACAACCCAAAGGTTAGCTTGAGTACAGCACGCTTTATACACACCTGAGCTATACACACCTAAATAAATACAATATGAGATTGTATCTGAAAGGTAAGAGAGTTGTGTAGTGCTGATGTTTCTGACATTTTCTCTCCATTTTAATCAGAAAAGAAAATGTTCTCTTCAGTTAGATCAGAAATATTTAAACCAATGCGAGTCTGTAAACAAGAATGACTGCTATCTTTAAAGCTCTGCAAACGTTTCTGTGAAGGACTAGAGAGAATGTGTGCCAATATAAAACACAGATGAACCTCCTGTAGTAAAGTTTCTTTTCTCTCTGTGTCATTAGTGTAAGATCAGGCTCACATGTGTCCAGCTCTGTGTCTGTGAAGAGTGACTGCTCAAAGGATTTAAACCAGCCGAACTTCAGCGAACAAACCAAACAGTATTTCATGTGTCTTATTTTCTTTAAACATAGACTGTGTTAGAAAGTGTAATAAATAATTATCATAAAACTCTATAGTTCATAAATGTATCATAGTATTGTTTTTCTCTTTGCTAAAAATGTTCACAAGATATTTTGGTCACATTTGTCCTAAAAATGCAGTATTTTGATTTATTTTATTTACTCTCAGTCTTCAGTATAAAACATTAGATCCAGATTTACAGTCTCATAGGAAACACAAGAATTTTACAGACAGTCTCCTGCAGATCTTCCAGGTAATAAAACACATTTTCAAGAATACTTAATAATTATAATAAACAAATATGTTATTAAATAAGAGTGTGACATAACTTTAATTTCTATTTTTTTTAAGAACCCATAAAATAAGAATGAAAACCTAGTTTTATCAATATTTACAACTTTTTAATGAATATTTTTGATTATTAAATATATAATTTTTACCAAATATAGATTAAATCTTTTCCGATCATTTATTTTTGTCTTGCTTTGTAGGATCTTAAAAGCAAAATAAACACATATCTGAACAATGAGCTGGAAAAGTTTAAGAAAATATTACAAAACGAGGACTTGCAATACTTTGTAAAGGACTTTAATGAGAATAAATGCAGTATCAGAGAAGCAGCTCTTGATCTCACACTCTACTTCCTGAGAGAGATGAAGCAAGATGAAACTGCTGATACTCTAGAAGGTAAGAGACTCATGACAATCTGTCATATTGTCAATTATAAATGTAGGAGAGACAATAAGATACAAAATCTGTATTTTTGTTTCCGTTTAGATGAGCTGTTCTTCATTCATCAGCTAAAATGTAGCCTAAGGAAGAAGTATCAATGTGTGTTTGAAGGAATTGCAAAGCAAGGTGACTCTACACTTCTGAATAACATCTACACAGATCTCTATATCACTCAGGGTTGTAGTGAACAGGTCAATACTGAACATGAGGTAAGACAGATTGAAGTTGCTTCCAGACGTCATGAACTACAAGAGATACAGGTTGAATGCAGAAATTTGTTTGAAGCACCTGAACAAGACAAGCAGATCAGAACTGTACTGACAAAAGGAGTTGCTGGCATCGGAAAATCAGTCTCTGTGCAAAAGTTTGTTCTGGATTGGGCCGAAGGAAAAGAAAATCAAGAAATCAGCTTCATATTTCCTCTTCCATTCAGAGAGATGAACTTAAAGGAGAAGGAACACATAAGTTTGATGGACCTTGTAACTCAGTTTTTCCCAGAGACAAAAGCACTAAACCTTAGAAGAAGGAACCAGAAAGTCCTGTTCATTCTTGATGGACTGGATGAATTTTGTCTTCCTTTAAACTTTAAGGAAACTGAGACGTTGCATGATGTTTCATCACCAGCCTCTCTGGATGTTCTCCTGACAAACCTCATCAAGGGAAATCTGCTTCCTTCTGCTCTCATCTGGATCACCACCAGACCAGCAGCTGCAAGTAAGATTCCTCCTGACTGTATCGACCGGCTGACAGAGATACGAGGATTCAATGATGCACAAAAGGAGGAGTACTTCAGAAAAAGAATCACGGATGAGAATCTGGCCAAAGAAATCATTGATCATGTTAAACAATCAAAGAGTCTCTTTATCATGTGCCACATCCCAGTCTTCTGCTGGATTTCAGCCACTGTTCTCCAGAACATTTTAGAGGAGAAAAGAAATAATCAGGCTGATGATGCCTCCAAAACACTGCAGGAGTCAAATACTGAAGACACTCCTAAGACTCTGACACAAATGTACACACACTTTCTCAGATTTCAGATCCAGCAGAGCAGACGAAAGTATGATGGAGAATATACACCAGATATTTCCTGGGATAAAGATGCCATCTTTTCACTGGGGAAACTGGCATTTGATCAGCTGGAAAGAAACAATGTGATCTTCTATGACACAGATCTGGAAGCCTGTGGTATTGACGTCTATAAGGCATCAGTGTATTCAGGCATGTGTACCCAGATCTTTAAGGAGGAAACAGGGATTGTTCTTGGTACCATGTACTGCTTTGTTCACTTGAGCATTCAGGAGTTTATTGCAGCCCTTTATGCACATCTGTTTCTAGACATCAACAACAAATATGTGTTTGATCAAGACTCTACAGAACAGGAAAACAAAAGTAAAACAAGGAAAAGCGACCTTTTCCGTCGCTTTCATCATGGACATTCACTCCAGTCCAAAAAAAACATGACTGATTTGCTCAAGACTGCGGTGGACAAGGCACTAGAGAGTGATAATGGACACCTGGATCTTTTCCTTCGCTTCCTCCTTGGTTTGTCACTCCAGTCCAATCAGCGACTCTTACAGGGTTTGTTGACACAGCAAAATGGAAATGACCAGAGCAAAAAGGAAATAGTCCAGTACATAAAGCAGAAATTTGAAGCTAATCTGTCTCCAGAGAGATCCATCAATCTGTTCTACTGTCTGAATGAACTGAACGACCAAACTCTGGTGAAAGACATTCAGACCCACCTTAGCAAAGGAAATCTCTCATCTGCTGATCTTTCACCTGCCCAGTGGTCTGCTTTGGCCTTTGTGTTGTTGACATCAGAGGAGGAGCTGGAGGAGTTTGAGCTTCAGAAATTCAAGAAATCAGACGAGTGTGTCATTAGATTATCGGCAGTCATCAAAACCTCCAAAAGAGCTCTGTAAGTTGATATTTTTTTGCTTTCATCTATCTGACAAATACATGTCTAATGTTCCCATGCATCCTGGAAAACCTGGAAAGGTAATTACTGATATTTTTTATGAAAATGTCATGAGAAATCTTGTTCTGGAAAATTAAAAGAAGAATTTATTTTTTTTTTAGCTGAGAGTGGAGAGTTTTTGTTTTGTTCTCCTTGAAACAATTAATGTTAATAGCAGAAAGTGGTTTTTCAGGGATGCTGAGGTTTGACATATGAGAAGTATTTTGAATGATGATGGTTAGTCCATCAAATGAGTGCAGTAAATGTCTACAGATAATCCACTGACTAGTGATTGTGATTTTATTTGAATGTATAATTCTAGCCTTTCTGCAAGTTGTCACCTTTAATTATATAGTGCATTTTACAATACAGATTGTGTCAAAGCAGCTTTACAGTATGAAATAAGAAATTAGTGTGTCAATAATGCAAAAAGAAATGGTAAGCAATTTTCAGTTAAAGGGAGTTAATTATTGAAATCAGTGATATTATCATCTAGCTCAGTTCAATTAGTATACAATATTGCTGGAAATTAAGTGCAGTACCAGTGGTACCAAATACTGGGTCATTGTGGTTCCCACTGATAGGCAGCTTTCAAACATTACTGTAAATATTTTTTGTTAGCACTCTGTAAAGAACCTTGTGTTTTTTTTACAACATGTTTTACAGCATTGTGCATTGTAGCCAATGTTGAGCACATGATCACAATGGTCAAGGTGTTTAATTCACTCAGTAATGATTTTCCTTGAAACCATGGAACTAGCACTGTATTATTTGTATTTAGCAAATGATTTTATTCTGTAATATTATTTGCCTTGTAGGCTAAATAACTGTGGCTTAACAGAAAAAAGCTGTTCAGCTCTGGCTACAGTTCTTGGATCAGATACCAGTCTGAAAGAGCTGAACATGAGCAATAATAATCTGCGGGATTCAGGAGTGAAGCTGTTCTGCACTGGACTGAAAAATATGAAGTGTCATTTGGAGATACTGAGGTAAGCTGTGTGACATTAGACCAACATTGAGCTCAACAAAACCATTAGGTTAAAACCAGACTTAGATAATGTCTGTATATTGTGCATAAAGATACTTTTATGCCTGCCATATTCTTCTTTTTTGGATTTGGTCATTGACACTGTCTTAAGCAGTGTATTGTGCTACATACCATTTACAGAATGTACTTGGTTATGTTCAAGGTAGGTGTAAGAGAAACAGGTCAATTTAGCTCAAAGGGAATTAATTATGATTTAATTGGAAATTTGAACAGAATCGCTGCTCTATGGCAGGTCACTGAGTCTCCCAGCAATTAATTTAACGACAGTGGACATTGATATCCAAAATAATTTAGTTGTTTAGATAAGCTTATTTCAAGCTGGCTGGTGCTAGGGCCTGATTTTTGATCTTCATGTTGTCTTGGGTCTCTTTGTAGGATTCAGTTCCTCGGGTTTCAACAATGTTCTGTTTAAATCTTAAATTTTCTCTTAAATGTTTTTATGTTTTAGGCTATTATTATTTTTACATTTTTGCATTACATTTATTGATAAAATATACTGTGTGGGAGTTCAGGGTTCCTATTGTAGTCTGTACCATTTTCATATTTTGCTTAAAATTAGTATCTTCTAAAACAAACAATATGCACACTGAAAATGCTCTCATGATGAAGAGAAAAAAGTGAATTAGTAGAGTCACAACACATTTAGTTATATAGTACTTTATACAATACAGTTTCAAAGCAGAAAATAGTGAATCAGTGATGCAAACATAATTAAATTTTGTTGTGAAGCAGCTCTAAAAAGACAATAGAAAATAGATATGATTCAGTTAAAATCAGTTCAATGATGATTCCGTTTGTTTCAGTAAATATGTAAAGTCCATCAATTTAAGAGGATAAAGTCTGACTCAATGAGGAAAATCAGAAGGCTAAGTCCTGACTGCAGAAAAAATGAGGAGCTGGGGATGGAGGAGGGTAGTTAGCTCCTGAACAAAGTGATAAGCTGCTGAATAATACTGAATGGACCTTATGGAAGTAGTGATAGGCATTGTATTTCTATAGTTAGACATGGAGCAGCTGAGAATCATCTGGTCAGTAATGCCGGTTCAGTGATTAGTAGTAAATCTCCATCACATGTATTCAGACAGAGAGACATTTAATGCACAGAGATCACTGACAAGCTGCACAATATCACATTCATAATCACAGATGAATCACATGCAGTTATGAACACGATATTGTGATCTATGGCTCTGTGTATTAAATGCCACTCATCTGAATGCATGTGATGGAGATTTACCAATAATCAAGGAATCGGCTTTACTGATGAGATGCACATGACAATCACATGAGATTTATCATGCAGCCCTAATTAAGGTAATAATTCACTGGTTTTGATATCTTTGAGGGGATATTTGGTCCCCATAACTTGGTGAATACTAGTGAACACACAGCAGGGAAGCAGTTAACTCTAAAACATCATGAGTGCAGAGCAGACTCAACCACTATACACACACACACACACACACACACACACACACACACACACACACACACACTCACACATCACACAAATGAACTGCTGTAGCTATAAAAATACAGTAACACTGAATCAGGAGACTGAAATCAAATCAGACCCATCTTTGAGAAGCATCTTTCAGACATTGCCACAGTTCTTCTGGATTTAGTCTGTCTCAGTTTGTTCTGTTTTTTTCATGTCATTCCAGACGGACTGGATGAAGATGATGAGATCAGATCTCTGTGTGGAGCACTGGCTGTTGTCAGACTCCTTGTGCAAACAATATCTCACTGAATTATTACAAGTAATGGCAAAATAAATGTTTGGAAACACACTACAGCAAAAGTTATTTTTTTTAACCATATTTTAGCTTTTGAAACTACTAATGACCTAAAACTTTAGCACAGTAATAGAACAAAAATATATTACATTGATTTTACTGAAAATTAAAAAGTTACATTGCAGTTGTTCTGTCACTTTGACCATGAAGACCACAAATGTACCTCACAAATGAGGAGCATCAGAAGGTTAAAGCTTGAAAGTGACTATAAGCTGGAGATACTAAAGTGAATTGATGTCTAACAATTCAAAGTTTTCTTTCTGTTTGAATTTTAGTTTGAATCGAAATTCAGTTGTCAGATTTTGCTTTACAACTATGTTTTAGTTCATTTGTATAAGGAATAAAATATTATTCTGTTTATGGATTTCCATTGTTTAGGTCATTTCTAGAATAACTGATTAATCATCTGAATGTGACATTTTCATTCTGGTTCTAGGCTTTCAAACTGCAGTATCACTGAAGATGGTTATAAAGCTCTGTCTTCAGCTCTGAGATCAAACCCTTCACACCTGATAGAGCTGGATCTGACAGGAAATGATCCTGGACAATCAGGAGTGAAGGAGCTCAGTGATTTACTACAGGATCCAAACTGTCAACTCAAGACACTGAGGTGATCATTAACATACACTGTTTTATGTACACTTCTAGGAAAACAGTCTAGATAGCTTTTTAGTCAAATGATTTAAATGTTTGTGAACACACTGTAGTTTAATTGCCATCAAGCTCAGATTCACTCTATCACTGTATCTCTACAGCAGGTCTGTGAGTCTCCAGATGATCAAAAACATTCAGTTTCTCAAGACATTTGTTTTCTGTGCTGATGTTTGTCACTCCTTCTGAAAGATCTTGAGGTCTTTAATCACACACTCTGTATTTGTAAACTGAAAATCATGATCTAGTGAGGTTTTGCTCTTCTGCTCTGTGGGACGTTTCTGTTCTCCTGAGTTTGCTTTAGGACTGAGTGTCTCTCTAGTTTCTTTCAAATACATCTGACTATTAGACTTTGTTTTCAAATATTTATGTCTTTATTTGTGTAACCAAATGACCTACATTTTGACCTTTAAATCAGAACTGGATTCACTTCATCTTCTCTTCTGCAGGTTTTTGGGTCCTGCTGCAGATGAAGGCTGTCAGTATGTGACTGGAATTGTGGGTAAAAACCCGTTACTCCTGAGAAAGCTGGATCTGAGTGAACATAAACTAGGAGACACAGGAGTGAATCAGATCGCTGCTCTACTGCAGGATAAACACTGTCAACTCAACACACTGATGTGAGTATTGATAGTTTATTTACAATGTTACATTACTTTTAATAGTACTGTTATTGTAGTTGATCATATTTCCTCATTTGTTTGAGTCAGAGCAGTTTTTCTCAGCATCACAAAAAAGCCACTATAATGTGAAGTATTAAAATTAAACAGGCAATGAAAAATTGCATCAAGCTTTAACCTCTTCAGATTTGGTGAGTGTGATCATAAGGCATTTGCGATGCTAAATTGCGAAGATCTTGATTTTTCGTCGAAGGGCGTGTCCCTGGCCACCTGACAAATTTCGACATTTCACCATGGAACAGGAATTTGCTGTAACTCAGGCAAATAATGTCCGATCTGCCCCAAACTTCACACGTTTAACAACAGTCATGTCCTGAACACATGTCCATGCCCATATTTAGTTATAGTCATAGCACCACCTGCTGGAAACAGGAAGTAACATGTTTTACACTCTTATGGTCTCCTAGCAACATATTAAAAAGCATCAAGAAGTGTTAAATTGGCTAGCAACATGCTATACACATGCTAAAACATCTTAGCAACACTTACCTAAGTGCTAAACGGTGCTATTAATGCAATGAAACAGGAAGTTACTGTAACTCAGGCATGCAGTGTCTGATCTGCCTCACAAAGGCCTTATGATCAAACTGCATCCTCTGGGGTCTGAAGGTGTTTTGGGGCCTAAAGAAGTTTTGACATGCCCTGACATTTGTGCTTATTTTAGTTGCTTATAAACATATAAATGGCTAAAGTCTGTATTCTGTATTCACTGTATTCATCTCAAACTGGGCTACAGTAATATGAGAGCAGCATGTATGTACATGATTGTGTTTTTGAGAAAGCAACATTTATGTGTGTTTAGTGAAAAAACAAAAATGTTGAAGTCACTGAAATAAGGCCATAAAACACATACAGAATATTTGCTGATTTTCAACCTTTGCATACCTTTATAACTTTTGTGTAGTTTGTAGTGTATTTAAATGAACAATGTGTCGTCTTTCTCCATGTTACCTGCACACAGATATCACCATTTATTTGTCAGCAAAAGTCTGCTGGAAGATGCAAAACACATTAGTAAGATCATCATAGATCTGATTCATTGTCTTTTCTCTTTCTGTCTTCAGCAGAGAATAAACAAGAGGCATTAAATTGATAAGAGGAAAAAGTAAACAGTTAAGAAAAAATATTAAAAAGAAAAGAAAAGAAACTGCAACTGCCAGCATACAAAACTAATGTGACTCAAAACAAACTATTAGAAACTAACGAAAACCCTTTTCTGGAAAACCGCTGAAATCAGCCATATTTTTGAGAAGGCACTTGAAAAGTAGTGCTCATATTTCTTTGATAAAACAATCTTTTCGTGCAAAATTAACAATGCAGTGCGTCTGATATACAGAGCTAATTCAGGAGTGCACAAGATCTTGCAATATTAAACGTGACAATGATACGATGTCAGTATAATGTTGAGTTTGTGCTAAACTCTTTGATAGTTTTTGCATCATATTGTTCAGTCTTTTTTCGCATGTGCTGTTTGTTTGTGTTTCTAATCATGTGCCTTTTGAAAGCATAAAGTCTGATGCGCTTTGTGTTGCACTGCTATCATTTACAAGCGTGCAGCAAGTCTCCATATCTGCAGCTCAACCAACAAACTCTTCCTCTTCATATGCTGTGAGTTTGGGTTGGTTTTTAATGTTCATTTGGGAAAACGGTGCATTATCTCACTAGATTAGTAATGTAAAGCATTTATAAACCTATGCCTACACAGGAGAATTCATCAAAATGTCAAAATATGTGAATTGTTGTGCATCGCGATTTCAAAATAAAAGTTAAACCCTTGCTTCTAGTTTGCATGTGACCAGATATTAAAATGAAATTGATTTAAACGTCCTTGAATCACACTGTAAAGTGAAACTAACAGCGCCATCTGCAGTTATTTGTTATGATACATAATGTACTTCAGTTGCTGATGTTCATATTTTGTGTAGGCATGTTATATTATGTATTTTAGTGGGGTTGTTTATAAAACCATGTAATTGCTTATATTTAATCATTTATTTTAACCAGTTATTATTGCCTCATCATTAGTTTATATATAAATATAGTCATACTGAAGCCTGTTTTTCACTTAGGTGTATTTGTATTACACAGAAATTATTCAAATGCCAAAATAATCAGATTGATTACCGAATAAATCATTAGTTACATCCCTAGATTAGTTAAAATATTTCAAAATACAACATTGTTTAGCTTTGTGTGATTTAAAGGACAAATATTTTGTCATTTAAAAAATCTTAAAAATAGTATTATAATATTGTCTCGTTCTAGTGAACCAAGTATCTGTATTTGGTTTCATCTCGTGAGCTAAGGTTATTGTTACTCCACTAGTGTCTACGAGCGTGATATAGCTCATCATTTTCCAAGTGTATATCATGTTTTCATTCTTCAGGCCAATCATATATTTATGGAAAAAAATCAATTTGAATAAGGAAAGCAACAAGTCAAGCACCAGTAGCACTTTTAACGATACAGATTGTGTCAAAGCAGCTTTACAGGATTAAACAGGAAAATAGTGTCAATAATGCAAAAGGACAACAGTAAACACTCAGTTTTCAGTTAAAGTCAGTTCATCATTGATTCAGTGTGTCATCATCCACCTCAGTTCAGTTCAAATAGTGTCTGTGCAATCAAGTCGATATATCACTGGAAATGAAGTGTCTCCAACTAAGCACACCAGAGGCGACAGCAGCAAAGAACCAAAACTCCATCAATGACAGAAATGGAGAAAAACCTAGAGAGAAACCAGGCTCAGTCGGGGGCCAGATAACTTTGCCATAGTATCCTTCCAAAACTTAAAGTTGCCACAGTCATTGCATGCTTTTGTGCTGTACTTTATTTGTACCATTTTGTTTTATTAGTTTATTAGAATTTGAATGATAACGATATTGTTTGATAAGTGAGAACTCTGATTTTAGTCCTTGAAAACCAAAAAAAGTAGTGCTTGAAAAGTCCTTGAAATCCTGGAATTTCATTTTGCATTTTCTGTATGAACCCTGAATTAATGGAAAAATGCAAGCATGTTTGGATTCATTTTAAAAAAAATTTTCTACCATATTTTAGCTTGTGAAACTACCAGTTGCCACAGTACACTTTTCCACAGCACTATATAGAAAAAACTACATTGAAAAAATTACATTGATTTTACTGAAAAAAACAAAACAAAAAAGTTACATTTCAGGTGTCCATGAAGTGTCCACAAATGAGGAGCATCAGGAGGTTAAAGGGTACATAACATACACAGTTTCACCTAATCTCATGTTAGTCTTGAGTACCTGTAGAGTAGTACTGTATCCTTAATATCTCCAAAAAAATGTTTGTTTTATCATATTTATAAAAGAAAAATACAGTTTTCTGAATTTCTCTGGAAAAAGACGAGCTTCTGGAGGCGCGCCACGGGCGGAGCTAAGTTTGACGATCACTCTCGCTTAGATTACCAATAAAACACAGACATTTGATGCCGTTTCACTTACCATCTGCAGTTCTGAATCATGAGTGGGATCTTTTATAGCTGGGTCCACTCCATCTTTCAGTATCAACCAATGTGGAAATCCAGCGTTGAACTGGGCCTTGTATATGAAACTAGAGCTGGGCAAAAAATCGATTTTTTGATTAATCATTTTTTTGAATGACGTCGATTCAATATCGATTCTCAAAAGCAGCGAATTGATCTTTTCCGATATTTATTTCAGCAAACATTTAAAACAAGTGAATCTTATCATTGGTCTTCTCCACTAGATGTTACCCTCTTATGTACATTGCGCAAACATTCATTCAGTGCTTATGGCGGAGAAACTACTGACACGAACAAAGGAATATGTGATTTGCAATGCTCAGTGAAATGCTATAGTAATACTACAAATCTGCAGAAGCATTTGACATCACGCATAAAGGCGCTATATCCGCAATGAATTTATGAATGAATGACGGATGGCGTGACGCACTTTGTTTGCTACTCATACTAAACTGTTTTCAGCTTCTGCAGTCTCTCTATACGACGATATTAATACAATATCATCTCCAGCTGACAGTCACTTTGTAAGCATTTCACCGTTTCATTTGAGAAAACTGCTGTCATATCACATTGGCTTCAAGTTCTTCACAGCAACCCGTCAAAATAAAAGTTTAACTGTCAGAAATATACTATTTAGCAGTCTTAAGACTTAATATAACAACAATTCCACTACAACTACTTCTCAATATTAATAAATCTTTATTTTTAAATGAGTAATCACAATTGTTTTCTTTTTCATTTTTGCAGTAAACCTTGTTGTGCAGTACTTTGTTTGCCCAAAAATAAAGGGGTTTAATTTCATTTGATCAGGATAAATTAAATTAATGTTTTATGCCTTCATCTTATTACCAGAAAAATTAAGATGTACATTTTATACAGCCCTATTATTGTTTTAAATAGGACCCTATACCAAACAAAACAAAAACAAAAAGAACAGGTTTAAAATACAGGCCTGTAGCTCTTAATTTCTTATTATTAATTCATCATTTGTAAACTGATATTAACTGTTAATTTTTTTTTTTTAGAAATATCAATAGCATTTGTATTAAAACTATATTCACTGAATGTAAAAAAAAAAAAAAAAAGGGAATCGAATTGAATCGAGAGCTTGAGAACTGAATCGAATTGAGACATCTGAACCGATACCCAGCCCTATATGAAACATTCGTCAACAAACTCCATTTCTGCCCCAGAAAAAGGAACTGCATCCACTGTTTACGTAACGCTGGGTTGTTTGGGAAGCTGAGCAAAGTTATCTTTGCCTTACAACCAAAACCACACTTCTTTAGAGACATTCTTCCAGAGTGAATCCCTTGCAGCAGTGCAGCCAAATGAAGCATTGATGGGCTCTTTCTCTCACTCTAGTCTATGTGTGTGCGGGCGCTTTTCCAGGAGAAATGCTCATATAAGGAGTTCCACCACCGATAACGTCATTAAAGCCACGATTGAAATAAACAGCCGAAACTTATACCAACCCAGAAGTAAGATTTTCGGCACAGAAGTTCTCAGTCATTCGTCCAAATAATTTTTTTTTTAACTTTGGCCATGTTTAGCATGAGAATCCAACTCTTTAACACTGTAAACAACTCCAAATACACCAAACACCATTGTACCCATCCCCCCTTTAAAGCTTGAAAGTGACTATAAGCTGAAGATACTAAAGTGAATTGATGTCTAACAATTTAAAGTTCTCTTTTTTTAGTTTGAATCGATATGCAGTTGTCAGATTTTGCTTTACAACTATGTTTTAGTTCATTTGTATAAGGAATAAAATATAATTCTGTTTAGGGATTTTCATTGTTTAGGTCATTTCTAGAATAACTGATTAATCATCTGAATGTGACATTTTCATTCTTGTTCTAGGCTTTCAGACTGCAGTATCACTGAAGAAGGTTATAAAGCTCTGTCTTCAGCTCTGAGATCAAACCCTTCACACCTGATAGAGCTGAATCTGACAGGAAATGATCCTGGACAATCAGGAGTGAAGGAGCTCAATGATTTACTACAGGATCCAAACTGTCAACTTAAGACACTGAGGTGATCATTAACATACACTGTTTTATGGACACTTCTAGGAAAACAGTCTAGATAGCTTTTTAGTCAAATGATTTAAATGTTTGTGAACACACTGTAGTTTAATTGCCATCAAGCTCAGATTCACTCTATCACTGTATCTCTACAGCAGGTCTGTGAGTCTCCAGATGATCAAAAACATTCAGTTTCTCAAGACATTTGTTTTCTGTGCTGATGTTTCTCACTCCTTCTGAAAGATCTTGAGGTCTTTAATCACACACTCTGTATTTGTAAACTGAAAATCATGATCTAGTGAGGTTTGCTCTTCTGCTCTGTGGGACGTTTCTGTTCTCCTGAGTTTGCTTTAGGACTGAGTGTCTCTCTAGTTTCTTTCATAAACATGTGACTATTAGACTTTGTTTTCAGATATTTATGTCTTTATTTGTGTCAAATGTTCAAAGAAAAGTTTTGCAAAGTTTTTAGAATAATAAAACTTTTTTTATTGTATCAGTCATTTTTGTCATTTTAACCTTTAAATCAGAACTGGATTGATTTTGCTTCATCTTCTCTTCTGCAGGATTTTGGGTCCTGCTGCAGATGAAGCCTGTCAGTATGTGACTGGAATTGTGGGTAAAAACCCGTTACTCCTGAGAGAGCTGGATCTGATTGAACATAAACTAGGAGACACACGAGTGAATCAGATCGCTGCTCTACTGCAGGATAAACACTGTCAACTCAACACACTGATGTGAGTATTGTTAGTTTATTTACAATGTTACATTACTTTTAATAGTACTGTTATTGTAGTTGATAATATTTCCTCATTTGTTTGAGTCAGAGCAGTTTTTCTCAGCATCACAAAAAAGCCACTATAATGTGAAGTATTAAAATTAAACAGGCAATGAAAAATTGCATCAAGCTTGAACCCTCTGGGGTCTGAAGGTGTTTTGGGGGCCTGAAGAAGTTTTGACATGCCCTGACATTTGTGCTTTTTTCAGTTGCATATAAACATAGAAATGGCTAAAGTCTGAAACACTGTATTCATCTCAAACTGGGCTACAGTAATATGAGAACAGCATGTATGTACATGATTGTGTTTTTGAGAAAGCAACATTTATGTGTGTTTAGTGAAAAAAACAAAATGTTGAGACTTTTGAGAACTGGATCTTGTGGCTTAGACTTTTTGCTTAAAAAATATATCAAAATCAACCTCATGTACTCGCTCACAGAAAACAATATATTGATTTAAATTTTCTAAGACGCTGACTGTGTCTTTTTTCTGTTGCTGCCATTACGATAGTTCAGTTTTGGTTTTAATGGCAAAGTGGTTGTATTTCTTTTAGTTTCTTTATTAAGTCAGTTTAGCAATATTGTTATATTCCCCTCCTTTCTTGGGGTTTAAGAGGGGAAGTAACAAATGAAAAAGTAAAAAATAAACGGCAAGAACACACTTCCATCCTCTGACCAGAGTGAAGATGACGACAGAGCAATATATTCAAGAGTAGAGGTTTATTTACAAGACAAAAAAGGACAAAAAGTTGAACATAAAGAGCATTGGCTCAGGAGAGAGCAAGGCCTAAAATAACAAAACTTAACACCCTCATGGAAATATGATAATATTTTGTAATGATCATTTAAATCTGACACATTTTCTAATAGTTTGTCATAAAATAACATCTCAGGATAATGTAATGGGGTTTCAAATCCAAATATGACTTTCTGTAATGAAAGAGGATATCAATTTCACACATGTGCTCTGTAGAGGACATCAGGACTTAAAGCATGTTTATTACACATTTTGGGAGACACAGCAAGTGAATAGGGAATGAAATTATATTTCAATATTGCTATGAAATATTAGATATTATTATGAAAGTCTTGCCAATTATTATTCCTATTATTACATTTATTTTTTCATTATATGTTGCCCCCAAAAACACATTCATATGCAAAAGCAACGTGATCTCATGATAATTCGTATGTATTTTACGTAAAATGTGGTTCTACAAAACATACATTTACTTAAGATTTTCAAGACACTGAAGCGTACAATACTGACGTATTTACAGCATCTAAACGTACAAATACTTACGTATTTTTATCATTTTAACGTACAAAACTGACGTTTTGACGACAGCTAGAATCCTTATGAATGTTGAAATTGCGCCATTAATTACATTATTATTCTTGTTTTAGTTGTCATAATGGCCTTATGTTTTCAATTGCATTATTAAATAGTTTAATCGTTTACTTAATATTAAATTATTACATTTCCTACTGTTCTGTGATTTCCACTGCCAGCTCGTTTCCAAGAATAGGTCTACACAATGATAAACAAGACTACACTTTAAACCCTTAAAATAAAAAACATTTCTGCAACATTTCAACGATTCATGAATGTAAAGTTTTTCCGTGGCAGGACACAAAAGGCGTCTTCTCCAACATGCTGTGACTAACAACAGAACCATAAAATACACACCAAACACGAATAATAATTATTAAATTAAACAATTTTATTTGTGCGCTAAATCCCGATCTTCAGAATCCATACGACTGCGAGGAACAGACCCAAATTCAAGCCTTTATCCGGCGATTTTCATCTCCATCCCGAGCAGCGAGTCCAAATAGCACCTGAAATAAACCCGTGTGGAGGACAGCCAAGATGGCGGCATGTTAAGATCACTTCTAGTAGCTCTGCTGTAAATAAATATATTATAACTCACGTAAACTGTCTGCTTTCAACTGGCTACCTTACTCATCCCTGGTGTGCTTTATTAAGGATATAATTGTGACATAAATATGTCAAAAGGTGCTGAAAAACGTGAAGAACGGGCGAAAAGTCTGCTGGATGTATCTGTGGATATGCAGGATTACGCACTTTCTGATGTTACTGACCCCGGTTTTGGTAATACTCTGGATGCTCTTTGCTCAACTCATCTTCCCGACTCTCCAACTAAACCTGTTTCTGAGAAAGGGAAGATGGAAACACTGGAAGATGTGGTCGCGATGTTATCATCCATCTCTTCACTGATAGACGAGCGCTCTGATTCTCTTGAAAAGTTGCTGAGTTCCAACGCTATGAAAATTGAGGGCTTGAAAAAGACTGTGGGCTTTGTCTCTGCTGAAGTCAAAGTTGACCAGCTAACTTCTCGATTGAAACTCGGGGAGCAGCGAACTGAGTCGTGTGAAACTCGTTTATCTGACCTGGAGAGATACTCGAGGCGCTGGAGCCTTCGGCTGAGAGGGGTTCCAGAAAAGGAGAAGGAGAACATCAGGGATGAAGTCATCTGCGTATGTGAGCAAACATATCCTGAGGGGAAGGGCAAATTTTAAAAGAAGCTGGGGCCAATGGTAGAAGAAGCAGGCGCAGCTGGAAAAGCGGGTGCAGGCGCCTTCATTAATGGCACTGAGATCCGTTTGCCTGCGTATGCTGAAAAATAAATACAAATAAAAACAAAGATTCAGACTTTCTTCTACAAACCTTCCTTTAGCGGACCAGCTTATCGTTGACGAGCTTTATTGGGGTTTTCTAATAGCAGCTCGACCACAACTACGGATGATGCTTCTGTATTGTTACAGCTCCTGTTTTTCTTAATGTACCTTCTTATGGCAACCAGTTGTTGTGCCTTGATGGTAGGATTTTTTTCTCAGTTCAGCTGAGCTATGTTTCTCAGGTTTATATACTCACTTTTTGCACTTACTGTAACCTTTTTTTGTTCATTAACTTGTTCATTATTTCTGTTATCTCTCTAAATGCCAGGGGTTTGAGAGATTCTGTGAAGTGAAAATCTCTTTTTCTTTTTGGGAAGAAATACAATACTGATTTCTGTTTCTTTCAAGAGTCTCACTCAACTGTTAATGACTGTACCTTCTGGAAATCACAGTGGGGAGGTGATGCATGGTTTTCTCATGGATCCGAACGTTCGGCAGGTGTTTTTAACATTTAAGAATAAGTTTGCTGGTGATGTTTTACATTATTACTGTGACACTTGTGGGCATTTTACTATTATTATTATTTTTGGTTATTTTGATTATTTTGGTTCTTTACACTAATAATACTTTTATTTTTTTGATTAACATGTATGGTTACAATTCTTCAAATGAAAACCACGCTCTGTTTGAAAACAAAATTGTCTTTTGGCTAAACAAGTATCCATCTGGTATAATTTGTATGGGAGGAGACTTTAACATTGCTCCAGATAATATGCTAGATCGTATGCCACCAAAGAAAATTCCATGTAACTTGCTACTTAAAACCTTTATGGAGAAATTTGATTTAATAGACATTTGGAGGCAAAAATATCCAAACAAAAAAATACATATACTTGGTGTAATACTGATTTTTCCAGGTAATCAAGAATAGATTTTTGTCTTATATCTAGGAATGTTGACTTGCATAATATTTTGTTGATGTAATTCCAACCCCTCTAACTGACCACAAAGCAATTTTTCTCAATATGCAGATATCCACTTATTATAGTCCAGCCAAATCATCTTATTGGAAACTTAATAATTCTTTCTTGAAAATCCAATCAGTAAAAATAGAGATTCCACGCCTCATTAAGTTTTTTTTTTTTTTTTTTTTTTTTTAAAGGGCTAATACAAAAAAAAACATATTGCACTAATTGGGAACTTTTTAAATGTGAGGCTTCTAAATATTTAAGGCATGTTGGCAATTATCTTGCTAAAATTCATAAGGAACAGGAAGATACAATTATATTTGGAATTACCGCACTCTTAAATATAGGATCTAATCATTTTTCAGATTTAGATAAAACAAATATGGCAGAATTACAAAGCAGATTAGACAACATCTATAAAAAAAGGCTGACGGAGCTTCATAAGGTCTAGGAAAACGTGGCTGGTACTTCTTTATACTAGAAAAAAAATCAGGCTTCATTAAATACTATTCATCAGTTAAAAATTAATGATAAAATATCAAAGGACCCTAAAGAGATTTCTGAGTATTGCTCCACTTTTTAGCGTAAACTATATGCATCACAATATGATGCTAAAGCATCAGATGATTTCTTAAATTCAGTGGGAGAGATTAAAAAAATAGATAGTTTAGAAAAAGCTATGTGTGATCAACTTATTAGTTTAGAAGAAATAACCAATTCAATTCATAACTTAAAAAATAATAAGTCTCCCGGAACTGACGTCTAACCTCAGAATTTTATCAATTATTTGCTGAGCGACTTGCCCCTTTTCTACTCTTAGTTTTTTGTGAAAGTTTATCTAAGTCCAACCTCCCATCTACCATGACTCAGGGGTTAATTACCCTTATTCCTAAACCTAAAAAAAAATGGTCAACTATTGATAATTAGTGGCCAATTAGTCTTTTGAATAACGATTATAAATGAATTGCCTCTATATTTGCTAAAAGAATTAAGAATGTATTCGAATATATTATAGATGAAACTCAGTCTGGTTTTATGAAAAACAGCCACAGATTTTTGGGTTTGGTGAGTTCTTTTGTGCAGCAGTTCAAACCCTGTATAATAATGCACCTGCATTCTGCTACCACAGAAATAACATCTTAGAAATAAGATTAAAGAAGTTTCCTGTAAACTCATTCACAGATTTTATCCAGCAAATCATTATTTATAAAAATTGAAAAAAGGAATAAATGTAAATTGTATTTTTTGTAATGAATATGAAGCACTTATTTTGGCGCTGTACATACTCAGTTGCACACTAATGGTGTAAGGTCCAAAAATGTATTAAGACCTTGTTCACTCTTATGGGAAAATGTGCTCTTTGGCTTTACTGACTATCCTGATAAAGAGGAACAGTACTTTTATGTAATTAATTTACTTATTCTTCTGACCAAATTTCACATTCATAAGTGTAAATTCACTAATAAGAAACCTAATTTCTTGGTTTTGTTGACTGAAATAGTATTTATATTGACAGTATTCGAGACTCTGTGAATAAGAAAGCTTTAAAAACTTTGAAAGTCTTTGAAATTTACAATATATTTATTTTATTTTATATATGCATACATGTGTGTGTATATATGAATATCTTGTTTTTCTTTTTTGGAGTTATATATTTTCCTCCCGCTGGCAAATGTTTTATTATTATTAATATTATTATTATTATTATTTGTTGTTGTATTTTGTCTTTCTATCCTTTTTCTTTTTCTTTTTTCAATGTCGTTTCTTGATAACATGTTGTATGTTATTGTTCTTTTAATAAAAATAAATAAACAAATAAATAAATAAATAAAAATAAACCCGCGCTGAAATGCAGTTTAAAATTCAAATATTGCCGCATTTAGAATCGGCAGGAAAATCGAGCGCTCATTGGCTCTCGCCTGCCTTCGTCACAGATTACGTCATGCCGTGTTTCTGGTGAGCTGTGTTTGAATCTGGTTTGAATGATGCGCGGGCGCCTTCACGGAGCGGTCAGGATAATAATCTGGATAATATTTTAGCGATTAACAATTTAAATTCTGCTCTTCACCTCAAACAAACCTGCTGTATTCCGCCAGAAAGGACTGCGGCTGCAAACGCGTCTCATTTGGATTACTTTTTGATACAGCTCTTGACATTTTTGCAGTAAATAAATGATTGTGATTGCGCTTTCTGTCTTTCATGTTTTTCTTTATTACTGTACAGAGAGAGTTATGGTTAACGTTAGATTTAGAGCTAGGAGTGGGATCAGTGACTATAAAAATGTTTTTTATGCTATATTGTTACTAAAATGGTCATTTCCTTGCATATTGTGGTCAGTTACGTTTTATATCCTTTTATATTGCTATAAAATGGGTAGGTTATGGTTCGGAGGTAGGTTAAGGGGGCTTAAATCTAAATCGCTTATTAATAAAATGATAAAAAAGTAATTGATACGAATATCTTAATGAAATAAAAGATACGTAAGTATTTAATGTTTTTTTAGCTGACAATACTGTTTGTACGTTTTAAACGTTGAAATACGTCTAAATTGTACATTTTTGCATCGATAAATATGTACAAAAATATACGTTTTGCGTCTCTAAACGTTACGTAAAAATACCTAACGTTACGTATAAACAACGAGACAAGGCTCGCAAAACAGATACAGTTTATAGAGACATTGTTTATAATGAGAAAACTATTCATAACTGCTTTTTTTGTGTTTCACAAAATGTCAAATGTCTGATTTTGGTGCAGCATTTACTGTAAATTATAAAAACTGAACGAGAGTATTTTAAGAATCAGTGATCAGTATCTGCCTCAAATGTCCTGATTGAATATTGTTAATATTGGTTTATATAATTATTCATTGTTCATGTCAGTCCACAGTGTATTTACTAATTAACAGAAAACTTCTGAATTTAAAACTGTATTAGTGAATGTTGAAACTAACATTTAATAACCTTAATGTAAGTTGTTCATCATTAGTTCATGTTAACTAATGTAGTTAATGTTTTCAAGTGAAACCTCATAACTTTGATAAATAGCTCACATCTTAATGGGTAATTTTGCTGATTTTCAACCTTTGCATACCTTTATAACTTTTGTGTAGTTTGTAGTATATTTAAATGAACAATGTGTCGTCTTTCTCCATGTTACCTGCACACAGATATCACCATTTATTTGTCAGCAAAAGTCTGCTGGAAGATGCAAAACACATTAGTAAGATCATCATAGATCTGATTCATTGTCTTTTCTCTTTCTGTCTTCAGTCTGTGTGATTGCAGTATTACAGAGAAACAGTGTCTCATCCTGACTTCAGCTCTGAAATCAAACCCATCACACCTGAGAGAACTGAACCTGAACAGGAATGAACTAGGAGACTCTGGAGTGAAAAACCTCAGTGATCTACTGATGAACCCACAATTCAAGCTGGAGAAACTACAGTTAGTACAGCTACCAGTTACCACTGGACTCTTGACATCTTTGCTGTAAAGCACTATTATTTCACTCTATTATACTGTAATTTCACTATTTTTTAAGGGAAATGTCTATTATTTAGTATTTTTGTATAGTTAGAAATGATAAACTACACACTAAAATAGCTTAAATTATTTCATTTGATTGATTGAATGATTTTCTTCCATTACAAATGTGAAAGTAGACATTTAATTGAGTTAATTTGACTGTTGTTTCTATATTGATTCTACATATTAATTTCCATTGGTAAATTCACTTATTTGTTGACTGAGGGTGGGTTCAGACTTGGATTGTAACTCGTTTCCTCAAATACTCCTCTCTTGGTTTGTTCATTAACCCTTTAAACCCGAGGCACCTCTCGAACGAAAGAAATCATAATCACTAAGCAACCCCTGATGCAAAAACACAAAATGGGTATCATTTTAAAGCTTAGAATCTCAGGTTTTTAAAGAATGTAATTATTTTTATCAGCTCCTAATGAGCCCTGAGCAGTCCCTCTAAACCGGAGTGTACCGGTAAAATATTAGTAATCATATTTCTCAAACCACTGCCTTGATCAACAAAAATTGGGTATCAAAAAATAAAAAAATAAAAAAATAGTGATTGAAAGCTTAGAGTCTGAGCTTTATAATGCATGCAGACACTGATTAACTCCAAAGTAGTGCAGAGTTATTTGCTGATGAATGACAAAAATACAAAGATTTACTAAATATGTTTTTGTGCCATGTACTGTGATATGTCAGAAACAACAGCTCAGATCGGCATGTGTCATTATCATTGGAAAGGTATCATCGAGTAGAAAACAAGGATTATATTATAATTGTTCGGGGCTTTGGATAAACTGGAGCGAGTTTTTGTACAAGAAGTCACCCCCAGACCCATATGAAAATAATATATTGATCTCACCTTTTTGCTTGTAACTTTGTAAAACATGCTCCGATAGTGAAAACATCTGCAGCATTATTTAGAGCAGATTCATCTGAATAAAAACAATCCTCATTATAATCAGTTATTTATATCTGAAGATATTCATCATGCATTTATATCATAAAACTGCACAGGCGGCATGTAGATCAGCAAAATATCTAAGGTAGCTGTCATTGTGGCGATTTCACTCATAACTTCATGAAACATGCATTTATCAGAGAAAATAACACAACATTACTTTCAGAAAATTCTCCCAATTAAAAAGAGCCCAAATTGATCATAATTCATTCATGAGATCTAAAGATATTCCTAATGATGTTATCACACACATGAAACCATTAAATTAAGAGAAATATAGGTTACATTTTCATTCATAACTTCATGAAACATGCTCTGATCGTGGAAAATGGCCATCATTATTTACAGCAGATTCTCACGATTGAAATCCAAAATCAAAACAATCTATTGCTTCTTTGGTGTGTAAATAATAACTAGACTCATGAATTTGAGAAATCAGTTGGAAAGCTCTATTGAACTCTTGGCAAGCAGAATGTAAAACCTAGATGTGTTTTGTCAATTTTATCTTTCATGTAACTCTTTTAAATAGTTGGGTATCATTTTTAATCTTAGAAATTCAGCTTTCGCATGCATCCAACCATTTTGATCAACTCCTAGCCATAATAATAATCATATTTGTCAAAATCACTGCATTGATCAACACAAAATATGTGTCATTTGAAAGACTGGAGTCTGAGCTTTACAATGCATGCAGATACTTTGATTAAATCTCACATAGTGCTGAGTTTTTTTTTAGTGCATGTTCTCTAATATGTCAGAAACATCATACAGCTCAGATAGTCATAAGTCATATGTCATCTGAAAGGTCTCATCGAGTAGAATAAAACAAGTAAAATGATTTGACTAAATTTAAGTGAGACATTACTTCAAATGTAAAACTGTAAATGGCTAAGAGAAGGGCTGCCTTGGTTCTTAATGCTATAACCTTTGATTACTTCATGATATCACCACAAAATTAATACACATACAGCACAAATGTTGAGAACATCACAGAAAAAATATTTTTATCCTACCTTATTATTTTCATGTGAACATCAAAAAAGAAGGATATGAAAAAATTCCCTTGGCCACACAAATTTTTCTTACATTTTTTCATCCATTTATCAACAGGAGAATATTTAAATGCAAAGATTTCCCCCCTAAATATATAGAAAGATTTCTATCAAACCTTTCAGCTCTCTTTGCTACAGTCTTGGAGTTATGAGTCATTATTTATGTGTATGTCACTCAGAAAAAACATCAGCTCTACTGAGACAAAAATGCCCTCAGGGCTTAAAGGTTCATATATTAGAAGTGTCCATGATTTTGCTGGTGTTTTAGTGAATGTTTGGCATTTACTCATGATCATCATAGATCTGATTCATTGTCTTTTCTCTTTCTGTCTTCAGTCTGAGTGATTGCAGTATTACAGAGGAACAGTGTCTCATCCTGACTTCAGCTCTGAAATCAAACCCATCACACCTGAGAGAACTGGACCTGAGCTTGAATAAACTAGGAGACTCTGGAGTGAAAAACCTCAGTGATCTACTGATGAACCCACAATTCAAGCTGGAGAAACTACAGTTAGTATCATTTAAGGGAAATGTCTATTATTTAGTATATTTGTGTAGTTAGAAATGGTAAACTACACTCTAAAATAGATTTTATTTTTATTAGAACAGAATTTATTAGATATTTATTTTTTTTATTTTATTGTTTTAATGATTTTCTTCAATTTAAAATGTGAAAATAGACATTTAATTGAGTTAATTTTACTATTGTTTCTGTATTGATTCTACGGTAACACTTTCTATGAAGCCCATATTTATAATACATTATAAGGGTTTTCTTAAGGCATTATAATGAAAGCATAATGCATTATAAAAACCTTATAATATGTTATATTATATTATGAATATTCATAAGAACAGTTTTAATGTATTATAATACTAATATAGATTATAAGAGTATGATGATTGATTTATAACACAGTGAACACACTGCATCCACTTCAGTTACAATGGATTATATTTCTCATAGTTATAATGTATTATAAGTCTCATATCTCACCATTTTTCTTAAGCTACTTTACTTAAAGCCATCAGTGACCACTTATAAGCAATGGTTTCAGACACTTCTGAACAAAAAAACACAGAGATCAACCTCAAAACAGAATATTTTCCCTAAAATTTCAGCAGCTGGATAAACATTGATAATAATTGTGAACTGAGTATCCTTCATTTCAGGTAGAATTGGCCGCTTAAGATAATTACAAAATGTATTTTTAAAACTTCATTATTAAAATGTTTTATTTTTAAAGGTGTATTGAAGTCTGAAAATAACTTGCTTTTGAATACATTCCTTATTTCTTTGTTCTTACACTTTTTGTCCCCAATATGTGTTCCTCAACAATGTCAAGATATGATACAGTCCACTATAAATGTAGATTTAATATGGGCTTCATTGTGTTATAAATGATCACAATTTTAAACTTATAACCACAAATGCATAAGCATTATAATGTATTATAATTGATGTTTTGATTATTTATAAGATGATATAACATGTTATAAGGCTTTTTATAATGCATTATGCATTCATTATAATGCCTTAACAATACCCTTATAATGTATTATAAATATGGGCTTCATAGAAAGTGTGACTCTAGTATCCTCAAATACTCCTCTCTTGGTTTGTTCATTCATATATTAGAAGTGTCCATGATTTTGCTGGTGTTTTAGTGAATGTTTGGCATTTACTCATGATCATCATAGATCTGATTCATTGTCTTTTCTCTTTCTGTCTTCAGTCTGTGTGTATGCAGTATTACAGAGAAACAGTGTCTCATCCTGACTTCAGCTCTGAAATCAAACCCATCACACCTGAGAGAACTGGACCTGAGCTGGAATCAAATAATAAACACAGGAGTGAATCTCTTATGTGACGTACTGAAGGATTCACACGTAAACTGGAGAAACTGAGGTCAGTAACATTCACATACAAGAATCAAAATGATTCATATCACTTCAAAACACTTTATACTCAATATCTCATGATGAGTCTGACTTCACATTATATTTGTGTCAGATTCTTCACCTTAATGATTTGTTTGTAAGATGATCTCTCTCCCTTTGTTTGTCTCTTTCTAGTCTTCATAACTGTGGCATTACAGATGTTTCTTTATTAACTCAGTCTTTGACAAACACAAAAGCACTGCAGTTTCTAAAAGAGCTTGATCTGAGTTATAATAAGATTGGAGACTCAAAGCAGCAGCTCATTGATGTGCTACGAGACTCAAACTGTGAACTGAGGTGAGTAAACTTCACTTTGTGATATTAAAGAGATTCATTTTCCTCTGATACGTGGACAACTGTATACTTTCAAATTGATCAAATGATCATCAAGCTTTATTTCAAAGGGTTTGTGTCAGAATGAAATATAAAGTTGATCAAATGTTGAACACAAAGGAGGAAAGAGAACAAAAGCACACTGTCAGAGCTTTATACAACAACAGCAATGGAAATCATGTTCTAAATGTATTATATTTAAAACACAAATATTGTTTTATAAATGTGTATTTAAAATCAGGTATAGTCAGTAATTAATCTGATTACAGGATTTTAATGTAATGTTTTACTCAAAGAAGACCTGTGATGGAAATATAGTAACTAATTTGTACTTTGTTCCACTGAACTCTGATTATCTTCTCTTCTGTTCCACCTTACACTGTAGATAGAGATTGACCACCAAAAGATGATAAATGCTGTATATCATAATTTGAAGCAGTAAACATCAGGTGAGGATCCACAGAAGAGCTTCACCTACTGTGTCTATGAGGAGGAAGAAGATATTTGTATAAACTCGTTCATAATGATTCAAATGTTTAAATGTTATTGTCAAGTGCAGCACTTAAATGTATCAAAAGATATAAAGCAAATCTACAATGTGAAATTTCCATGTTACATTTGTTATCTCATATTTTCAACACATTGTTATTGTATTTTGTTCTATATTAAGTTAGTTATGTGTGTGTCTGTTAATAATGTACAGATATCCAGTATATTGTCTTTGTTCTGTGGATGGAGTCTCTCCTTCATCAGTTCACATCAACTAAACATTTTCACCAGTTAACAGCATTTGTGTGTCTTTCACATGCCTTAAGTTTTTAAGTTATTTCAACTTATGATTTTACATTTTGGATTGCTATATTTCAGTTAATTTGACTTTACAATATTTGCTGTTTCAACTTAAGCTGAAAAAATGTAACATTAATTTTCTTGTTATGTTAATGTAAACTTTATTTTAAATGCTATAATATAAACAGATTTTTAATAATAAAAACAGTACACAACCTGCCTGTGCATGCTACACTTTTAAAAATGCTTATCATACTTAGATATTTTGTCTTGTTTCAAAGCTGTCAAAATGAAGTGAGTTTTTGCTTGGAAATCAATTATTTCAAACAGAAAACAAGATTGTTTTGCTTAGTTCATTGGCAGATTATTTTGTTTGTTCTTAGCAAAATCTCACTTCATTTTGACTTATTTTATCTAAAAACAAGACAATTTTTACTTGTCAAGAAAATCCTTCTTGATTTAAGAATTTTTAAAGTAATTTTTAAGTAATTTTTTAAGTCAGAAAAGCATTTTTTTGCAGTGTAATTTGTGAATGCCAGTATATGTGTACACAACAAGGGCACAAAAGTAACAAAAAACTGCCCAGAAACTCATACCTAATGGGAATCTACGGAGCCCGGGAAGTCAACTGTAGGAGAAAAAAAAACAATCCGTGGCGACGGTTTTGCAATTCGTCCCCTCAGTTTATAAACCGTACTCACGAATTATTAAACTGTTCCCTCGGTTTAACAAATAGTGCCCACGGATTAATAAACCGTACCCACGAATTTCAAATTCGTGCGCACAGATTTAGCAAACTGTACTTTCGGTTTTTCAATTCGTACCCATAAATTCACAATCCGTTCCCACGGGTTTGTAAACTGTACTCACGGATTCATTAGCCGATAGAAGAACAGCAAGATCCTGGCGAATCATATTGTATATTGTATATTGTTTTATTGCATATTATTATGTGGAATAGACCTACATCAAATTGTCTTTAGTGATTCTCTATCAGTTGTACAGTAGTTACAGTAGTTTGGGCTTGCAGTGCTTCATACAGCTCTGTTTGCTCACAATGGTGCGGTTCATAAAGCTTTATTTTGATCTTGGACTGAAGTATAAAGAAATACTGTCAGTGCTAAGTTCAAGGCACGGTTTTGGGATCTTCTAAACGCTTTATGTAAACTGTAGGACCAGTACACACCTTAAAGCATACAGAATATGAACAGAAAGCGCTAAATTGCACGTTAATGGTTTTCCTCCCATAAAGAATAGGAGGCTTAATGAAGATGGTGATTAAAAAAAAGACCAAATATGCTAGATACGTGGTTTCTTCCCCATAGAAAACGGCACTAACATGGCTTAATATAAGAAAACCGTAAAATAAAAAGCGCAAATTTTATATTGTATTAAAAATAAATAGGCTATGTACAGACAAACAATGCATTAAGCCACAATGTTTTTCTACGGGGGAGAAAACGTGCGCGTTCTGTTCATATCCTGGGCTCCTATGCTTTCCAGTGCATAATATATTAATAAACTGTGTACCAGATTTGGTCTTTTTATATTACATTCTTCGTCCGCTCTGCAAATTAGTCACAATAACGTTTCTTCATACTGTTTGGCTGTTGCATTTTTTGGTCCTTTTCAAAAAAGTAGCATATTGTGATAAAGTTCATTATTTTCTGTAATGTACTGATAAACATTAGACTTTCATATATTTTAGATTCATTACACACAACTCAAAGTAGTTCAAGCCTTTTATTGTTTTAATATTGATGATTTTGGCATACAGCTCATGAAAACCCAAAATTCCTATCTCAAAATATTAGCATATTTCATCCGACCAATAAAAGAAAAGTGTTTTTAATACAAAAAAAGTCAACCTTCAAATAATTATGTTCAGTTATGCACTCAATACTTGGTCGGGAATCCTTTTGCAGAAATGACTGCTTCAATGCAGCGTGGCATGGAGGCAATCAGCCTGTGGCAGGAAAAATGAAATCTTCATCTCCATAAAGCTTTTCAGCAGATGGAAGCATGAAGTGCTCCAAAATCTCCTGATAGCTAGCTGCATTGACCCTGCCCTTGATAAAACACAGTGGACCAACGCCAGCAGCTGACATGGCACCCCAGACCATCACTGACTGTGGGTACTTGACACTGGACTTCAGGCATTTTGGCATTTCCCTCTCCCCAGTCTTCCTCCAGACTCTGGCACCTTGATTTCCGAATGACATGCAAAATTTGCTTTCATCCGAAAAAAGTACTTTGGACCACTGAGCAACAGTCCAGTGCTGCTTCTCTGTAGCCCAGGTCAGGCGCTTCTGCCGCTGTTTCTGGTTCAAAAGTGGCTTGACCTGGGGAATGCGGCACCTGTAGCCCATTTCCTGCACACGCCTGCACACGGTGGCTCTGGATGTTTCTACTCCAGACTCAGTCCACTGCTTCCGCAGGTCCCCCTCTCGTTGTGCAGCGTTTTCTGCCACACTTTTTCCTTCCCACAGACTTCCCACTGAGGTGCCTTGATACAGCACTCTGGGAACAGCCTATTCATTCAGAAATTTCTTTCTGTGTCTTACCCTCTTGCTTGAGGGTGTCAATGATGGCCTTCTGGACGGCAGTCTTACCCATGATTGCGGTTTTGAGTAATGAACCAGGCTGGGAGTTTTTAAAAGCCTCAGGAATCTTTTGCAGGTGTTTAAAGTTAATTAGTTGATTCAGATGATTAGGTTAATAGCTTGTTTAGAGAACCTTTTCATGATATGCTAATTTTTTGAGATAGGAATTTTGGGTTTTCATGAGCTGTATGCCAAAATCATCAATATTAAAACAAAAAAAAGCTTGAACTACTTCAGTTGTGTGTAATGAATCTAAAATATATGAAAGTCTAATGTTTATCAGTACATTACAGAAAATAATGAACTTTATCACAATATGCTAATTTTTTAAAAGAACCTGTATGTCTTGCAAATATACATCTCACATAAAGCAGCACTGCACTTCGGGTCGGCGGCGTTGGCGTGGTCCCCAGGCTACATTGTAATAACAGAAGAAAGAAATATGAATGTCTCCTTTATTTTGTGTACTTCCACAATATCAAACAAAACGTTACTAAATTGCTTTTGTAAAACAACAGGGTGCGCTTTCTGCAGCACCTTATCGCCAGACAGCTTAAAAGCTTATAAAACAATCGACAACTAGTTTGTTTATTTAATACGTATAAATCCAACAAGTGGTGCGTACAGTCTTCCTCTTATCTGTATTGGGCTCACATCCACTAAGCCAAAAAAGCTTTATGAACCGCTTCATTGAGCTTATGGAGCTGTCTGAACCACTGCAAGCTGTAAAGTAATCAGGAAGTGTTTGTCCGAACTCAACTGGTTTTGCGAGAGAACGCAAAAAAAAAAGTACAAATAATTTTTCCTCCCACCCCATTTTTTTTTTTCACCACCATGTCCTTTTAGGGGCTCCGTAGAAGCCAGCTGATGTCCCTATTTACAATTTGCCCAGCCTGTTGTGAGGAAACCCAAGGAAAGGTTGAGAAGCAGGAGGGAACTTTTGTAAAAACTTATATAGTAAGAGGCTATATGTTATTTCTGGTAGAAAAATGTTGTAACATAACTCTTTTGTTTTATATATTCACTGTTGTTTTTATGGTATAGATTAGTCATTTTCTGCCTTTCACATACATCTCTCAGGTCTGTGCAGCATGTGGGTATCAGCATTTTTGGAAGAACCAGCCAATGCTGCATGGAAATATGCCGCCTGCAACCTTTTACTGAGTGGGGCCATACACTTTTCCAGTTGCATGGCTGCCCAGACCATCAGGATGCTGCAGCGGTTTGGTCTTCAGAGCATCAGTGTTGGCACTTTCTTCGACATCAGCACTTGGACACAATTCCTACCATTATGCAGAATGAGCCAGCAGGGGTCATTAGAGATCTGAATGAGGCTCATCCTGTCTGCTGACTGCAGGTAGTACACTTCAGTTTATATAATTTAAATAGAAAACAAAACTGTGATATAATATAGTTGAATGTATGTGTGTCAAACTGTTTTTGACATTTTTACAGGTCAGATTCTCCTGGCCATTGTGCAAAATACGGTAGATACTCATCGATTGAGGACAGAATCAACAAGGTTCTAGATATTCAACTTGTCCAGGTAAGTTAATGTTATCAAACACATATCACTTTTCTGATGTTACACAGCGACATGACCAAATTATTTTAACAGAGCTCAGAGGTCCCAAGCAGCTCCTGGTGTGAGCTAGAGGCTCTAAAACGCAGAATAAGGTTTCTGACTGAGCAACATATGCAAGTGTCAGCCCTCATAACAGACAGAAATCCACATGTAAAGACACGTACATGTACACAAAAACGTCTTGGTTACGTATGGTAACCCTCGTTCCCTGATGGAGGGAACGGAGACGTTGTGTCGCTCTTGAGAGCTCGAATACCTCTGACAGCTTTGAGAAAAGGCCAATGAGAATTGGTATGCAGTATTTGCATAGCCCGCTCCGCCCCGGAGATCCGGGCATAAGAGGGGGGGGCTAGGCAACACTCATTGTTCTGATCTGAGGAGCCGAAGCACCCGGCTACACTCAGAGGCGGTCCGAGGTTGTGGCAAGGGGGACACAACGTCTCCGTTCCCTCCATCAGGGAACGAGGGTTACCATACGTAACCAAGACGATCCCCGTCTGTCGTTCACGTTCGACGTTGTGTCGAAGTGACAACTAGGGGTCCCAGTTGAAAACGCCACAACCAGCGGACCGCGTCACGAGTGCATGGAGTGCAAATATTAACAGGTCTTGCGTGTTAGATAAATGTCACTCACCTCTACGTGACCTTCCAATGCCCAAGAGCTTCAGCCAGCCTTTCCTCACCTTTGGTTGAACATCTTGGAAAACATTGGGCCAGTGTCCGTCCTTCCCGGGGGGGGGGGGATTGGCACTACGGAGACCACACCCTGCCCGGAGGGAGGTATTCGTGTGGAGAATACACTTGAGGGCTCGCATTAGGGGAGCACAACAAGGGGACGATCCTGAGGCAGGCTCCGTAGGAGGAGAGACTGCTGAGCTAAGGGTAGGAGACTTTTTTTGTCTTAAGGGAAACACAGCATCTCTGGGAGTATAGGTGGAGATACACACATGGGGCCACATTAGGAGCCACTACATGTGGGGCACCAACCTAATATGAGAGTTCACAAGAGGCAACCTAACCTCATATTAGATTCTGATAGCTAGTTCCTCCGCTGAACATAGCTACGTTGCGGGTGCAACATGATGGAAATTGTCGTTCAGGGTTCACGCCAGGAAACTTACTGAACTGGGGAAGCGTCATCACCCGTGGGGAATGACGCTTCAGCAAGCTTCTACACCGTGTCAGCTTCAGGAGTTACTGGGCTTGCGTTCAGGACTCCCGAAGAGACTGGTTCTACACGCAGATTGTAGAACCTGGCAAACGTGTTAGGTGTAGCCCAACCTGCAGCTCTGCAAATGTCTGTTAAAGAGATCCCGTTCGACAGCACAACCAACGCTGCGACGCCCCTGGTGGAGTGGGCTTTCCCCCCCTCAGCGGGCAGGGCACCCCTGTGGCCTGGTAGGCCAAACGAATCGCATCCACAATCCAGTGGGAAATTCTTTGTTTGGAGACAGCTTTCCCCTTCTGCTGTCCTCCAAAACAGACAAAGAGCTGACTCGACCGTCTGAAGCTTTTAGTACGTTCTAAGTAAATGCTCAGGGCACGGACTGGGCATAACAAGGAGAGGTTGGGGTCGCCTTCCTGAGAAGGGATAGCTTGCAGAGTGACCACCTGGTCCCTGAAGGGAGTGGTGGGCACTTTGGGCACATAACCGGGCCGGGGTCTCAGGATAACGTGAGAGTTAGCCCTGTGTTTGCATACCAACTCCTGAGAGTGCGCTATGACCAGCCAGTCGTCTCCCGGAGAGGGGCAAGGGCTGCTTCTGCGACTTTCGTAAAGACGCGGGGAGACAGGGAGAGCCCAAATGGAAGGACTTTGTACTGAAATGCTCGACCTTCGAAGGCAAACCGCAGGAAGGGCCTGTGTCTTGGAAGAATCGAGACATGAAAATACGCGTCTTTCAGGTCTATCGCCACAAACCAATCCTGGAATTTGATACACGTGAGAATGCGTTTGAGCGTTAGCATTCTGAAGGGGAGCTTGTGAAGGGCCCGATTCAGAATCCTCAGATCCAGGATTGGCCTTAAACCGCCACCTTTCTTGGGTACAATGAAGTAGGGGCTGTAGAACCCTTTCTTCATGTCGGCCAAGGGGACCGGCTCTATCGCGTCCTTCGCCAGAAGGGTCGCGATCTCCGCCCGAAGAACCGCAGCATTCTCGTCCCGTACCGCGGTAGAGAAGATGCCGCTGAACTTGGGCGGGTTGCGTGTGAATTGGATAGCATAGCCGAGTCGGATGGTTCTGAAAAGCCAGCGAGAGAGGTTGGGTATCTCGAGCCAAGCTGTAAAAATCTCTGCCAACGGTCTCAGGGGGACCACCGACGTACCTCGGGTGGGTACAGTGTGACTGAGTTGTGGTGAAAGCCCTTTGTTCGGGGGCGTGCTGTCCCGGAGGACACAAGGTGCTTTGATCGCCATAACCGACATACAAGGATCCGTGAGAAGATCGCCTGAGCTCAGGGGATCGACTGACGGATGCGTTTGTTTCTCTGTCAAAGTATGCAGAAGCGCAGGTTTTGCGGTTGAGCATGCTTTGATGTGTTTTGGTACCCCGGAGGGACCCAGCCATGGAAGGATCGACCATCGGAACCGACAGACAAGGATCCATCAGAAGATCGCCTGAGCTCGGGGGATCGACTGATGGATGCGCTTGATTCGTCAAAGCATGCCGAAGCGCAGGCCCTGCGGTTGAGCATGCTTTGATGTGTTCTGGTGGCTGGGTACCCCGGAGGGATACAGACAGGTCAGCAGATCTCTCTCCTCCGGGCTGCTCGTTTCAGGAACACTTCGAAGCCTGACGAGAGTTCTTAGCGGCCTGAGACTGAGCTAACGGCTCCACCTTCTTGCGAGAGCTCGACCGCAAGGCTGGTTTAGGTGCAGGACCAGCCTGTGGCGGGCCCTGAGCCGGTCGTCCTCGGCGTGAAACAGGCGGAGGCTGCTGCTTCGGGGGTGCGGGCCCGGGGGCCGGCGCCCGACGAGGCAAGATGTGTTTGATAGCCTCTGTCTGTTTCTTCACTGCGGAGAACTGCTGTGCAAATTCCTCAACAGTGTCGCCAAAGAGACCAGCCTGAGAAATGGGGGCGTCAAGAAAGCGAACCTTCTCAGCGTCCTTCATTTCCGCCAGATTCAGCCAAAGGTGGCGCTCCTGGACCACCATGGTGGACATCGCCCTCCCCAGAGCCTTCGCCGTGACCTTCGTAGCTCGTAGAGCATAGTCAGTCGCCGAGCGCAGATCCTGCAAAAGCTCTGGTTTGGGAACACCCTCGTGCAACTCGCTAAGAACCTTGGCCTGATAGACCTGCAGGACGGCCATAGTCATCAGTTCCTCATGCACTTCCGGGAAGAAAGGAACTGGGGTAGAATGTGGCCGAGAACCACGGTCGTTACCCAGATACCAATCATCCAGCCGCGAGCGCTCAGGATGGGGCGGAGACTTCCACTCAATCCCGATTGCTTTGGCCGCCCGTTCGAGCATGGCCGCCATTTCCGCGTCTGCTACTGACTGAGAACCCGCCCCCGCAGCGGGTGCCTCAGACAGCGCGTCTGCTTCAGATGGCTGCCCACTCTCCGATGCTGCAGACACTTCTTCCTCCCCCGCAGGAGCCCCGAATAACCAATCCAACCCGTACTGAGACGAGTTTTCAAAGTCATCCGAAAGCTCGACCAGCAGACACACAGAGCGCGAGGGACGCGGGGAATTACCCGGCGAAACGCTCGCGCTCTCTCGCTCTTCATCAACACGCGCCGCGGCAGCCTCGTACCCGGAAGTAGAAGGACGAGCCGCGGGAGCGGTTGATGCGAGCCGACTCGCGAACGAAGTGTGCTGAGGGGCATGTCCTCGCAAGCAGGACATCCGCCCTCGCTGAACGCTGCTTCAGCATGGTCACGACCCAAACACTGAAGACAGAGCTCGTGCCGATCGTTTTGGGAGAGAAAGAAGCCGCAACCAGAAGGACACGGAAGGAAAGGCATAGTAAACACACAAACCCACCGTGTCTGCACTCTTTTAGAGAAATGTGCTCTTTTAGATTTTATTAAGAGGAAATCTGCTCTTCAAGATTCGCCGTCGAAGCACCCAGGGGACTCTCACTGCTACTGCGTTCGAGAAGGAAGAGACCGCTGCCCGTGCCGTAGATCCAACGACGAGAGAGGTGAGTAACGCTGCTTCTCAATGAAGAGACGCTGCATTCGGCTCCGAAGAAACGAAACAATGAGTGTTGCCTAGCCCCCCCCTCTTATGCCCGGATCTCCGGGGCGGAGCGGGCTATGCAAATACTGCATACCAATTCTCATTGGCCTTTTCTCAAAGCTGTCAGAGGTATTCGGGCTCTCAAGAGCGACCCCTAGTCGTCACTTCGACACAACGTCGAACGTGAACGACAGACGGGGAACTAAATTTAGCTGCTGATGACATTTACAAAATCACATTTTCTTGTAGTCAGTGTGCTGTGTCCCATGTTTTAAGTTAACAAGTGGGTGCGGGAGGAGTTGTGTCCAAAAGGAACAAGCCATTTCTTTGACATCTGGCATATTGGCAAAATTATGTATCTTTAAGAAGGTAGTTTTGTTTAGGTTGCCTATAATTACGTTTTCCTTTGTTTCAATTCTGGAACAGGTCTAGGAAAAGCTCTGGAAAGGAGAGGGAGTGTGAAGATCTGAAGCTATGGAGGCCAGCTATTATTAACCTTCTCTACTGGACTGCAGCTTCCACTCCTAATGGAGATGCAGATGTGATGAAGGCCAAGAGGAAGAGCATGGTCAACCATGTGCAGGACATTCACGAACATGACGCTTCTGCGTTTCCCTGCTGTGCACATCCACATTTCAAACTCCAGACAGGTTTTCTTGCGCGCAGCCGTCTTTAACGCGTCTTGATTGTCGCACAGTCTGACATTAAGTCCCACAGTGTGCCATGATCATCATGTTCATACAGTCTGACAAGCAACAATCGTAAAAGACTATTAAAAATTGCACAGGGTGAGCCCGGCTTTAATCAAGAACCAGATTGATGTGTGTGTCCCGTTTTGCCCCGTAACTGTATTGTAATCCAATCCGCCTCAGAGTGAGAAATGTCAGACAATAGTTGCATCTAACAAAGGAATACAACGAAATTATGTAATAATTAACCCTCGTGTAATTTCAGTGAGCGTGTGATAGAGATCTATGCCCTGATCAATGATTATGTTAATTAAATCCCAAATCGAAATCGGTTCATAAAAATATTGCTGTTCATGATAACTCTGGTTCGTTTAATCAGAAAATGTATTAACAGGAGATTTTTGCACATTTTTGCCTTGGAATAGAGGACTTTTGTTTTAACTGAATCTTTTAAAAAGTTTTTTTTTTAATTGAGGTTTTTATGGATAGTTCCAAATAACGTCTTTAGTTTCTATTAACATGTATCTAGGGCTGCCAATTGTTTTTATCCTTCTGGAAAATACAAAAGATTGTGCTGTTTTATTTATTTATTAATTTTTGCACTTTATTGCCTTGAAATAGAAGCTTGTGACCTGCACAATGTTTTTGTTCATGTAAAAATATACCTCTTTCAGGCTCATTTTCATGTTCCAGCCTTGTTCTATTTATCTTTTAATAAAAAGCAAAAATTAAGGCCTTGATGTTGTGGCAGTTTTTCCCTGTGGTGTCGAAAATGCTGTCGAATATCGATACTTTTCTAGGTATTGTATCCAAATGGGCAATTCCAGTATCGTGACAACACTACTGTGTATTATTTTGCTAAGAATGAACAAGGTGTGATACAAATCCCATCTCTCTGGGATTGAACACTCATGCCTCATCTTAGGAACAACATTTGTGTTTATGAGGATCAGCTGTAGCAGTGAAACTGGAGAATGCAGCTACTAGAACAGCGCTGTTAAAGGATGTCCCTGCAGCATCAGACCTTTTCTTTGGAGGCATTTCACTCCCTCATCCTGCACTTTGCACCAAAGCACACTGGATTCTCCTTCCTTGGGATGTACAGCAGGTAAGTATGTGAATCACTTATGTGACGTACTGAAGGATTCACACTGTAAACTGGAGAAACTGAGGTCAGTAACATTCACATACAAGAATCAAAATGATTCATATCACTTCAAAACACTTTATACTCAATATCTCATGATGAGTCTGACTCACATTATATTTGTGTCAAATTCTTCATCTTAATGATTTGTTTGTAAGATGATCTCTCTCCCTTTGTTTGTCTTTTTCTAGTCTTTCTTTCTGTGGCATTACAGATGTTTCTTCTTTAACTCAGTCTTTGACAACCACAAAAGAACTGTAAACTGAGGTGAGTAAACTTCACTTTGTGATATTAAAGAGATTCATTTTCCTCCACTCTAAAAAACACAGGGTTAAAAACAACCCAATTTGGTTTGTTTTTAACCCAAGGGCTGGGTAAATATAGGACAGAACATATTTGGGGTTAATTTTACCCAGCAAATTGGGTTGTTTATTTAACCCATCATGATGGGTTGATTTAACTCATCTAATGGGTTGATTAATTTTTATTAAAATATAGCTTATTCTTACTTTATACATATGAAATGATGAAATACTTTATGCTTTTTACTTTATACATAATAAATTAACAACCACTGGTTTGCATGATAACTTCCTTTATTTTCCTTTATTTATCATTTACAGCATAGTTTATCGTTTTAATGTACACATATTGCCTATTTATACTCATTTAACAAACATTAAAAGTACAAATTAAACATTAGACAGAAGTAATTCACGTGTAATCGACCGGTCTCTGTTACTCCGTTTCCACCGTAAGGGCGCTGGCTCTCGTGCCCGAGCAGGAGTCGTGTTCGGTGGGGAACTGCAATCATGGCGAGGAGATGGGCTCCGCCGCCGCGGTGGTCTCCGCGGTCTTCGCGGCCGCCGCAACCGAGAACGGGACACCCCATCACCACCACCCAGGCGGCAGAAGTAATTCACGTGAATTCAAGCAGTCTCTGTTATTCCTTTTCCAACGTAACGGTGCTGGCTCTGTGCACGCGAGCTTAAGTGTTCGGTGGGGAACGTTTTCCGGCTACCGCCGCCCCGAGTTGCGCAATCATAGCCGAAATACTGCGACTGCTTTCATAACCTGCCCAAAACAAACAGTAACCAGCTCTGAGGAAATATTTTAACTATTTGTATCTTTATGAATAAGCGTTTATTTTATGCAGAGTATCAGGCATTTCCATCGCGCTAGTAGACAATGTTTAATTAGGTGATTCAAACCGCAGGCCTGATGCTCTGCATGAAATTAAACGATAAACAGCACAGTAAATCTTTTATATATAAAATAAAATATACACAAACCTGTTTGTGCAGAAGAAATGCATCAATTCGATGGCACTTAAAACTGCTCTCTCAACGCAAAATCCCCGCGATAAATAACTCAACTGCTGGGTTACGTCTGACCCAGGATCTGAGTAATACAAAAGCTACCCAAACATTGGGTTGTTATGTCTGACCCAGGACAAAAAAACTACCCAATCATTGGGTTGTTACATTTGACCCAGGAGCTGGGTAACACAAAAACTACCCAAACACTGAGAAAATAACCCAAAAAATTGACCCAAAAGGCTCAACCCAGCATTTGGGTTAAAAAAATAACCCAGGATTTTTTAGAGTGTCTGATATGTGAACAAATATATACTTTCAAACTGATCAAATGATCATCAAGCTTTATTTCAAAGGGTTTGTGTCAGAATGAAATGTAAAGTTGATCAAATGTTGAACACAAAGGAGGAAAGAGAACAAAAGCACACTGTCAGAGCTTTATACAACAACAGCTGCTTTATTAATGACATCAGTAATAGTGAATCATTACAGTTTGAAATAGTTTTGGTCAGATTGTAGGAAAACACTGGTAAAATCAGTGCAGATTCCAGCTTCAGCTCACAGCCGTCCAGCATCACATGATCAATGTCTCTGTCTCTTGTGTGTTTTTACTTTTTCACATTACTTTACACTTACTTTACTTTCAGTTATTTACTGAGACCAATACAAACATGCTTAAACTAGAGGAAAAACAGCTTTAACTAGTGCAACACTGAACTGAAAGGTTTTTGTTTTGAGGCAAAATCACATCAGTATTTGTTTCTTGTGGTTTATTATATATGGCATACACTCATTAGCATGTGTTTGTCTTTATAGTGACTCAACAGGAGTCACACAAACATATGAATGGAGTTCATGTTCAAATGTATTTAAAACACAAATATTGTTTTAGAAATATCTATGCAAGATCATGTCAATGTACCTTTTTAACTCAAAAAAGAAAATTGAAATAGTAACTAATTTACTATTTGTTCCACCAAACACTTATTTTTTTCTCTCTCTCTTCTGTTCCTCCTTAGATTGTAGATTAATATTAATTGTCAAGAGTCCCTCATAGAGTTCAGTCAGCAGAAGATGATAAATGCTGTATATCATAATTTGAGATCATCTTGAGAGGAGCAGTAAACATCAGGTGAGGATCACAGAAGAGCTTCACTACTGTGTCTGTGAGGAGAAAGAAATGTGTGATAAATGTGTGAATGTGATCTATACAGGTGAAGAGACTCAGACTTTACAATCAAATAATGCAGCATGTGTGTTACAAACATGATACTGAATGATTAATGATGCTTTAGTATTCAAGCAAATGATCATTTAGTTTAATTTAAAGCAGAGGAGGAAGAAGCTCAGATGAGTCTGTCTGGCTCTTCAGTTTAATAATATTTGTATTAAACTCATCCATAATGATTCAAATGCTTAAATGTTATTGTCAAGTGCAGCACTTAAATGTATCAAAATATATAAAGCAAATCTACAATGTGAAATTTCCATGTTACATTTGCTATCTCATATTTTATACACATTATTATTGTATTTTATTGTATATTAAGTTAGTTTGTGTGTGTCTGTTAATAATGTACAGATATCTAGTATATTGTCTTTGTTCCAACTAAACATTTTCACCAGTTAACAGCATTTGTGTGTCTTTCACTCTCCTCTTTTTCACCACATTTACATTTGCATGTAAAATAAAATGCTACCTAAACAGTTAAAAACAACTACTTTGTTTGAAATGTTCACTTGAAATGTACACTAAAATATTTCCACCCGTTTCAACTTAAAAACATAAGATTTGTGGCTGCCTTAAGTTTAAGTTATTTCAACTTATGATTTTAAATTTTGTATTGCTATATTTAAGTTAATTAAAAAAGTTTTAACATTAATTGTAAACTTTATTTTAAATGCAGATAAAAAAATACTACAACATTTGTTTAAAACAGCATTTAAATTTTATTATAAACAGATTTTTAATATTATAAACAGTACACAACCTGCCTCTGCATGATACACTGCAACAAATGCTAATTTTACTTTTATATTTTGTCTTGTTTCAAGCCAAAATGCCTAAAAATTCTTAAACCAAGAAGGATTTTTTAGACAATTAAAAATGATTGTCTTGTTTTCTGGAAAAATAAGTCAAAATTAAGTGAGTTTTTACTTGGAAAGCAATTATTTAAAACATAAGATTATTTTGCTTAGTCCATTGGCTGATTATTTTGTTTGTTCTAAGCAAAAACTCACTTCATTTTTACTTATTTTTTCTAAAAACAAGACAATTTTTACTTGTCTAGAAAATACTTCTTGATTTCAGAAAATTTTTAGGTATTTTGGCTGGAAACAAGACAGAATATCTAAGTAAGAAAAACATTTTTTTTGCAGTTTAATGTGTGAATGCCAGTATATGTGTACACAACAAGGGCACAAAAGTAGCAAAAAACTGCCCAGAAACTCATACCTAATGGGAAACAACCACTAAGACAAGCTGGAAAAAAAAACATGTCCATTGCAGTCCTTTTTTTCTTGATCATTTAAAAGGAAAAAGGTGTCCTGCAGTGCATCATTGTAGTCTTTGTATTAGGAGGCCAGATTGCATGCTTTTCTTGAGTGTATGATGTGTCTCACCATGAGCCTTTAAAATCAGAAAACATGTGAAGTAAAAATTAATACAGTTATTCTATATACACTGATAAACTTCAATATACACAAACGCATTCAATATTCTGAATAACAAAAATGTGATGTTTAAGCAGGGATGTCCAATCCTGCTCTGAGTGTTACTGTCCTGCAGAGTTTGGACACCTCTGGTTTAAAGTGTATACTCTGCTGAAATACCGATGCAAATATGTGATGATTCAAGTCAACGGAGATGTTAAACGGAGCTATGGTAGTGGTTTGGCTTTCTGACGACTATAAATGAGAGTGACAGGAGACAAAACAAAAACTGTGTCTAGATACACGTACAAGGGTTGTTAGTTCAACCCAAAATGAATATTCTGTCATCAATTACTTACAGCTTATGGCTCTCATTATAATGTAAGTCAGACACTGAAGTGAGTTGCTGTTTTTTTATTTTACAGATTTATTCATGTTCATCTGATCTCATTTTGGAAGTGACTTTAAAAAATGTTTTCTTTGGATTGTTTGACTACTCGAGACAATATAGAAAAATACAATTATAGCTACATTTCATATACAAAAACAAAAGTCTGGCTTTGAATCTATTCGAAGTCTGAAACAAATGATTCACGATTCAAAAACCCGCTGCAAAGTTCCGATCTGAAACAAATGATTCGCGATTCTCAAACTCGCTCCAAAGTTCCGATCTGAAACAAATGATTCGCGATTCTCAAGCTCGCTCCAAAGTTCCGATCTGAAACAAATGATTCGCGATTCTCAAACCCGCTCCAAAGTTCCGATCTGAAACAAATGATTCGCGATTCGCAAACCCACTCCAAAGTTAAAGTGCATATTCCAGGTTGAAAAAAAATTCCAAATATGAAATTATATGACCCATATGAAAAACTAATCCAGCTTTTTAAATGTTTTACAAGACGGTTTCAGCGGCTGTTGTCAAAACCGTTTTTTTTTCAACACTGCGTCATATTACGTCACAAGAGGGAGTCGTTTTGCAGCGCTTTGCCTTGGCTTTAGTGCAGAGTGGGTTGGTATTTAGTAAGAGCAGTAGTGTGTTTTCGGTAGTTTTTGTATCCATTTATCATCGTCATGGTAAATGATTGCGTTTGTGGAGGATGCACAAACTCCAGCCTGTCAGGACTTCGAGTCACAGGTTTCCTTGCAAGAAAAGGGATGGTGCTATCTTCCGGGCCTGGGTGCGTTTTGGGCAGGTGAAGAGACGGGACTTCACCACTGCATCTGCTACGAAAAATGCGGTGGTGTGCAGCGTTCACTTTAGACCCGACGATTATCATCCCGGAGATGTGATGCAGTTTAACATGGGATGCCGAAGCAGGGACCGAGTAGGCTCAGACCTGGTGCCGCTCCATCGGTGCACACAGCAGCTTCTTCGGGCCCACCTCCGTCATCTACCGGTGAGGGCGTCGGCGGGAAACATGACGTGTCATGGATCCGTCAGAGATTCTGCTCAATGAAAACGTCAACTGTGGACCGTAAGTTGTTTATATTTTAATTTTTGACCCAGAGCAAGAGGCTTTCTCTCCACTAGCCCCTCAATCATCTGTGCTTCACTTTGGTTCACAGTGTAACCTCAGACCTTTACATCATTCATTACGTAACGTTAGATTAGCATTACTCACATATATCATTAATTGTACATGATGCCACCATCTGTTACCAATGATCAAGGGGTAATTAGTACAATAATTAGTCAAATCTTTCTGTCTGATGCAGGCAGGTACACTATTTTTGAACTACATTTTTAACACACAATTGAATTAACACATTTTAGATTTAGTGACAGAATAGTTGTTTAGTATTACAGTAGTTTGGAGCTTGCAGTGCTTCATACAGCTCTGTTTGTTCACAGTGGTGCAGTTCATCAAGCTTTATTTTGATCTTGGACTCAAGTATAAAGAAATACAGTCAGTGCTAAGTTCAAGGCACAGTTTAGGGACATTCTAAACGCTTTATGTAAACTGTAAGACCAGTACACACCTTAAAGCATACAGACTATGACCCAAGCAGTGACATGCTGTTGCACAATTATATAAAGGTGAACCTGTGTTTATTCTAGCTGTTCAGGCACAGCCCAAGATGGTCAGTGTGGGGAGTCAACGAACATTGCCCAGTCCTGTGCACAGCGATGATGAATCACCCTTTGATTTCACGGATGAACCTGGTGATGTGTCATGGATCCCACAGGAGGAAATGAGAAGTGACTTATCGGATGAGGAACCACTGCAGGAATTGCTCCCGGACCTCCAGTAAGACTTATTCTTTTAATTTTAGATTATTTCTGTAACCAAGTTGTATCAAGTCAAAAATAATGTTTTTCTTATTTTCAGTGCGGCTGATAAGTTCATTGTGTGCCGAAGCCTACGGAGCCCCTAAAAGGACATGGTGGTGAAAAATTTTTTGGGGTGGGTGGAAAAAAAATTGAGTGGGAGGAAAAAATATTTGTACATTTTTTTTTTTTTTGAGTTCCCTCGCAAAACTCTCTATAGCTTGCAGTGCTTCATACAGTTCTGTACGTTCACAATGGTGTGGTTCATAAAGCTTTATTGTGATCTTGGACTCAAGTACAAAGAAATACAGTCAGTGCTAAGTTCAAGGCATGGTTTTGGGGTCTTCTAAATGCTTTATGTAAACTGTAGGACCAGTACACACCTTAAAGCATACAGAATATGAACAGAAAGCACTAAATTGCACGTTAATGGTTTTCCTCCCATAAAGAATAGGAGGCTTAATGAAAATGGTGATTTAAAAGAGACCAAATATACTATAGACGTTATTAAAATATGTCTATATTTCATGATAAGCTGTTTCTTCCCCATAGAAAACCGCACTAACATGGCTTAATATAAGAAAACCGTAAAATAAAAAGCGCAAATTGTATATTGTATTAAAAGTACATAGGCTATGTACAGACAAACAATGCATTAAGCCACAATGTTTTTCTACGGAGGAGAAAATATGTGCGACTGTTCATATTCTGGGCTCCTATGCTTTCCAGTGCATAATATATTAATAAACTGTGTACCAGATTTGGTCTTTTTATATTACATTCTTCGTCCATTAGCCTACCTTAAGCGTTTTCCATAACGGTTTTCTATGGGGGAGAAAAAGTTTAACGTGTTCTGTTTAATCTGTTTATTAATATTTACCGCTCTTCAAATTAGTCACAATAATGTTTCTTCATACTGTTTGGTTGTTGCATATATGTCTTGCAAATGTACATCTCACATAAAGCAACACTGCACTTCGGGTCGGCGGCGTTGGTGCGATCCCCAGGCTACATTGTAATAACAGAAGAAAGAAATATGAATGTCTCCTTTATTTTGTGTACTTCCACAATGCCAAACAAAACGTTACTAAATTGCTTTTGTAAAACAACAGGGTGTGCTTTCTGCAGCACCTTCTCTCCAGACAGCTTAAAAGCTTATAAAACAATCGAAAACTAGTTTGTTTATTTAATTCGTATAAATCCAACAAGTGGTGCGTACAGTCTTCCCCTTATCTGTATTGGGTTCACATCCACTGAGCCAAAAAAGCTTTATGAACCGCTTCATTGATCATATGGAGCTGTCTGAACCACTGCAAGCTGTAAAGTAATCAGGAAGTGTTTGTCCGAACTCAACTGGTTTTGCGAGAGAACACAAAAAAAAAAGTACAAATAATTTTTCCTCCCACCCCATTTTTTTTTTCACCACCATGTCCTTTTAGGGGCTCCGTAGAAGCCAGCTGATGTCCCTATTTACAATTTGCCCAGTCTGTTGTGAGGAAACCCAAGGAAAGGTTGAGAAGCAGGAGGGAACTTTTGTAAAAATTTATATAGTAAGAGGCTGTATGTTATTTCTGGTAGAAAATGTTGTAATGTAACTTTTTTGTTTTATATATTCACTGTTGTTTTTATGGTATAGATTAGTCATTTTCTGCCTTTCACATACATCTCTCAGGTCTGTGCAGCATGTGGGTATCAGTGTTTTTGGAAGAACCAGCCAATGCTGCATGGAAATATGCCGCCTGCAACCTTTTACTGAGTGGGGCCACACACTTTTCCGGTTGCATGGCTGCCCAGACCATCAGGATGCTGCAGCTGTTTGGTCTTCAGAGCATCAGTGTTGGCACTTTCTTCCGACATCAGCGCTTGGACACAATTCCTTCCATTGTGCAGAATGAGCCAGCAGGGGTCATTAGAGATCTGAGTGAGGCTCATCCTGTCTGCTGACTGCAGGCAGTACACTTCAGTTTATATAATTTAAATAGAAAACAAAACTGTGATATAATATAGTTGAATGTATGTGTGTCAAACTGTTTTTGACATTTTTATAGGTCAGATTCTCCTGGCCATTGTGCAAAATACGGTACATACTCATTGATTGAGGACAGAATCAACAAGGTTCTAGATATTCAACTTGTCCATGTAAGTTAATGTTATCAAACACATATCACTTGTCTGATGTTAGTGACGTGACCAAATGATTTTAACAGAGCTCAGAGGACCCAAGCAGCTCCTGGTGTGAGCTAGAGGCTCTAAAACGCAGCATAAGGTTTCTGACCGAGCAACATATGCAAGCGTCAGCCCTCATAACAGACAGAAATCCACAGGTAAAGACACGTACATGTACACAAAAAAAAAAAGCTGCTGATTACATTTACAAAATCACATTTTCTTGTAGTCAGTGTGCTGTGTCCCATGTTTTAGGTTGCCAAGTGGGTGCAGGAGGAGTTGTGTCCAAAAGAAACAAGCTATTTCTTTGACATCTGGCATATTGGCAAAATGATGTATCTTTAAGAAGGTAGTTTTGTTCTGGAACAGGTCTAGGAAAAGCTCTGGAAAGGAGAGGGAGTGTGAAGATCTGAAGCTCTGGAGGCCAGCTGTTATTAACCTCCTCTACTGGACTGCAGCTTCCACTCCTAATGGAGATGCAGATGTGATGGAGGCCAAGAGGAAGAGCATGGTCAACCATGTTCAGGACATTCACGAACATGACACTTCTGCGTTTCCCTGCTGTGCACATCCACCTCTGGAGGGGGAAGCAAGAAACAAGGAGTGGCTGGAGCCAGATACAACATACTGTGTATTAGTGTTGTCAAAAATATCGATATTTCGATTCTAATAAATCTGAAACTATCCCAATGCTCATGTCCAACAGTATCGATATATCTACCAGCCGCGCTTTCGCATGATCTCTCTCCTCTCTGAAGCTGACACACTGACTGCAGGTGAATGAAGTGCCAACAGAGACCTGAGTCCTCTCAGCTGCGCTCATGTGCAGATGGTAAATATAGAAAGATGGCGAGTGCAGAGTCTTCGCGACCGGCTACAGGTTTTTTCTAACCGCATAAACTCTGGCGCTCCAGATCATATGCTGCCTTTGCTGTGATGAACACCGGTTGCACAGCTGTTTCCATTTGGCTGCGTAGTGCTGCTTACACTATTCTTCTTTATTACGCCGCTATTGCCGCCATTCATAAACTTAATGATTTCAGCCCTGAGTGTAATGTTGCTCAGGCATTGAGCATATGGGTTGATGGGTTGTCGCACAGTCTGACATTAAGTCCCACAGTGTGCCATGATCATCATGTTCATACAGTCTGACAAGCAACAATCGTAAAAGACTATTAAAAACTGCACAGGGTGAGCCCGGCTTTAATCAAGAGCCAGATTGATGTGTGTGTCCCGTTTTGCCCCGTAACTGTATTGTAATCCAATCCGCCTCAGAGTGAGAAATGTCAGACAATAGTTGCATCTGACAAAGGAATACTATGAAATTATGTAATAATTAACCCTCGTGTAATTTCAGAAAGTAATGCAGTCTGACACAGCAGCCCAATTGTCATTATATGTGCAGCAAGCAAAGCTGTGCAAAGATTGAACAACAGCATCACAAAGAACATTTTAACCATCATGAGAATACAATTTTTTGCTGAACTTTATATTTGTGTGTCCTCTTAACGGGGACCAGGCATATATTTGAATATTCTGTCTTCAATGAGTAATGGCACTTTTTTTTTTTTTAGCTACCCAAGCTTCTGCAAAGGTGGTTGGGTAGTCCGTCCTGTTAAGGAAAAGCCATCATTCATTTAGTGACTAAATATTATTAACTCAGTCAGACCACGAGTCAGTGAAACCCCTCTTAGTTCGTACATTATTTTATCTTAAACATCACGCGAAGCCAGTTTTGCTGAGCAGATTTGTTTTAGTGTTAACTGTAGCATAAAATCTGGAAAAGATATGGAGAGTACCAAACAGACAGTAAATGCTGTTAGCCAGTCACAAAACTGCCGAAAAATAACACAAGAATAAAATCAAACGAATACACAAAAGTAAATGAAGAGCAGTCTCCATTAGCACGTGGTGGGTATAACCACCTGTAGAATACAAAATAGTGCTACATACTGCTTTACCCTTCTAAACACAATAAGTTGTCTTAAAACATTTCTGGTGAAATACAATTGACTTTAAACAAAAATAAAGTGATATCTTATGACATTTTCTTAACCTATTGACCGGAGACATTTTCCACCTACCATCCTTCTCAACAGCTGGAGTGAACTGAGAAGATGGCGGTCTTCATACACTGTACACCCTTCTTGCCTGTAGGTGTCTCCCCTCTTTCCAAGATGAGTTATTGAAATGAACAATCAACATAGAATTATTTTTTTTCTTTTCTTTTCTTGAAAAACATTTTATAACAAAAACAAGCATTTTGTCAACAATTCACACACAGTTTCTCGTTTCTTTTTTTCCTCCGTTACATCAGCAATGAATGTGATCTAAGGTTTGGCTTCCTTCTCTCAGCATATGCATCAGCCCTTATGGAGTCCCTGAAATTGCAATATTGCAGATCACCGCAGGCTCTACGAGAACAAAGCACTGTCTTGTCTTCACTACACCTGCTCCCCTTTCCAGATCCCTCCAAAGAATCAACAAGGATGATGCTGTTGGCGTGTATCTAGCACAACATTCGCGATTTAACACAAGCTAACATGCTAGTGCCTGAACGTTACTAAAAGATTTTTAAATGCGGTATATTTTTCTATCGGTAGCATATAATTTATAATATTATATTATGTTTATATATATATATATATATATATATATATATATATATATATACAGTCGAGCCTGAAATTATTCATACCCCTGGCAAATTCTAACTTAAAGTTTTAAACTTTTATTCAACCAGCAAGTTTTTTTTTGACCGGAAATGACACCGGCTTCTCCCAAAAGATAATAAGACGATGTACAAGAGGCATCATTGTGGAAAAAATTATTACTCCTCTTTTATTTACATTCGAACAAAAAGTGGCGTGTTTAAAATGATTCACACCCTTCTCAATAATCAATAGAAATGTATTGGCTATTACAGCAATCAGACGCTTCCTATAATTGCTGACCAGCTTTTCGCATGTCTCCACTGGTGTTTTTGCCCATTCATCTTTAGCGATGAGCTCCAGCTTTTTCAGGTTGGAGGGTGTCCTTGCCATCACCCTGATCTTTAGCTTATTCATATTTTTTCCACAATGATGCCTCTTGTACATCGTCTCATTATCTTTTGGGAGAAGCCGGTGTCATTTCTGGTCAAAAAAAACTTGCTGGTGAATAAAAGTAACTTTAAATCAGAATTTGCCAGGTATATGGATAATTTCGGGCTTGACTAATATATATATATATGTATATAATGTATTTATGTGTATATATATGTATGTATGTATGTATATATGAATCTTGGCAAGTCAGAAAGTCAAAGTGTTTTATACAATTATTATTTTTTTTTATTTATTATTTCTTTATTTATCTGTGGATCAAACCTTTGATCCCATTTGTAAAAACCTAATATGTTAAAAAGGAAACAAGTTCCCTTTTTTTTTGATGTGGGTGATTCATGCAAATTTGTGCATATTTTATTACATTTAGTCAAATCACCTTATTTGTATATTTACACATAACATTTGCTCAAATCTGTAATGCAAAAATCTATTAGTGAGTTTTGTGTTGTTTTTTAACTCTGTTCATCTGGGGTGTCTCGCTGCAGTTGTGTCCCATCACTGAATGAATGAATGAATCATGCTTAAAAAAACAAAACATTACTAAGTTCACTTTTGAACTCTGTTTTTGTTTCATTGTTTGACCACTATTTTCAGGTGAGAATTGGCCTTAACACGTCAGTAACGGCAGAACAGTTTGCCCGTGTCAAATGGACAGACCCCAGAAAGGCCACAAAAGATCTTTTAATGGCAGTGTTTGGACGAATCACACTTTCAACACACTGCTACACAGGAAGATGCTCCAATGCCTTCAAAGACAGAACAGGGAAGCCTCCATTGGAGTCGGAAAAGGTGTCTGACATCATCAGTAAGTCATCTTTCTAAAGAAAAACCCTTTTGGCAAGATATTTTAAGATAATCAGAACAATTCAATAATTATTTGAAAATGATCTACTTTTTAGAGAAATATACTCTTTCTTTTTTTTTTCCCCTCAGTTGCTTAATGATTCTGACACTTAAAGATATCAGATATAGGAAATTTACAAAATTAGTCAACTATTAGTAACTTTCTGGCAATTGCAGCAAGAGATGCAAACTACTCAACTCAGCGAAAATAGTGGCTATAAATGCATAAAGGACTCAGGGATGCTAATATACAATGTGTTAAAAACACATACTAAATATAGATGCTAGCTGTGCATTAAACAATTTTATGCAAACATCCAGTGTGTAGCATAGTGCAATAAAATCACTGAATGCATTGCTAGCCATGGATTTTCCTGCTTATACCATGGCCATTTGCCAGGCTTTAAAACTTAAAGGAGAAGTTCACTTCCAGAACAAAATTGTACAGATAATTTACTCACTTCCTTGTCATTCAAGATGTTCATGTCTTTCTTTCTTTCTTTCTTTAGTAATAAAGGAAAACATTTCAGGAAAAAAAAAGGTAAAACAGCGATGTTAGACGATCTTTAACATGTCATGAACATCTTGGAAGACATGGGGGTGAGTAAATTATCAGGGATTTATTTATTTTTTGGAAGTGGAGTAATCCTTTAAGGAGTCTTATTGTGAACATAGATGCCCACACCATTCCTCAATAATTGATATGGTTTGTGAACTTATGTTCTGTTTATTTCTTTCTTTTACAGGTTACATCAAAAATACATTTAGTGTCGAAACGAGCCTCATAAAGAAGGCCATCTCACAGAAATGTGCAGATGAATACAAGATGGCAAAAAGGCGCAGTGATGATTGTGTGTGAGTGTGTGTAAATACTGTAGTTTACAGTTATTGCTACAGTTATTATAGATATAGTTATTATAGTTATGCTTTTTCTTTTTTTTGGTGAAAGCCTGTAATTATTATAATCTGAACATAGTAAAAAAGCAAATTCAGTGTAATTCAGCTGTTCATATGAAAGAATACATTAAAATACTATTGAAATTAAAACAGAACATGCATTTGTTGATTTGTCTTGTATTTCAGTTGCACAACAATAAACAATGTACATTAAGGTGAGTTGAAGTAAACCGCAAGACACAAAACTATTAGTTAGTAATAAATACAATAAAAAGTGTACCTTGAGGATGCTTCAATATTCTTGAAAGATGCTTTAAAATAAAACAGGATCCCATTAAAATCCTGTAGAAATTATCCTACAGGATATTCATGTCTTGTGCTATAAGACAATCCTATTAAAAAAAAACTGTCACTCGTTAATCTGCATTCTGCGTGACAAACTGCAGTGTGCTTCACGATCTGTGCTGTGAGGAGCAGGATGTGCAGTGATAGAGAAGCATTTCTATTGGTCTGCAGGTATTATGGCCAATCAAAGACGCCATTGCACAGCAAGCCATAGACACAAATGTCCTGCTACGTTTTTTTTTTGTCTGCATTGCACTACATTTATATGCACAGCTGGGATAGCTTTCGTAGTCTTTTGAGTGGATACAATGTAAAAATCACTTTAATTTCCAGAAAGTATAGTGAAAGCAATTTTAAAGCGTAAGGAGCCATCTGCTTTGCTCTATAGCTCTCACAGTAATTAAAAGTCATATAAGGATCTATGTGCAGAGCGCATGCAACCAACACCTGATTATTTTAGGCAACTTAGAAATCCTGGCCAGAATGTGTCCCCAGAAAATTCAGCTCTGGTCACCTGGTATAGGCCAGATGTGGCCCACACACAACAAGCCACAACTGACACTAAAACCAGCTTGATGTGTGTGGGCCAGATCTGTCCCATATGACCTCTGCCATTGCCAGAACTGAGCCAGATGTGCCATGTTTGGTCCAGATGTGGCCCAGAAGTGTATGCTATCTGGGTATCACTCTGTCCCACTGGCAGCTTTGGGGCTCTCTGATCACTGTCTGGTTCATCTTATACCAACCTACAGGCAAAAACTTAAATCTGCTAAACCTGTAGTAAAGACTGTAAAGAGATGGACCACTGAAACAGAGTGGGCTTTACAAGCCTGTTCCTGATGGACTGATTGGAGTGTTTTTGAAGCTGCTGCCACTGATCTGGACGAGCTCACAGAGACTGTAACATCCTTTATCAGTTTCTGTGAGGATATATGCATTCCTACCAGAACTTATCTAACATTCAACAATGATAAGCCATGGTTTACAGCAAAACTCAGACATCTTCGTCAGGCCTTCGTCTCTCTCTACACCAATGACTGCACCTCTATAGACTCCTCTGTCAAGCTCCTGAAGTTTGCAGATTACACCACACTCATCGGCCTCATTCAGGACAGTGAAGAGTCTGCCTACAGACAGGAGGTTAAAGAGCTGGCTGTCTGGTGCAGTCATAACAACCTGGAGCTCAACACGCTCAAAACTGTAGAGATGATAGTGGACTTCAGGAGGAACCCCCTGCACTTTCCCCACTCACCATCATGGACAGCACTGTGGCTACAGTGGAGTCATTCAAGTTCCTGGGATCTTTCAGGACCTGAAGTGGGACACTCACATCAACTCCATTGTAGAAAAGGCCCAACAAAGTACTTCCTTTACCAGCTGAGGTGCTGAAACAGGTAATCAAATCTGTTCTGTGCACATCAATAACTGTCTGGTTTGTCTCAGCTACAAAATCAGACATCAGAAGATTACAGAGAACAGTTCGGACTGCAGAGAGGATTATTGGTGCTCCCTGCCCACCCTTCAAGAACTTTATACACCCAGAGTGAAGAAAAGAGCTCAGAAAACCTTTCTATTCTATTCTATTCTATTCTATTCTATTCTATCATCAATAGCACAACTGTACATACCACTTATTTCTTAATTTATTTTTCTATATATTTTTGTCTATTTATATTTACATATGTGTATTTTTTATTCTCATCTTATTTTTATTGTCTGTGTTGTTGTTGGCTCTGTGTACTGGAAGCTAATGTCACTTGTATGCACAAGCAGACTTAGCAATAAAGCTCTCTCTGATTCTGATTCTGAGTCTAATATCCAGCTCCAGTGCAGCAGGTGGCAGTAACTGTTCAGCTCGTTTGAAATCCTCCAGTAAAACCCACGAAGAAGACGAAAACGAAAGCAACTGCGGAAAACACGCAGATAGCAAGAGAAAGTGTTGCTCACTGGATTTGATCCACTCTATATCCTAGAAAACATTTTTATAGATACAACTTTAGCACAGACCCTACTCGTTTTAACACTCGCGGACATTGTTATTGTATATTTAATCAGATCCGTCTGAGAGATATGAGAATTATTGCTGACAATCTACAGGCCTAAAGGACAGAAACATGACCGTTTCAAATAATTACACATTCACTTCTTAGTGGACAAGACTGCAAGTAAGTTTCCAAAAGGGGTTATTGAAAACTAACATGTTTCTAAAGGTTTTTCCATATTTTATCTTCTGTTTTATGCTGTTGTTGTTTTTGTGCGAAACCGAAAGTATTTTTAAATCCGCCATTTCTCATTAAGACCATTTGGTTATTCTACATGGCAATGCTTTTGTTTGTAAATCACTTTATTTATATAGTGTTTTTGTTGCTGTTGCTGCTAACTCAACGTATTTCTTCATCTCATTAATGATCATCATCTCCAGGTCAAACTGAACAGCAGATAGTTTCCTCAACCCAGTGCTGATCACTGATCAGTTTATCTGCAGTTTGTCAGAGGAGCGAGGAAAGGACTCTCCGTCTGAGATGAGTCTCTCACAGAAACAGAGGTAAGACTGAGTCTGTTTTCAGAGAATCATTTTAAACACAGCTGCTGGACTTTCAGATGTTTGCTGGAAAAAACTAAACCTTAAGAAATGTAGCTTCATAAGCTTCATAACTTCCTAATTAAAAAATAACATTAAAAATATTTTAAAAAACAGCTGATAGATGGTAAATATCTGAGAACTGAAAATCATCATCATTTACAATCTTAACCAAATTTACAGTCGCTCTTCAGCACTGGGTTTGTAGATACTTATAATAAAATTATTCCACATCAGTGATTTTTGTTTTTAGGTTATAAGTGTATATTCAGACATTAACAAAATGACTGCACACTTAATTTAAAGGGGTCATATGATGCTTTTTAATGTTTTCATTTTCCTTTAGTGTGTAATGTATCTGTTTAGATCTTCAAAGTTACAAAGGTCATAGTCTCCTGCAAAGTGATTTATTCTATCTAACAGAGAACACTGATCCAGAAATGACTAAAATGCCTTGACTGAAGTCTAAATATAACTTTTACAAATGTCTGCATCACAATGTGAAATATTAGCGTAATGCTGTCCAAAGGTAAACACAAAGAGGAGTCGAGTCTTCAGTGAGTTGTAGTGTTGTGCTCATGTTGTGGAGACGCTGTGTGTTTGGATGCGAAAGCAAACCCGCTTTGTTTGGAATCAGTGGTTCAGATTTATTTATCATGCTGTTCCTGAGCCGTACAACCCAAAGGTTAGCTTGAGTACAGCACACTTTATACACACCTGAGCTATACACACCTAAATAAAGTGTAAATATAATACAATAAGCCACATCTAAATAACTGTGTTTTATATTGGAACTTCAGGACATAAAGTTGAAGAAAAATGATAACTTTATGTGATTGTATCTGAAAGATCTGAAAGGTAAGAGAGTTGTGTAGCGCTGACGTTTCTGACATTTCTCTCCATTGTAGTCAGAAAAGAAAATGTTCTCTTCAATTAGATCAGAAATACTTAAACGATTGCGAGTCTGTAAACAGGAATGACTGCTGTCTTTAAAACGGCAAACGTTTCTGTGAAGGACTAGAGAGAATGTGTGCCAATATAAAACACAGATGAACCTCCTGTAGTAAAGTTTCTTTTCTCTCTGTGTCATTAGTGTAAGATCAGGCTCACATGTGTCCAGCTCTGTGTCTGTGAAGAGTGACTGGTCAAAGGAAGGTGGCCATCCGAACTTCAGTGAAGAACCATCACAAACCAAACAGTATTTCATGCGTCTTATTTTCTTTAAACATAGACTGTGTTAGAAAGTGTATCAATAAATAATTATCATAAAACTCTATAGTTCATAAATTTATCACAGTATTGTTTTTTGTTTTTATAAAAAATATTTACAAGGTATTTTGGTCACATTTGTCTTAATAATGTAGTATTTTGATTTATTTTATTTACTCTCAGGCTTCAGTATAAAACATTAGATCCAGATTTACAGTCTCACAGGAAACACAAGAATTTTACAGACAGTATCTTCCAGGTAATAAAGCACATTTTCAAGAATACATAATAATTATAATAAACAAATATGTTATTGAATAAGAGTGTGACATAACTTTAATTTCTATTTTTTTTAAGAACCCATAAAATAAGAATGAAAACCTAGTTTTATCAATATTTACAACTTTTTAATGAATAGTTTGATTATTAAATATATAATTTTGACCAAATATAGATTAAATCTTTTCTTATTATTTATTTTTGTCTTGCTTTGTAGGATCTTAAAAGCAAAATAAACACATTTCTGAATAATGAGATAGAAAAGTTTAAAAAAATATTACAAAATGAGGATTTGCAATACTTTGTAAAGGACTTTAATGAGAATAAATGCAGTATCAGAGAAGCAGCTCTTGATCTCACACTCTACTTCCTGAGAGAGATGAAGCAAGATGAAGCTGCTGATACTCTAGAAGGTAAGAGACTCATGACAATCTGTCATATTGTCAATTATAAATGTAGGAGAGAAAAAGATAAGAGATAAAAAAGAATCTGTGTTTTTGTTTCTATTTAGAGATGTTCTTCATTCATCAGCTAAAATGTAGCCTAAAGGAGAAATATCAATGTGTGTTTGAAGGAATTGCAAAGCAAGGTGACTCTACACTTCTGAATAACATCTACACAGATCTCTATATCACTCAGGGTTGTAGTGAACAGGTCAATACTGAACATGAGGTAAGACAGATTGAAGCTGCTTCCAGACGTCATGAACCACAAGAGATACAGGTTGAATGCAGAAATTTGTTTGAAGCACCTGAACAAGACAAGCAGATCAGAACTGTGCTGACAAAAGGAGTTGCTGGCATCGGAAAATCAGTCTCTGTGCAAAAGTTTGTTCTGGATTGGGCTGAAGGAAAAGAAAATCAAGATATCAGCTTCATATTTCCTCTTCCATTCAGAGAGATGAACTTAAAGGAGAAGGAACACATAAGTTTGATGGACCTTATAACTCAGTTTTTCCCAGAGACAAAAGGACTAAACCTTAGAAGAAGGAACCAAAAAATCCTGTTCATTCTTGATGGACTGGATGAATTTCGTCTTCCTTTAAACTTCGAAACTGAGAGGTTGCATGATGTTTCATCACCAGCCTCTCTGGATGTTCTCCTGACAAACCTCATCAAGGGAAATCTGCTTCCTTCTGCTCTCGTCTGGATCACCACCAGACCAGCAGCTGCCAGTAAGATTCCTCCTGACTGTATCGACCGGCTGACAGAGATACGAGGATTCAATGATGCACAAAAGGAGGAGTACTTCAGAAAAAGAATCACGGATGAGAATCTGGCCAAAGAAATCATTGATCATGTTAAACAATCAAAGAGTCTCTTTATCATGTGCCACATCCCAGTCTTCTGCTGGATTTCAGCCACTGTTCTCCAGAACATTTTAGAGGAGAAAAGAAATAATCAGGCTGATGACGCCTCCAAAACACTGCAGGAGTCAAATACTGAAGACACTCCTAAGACTCTGACACAAATGTACACACACTTTCTCAGATTTCAGATCCAGCAGAGCAGACGAAAGTATGATGGAGAATATACACCAGATGTTTCCTGGGATAAAGATGCCATCTTTTCACTGGGGAAACTGGCATTTGATCAGCTGGAAAGAAACAATGTGATCTTCTATGACACAGATCTGGAAGCCTGTGGTATTGACGTCTATAAGGCATCAGTGTATTCAGGCATGTGTACCCAGATCTTTAAGGAGGAAACAGGGATCGTTCTTGGTACCATGTACTGCTTTGTTCACTTGAGCATTCAAGAGTTTATTGCAGCCCTTTATGCACATCTGTTTCTAGACATCAACAAGAAATATGTGTTTGATAAAGACTCTACAGAACAGGAAAACAAAAATGAAAACATGATTGATTTGCTCAAGACTGCAGTGGACAAGGCACTAGAGAGTGATAATGGACACCTGGATCTTTTCCTTCGCTTCCTCCTTGGTTTGTCACTCCAGTCCAATCAGCGACTCTTTCAGGGTTTGTTGACGCAGCAAAATGGAAATGACCAGAGCAAAAAGGAAATAGTCCAGTACATAAAGCAGAAATTTGAAGCTAATCTGTCTCCAGAGAGATCCATCAATCTGTTCTACTGTCTGAATGAACTGAATGACCAAACTCTGGTGAAAGACATTCAGACCCACCTTAGCACAGGAAGTCTCTCATCTGCTGATCTTTCACCTACCCAGTGGTCTGCTTTGGCCTTTGTGTTGTTGACATCAGAGGAGGAGCTGGAGGAGTTTGAGCTTCAGAAATTCAAGAAATCAGACGAGTGTGTCATTAGATTATCACCAGTCATCAAAACCTCCAAAAGAGCTCTGTAAGTTGCTAATTTTTTTGCTTTCATCTGACAAATACCTTTGTTTAGGGTTTCAATGCATCCTGTAAAACTTGGAATGTTAATTACTGATTTTTCTTTTTTTTATGAAAATGTAATGAAGTACAAATGTAATACAAGATGTTTTACAGCATTGTTCATTGTAGCCAATGTTGAGCACATGATCGCAATGGTTTAGGTGTTTAATCAGAATTCACTCAGTAATGCTTTTCCTTGAAACCATGGAACTAGCACTTTCAGATGTATAATTTATTGTATTTAAAGTTATAGATGAACTAATATATTTATTATTTGTATTTAGCAAATGTATTCAGTCATAAAAATATTTTGTAATCTTATTTCGTTTGTAGGCTATGTGATTGTGGCTTAACAGACAAAAGCTGTTCAGCTCTGGCTCCAGTTCTTGGATCAGATACCAGTCTGAAAGAGTTGAACATGAGCAATAATAATCTGCAGGATTCAGGAGTGAAGCTGCTCTGCACTGGACTGGAAAATATAAAGTGTCATTTGGAGATACTGAGGTAAGTTGTGTGACGTTGTCAGTGCCTATAGCCTAGGGGTTAGAGCACTGACATATAACGCAACTGCACTTCCAGCTGACCTGAGTTCGAATCCCGACCCAAGGACCTTTGCTGATCCCTGCTCCCCCCTCTTCACCCAACACTGTCCTGTCAGTCTCCACTGTCCTGTTGGAAAAAAGGCCCAAAAAAAGACAATAATAAAAAAAAAAGTTGTGTGACATTAGACCAAAATTGAGCTCAACATAACCAGACTTGGATAATGAACAAGTCTTTATATTGTGCATAAAGTTCAGTGGAATTATGGAATTAATTAAATGGAATTAATTGTGATTTCATAGGGAATTTGAACAGAATGCTGCTTTATGGCTGGTCACTGAGTCACCCAGCAATTCATTGAACAAGTCAAATAACATCAACTGCAATGGATATTAATATCCAAAATATGGTGAAACCACAATTTATTAGCAAAGTAACAAGGTCAGCAGTTTAAGGCATCAACTTGTAAGCACAAAACACAAGATACTTCTCTTTTCAATATAAATTAGGCTTTATTGGATAAATCTAAGACATATAAAGTAGTCTAACACATAAACACACACATTCACACAGATAGCAGAAAGAGAGAAAGTGAGGAAGGAATGAGTTTAGAAGAGTGAAAATATGAAATCCCAAGTTTATAGCAATATATTCAATTGCTTAAACCTGAACAACCATTAAGCATTTAATTAACCCTCGCACTGAGTTTCTCAGTACATATGTATAAGTCCATCGATGTGAGTGACTTTAATTAATTTATAAAGCAGCTGTGGAGTAAGTAGTAATATCATCATCATCATCAGCAGCTCAGTTCAGTTCTCATCCAATAATTTCAATTTTAGTATTTTTTAAGTTTTAAATATTTTTCCTTGTCATCTGCAAATTATTTTCCTAATTATAATTGTTCGTTGTGAAATACTCTTTATCGTGTTGTTTATTTGACTTAATGATACATTTTTATTACATTTACACAAAAAACACTGGAATGGAGTTACCTGCTTTATGTTGGACAGATAAAACTGTTTGTGTCAGGGCCTCTATCATCAAACATAATGACTATTTAATGTAACAACAAAATTCAGGATAAAGTCTGACTCAGTGAGGAATATCAGAAGGCCAAGACTTAACTGCGGATGACAAGAGGAGCTGGGGATGGAGGAGGGTTATTTACTGCATTATTTTTTAATCATTTTAGACGAAATTTGAAAGGTTAAGTGGTTGTAAAAAAAAAATACAAATGTATAGAATAATTAGTCACACTTGTGGTCCTTGCGGTCAAAAATAGCCACCTTCGAAAATAAATTGGACATGGGGAAAAAATACAAAAATATAGAAACAATTTACAAATCAGCCACAATGTAGAAAAACATCCACAGCAGTGAAGGTGTGAACTCTAAAAGAGTGCAGAATACACTCACACACACACACACACACACACACACACACATACTGGCTATCATTATAGGGATATTCCATAGATGTAATGGTTGTTATACTGTACAAACAGTATTTTCTATCTTCTTGTCTTCAGGATCACTAGAGAGGTACAGGCAGGTTTTTTTCAGGGTTGGAGTTAAAGTCTGTAAGACAGTGGCTCTCTAGGACCAAACATGCCTACCCCTGCCCTAAATGTATCCCTCATACAAGACTTTCTGCAGCTTTAGATTTTCAAAAACTTTGGTTTGTAGGATTTTTAAACTTCTTTCCAAGAAAGTCTCATCAAGGTTAGGGCTGCACAATAAATGTGATTATCATTCGCATCTTGTCAGTAAAGCCGGTTCATTGATTTGTGGTAGTGGTTCAGATGGAGAGGCGTTTAATACACAGAGCCATAGATCGCTGACAAGCTACACATTATCGCATTCATAATCGCAGATCTTGTCAGTGATCTACAGCTCTGTGTATTAAATGGCGCTCATCTGAATGCATGTGATGGAGATTTACTACTAATCAATGAACCAGCTTTACTGACGAGATGCACTTTACAGTCACATGTAATTTATCATGCAGCCCTAGTCCAAGTCATAATTCACTGATATTGATATCTTTGTGAGGATATTTGGTCCCATAACTTTTGAATACCAGTGAACACACAGCAAGGAAGCGGTTAACTCTAAAACATCATGAGTTTAGAGCAGACTCAACCACTATAAACACACACACACACACACACACACACACACAGTTATACATCACACAAATGAACTGCTGTAGCTATAAAAATATAGTAAAACTGAATCAGGAGACTTGAAAAAGAAGTTGAAATCAGATCAAACCCATCTTTGAGAAGCATCTTTGAGACATTGCCACAGTTCTTCTGGATTTAGCCTGTCTCAGTTTGTTCTGTTTTTTTTTTCATGTCATTCCAGACGGACTGGATGATGATGATGAGATCAGATCTCTGTGTGGAGCACTGGCTGTTGTCAGACTCCTTGTGCAAACAATATCTCACTGGATTATTAGAATTAATGGCAAAATTAATGTTTTGACTCATTTTTAATGATTTTATTTATAGTACTATATAGAACAAAAATATATTACATTGATTTTACTGAAAATAAAAAAGTTACTAGTTCTGTCACTTTTGACCATGAAGACCACAAATACCTCACAAATGAGGAGCATCAGAAGGTTAAAGCTTGAAAGTGACTATAAGCTGAAGATACTAAAGTGAATTGATGTCTAACAATTTAAAGTTCTCTTTTTTGTTTGAATCGATATGCAGTTGTCAGATTTTGCTTTACAACTCTGTATTAGTTAATCTGAATAAGGAATAAAATATAATTGTGTTTAGGGATTTCCATTGTTTAGGTCATTTCAAGAATAACTGATTAATCATCTGAATGTGACATTTTCATTCTGGTTCTAGGCTTTCAAACTGCAGTATCACTGAAGAAGGTTATAAAGCTCTGTCTTCAGCTCTGAGATCAAACCCTTCACACCTGATAGAGCTGGATCTGACAGGAAATGATCCTGGACAATCAGGAGTGAAGGAGCTCAACGATTTACTACAGGATCCAAACTGTCAACTCAAGACACTGAGGTGATCATTAACATACACTGTTTTATGGACACTTCTAGGAAAACAGTCCAGATAGCTTTTTAGTCAAATGATTTAAATGTTTGTGAACACACTGTAGTTTAATTGCCATCAAGCTCAGATTCACTCTATCACTGTATCTCTACAGCAGGTCTGTGAGTCTCCAGATGATCAAAAACATTCAGTTTCTCAAGACATTTGTTTTCTGTGCTGATGTTTCTCACTCCTTCTGAAAGATCTTGAGGTCTTTAATCACACACTCTGTATTTGTAAACTGAAAATCATGATCTAGTGAGGTTTTGCTCTTCTGCTCTGTGGGACGTTTCTCCTGAGTTTGCTTTAAGACTGAGTGTCTCTCTAGTTCCTTTAAAATACATCTGACTATTAGATTTGTTTTCAGATATTTATGTCTTTATTTGTGTAATCAAATGCTCAAAGAAAGGTTTTGCAATTATTGGAGCTTCTTTTTAGAATAATAAAAAGTTTTTATTGTATCAGTATTTTATTGTAATCATTTTTGTAATGTTATGGACCTTTAAATCAGAGCTGAATTGATTTTGCTTCATCTTCTCTTCTGCAGTTTTTTGGGTCCTGCTGCAGATGAAGGCTGTCAGTATGTGATTGGAATTGTGGGTAAAAACCCGTTACTCCTGAGAGAGCTGGATCTGAGTGGACATGAACTAGGAGACACAGGAGTGAATCAGATCGCTGCTCTACTGCAGGATAAACACTGTCAACTCAACACACTGATGTGAGTATTGTTAGTTTATTTACAATGTTACATTACTTTTAATAGTACTGTTATTGTAGTTGATCATATTTCCTCATTTCTTTGAGTCAGAGCAGTTCTTTATCAGCATCACAAAAAGCCACTATAATGTGAAGTGTTAAAATTAAACAGGCAATGAAAAAATGCATCAAGCTTTAATCCTCTGGGGTCTGAGGGTGTTTTGGGGCCTGAAGAAGTTTTGACATGCCCTGACATTTGTGCTTATTTTAGTTGCTTATAAACATATAAATGGCTAAAGTCTGAAACACTGTATTCATCTCAAACTGGGCTACAGTAATATGAGAGCAGCATGTATGTACATGATTGTGTTTCTGAGAAAGCAACATTTATGTGTGTTTAGAGAAAAAACAAAAATGTGGAAGTCACTGAAATAATGCCATAAAACACATACAGAACATTTGTTCACAAGACTTTTGAGAACAGGATCTTGTGGCTTAGACTTTTTGCTTAAAAAAAATATCACAATCAACCTCATGTACTCGCTCACAGAAAACAATATATTGATTTAAATTTTCTAAGACACTTCTAAGACGCTGACTGTGTCTTTTTTCTGTTGCTGCCATTACAATAGTTCAGTTTTGGTTTTAATGGCAAAGTGGTTGTATTTATTTTAGTTTCTTTAAGTCAGTTTAGAAATATTGTTACATTCCCCTCCTCTCTTGGGGTTTAAGAGGGGAAGTAACAAACGAAAATGTAAAAAATAAACCGCAAGAACACACTTCCATCCTCTGACCAGAGTGAAGATGACGCCAGAGCAATATATTCAAGAATAGAGGTTTATTTACAAGACAAAAAAGGACAAAAAGTTGAACATAAAGAGCATTGGCTCAGGAGAGAGCAAGGCCTTAAATAACAAAACTTATCACCCTCATGGAAATATGATAATATTTTGTAATGATCATTTAAATCTGACACATTTTCAAATTGTTTGTCATAAAATAACATCTCAGGATATTGTAATGGGGTTTCAAATCCAAATATGACTTTCTGTAATGAAAGAGGATATCAATTTCACACATGTGCTCTGTAGAGGACATCAGGACTTAAAGCATGTTTATTACACATTTTGGGAGACACAGCAAGTGAATAGGGAATTAAATTATATTTCAATATTGCTATGAAATATTAGATATTATTATGAAAGTCAATTATTATTCCTAATATTACATTTATTTTTTCATTATATATTGCCCCCAAAAACACATTCATATTCAAAAGCAACGTGATCTCATGATAATTCATATGTTTTTTTCTGTAAAATGTGGTTCTACAAAACATACATTTACTTACGTTTTTTTCAAAACACTAAAACGTACAATACTGACATATTTACAGCATCTAAACGTACAAATACTTACGTATTTTTATCATTTTAACGTACAAAACTGATGTTTTGAGGACAGCTAGAATCCTTATGAATGTTGAAATCGCACCATTAATTTCATTATTATTCTTGTTTTAGTTGTCATAATGGCCTTATGTTTTCAATTGCATTACTAAATAGTTTTATCGTTTACTTAATATGAAATGATTACATTTCCTACTGTTCTGTGATTTCCACTGCCAGCTCGTTTCCAAGAATAGGTCTACACAATGATAAACAAGACTACACTTTAAACCCTTAAAATAAATAACATTTCTGCAACATTTCAACGATTCATGAATGTAAAGTTTTTCCGTGGCAGGACACAAAAGGCGTCTTTTCCGACATGCTGTGACTAACAGCAGAACCATAAAATACACACAGAACACGAAGAAAAATTATAAAATGAAACAATTTTATTTGTGTGCTAAATCCCAATCTTCAGAATCCATACGACTGTGAGGAACAGACCCAAATTCAAGCCTTTATCCGGAGATTTTCATCTCCATCCTGAGCAGCGAGTCCAAATAGCACCTGAAATAAACCCGTGTGGAGGACGGCCAAGATGGCGGCATGTTAAGATCACTTCTAGTAGCTCTGCTGTAAAAAAATATATATATTATAACTCACGTAAACTGTCTGCTTTCAACTGGCTACCTTACTCATCCATGGTGTGCTTTATTAAGGATATAATTGTGACATAAATATGTCAAAAGGTGCTGAAAAACGTAAAGAACGGGCGAAAAGTCTGATGGATGTATCTGTGGATATGCAGGATTACGCACTTTCTGATGTTACTGACCCCGGTTTTGGTAATACTCTGGATGCTCTTTGCTCAACTCATCTTCCCGACTCTCCAACTAAACCTGTTTCTGAGAAAGGGAAGATGGAAACACTGGAAGATGTGGTTGCAATGTTATCATCCATCTCATCACTGATCAATGAGTGCTCTGATTCTCTAGAAAAGTTGCTGAGTTCCAACGCTGTTAAAATTGAGGGCTTGAAAAGACTGTGGGCTTTGTCTCTGCTGAAGTCAAAGTTGACCAGCTAACTTCTCGGTTGCAACTCAGGGAGCAGCGAATTGAGTCGTGTGAAACTTGTTTATCTGACCAGGGGCCGGATTCACGAACATCTTCTTAAGAAATAAATTAAGAAATTTCTTAAGATAAACTCTAAGAAGTTCATAAGAATGTTCTTTAGTGCAATTCTTGAAATTTGTTTAAGAAGTTCTCAAATATGTTCTTAAGAACATCTTAATTTTTTCTTAAGAAGAAAATGACACATCTTTATTTGTGTGAACACATGGCTGAAGACGCATCGATAAACTCATACACCTCGGATTGTCTTTTTGCGGTTTCTGCAAATGATCCTAATAATCATAATAAGCACAAGCCTGTTTTCGTCATGAACTTAATTGGCGCTCGGCTTCACGTTTTATTGCGCCATGTTTTTGAACAGTTTCCTCTAAAGAGCCAGTCTTCAGCTTCAGCGATCTGTTTTATTCATTTTGGTGTTGTGTTTTTGCGCCTCATCTGAATGAACGCTTCCGTTAACAATATGTGTGCATTCATCTGAGCTAAAGACGGCCCAAGATTATGTCAGATTTATAGGCTAAATAAAATAACAAATGTTCAACCAAACCTCACTGTCTGACTCGTCTTTGTAGAGCTGCTACTGAGTTTTGATGTCAGCAAAAATAGGGTCCCATCATGAGCGATCATTGTTTACATTATCATTCAGAGAACTGCTGCACATCCCTATTAACAGCCCTAATATCCATTATATGGAGCTAGCAGCATTGTAATGCTTAAATATAACAATTAATTTGAAATAACCCAATAATCCATTAGGAATAATTCATACTTTTTGGGATTTAAGACAGGTCTGGGGCTATCCGAACTTTAAGAAGTTATTTAGGATGGTTTTTAAGAAGATTCTTTTCAAGAATTTGAATTCTTCTTAAATTTCTTAACTTTTTACTTAACTTGGAAAATAAGAAGAAAATGGCAGTTAAGAAGAAATTTCTTCTTAAGAATGTTTCGTGAATCGGGCCGCTGGAGAGATACTCGAGGCGCTGGAGCCTTCGGCTGAGAGGGGTTCCAGAAAAGGAGAAGGAGAACATCAGGGATGAAGTCATCTGCATATGTGAGCAAACATATCCTGAGGGGAAGGGCAGATTTTAAAAGAAGCTGGGGCCTATGGTAGAAGAAGCAGGCGCAGCTGGAAAAGCGGGTGCAGGCGCCTTCATTAATGGCACTGAGATCCGTTTGCCTGCGTATGCTGAAAAATAAATACAAATAGAAACAACGATTCAGACTTTCTTCTATGAACCTTCCTTTTGCGGACCAGCTTATCGTTGATGAGCTTTATTGGGGTTTTCTAATAGCAGCTCGACCACAACTACAGAAGATGCTTCTGTATTGTTACAGCTCTTAACCTTAATCTTAACCGCTCATGCAAGATGGCGCCGCAGATGGCAGCCTCTGTGCTTAGCTCTCCAGTTGTTTTGGTGTTTTTGTTAGTTTTTCCTGTTTTTTGTTTTACAAACACAATCAGTTTCACCAGGGATGAACTGCTGAACATTCGGCAGAACTCACCACAAAACTTTCTACCGGTTTTTGATTACTCGGACGTTTTGGTGAACATCGTAGTTGGCGGAGCGGCAGCGCTAATCAGGCGCTTGAGGACGCGCAGACGGGGAAGAAGAGCCGGAGCGCTCGTAAAGCTTCGTCAGCGGGGATTCCGTACTTCGCTGCCTAGTATACACCTAGCGAATCTCCGCTCTCTACCCAACCAAACGGACGAACTCCTTCTGCTCTCCCGGACAAACAAGGATTTCTCACACTCTGCTGCTCTGTGTTTCACGGAAACCTGGCTGAACGACGGGATCCCAGACAGCGCGCTTCATTTGCCGGGCCATCGGCTGTTCAGAGCGGACCGCGACGCGGAATCAACGGGGAAATCGCGTGGCGGCGGGACGTGCTTTTACATCAATGAGAGGTGGTGTACAGATGTAAAAGTGTTAAAGAAGATGTGCTGTTTTGACCTAGAAGCGCTCTTTATTAACTGTAAGCCGTTCTATTCGCCGCGAGAGTTTTGCTCGTTTATTCTGGTGAGTGTGTACATTCCACCGCAAGCAAATGTGAGCGTGGCGTTAGAGAAACTCGCCGATCAGATCACGGACACGGAGCAAAAACACCCGGACTCTGTTTTAATCATTCTTGGGGATTTTAACAAAGCAAATCTCTCCCGTGAACTCCCAAAATACAGACAGCATGTTACATGTCCCACCAGAGACAGTAATATTTTGGATCATTGTTACACAACAATCAAAGACGCATATCACTCTGTCCCGCGGGCAGCTTTGGGGCTCTCTGATCACTGCGTGGTTCACCTTATTCCAACCTACAGGCAAAAACTTAAATCTGCTAAACCTGTAGTAAAGACTGTGAAGAGATGGACCACCGAAACAGAGCAGGCCTTACAAGCCTGTTTTGGATTGACTGATTGGAGTATTTTCGAAGCTGCTGCCACAGACCTGGACGAGCTCACAGAGACTGTTACTTCATACATCAGTTTCTGTGAGGATATATGCATTCCTACCAGAACTTATCTAACATTCAGCAATGATAAGCCATGGTTTACAGCAAAACTCAGACATCTTCGTCAGGCCAAAGAGGATGCCTACAGGAAAGGGGATAGAGCTGTATACAATCAGGCCAGGAACACACTGAATAAGGAGATTAGAGTGGCTAAAAGGACCTATGCAAAAAGGTTAGAAGATCAGTTCATTTCTAACGACCCATCTTCAGTGTGGACCGGTCTGAAAGCCATCACTAATTACAAGACACCATCCCCAAACACTGAAGACCTGAATGAGTTTTATTGTAGATTTGAAAGCCCCCACACCTGTCCAGACGATCTCTTCTCACAACCATCAACACCTCCAGCAACCCCCCTCTCCCCCCCTCCTGCCTTACAATTAACTGAAAACGACGTGTGCCAGGTCTTCAGGAAAAACAAAAGAAAAAAGGCATCAGGTCCAGATGGTTTGTCACCAGTCTGTCTGAAAACCTGTGCTGATGAGCTGGCCCCCATTTTCTCACAAATTTTCAACAAATCTCTTGCATTGTGTGAAGTCCCTGCCTGCTTCAAACGCTCCACCATCATCCCCATTCCCAAGAAACCCAAGATAACAGGACTTAACGACTACAGACCTGTGGCGCTAACGTCTGTCGTCATGAAGTCGTTTGAGAAACTGGTTCTGGCCTATCTGAAGGACATTACTGGACCCTTACTGGACCCCCTGCAGTTTGCTTACCGAGCAAACAGATCCGTGGATGATGCTGTAAACATGGCTTTGCACTTCATTCTGCAACATCTGGACAGGCCACGGTCTTACGTGAGGATCCTGTTTGTGGACTTCAGTTCAGCTTTCAATACCATCATTCCTACACTCCTCCAAACCAAACTGCTCCAGCTCTCTGTTCCCAGCCCTATCTGTCAATGGATCAACAGCTTTCTGACAGATAGGCAACAGCAGGTGAGAATGGGGAAATTCATGTCCAGCAGTCGCACTATCAGCACCGGTGCCCCTCAGGGTTGTGTTCTCTCCCCTCTGCTCTTCTCCCTCTACACCAATGATTGCACCTCTAAAGACTCCTCTGTCAAGCTCCTGAAGTTTGCGGATGACACCACACTTATCGGCCTCATTCAGGACGGTGATGAGTCTGCCTACAGACGGGAGGTAAAAGAGCTGGCTGTCTGGTGCAGTCATAACAACCTGGAGCTCAACATGCTCAAAACAGTAGAGATGATAGTGGACTTCAGGAGGAACCCCCCTGCACTTTCCCCACTCACCATCATGGACAGCACTGTGGCTACAGTGGAGACATTTAAGTTCCTGGGATCTTTCATCTCCCAGGACATGAAGTGGGACACTCACATTGACTCCATTGTAAAAAAGGCCCAACAAAGATTGTACTTCCTTCGCCAGCTGAAGAAGTTCAACCTACCACAGGAGCTGTTAAAGCAGTTCTACTCAGCTGTCATCGAGTCTGTTCTGTGCACATCAATAACTGTCTGGTTTGTCTCAGCCACAAAATCAGACATCAGAAGATTACAGAGAACAGTTCGGACTGCAGAGAGGATTATTGGTGCTCCCCTGCCCACCCTACAAGAACTGTATACATCCAGGGTGAAGAAAAGAGCTCAGAAAATCACCCTGGATCCCTCACATCCAAGCCATTCACTCTTTGAACCTTTGCCATCTGGCCGACGTTACAGAGCCCCTAACACCAGGACAACCAGGCACAAGAATAGTTTTTTCCCCCAGGCAATCCGACTTATGAACAGCTAAATGTTCACCCCGTTGTGCAATAAAAATATGTGCAATAACTTCCATCAAGCATCAACAGCACAACTGTATATGCCACTTATTTCTTAATTCATTTTTCGATATAAATATTTTTTGTCTATATATATTTATATTTACATATGTATATTTTCTATTCTCTATTACCTTTATTTATTTTATTTTATTTTATTCTTTTATTGTCTGTGTTTTTGTCTATGCACCCTGGAAGCTAATGTCACAAAAACAAATTCCTTGTATGCGCAAGCATACTTGGCAATAAAGCTCTTTCTGATTCTGATTCTGATTCTGAGCTCCTGTTTTTCTTAATGTACCTTCTTATGGCAACCAGTTGTTGTGCCTTGACAGTTGGATTTTTCTCTCAGTTCAGCTGAGCTATGTTTCTCAGGTTTATATACTCACTTTTGCACTTACTTTAATCTTTTTTTGTTCATTAACTTGTTCATTATTTCTGTTATCTCTCTAAATGTCAGGGGTTTGAGAGATTCTGTGAAGCGAAAAACTCTTTTTTTTCTTTTTGGGAAGAAATACAATACTGATTTCTGTTTCTTTCAAGAGTCTCACTCAACTGTTAATGACTGTAACTTCTGGAAATCACAGTGGGGAGGTGATGCATGGTTTTCTCATGGATCCGAACGTTCGGCAGGTGTTTTTAACGTTTAAGAATAAGTTTGCTGGTGATGTTTTACATTATTACTGTGACCCTTGTGGGCATTTTATTATTTTTGGTTCTTTACACTAATAATATTTTATTTTTTTGATTAACATGTATGGTTACATTCTTCAAATGAAAACCAGGCTCTGTTGGAAAACAAAATTGTCTTTTGGCTAAACAAGTATCCATCTGGTATAATTTGTATGGGAGGAGACTTTAACATTGCTCCAGATAATATGCTAGATCGTATGCCACCAAAGAAAATTCCATGTAACTTGCTATTTAAAACCTTTATGGAGAAATTTGATTTAATAGACATTTGGAGGCAAAAATATCCAAACAAAAAAACATATACTTGGTGTAATACTGATTTTTCCAGGCAATCAAGAATAGATTTTTGGCTTATATCTATTAATGTTGACTTACATAATATTTTTGTGGATGTAATTCCAACCCCTCTAACTGACCACAAAGCAATTTTTCTCAATATGCAGATATCCACTTATTATAGTCCAGCCAAATCATCTTATTGGAAACTTAATGATTCTTTATTGAAAATCCAATCAGTAAAAATAGAGATTCCACGCCTCATTAAGTATTTTTTTTAAAGGGCTAATACAGAAAGATCATATTGCACTAATTGGGAACTTTTTAAATGTGAGGCTTCTAAATATTTAAGGCATGTTGGCAGTCATCTTGATAAAACTCATAAGGAACAGGAAGATACAATCATATTTGGAATTACCGCACTCTTATATAAAGGATCTAATCATTTTTCAGATTTAGATAAAACAAATATGGCAGAATTACAAAGCAGATTAGACAACATCTATAAAAAAAGGCTGAAGGAGCTTCATAAGGTCTAGGAAAAGGTGGCTGGAGGAAGGTGAACAGAATACCTCTTACTTTCTTAAAAAATCAGGCTTCATTAAATACTATTCATCAGTTAAAAATGAATGATAAAATATCAAAGGACCCTAAAGAGATTTCTGAGTATTGCTCCACTTTTTAGCGTAAACTATATGCATCACAATATGATGCTAAAGTATCAGATGATTTCTTAAATTCAGTGGGAGAGATTAAAAAATAGATAGTTTAGAAAAAACTATGTGTGATCAACCTATTAGTTTAGAAGAAATAACCAATTCAATTCATAACTTAAATAATAAGTCTCCTGGAACTGACGTCTAACCTCAGAAATTTATCAATTATTTGCTGAGCGACTTGCCCCTTTTCTACTCTTAGTTTTTTGTGAAAGTTTATCTAAGTCCAACCTCCCATCTACCATGACTCAGGGGTTAATTACCCTTATTCCTAAACCTAAAGAAGATTTGTCAACTATTGATAATTGGCGGCCAATTAGTCTTTTGAATAACAATTATAAATGAATTGCCTCTATATTTGCTAAAAGAATTAAGAATGTATTAGAATATATTATAGATGAAACTCAGTCTGGTTTTATGAAAAACACGCACATTGTGAATAATATAAGGTTGGTCTTAGATATATTAGATTATTCATATTTAATTGATGAACATAGTTTTATTTTATTCTTAGATTTTCACAAAGCTTTTGATACCGTGGAACATAATTTTTTATTTTCTTCTTTAAAGATTTTTGGGTTTGGTGAGTTCTTTTGTGCAGCAGTTGAAACCCTGTATAATAATGCAAATTGCTCAATCAAACTCAAACATGGAACTACCTCTAGATTTGATTTAAAAAGAGGCATTAGACAGATTTCACTATGAACCATACCTTTGTTAGATCGCGCTCCTCATGCCTAGACAATTAAGATCCAGCCCCAGACGCCAGATCAGATCAGAAAATATCAGTTTGTCTGGTAACAGAATAACTCATCAGCAGAGTCGTCTAATACACAAACCCCGTTAACAGGAGTCTTGTCTGGTGCCCAAAATACCCAAAACATTATTAACAGTCTTCTGTCAGCAAAGAGACGAAGTAATGATGATAAAAGGAGCAGAGTTTATTGAATAGTCTTAGTTGCATTATTATTTACAAAAATTGAAAAAAGGAATAAATGTAAATTGCATTTTTTGTAATGAATATGAAGCACTTATTTTGGCGCTGTACATACTCAGTTGCACACTAATGGTGTAAGGTCCAAAAATGTATTAAGACCTTGTTCACTCTTATGGGAAAATGTGCTCTTTGGCTTTACTGACTATCCTGATAAAGAGGAACAGTACTTTTATTTAATTAATTTACTTATTCTTCTGACCAAATTTCACATTCATAAGTGTAAATTCACTAATAAGAAACCTAATTTCTTGGTTTTGTTGACTGAAATAGGTATTTATATTGACAGTATTCGAGACTCTGTGAATAAGAAAGCTTTAAAAACTTTGAATTTTACAATATATTTATTTGATTTTATATATGCATACATGTGTGTGTGTGTGTGTGTGTGTGTATATGAATATCTTGTTTTTCTTTTTTGGAGTTATATATATTTCCTCCCCCTGGCAAATTTTATTTATTTATTTTATCATTATTATTTGTTGTATTTTGTCTTTCTATCCTTTTTCTTCTCTTTTTCTTTTTTCAATGCCGTTTCTTGATAATGTTGTGGATTTTTGTGAGCCAACAAAGAGAAATATACTTGTGAAGACTGAAATGAAAGAACAAACAGAGTTTTGTCATTGTCTTGCTTTTAATTCTCTGCAGAGAAGAATGATCTGGTTTACCCACAGCTGGCTGTGAACAAAGAGATACCAAACAGGCTCACAACTCAGTTTTTATATTCAAAAGTATACATTTCAAGGTAACAGTTGACCAATCAATGACCAGTTTGCTCATCACCCCATCATTCCGCTTATATCTGGTTTTGCCCAGACTAGTCCACTCCTAAACATTTGAGTGTCCCACATTATGAAGATATATCAGATTAAAATTCATTAAATCCTAATAAATATTTGTTGTTTCATAGTTATGACTAATCAATAATTAATCAATGTTACAAATTTCCATTACACTCCTCCCTTTTGATCATTCTTTGATCACTTATAATTGATTACATGTAAATAGTAAAATATAAGCCCTTATAACTAACATCAAGTGTGTAAATTCACTAAGATTCAGAACACACATACAGAAACATTTGCATACAAGTAACCAAATATCAAAAATCAATTAAACTCATGTTTTGATTAAATGAAAATCTCAATGTGATGTTCAGACAAGAAGGAGCTTACTTTTCTTACCTTCGGGTTGCATTATCTCGTAACACGGACAATGACCTGCTTTAAACCCTTTATATACAGTGCTAGACTTTACTCTTCTTCACCTGAAATGCTATTAGTATAAGTTTTCAACATGTCGTCAGTTTCACAATTTTTTTACCGGGAAAACTCACATTACTCTTGTTTCCACTCCAGACATTATACATTACCATTTGGTGGGCCACAGATGATTTTTATATTCAAAAGTATACATTTCAAGGTAACAGTTGACCAATCAATGACCAGTTTGCTCATCACCCCATCATTCCGCTTATATCTGGTTTTGCCCAGACTAGTCCACTCCTAAACATTTGAGTGTCCCACTTATGAGTAAATGATTATATTTTCATCATTATGAAGATATATCAGATTAAAATTCATTAAATCCTAATAAATATTTGTTGTTTCATAGTTATGACTAATCAATAATTAATCAATGTTACAAATTTCCATTACACTCCTCCCTTTTGATCATTCTTTGATCACTTATAATTGATTACATGTAAATAGTAAAATATAAGCCCTTATAACTAACATCAAGTGTGTAAATTCACTAAGATTCAGAACACACATACAGAAACATTTGCATACAAGTAACCAAATATCAAAAATCAATTAAACTCATGTTTTGATTAAATGAAAATCTCAATGTGATGTTCAGACAAGAAGGAGCTTACTTTTCTTACCTTCGGGTTGCATTATCTCGTAACACGGACAATGACCTGCTTTAAACCCTTTATATACAGTGCTAGACTTTACTCTTCTTCACCTGAAATGCTATTAGTATAAGTTTTCAACATGTCGTCAGTTTCACAATTTTTTTACCGGGAAAACTCACATTACTCTTGTTTCCACTCCAGACATTATACATTACCATTTGGTGGGCCACAGATGATTTCATGATTGAATTCACAGCTCTCTTAATCATACTCATTACACATGGCCACATACACAGCAATAATAGAAACATAGCTAGTGCTGAGAGAACAATCAATCTAATGTTTTCAATTCAGCTTTCTGCCACAAACCCTTAAGCCAGTTCCATCTCCATACATCATCAGCAGTAATCTCCAAGTCGATATTGCAGCCCAGTCCATCTCAGTCCTCGCAATTCCTCCTTGATACCTTCCACTATTACCTTGGTGGTATTCCTGAAACTTATCAGTTCATACCTAGTGATCTCCACTTCTATCTGCAGCAGACTCACTCCAAGAGCCGGAATCATAGCATGGAAGAATTTCTCTGCTCCATTCCACAGTCTGTTTGCTATTCTCCTCTGGTAGCAGCAATGCAGAATTAGGGTAAACAAATGTCTGGCGTTCCACCACAATGTGTTCGTTCCAAGAAGCCCCTGTTCCTCTATGGTGATGGGTAGAATCTGTTTCCTTGCTGTCATCCGATGGCCTGCACTGACCATAGATCACTCGCATACAGTGATGTTGCTGCGTGTTCAGCTCCCTTACAACACTGTATGTTTGTTCACCTTAGTCAGTCAGACGTCCCCCTTGGCACGGGGCAGCTGGTCAATCACTTCACTGCTGCATGCCGCCTTTTGGTGGCGCTGGAACCTTCCTGCAGTGACTCGCATGTACCCACGTAGCTCTCTCTGCCACCTTGACCACAGTGTGTGTTCTCAGCAAGACCTGGAACGGGCCGTTCCACCTCCTAGATTTCCAATGTTTCCTTCTGAAATCCTTGATTACCACGAAGTCGCCAGGCCTAATGTCATGCAAGACTCCTTCAGCTGGCTTGGGCAGTGTGTCCTTGACCTGCTGAGATATCTGAGAAAGAACAAGACACAAATTTCGACAGTAATTTAGCATGTCATCTTCACACAAGGCTGTAGAGGGCAGTGGTCATAGTTCTGGTCCTACTCCAATGGAAGTTGGCCTGCCAAACAAAATCTCAAAAGGACTTAAGTTGGTTAGTTCTTTTTCTCATTCTCATATACATTAACACAATGGGAAGTGCTTTCACCCAAGACAAACCCGTTTGTTCACAACACTTTGTTAATTTTGTTTTGTAAAGAAGCATTAGGTCTCTCTGCACTATCTGCTGATTTCCGGATGGTAGGATGTATGTTTACGCATGTCAATACCCGAAAATTGTCCTACCTGAGTAATTGCTTGATTTGCAAAAGGTGTACTATTGTCACTGCTGATCTTCCTTGATATTCCCCATTGGGGAATAATTTCTCGCAAAAGTGCTTTTGCAACAGCACCAGCATTTTGTTTGGATGTGGAGAAAGCTTCCACCCATTTTGAAAACATGTCAATCATAAGACAAAATTTCTTGCCCTCACAGGGTGTCAATTCAATGAAATCGAACATTATGTGATCAAATGGTTGGTTTGGAGGTGAATGTGCTACTTGAGGCATTTTTTTCCTCTGCCCACATTGTTTGTGGCACAAATCATGCATTTTTGACAATACTTGTCCGTGAAGAAAGGGAATCCCTGAATCAATACTGATTTAGTAAATCAAACATGCCTCGCGTGATCTATAGGCCATGTACTAGTTTTGCATAGTGTGAGAAGAAATGTTTTGACAAACACGGTTTGTCTTCAGTGCTCAGCCACATGTTGTTTTTCAGTTTGCACTCGGCCTTCACCCATTGTCTCTTCTCCTAGGTTGTTGCAAAAGTTTGTTAAAGCTGTGAGAGAACCAGAGAAGTGTGTCAAAGAGTCATTGTTAATTGTTCCACATGTTAGAGAAGGTTCTGTTCTCATAGCTGCATCCTTCGCTGCTGTATCAGCTCGTTTGTTACCTAAAGACACAAAATCTTCACTTTTAGAATGTGAAACACACTTGCAGATAGCAAGCTTCCCCCCCTGATCCTGTAACAGAACAGAAGTCGTAAACCCATTTGGTGGGGGTGAGGCCAGGAGTCCAAGTCAAAGTCCACTTTGGCACACTGCAGTTCTCTAAAAGGATAGAGAGAAGAAGAATTTTGAGCAGTATGATCTGTTCTTTTATCTACACATGCCACAGAATCTGTTTTCTTTTTGTCCCTGAATGGCAGTTCTTTTGATGCTTGCCGTTTTTCCTATTTTTCAAAGACTTTTTGTTTGTTTTTCAGCTTTTTCTTATCTCTCAACTTATTTTCACTTTTTTTTTTTTTTTTTTGTTCCAGACTCTCTTTTTCTCTGTTCAGAGCCTTTACGCTAAATGTACCCCTTTTTGGAAAATCATGATTCTCAACCCATTCAGGTATCACTTCCATAATTATTTTCCCATATTTCATTTTCATACCATGGTAAATTGGACTGTCCAAATCATCTAGATAGATTTTAGGTTTGGCATTTCTGGACCCCATTTTCACAACCCAAGACTTTACCTGGAACGCGTTCTCTTTCCCTCACACTCGGTCGTCACCGCCGTGTGGCTTCGCACTCGCTCGCACGAAGTCTTATCACCCCTGCCTTGCTTCCTCGCAAGACGGCCCTGCTTACTCGCAGACCTCTTTTTCACTTACCCGTGAAAAAACAAATGGGTGGCTTGGCCTTGCTTTCATAAAGTCCAGAAATATCAATCCTTAAATGTTTCTAATACGAATTTTCCTTTTAAAATTTTACATGAGTCATTTGCTTTCAAGTGACTTGGAATTTCAAAATCAGTCTCACCGTTTCTTTGCAGGCTTTATTAGGTTCGTCGAGACCCCAGCGATGAAAGTCCTGGGCCCTCAGCTCCCTCGTCCCTGAAGCAAAGGGGGTTAGGGCTAAATCTTTTGGATTTAGGGTGATCAGCCAAGCTGACGGTCTCAGGTCCGAGATGAATTCACTCGCGGGGTCCCATCTGGGGTGCCAAAGTATTGTTGTGGATTTTTGTGAGCCAAACAAAGAGAAATATACTTGTGAAGACTGAAATGAAAGAACAAACAGAGTTTTGTCATTGTCTTGCTTTTAATTCTCTGCAGAGAAGAATGATCTGGTTTACCCACAGCTGGCTGTGAACAAAGAGATACCAAACAAGCTCACTTTTTATATTCAAAAGTATACATTTCAAGGTAACAGCTGACCAATCAATGACCAGTTTGCTCATCACCCCATCATTCCGCTTATATCTGGTTTTGCCCAGACTAGTCCACTCCTAAACATTTGAGTGTCCCACTTATGAGTAAATGATTATATTTTCATCATTATAAAGATATATCAGATTAAAATTCATTAAATCCTAATAAATATTTGTTGTTTCATAGTTATGACTAATCAATAATTAATCAATGTTACAAATTTCCATTACACTAACATGTTGTATGTTATTGTTCTTTGAATAATTAATTAAAATAAACCCGCGCTGAAATGCAGTTTAAAATTCAAATATTGCCACATTTAGAAACGACAGGTTTTCCGGCAGGAAAATTGACCGCTCATTGGCTCTCGCCTGCCTTCGTCACAGATTACGTCATGCCGTGTTTCTGGTGAGCTGTGTTTGAATCTGGTTTGAATGATGCGCGGGCGCCTTCACGGAGCGGTCAGGATAATAATCTGGATAATATTTTAGCGATTAACAATTTAAATTCTGCTCTTCACCTCAAACAAACCTGCTGTATTCCGTCAGAAAGGACTGCGGCTGCAAACGCGTCTCATTTGGATTACTTTTTGGTACAGCTGTTGACATTTTTGCAGTAAATAAATGATTGTGATTTGCGCTTTCTGTCTTTCATGTTTCTCTTTATTACTGTACAGAGAGAGAGTTATGGTTAACGTTAGATTTAGAGCTAGGAGTGGGATCAGTGACTATAAAAATATTTTTTATGCTATATTGTTACTAAAATGGTAATTTCCTTGCATATTTTGGTCAGTTACGTTTTATATCCTTTTATACTGCTATAAAATGGGCAGGTTAAGGTTTGGAGGTAGGTTAAGGGGGCTTTAAATCTAAATCGCTTATTAATAAAATGATAAAGTCATTGATACGAATATCTTAATGAAATAAAAGATACGTAAGTATTTAACGTTTTTTAGCTAAAAAATACATAGCTGTTTGTACGTTTTAAACGTTGAAATACGTCTAAATTGTACGTTTTTGCATCGATAAATACGTACAAAAATGTACGTTTCGCATCTCTAAACGTTACGTAAAAATACCTGCGTATAAACAACGAGACCAGGCTGGCAAAACAGATACAGTTTATAGAGACATTGTTTATAATGTGAAAACTATTCTTAACTGCTTTTTTGTGTTTCAAAAAATGTCAAATGTCTGATTTTGGTGCAGCATTTACTGTAAATTATAAAAACTAAACGAGAGCATTTTAAGAATCAGTGATCAGTATCTGCCTCAAATGTCCTGATTGAATATTGTTAATTTATATAATTATTCATTGTTCATGTCAGTCCACAGTGTATTTCCTAATTAACAGAAAACTTCTGAATTTAAAACTACTAGTGAAACTAACTTTTAATAACCTTAATGTTAGTTGTTCATCATTAGTTGTCTCCCGTCTACACTGGACCCACTCCAGTTTGCATACCGGACCAATAGGAGCACAGAGGATGCAGTCTCCATAGCATTGCACTCTGTACTCACACACTTGGACAATAAGAACACTCATGCACGTATACTGTTTGTCGACTTCAGCTCGGCATTCAACACCGTCATCCCCTCCAAGCTAATCACTAAACTTGGAGATCTGGGCATTAACACCTCACTCTGCAATTGGATTATGGACTTTCTGACCAACAGACCTCAGCATGTTAGGTCAGGCCTCACTTGCTCTACCACCATCATGCTCAACACTGGCGTACCACAAGGCTGTGTGCTGAGCTCTTTCCTCTACTCCCTCTTCACCCACGACTGCAGAGCTTTGAATGGATCAAACACCATCATCAAGTTTGCAGACGATACTACGGTGATCGGTCTCATCAGCAACAACGATGAGACTGCCTACAGGGAGGAGGTCCAGCACTTGGCCACATGGTGCACAGAAAATAACCTGCTCCTTAACACCACCAAAACTAAGGAACTGATTATAGACTTCAGGAAGGAGAGAGGAAGCACACATGATCCCATCCAGATTAACGGGATGGCTGTTGAGCGTGTCTCCTGCTTCAAGTTCCTGGGGACCCACATCTCAGAAGACCTGTCCTGGACCACCAACACCTCCAGCCTGGTCAAGAAGGCCCATCAGCGACTCTTCTTCTTGAGGACACTGAAGAAAAATCAGATGTCCTCAACCATCCTGGTGAACTTTTACCGCTGCACAATAGAGAGCATACTAACCAACTGTGTCACAGTCTGGTATGGAAGCTGCTCTGTTGCGGAGCAAAAAGCACTGCAGCGGGTGGTGAAAACTGCCCAACGCATCACTGGGACTCCACTCCCTGCCATCAAAGACTTGCAGAGGAAAAACTGCCTGCGTCGTGCACGCAGTATTCTTAAGGACTCCTCTCACCCCGCCCACAGACTGTTTTCTCTCCTGCCTTCCGGCAGGCGCTTCAGGAGCCTCCGGACTAGAACCAGCAGACTGAGGAACAGCTTCTTTCCTAGAACTGTCTCCTTACTGAACTCTGCCCCTCATTGATTCCACTGCATCTCCTTCACACCTTCACTTCCCTCATCCTCCTCATACCTCTTTAATCAACCATAACCTTTGTATTTGCACTATTAACTTGTATTTGCACTACATGATCACTCATATGCACTAAGGGACTTTAAAACCACTATTCTAATGCTCATTTGCACTACCTGTCTGTCTTCACTCTCAATCATTGTATAATTGCAGCATATATTATACTGCAATTCACTACTCAATCCACTGCACTGATACCTCGGATGAACATCTGATCAAAATTTCACCTGCAGTATTTAATATTCTATTCAGTATTTAATATACACTGCACTTCATTGCACATTTTACTACATTGTAAATATCCCATCTGTAAATATCCCATCTGTAATTCCTGCCTATAGTACATAACCATCTGTATATTATGTTCATAGTATGTATCCATCTGTAATTATTACCATAGAATGCTTTATCTACATTTAAATTATTTAACTTATATCCTGCACTTTACTTCTTATTGCACTTCTGGTTAGACCTAAACTGCATTTCGTTGCATTGTACTTGTACATGTGTAATGACAATAAAGTTGAATCTAATCTAATCTAATCTAATTAGTTCATGTTAATTAATGTAATTAATGTTATCAAGTGAAACCTCATAACTTTGATAAATAGCTCACATCTTAATGGGTAATTTTGCTGATTTTCAACCTTTGCATACTGTGGCGAGGCAAAGGATCACACGACAAGGGGGTATGCAGTTTATCCCCGGAGGGTGAATTTATTGATAATAAAGGTGCTCGTGGAGATGAAGACTGCGTGCTCGGTGCTCCCCTGTGATGCTCCTTCCTCGTGGCAGTGTGATCCGTGCTGTGCTCTGTCTGGCGGTGCTGATCGGTCACGTGCTGCTTTCTGTAGGAAGAGTGAAGGTAAAGTCATTAGCCGTGTCTTCGGAGACGTCTCTCACCAAACTAGTGTTGGCGGCGGCTTATATGGCCGCCGCTTGATTACTCGCCAGCCGTGACCGATCAGGTGTGGGAGGGGCGTGGTTGGTGCTCCTCGTCGGTTACCAGGGCGACGCTGATGAGGACTCGGGCCATGTGTCACACTCCCCCTCCCTAAGCCTCGAGCTGGTACTCGGTGTAGTGGGGATCTTGGGGTGGAGGGAGGAGCGTGCCCTGACAGACCCGCGAAAGCTGACCAGATCCGGGAGAGACCGTCGGCGTTGGCGTTGGCCGTCCCCGCCCGATGTTGCACCGTGAAGTGGAAGTCCTGGAGCGCCAGGAACCAGCGTGTTACCCGGGCATTGGTGTCCTTCGCCCGGGCCATCCACTGTAGGGGTGCATGGTCAGTTATTAATGTAAATTTTCGACCCAACAGATAATACCTGAGCTCCAGGACTGCCCACTTCACTGCCAACGCCTCTCGCTCAACGGTCGCGTATCGCCGTTCGGCGGAGGTCAGCTTCCGGCTGATGAAGATCACCGGGTGTTCCTCACCGTCCTGTATTTGGGACAGGACGGCTCCCAACCCGGTATCCGACGCGTCTGTCTGCAGCAGGAAGGGGCAGTTGAAGTCTGGGGCCCGTAGTACTGGCTCTGAGGTCAGGGCCGCCTTGATCGCCCGGAAGGCCTCCTCTTCGGTCGGGCCCCAGGGTGTCCTCTCCGGTTGCCCCTTCCTGGTCAGGTCTGTCAGGGGGGCTGCTAAGGAGGAGAAGTTGGGGATAAAACAGCGATAATAACCCGCCAACCCCAAAAACGCTCGTACCTGGGTCTTGGTCGAGGGCCGTGGCGCGGAGAGGATCGCTGCCACCTTCTTCTCCTGAGGTCGAAGGAGGCCACGGCCGACTTGGTACCCCAGGTACTTGGCCTCCGAGAGCGCTAGATGGCACTTCTTGGGGTTGGCGGTCAGTCCAGCCCGCCGGAGCTCCAAGAGCACCCTCCGCAACCTGTCCAGGTGGTCCTCCCACCGCTCGGAGTGGACGACTACATCGTCCAGATACGGCGCAGCGTAGGCCTGATGGGGGCGGAGCAGGACGTCCATCATCCGCTGGAACGTAGCTGGGGCCCCGTGTAGGCCGAAGGGGAGGGTCCGGTACTGCCAGTGACCTGATGGCGTGGAGAAGGCCGTCTTCGGTTTAGCTTCATCCGTCAGAGCGACTTGCCAATAACCTTTTGTAAGGTCCAGTGTGGAGATATACCGGGCCCTCCCCAGGCGATCTAGTAGCTCGTCTACACGGGGCATGGGGTAGCCGTCGAACTCCGAGATCTCATTTAGGCGGCGGAAGTCGTTGCAGAAGCGGAGGGTGCCATCTGGCTTTGGTACCATGACGATTGGGCTGGACCATGGGCTGTGAGATGGTTCAATTACCCCCAACTTCAGCATTTCCTGGATTTCCTCCTCAATAGCCTGGCGCCGAGCCTCAGGAACGCGGTAGGGCCGCTGCCTGACGATGACTCCAGGTGGCGTGCGGATATCGTGCGTGATCACGTTGGTCCGCCCGGGCAAGATGGAGAACACATCCGAGAACTGCCCGACCAGATGTTGCAACTCCGTCTTCTGGGCAGCCGACAGATGGGGGTTGACGTCGACAACCACGGGGTCTCTGGTGGTCAGGGCCGAGAGATTGCTCCTGGTCCCGATCCAGCGCTTGAGGAGGTTAATATGGTAGATCTGGTCCTCCTTTCTTCGTCCGGGTTGCCGGACACGGTAGGTGACAGGGCCGATCTTCTCCGTAACTGTGTACGGGCCCTGCCAGGAGGCCAGAAACTTGCAGGCGGAGGTGGGAACCAGGACCATCACGTGATCTCCCGGCTGGAACTCCCGTGGTTGGGCCGCCCAATTGAAGTGTTTCTGTTGGGCTTGCTGGGCCTTCACTAGGTGTTCCCGGACCAACGGCATCACTCTGTCGATCCTCTCCCGCATCTCCCGGACGTGCTCAACTGTGGAGCGCATTGGGGCCGGCTGCTGCTCCCAGGCCTCTCTCGCGACATCGAGAAGTCCCCGGGGTTGCCGGCCGAAAAGAAGTTCAAACGGGGTGAACCCCGTTGAGGCCTGTGGGACTTCTCGGATGCCGAAGAGGACATAGGGCAGCATCCGGTCCCAATCTCGCCGATCTTCAGCGGCGACCCTCCTAAGCATTTGCTTGAGGGTCTGATTGAAGCGCTCCACGAGCCCGTCCGTCTGCGGGTGGTAGATGGAGGTGCGGAGCTGCTTTACCTTGAGGAGCCGACAGAGTTCCGCCATCAGCCGGGACATGAAGGGGGTCCCTTGGTCGGTCAGTATCTCTGCTGGGATGCCGACTCGGCTGGCTAGGAGGAACAGCTCCTGGGCGATCGCCTTCGAGGTGGCCTTCCGAAGGGGGATCGCCTCGGGGTACCGGGTGGCGTAGTCGACGATCACCAGGATGTGTTCGTGACCACGGGCGGACTTAGGCAGCGGCCCGACCAGATCCATCCCTATCCGCTCAAAGGGTACCTCGATGATAGGCAGCGGAATTAGTGGGCTGGGGGGAGGTGTCCGAGGAGACGTCCGCTGGCACGTGGGGCAGGCCTGGCAGAAGCGCCGAACATCTCCTTCCAGGCCAGGCCAGTGGAACCGATCCCGGATGCGTTGGGTGGTATTTTGCGCTCCTAGGTGCCCCGCCATAGGATGAGCGTGGGCTAGCTCCATCACGGTCTCGGTCTTGCTCCTCGGGACCACCAATAATTTCTTCTCCTCCCCCCTTCGCTGCGCGACACAGTATAACAGGCCATTTCGCACAATGAAGTGTGGGACCGGGTGTGGACCAGGAATGACCGTCTGGTTTTCCACCACCCTCACTTGAGCCCAGGCATTCTTCAGCCGGTCATCCTCGTGCTGGGCCTTCGCAAATGTTCCCCCTCCCGTCACCTGCTGGAAGACATCAAAGTAGAGGTTAGTATTTTGGGAGGGGGACTCACCGCTTTGAGGATGGGCGGAGGCCATCAGCACGTGACGCCGGCCAGTCTTCTTTGGCCTGGGCCGTCTTCGGCGGCCCCTGGCGGCGCTGACGGGCTGGCTTGCAGCGGCGAGTAGGCGGTCCAGCCCTGGCCAGTCCCTCCCGAGCAGTACTGGAACGGGCAGATCCTTCACCACGCCGACCTCCACAGCCCAGGCACCGGGGCTGGCCGAGATGGTGACACGGCGAGCGGGCACCTGGAATGTGTCTCCATGCACGCAGGTAATCGGTAGACGTGCTTTAGAATCTGCTCGTGGGGAAAGGACAGCCGGATGGACGAGGCTGACCGCACTACCCGTGTCCAGGAGGGCTTGAAACGGATGGCCGTTTATCTTCACCTCCGTCTCCAGAGCCCCACTGGGCGGCTCGCGGTGGACAGCACAGCCCGCCAGCCAGGCGCGGTTCGGCGGTCGCGGGGCCTCAGTGGGCATTGGCTCATCCTGCACGCCGGGGGCGGGTTGGGCTGCGGCCGCACGGAGAGCAGCGAGCTCGCGGTCAGCTTCTCCTTGGCGGGTGGCGATGTGCTCCACGATTTGTTGCTGGCGAATGCTGACCTCGGTGAGGCATTTGAGCAGCTCTTCCATCGTTGGGGGAGGAGCGGCCGCCTGCACAGGGACAGCAAACAAAAAGGAAAAAAAAGGCGGGAAAAAGAACAAAGGGCTGAGGTTAGTCAAAAAAAATTGGGGTTTGTCGGTGATCCTCTGCTTAATCTGCCCGCATTCTCCACCAGTGTGGCGAGGCAAAGGATCACACGACAAGGGGGTATGCAGTTTATCCCCGGAGGGTGAATTTATTGATAATAAAGGTGCTCGTGGAGATGAAGACTGCGTGCTCGGCGCTCCCCTGTGATGCTCCTTCCTCGTGGCAGTGTGATCCGTGCTGTGCTCTGTCTGGCGGTGCTGATCGGTCACGTGCTGCTTTCTGTAGGAAGAGTGAAGGTAAAGTCATTAGCCGTGTCTTCGGAGACGTCTCTCACCAAACTAGTGTTGGCGGCGGCTTATATGGCCGGCGCTTGATTACTCGCCAGCCGTGACCGATCAGGTGTGGGAGGGGCGTGGTTGGTGCTCCTCGTCGGTTACCAGGGCGACGCTGATGAGGACTCGGGCCATGTGTCACAATACCTTTATAACTTTTGTGTAGTTTGTAGTATATTTAAATGAACAATGTGTCGTCTTTCTCCATGTTACCTGCACACAGATATCACCATTTATTTGTCAGCAAAAGTCTGCTGGAAGATGCAAAACACATTAGTAAGATCATCATAGATCTGATTCATTGTCTTTTCTCTTTCTGTCTTCAGTCTGAGTTATTGCAGAATGACAGAGAAACAGTGTCTCATCCTGACTTCAGCTCTGAAATCAAACCCATCACACCTGAGAGAACTGGACCTGAACTATAATGAACTAGGAGACTCTGGAGTGAAAAACCTCAGTGATCTACTGATGAACCCACAATTCAAGCTGGAGAAACTACAGTTAGTATCATTTAAGGGAAATGTCTATTATTTAGTATATTTGTATAGTTAGAAATGATAAACTACACACTAAAATAGCTTAAATGATTTGATTTGATTTATTGAATGATTTTCTTCCATTACAAATGTGAAAGTAGACATTTAATTTAGTTAATTTGACTGTTGTTTCTATATTGATTCTACATATTAATTTCCATTGGTAAATTCACTTATTTGTTGACTGAGAGTGTGTTCAGACTTGGATTGTAACTCGTTTCCTCAAATACTCCTCTCTTGGTTTGTTCATTAACCCTTTAAACCCGAGGCACCTCTCGAACGAAAGAAATCATAATCACTAAGCAACCCCTGATGCAAAAACACAAAATGGGTATCATTTTAAAGCTTAGAATCTCAGGTTTTTAAAGAATGTAATTATTTTTATCAGCTCCTAATGAGCGCTGAGCAGTCCCTCTAAACCGGAGTGTACCGGTAAAATATTAGTAATCATATTTCTCAAAACACTGCCTTGATCAACAAACACTGGATATCAAAAAAATAAATAAATAAATAAATAATGATTGAAAGCTTAGAGTCTGAGCTTTATAATGCATGCAGACACTGATTAACTCCAAAGTAGTGCAGAGTTATTTGCTGATGAATGACAAAAATACAAAGATTTACTAAATATGTTTTTGTGCCATGTACTGTGATATGTCAGAAACAACAGCTCAGATCAGCATGTGTCATTATCATTGGAAAGGTATCATCGAGTAGAAAACAAGGATTATATTATAATTGTTTGGGGCTTTGGATAAACTGGAGTGAGTTTTTGTACAAGAAGTCACCCCCAGACCCATATGAAAATAATATATTGATCTCACCTTTTTGCTTGTAACTTTGTAAAACATGCTCCGATAGTGAAAACATCTGCAGCATTATTTAGAGCAGATTCATCTGAATAAAAACAAGCCTCATTATAATCAGTTATTTATATCTGAAGAAATTCATCATGCATTTATATCATAAAACTGCACAGGCGGCATGTAGATCAGCAAAAATATCTAAGGTAGCTGTCATTGTGGCGATTTCACTCATAACTTCATGAAACATGCGTTTATCATAGAAAATAACACAACATTGTTTTCAGAATATTCTCCCAATTAAAAAGAGCCCAAATTGATCATGATTCATTTATGAGATCTAAAGATATTCCTAATGATGTTATCACACACATGAAACCATTAAATTAAGAGAAATATAGGTTACATTTTCATTCATAACTTCATGAAACATGCTCTGATCGTGGAAAATGGCCATCATTATTTACAGCAGATTCTCACGATTGAAATCCAAAATCAAAACAGTCTATTGCTTCTTTGGTGTGTAAATAATAACTAGACTCATGAATTTGAGAAATCAGTTGGAAAGCTCTATTGAACTCTTGGCAAGCAGAATGTAAAACCTAGATGTGTTCTGTCTATTTTATCTTTCATGTAACTCTTTTAAATAGTTGGGTATCATTTTTAATCTTAGAAATTCAGCTTTCACATGCATCCAACCATTTTGATCAACTCCTAGCCATAATAATAATCATCTTTTTCAAAATCACTGCATTGATCAACACAAAATATGTGTCATTTGAAAGACTGGAGTCTGACCTTTACAATGCATGTAGATACTTTGATTAAATCTCACATAGTGCTGAGTTATTTTTTAGTGCATGTTCTCTAATATGTCAGAAACATCATACAGCTCAGATAGTCATGAGTCATATGTCATCTGAAAGGTCTCATCGAGTAGAATAAAACAAGTAAAATGATTTGACTAAATTTAAGTGAGACATTACTTCAAATGTAAAACTGTAAATGGCTAAGAGAAGGGCTGCCTTGGTTCTAAATGCTGTAACCTTTGACTACTTCATGATATCTCCACAAAATTAATACACATACAGCACAAATGTTGAGAACATCACAGAAAAAAAATTTTCTCCTACCTTATTATTTTCATGTGATATTGAACGTCAAAAAAGAAGGATATGAAAAAATTCCCTTGGCCACACACATTTTTCTTACATTTTTTCATCCATTTATCAACACGAGAATATTTAAATGCAAAGATTTTTCCCCCTAAATATATAGAAAGATTTCTATCAAACATTTCAGCTCTCTTTGCTACTGTTACGAGCGCGGTCTCTGTGGTGCCCTCCAACCCCCGCCAGCGGGAGACCTCTCCTGAATATTAGCCTTCTCACTCCATTTCCCATAAGCCCCGTACCTGGCAGCGTTCCGCTTCCGGGTCGCTCACCCCTGGCGGCCATTTTCCTCCCCTTTATAACGGCCGCCATTACGCACGCCGGACGCGAAGTTTTGATTTGCCTCGGCGTCAACTCTAAGCGTTTTTTCACTACTGCTGGATTACCTTTGGATATCGACTCGGACTGCTCCTCTCGTGTGACCGTTCTCTGCCTACCCTTGCGACCCCTTGCTTCGTTATTGGATTTACTCCGGATTGCTAGTGCCCCCGACCCCCTTTGCCTGGACTCTGACCATTCGCTGTCTTGCCTACGTCACACCAGTCTGTTGTTGTCGACCCTTTGCCAGTCATTACTTTGAGTTTGTTGTTTGCTATAATAAACCGTTTGCTTATGGATCAACTGCCTCCTGTCTCATCATCACAGCTACAGTCTTGAGTTATGAGTCATTATTTATGTGTATGTCACTCAGAAAAAACATCAGCTCTACTGAGACAAAAATGCCCTCAGGGCTTAAAGGTTCATATATTAGAAGTGTCCATGATTTTGCTGGTGTTTTAGTGAATATTTGGCATTTACTCATGATCATCATAGATCTGATTCATTGTCTTTTCTCTTTCTGTCTTCAGTCTGCGTAATTGCAGTATTACAGAGAAACAGTGTCTCATCCTGACTTCAGCTCTGAAATCAAACCCATCACACCTGAGAGAACTGAACCTGAACTATAATGAACTAGGAGACTCTGGAGTGAAAAACCTCGGTGATCTACTGATGAACCCACAATTCAAGCTGGAGAAACTACAGTTAGTATCATTTAAGAGAAATGTCTATTATTTAGTATATTTGTATAGTTAGAAATGGTAAACTACACTCTAAAATAGATTTTATTTTATTAGAACAGAATTTATTAGATATTTATTTTTTATTTTATTGCTTTAATGATTGTCTTCAATTTAAAATGTGAAAATAGACATTTAATTGAGTTAATTTTACTATTGTTTCTGTATTGATTCTACGGTAACACTTTCTATGAAGCCCATATTTATAATACATTATAAGGGTTTTCTTAAGGCATTATAATGAATGCATAATGCATTATAAAAAACCTTATAATATGTTATATTATATTATGAATATTTATAAGAACAGTTTTAATGTATTGTAATACTTGTAGTGGCACACCTTTCGTGTACATCCTTATGTACCACCTTTTGCAGCTAGTCTAACAACCAGTATTTGAAAAAACACAAGTAAGACCGAATCTTCTTTTAAAAGGGTTTACTGAAGAAATGCAAAACAAAATACAAAGGTATAATAGGCCTCGATATAGCTCGGTCAAAAAACTGTGTTGCTTCCAATGTCTATAGCTGCAATCTGACCTAAACGTACAAACTAATGACATCATGACGTATTACTGCCGGAGGCCATAAAATACCAAAAATAAAAGAAAAAGTTCTTTAAATTGTATTAATTATTAAATTATGCATTTTAGATAATACAATCATTATGAATTCTTATTACATTTCAATATCAATTTTCACTATGTTTTAACCTTTTTAACCTTTTTACCTAAATTGTCATCACAAACGAATTACACATAACTGGCTCTTACATTACCCGGCCCCTAATTGTTAGGCTGGAGGACTAACCAATTACAAACTTAAAACATTAAGAGCCAAACAACTTAAACTTCAAATGAGTGTAAAGTTCAACTTGTCTTCCTTTGTTATTCTTCCAGCGTTGCTTCTTTCAACAGACACAGTTTATTTACAGGTCTTTCCAAAATGCTGGTCCTGGTCTTCAATTTCACTCTCCGCACCGTTCCATTGGAATCTGGCAATGTTTCAACTATTTTTCCCATTACCCAAGAGTTGCAGGGAGAAGAACTGTCCACTAACAGCACCACATCTCCCATCATGAAGTTTCTTCTGGGTTTCGGCCATTTCTGATGCTCCTGAAGAAGTGGAAGATATTCTCGCGTCCATCTGGTCCAGAATAAATCTGCAAGATACTGGACTTGCTTCCATCTTCTTCTTGCGTATGTGTCATCCTTGCAGAAGATGCCTGGGGGCATGATTGGCTGAGACTTCAGAAGCAATAAGTGGTTGGGAGTTAAAGGCTCAACGTCGTTTGCATCATCTTAGACACTTGTGAGTGGCCTGCCATTGATGATACTTTCAACTTCACACATTATTATCTGAAGACAGTCATCATTCACCACTTGTTCCTTCAACAGGGAATTAAGAATTCTTCGAGCAGTATGGATTTGCCTTTCCCAAATCCTGCCCTGGTGAGGAGCAGCTGGACTGTTGAATATCCATTTTATTCCCTTTGGCTGCAAAGTTTTTTCTATCTTGTAATTGTCCAACTGTTGGATGGCTTCCCTTAATTCTCTTTCAGCTGCCACAAAATTTGTACCATTGTCGGACCTCATGATGGTGACTTGACCTCTCCTACATATAAAACGGCGAATTGCGTTGATGCAGGAGTCTGTGTCGAGGCTGTCGGCAACTTCGATGTGCACAGCTCGGAGAGTTAGGCATGTGATCATTACCCCATATCTTTTAGTGGTACCCGGCCCCGTTTCACCTCAAACGGACCGAAGTAATCGACGCCGGTGTTAGTGAAGGGAGGTTGGTGTGGGAGGAGGCGATCTTCAGGTAAGTTTGCCATCTTTTGCTCACCAACCTTTCCAGACATCCTACGGCACACTGTGCATTTATTGATAATCTTTCTGATTGCGGAATTGGCTTGTGGAATCCAATATCTGCATCTCAGTTGTGCCAACACATAGTTGCGTCCACAATGGCCGGTTCTTTGATGTATGTCCCTCAAGATCAAGGTGGCAACTTTGCTGTGTTTGGAAATAATTGCTGGATGTTTAGCATTTTCCGGCATAGCGGATTTGTTAAGTCTTCCACCAACCCTTAACGTGCCGTCGTAAAACATTGGGTCTAATTTGGACAGCGCACTACCGCGAATGAGCTGCTTGCCCTCCTGCAGTACCTTGATTTCCTCTCCAAAATGCTGTCTTTGGCTGAACTGTACTATTTCTAATTCAGCAGTGTCCAGATCATCCAAGGTAAGTGATTCTTTTACTTCAGCAGGTTTTAGTTTCTTTATGTGTTGCTTTAACTTTAATCTTTGCTTTTCAGGGTCTTTTTCAGCTTGCTTGATTTTTAATGCCTCTTTTCTTTCCTTTTTCTGTTTCCGCAGATAACCCTTTACCTTTCCAATCCAAGCCACTGCTCGTTTAAGCTTACTCCAATCCGAATAATAGTTGATCAGCTGGTTCATTGGTTCTACCTTTTCTTCAACCTTGACTGTGTTAGCAACAACTGTATTCTTGACCTCTGGGTCATTGCCAAGACTTTCCTTCCTTCGCACAGGCTGTTCCGGCCAATCCTTTTCATGCAACAGAAAGTCTGGTCCACTTATCCATGTTCCCCCTTGCGTTAAGCTTTTCGCCTTCAGGCCTCTGCTGGTTTGATCTGCAGGGTTTTCGTTTGTTCTGACATATTTCCATTGGGATGACTTGGTTTCTTCTCGGATCAAGGAAATTCTGTTCGCAACAAACGTCTTGAAACGAGCAGTTGCACTGTCAATGTATCTGAGCACCGTAGTGCTGTCTGTCCAAAAGACAGATTGTTGCAATGGAATCTGAATCTCTTGCTTCAACATCTTGTCAACTTTTACAGCGACAACTGCTGCGGTCAACTCGAGTCTAGGGATCGTGACTCTTTTGAGTGGAGCCACTCTTGACTTCCCCATAAGGAAAGCGCAGTGTTTCTCACCCCGTTCATTCTCTAACAGTAGATAAGACACGATGCCGTATGCATACTCTGAGGCATCTGCAAAATGATGTAACTGCGCTGCAATAGTGCATCCAAACATGGTGGGTTTAAGACATCTACTCACATGAAAGTTGGAAAGGTGAGTAACATCTTTCATCCATCTTCCCACTCCTCTGCATGCTTTCCACCAATGTTCTCATCCCAACCACGCTGCTCTTTGCAGAGATCTTTCAATATAAGTTTTGCATGCAAGATAACTGGGGCCAGAAAGCCGAGCGGGTCGTAAATGGAATTGACAATCGATAAAATCCCTCTTCTGGTCATTGGTCTATCTTGCAGCCTCATACTGTAGGTGAAAGTATCTTTTTCTGTGTCCCACTGCACACCGAGTGTCCTCTCTACTGGCAAAGTGTCGTGTTGTAAATCCAGGTCTTTCACTTCACTGGCTCTGTGCTCTTCAGGGATTGACAGTAACACCTTTCTGCTATTACTCGTCCACTTTGTTAAGGTGAACCCTCCACTGCTGCACAAAGCTCGAAGATCACTGACTAAGGTCACTGCAACAGATTCTGTAGCTACACTTCTCAGACATCTACATAAAAATTTCACAGTACTGTCTGAATAGCATCTGGAGATGCAACATCCTTGTGATCCTCTGCAGTTCTTCTTAGCGCATATGAGGCTACACTTGGAGAAGAAGTAGCTCTGAAGAGGTGCACTGTCATCCGGAACTCCTCCACTGGCTCATCCAATCTACCGTTGGGCCACCAAAGAAAACGGAGTAAGTCTGCATCATGTTCTGGCACTTTAACTTGGTAAAACATCGACTCAACGTCCGCCATTACTGCTACAGGCTCCTCACGAAATCTCAAAAGGACACCAACTAATGTGTTGGTCAGATCAGGCCCCTGGGTAACTCAATGAACGTAGTGTCTTCAAGCCCGCACACTTCTAGGTCTGATATCACAAAACTGTTCATTAGTTTTTGTTCCCCTGATTTATCTTGGTCCATGGTGCTAAGAAGTATTTTTGTGGGTTTTCCTTTAACATTCAATTTCCTTTGCAGGTCTTCCATGCAGAATGTTGCTGTGCTTCCCGGGTCCAGAAAAGCATATGTTTCTATATGCTTATTACTATTCTTTGATTTAACTTTTACTGGTACTATTGATAGCACACATTCAGCTTCTCCGGCTCCCGTAAGACCACATGACTCTTGTGTGATGGGAACTTCCACACATGACACTTCTTTACTTTGAGCACCATCCTTTTTTCTGATGAGACAGAACTTTCTTCCTTCACTTTGTGCAGAATGTCAGGGTGCTTCAATGCACATTCTTTGCACTCTAACCTTCGTTTGCAGAATTTGCTGAGGTGGCCAGGAACCAAGCATCCAAAACATAAGCTCTTTGATTTCAAGAATTCCACTCGTTTTTCATGTGGCTGACATTTGATTTTACTGAATGAAGCGAGAGTGTGAGACTGCTGGCAGTACAAACATGGTTTAGCAAAGGCATTCAATGGTTTAATTATGTTAGGAGGCTTGATAGGTATTTCTTGAGGCGCTTTACTTTCAGTAGCAACACTGATTGCAAAACTGCTTCCACGAACCTCTTTCCTTGCCGGCTGCTTTTCCTTTAGATTCATCTTTTCAGCTGTGTTTGGGCGGCTGTCTGAGATATTACCAAACAGAGGATCTATAGTTATCTTAGCCTGGCGGTCTATGAAGCTCACCTAATTTGTTATTATAGATTATAAGAGTATGATGATTTATAACACAATGAACACACTGCATCCACTTCAGTTACAATGGATTATATTTCTCATAGTTATGATGTATTATAAGTCTCATATCTCACCATTTTTCTTAAGCTACTTTACTTAAAGCCATCAATGACCACTTATAAGCAATGGTTTCAGGCACTTCTGAACAAAAAAACACAGAGATCAACCTCAAAACAGAATATTTTCCGTAAAATTTCAGCAGCCGGATAAACATTGATAATTGTGAACTGAGTATCCTTCATTTCAGGTAGAATTGGCCACTTAAGATAATTACAAAATGTATTTTTAAAACTTCATTATTAAAATGTTTTATTTTTAAAGGTGTATTGAAGTCTGAAAATAACTTACTTTTGAATACATTCCTTATTTCTTTGTTCTTACACTTTTTGTCCCCAATATGTATTCCTCAACAATGTCAAGATATGATACAGTCCACTATAAATGTAGATTTAATATGGGCTTCATAGAAAGTGTGACTCTAGTATCCTCAAATACTCGTCTCTTGGTTTGTTCATTCATATGTTAGAAGTGTCCATGATTTTGCTGGTGTTTTAGTTTGGCATTTACTCATGATCATCATAGATCTGATTCATTGTCTTTTCTCTTTCTGTCTTCAGTCTGTATTATTGCAGTATTACAGAGAAACAGTGTCTCATCCTGACTTCAGCTCTGAAATCAAACCCATCACACCTGAGAGAACTGGACCTGAGCTGGAATCAAGTAAAAAACACAGGAGTGAATCTCTTATGTGACGTACTGAAGGATTCACACTGTAAACTGGAGAAACTGAAGTCAGTAACATTCACATACAAGAATCAAAATGATTCATATCACTTCAAAACACTTTATACTCAATATCTCATGATGAGTCTGACTTCACATTATATTTGTGTCAGATTCTTCACCTTAATGATTTGTTTGTAAGATGATCTCTCTCCCTTTGTTTGTCTCTTTCTAGTCTTTATGACTGTGGCATTACAGATGTTTCTTCTTTAACTCAGTCTTTGACAAACACAAAAGCACTGCAGTTTCTAAAAGAGCTTAATCTGAGTGGTAATAAGATTGGAGACTCAAAGCAGCAGCTCATTGATGTACTACGAGACTCAAACTGTGAACTGAGGTGAGTAAACTTCACTTTGTGATATTAAAGAGATTCATTTTCCTCTGATACGTGGACAGATATATACTTTCAAACTGATCAAATGATCATCAAGCTTTATTTCAAAGGGTTTGTGTCAGAATGAAGTGTAAAGTTGATCAAATGTTGAACACAAAGGAGGAAAGAGAACAAAAGCACACTGTCAGAGCTTTATACAACAACAGCAATGGAAATCATGTTCTAAATGTATTAAATTTAAAACACAAATATTGATTTATAAATGTGTATTTAAAATCAGGTATAGTCAGTAATTAATCTGATGACAGGATTTTAATGTAATGTTTTACTCAAAGAAGACCTGTGATGGAAATATAGTAACTAATTTGTACTTTGTTCCACTGAACTCTGATTATCTTCTCTTCTGTTCCACCTTACACTGTAGATAGAGATTGACCACCAAAAGATGATAAATGCTGTATATCATAATTTGAAGCAGTAAACATCAGGTGAGGATCCACAGAAGAGCTTCACCTACTGTGTCTATGAGGAGGAAGAAGATATTTGTATAAACTCGTTCATAATGATTCAAATGTTTAAATGTTATTGTCAAGTGCAGCACTTAAATGTATCAAAAGATATAAAGCAAATCTACAATGTGAAATTTCCATGTTACATTTGTTATCTCATATTTTCAACACATTGTTATTGTATTTTGTTCTATATTAAGTTAGTTATGTGTGTGTCTGTTAATAATGTACAGATATCCAGTATATTGTCTTTGTTCTGTGGATGGAGTCTCTCCTTCATCAGTTCACATCAACTAAACATTTTCACCAGTTAACAGCATTTGTGTGTCTTTCACATGCCTTAAGTTTTTAAGTTATTTCAACTTATGATTTTACATTTTGGATTGCTATATTTCAGTTAATTTGACTTTACAATATTTGCTGTTTCAACTTAAGCTGAAAAAATGTAACATTAATTTTCTTGTTATGTTAATGTAAACTTTATTTTAAATGCTATAATATAAACAGATTTTTAATAATAAAAACAGTACACAACCTGCCTGTGCATGCTACACTGCAAAAAATGCTTATCTTACTTAGATATTTTGTCTTGTTTCAAAGCTGTCAAAACGAAGTGAGATTTTGCTTGGAAATCAATTATTTCAAACAGAACACAAGATTGTTTTGCTTAGTTCATTGGCAGATTATTTTGTTTGTTCTTAGCAAAAACTCACTTCATTTTGACTTCTTTTATCTAAAAACAAGACAATTTTTACTTGTCAAGAAAATCCTAGTTGTCAAGTAATTTTTTAAGTAAGAAAAGCATTTTTTTTGCAGTGTAATTTGTGAATGCCAGTATATGTGTGCACAACAAGGGCACAAAAGTAACAAAAAACTGCCCAGAAACTCATACCTAATGGGAAACTACGGAGCCCGGGAAGTCACCTGTAGGAGAAAAAAATAATAATCCGTGGCGACGGTTTTGCAATTCGTCCCCTCAGTTTATAAACCGTACTCACGAATTATTAAACTGTTCCCTCGGTTTAACAAATAGTGAACCACGGATTAATAAACCGTACCCATTAATTTCCAATTAGTGCGCTCAGATTTAGCAAACTGTACTTTTGGTTTTTCAATTCGTACCCATAAATTCACAATCCGTTCCCGCGGTTTGTAAACTGTACTCACGGATTCATAGCCGATAGAAGAACAGCAAGCTCCTGGCGAATCATATTGTATATTGTATCCCTTGTTTGTCCTGAACAGTTCATCTGCCAGTTAATTTGTCCTGTTGCTGGAAAACCAAAAAATGTGCAGGAGCTGGAGAATTTTCCTGAAGAACAGCAGGCAGCTGAACTGCTCAGGACAAACAAACGACTCATGAACAACCATCACAAAAAAAAAAAAAGCAATCGTGGATCACTCAAGAACAGTATTACAGAACAGCATTAAGACTCAAGAGTATGTATACTTTTGATTCATTCTTTTCGTCAACTTGTTTTCTTTCATTTAATGATGTTTTATTAACAAGGTTCGGGAGGAGCTCGATCAGATAATCAGCCAATTTGGTACATGTGCAACTCGTTTAGCTAACTATCCTAATTACCTCATACGTATATATAGACAACCGCTTACCTCTGTCCTTTGACATTTTTCGGCATCCCTCCTCCACCCCAACTCCTCGCTCCTAATCTGTGCTTCATCCCAGACTGGGGACAGCACGCCAAAATATGCTTTTGTATTTTGCTCACTCAGATTAGATGTAAGGGCAAACTCGTGAAAGACTTGTTTTGTGTTTCTATCTGTATCTGATTACACAGGATCTAGACAAATTAACTAGCAACATGGACACTATCTTCTCTAATACGTTAGAAGCTGTTGCCCCCATCAACTTGAAAAAAGTTAGAGAAAAATGTACTGCGCCATGGTACAACAGTACTACCCATTCTCTCAAGAAAGAAACTCGTAATCTTGAGCGCAAATGGAGAAAAACTAATTTGGAAGTTTTTAGAATTGCGTGGAAAAACAGCATGTCCAGCTATAGACAGGCTCTAAAAGCTGCCAGGGTCGAGCACATACGCAAACTCATAGAAAATAACCAAAACAATCCAAGGTTTTTATTTAGCACAGTGGCCAGATTAACAAATAATCAGATGCCGCCCGACCGAAATATTCCTTTACAGTTTAATAGTAATGACTTTATGAATTTTTTCACTGATAAAATAGATAACATCAGAAATACAATAACCAGCGTAGATTCTACAGCGTCTAATACGTCAATTTCCTTTGTCACACCCAAAGAAACCCTGCAGTGCTTTACCACTATAGGACAGGAAGAGCTAAATAAATTTATCAGTACGTCTAAACCAACAACATGCCTATTAGATCCTGTACCCACTAAATTACTGAAAGAGTTGTTACCTGTAGCAGAAGAACCGCTCCTCAATATTATTAACTCATCGTTATCTTTAGGTCATGTCCCAAAATCATTCAAGTTAGCGGTTATTAAGCCTCTTATTAAGAAACCACAACTAGACCCTAATGAACTAGGAAATTACAGACCCATTTCTAATCTTCCGTTTATGTCTAAAATTTTAGAAAAAGTTGTATCTGCTCAATTATGCTGCTTTTTGCAAAAAAATGATATCTATGAAGAATTTCAATCAGGTTTCAGGCCCCATCATAGCACAGAAACTGCACTTGTTAAAATCACTAATGACTTGCATCAGACCAAGGCTGCATCTCATTGCTAGTTTTACTTGACCTTAGTGCTGCGTTTGACACTATAGACCATGACATACTAATAGATCGACTACAAAACTATGCAGGTATTCAAGGGCAGGCTTTAAGATGGTTTAGATCCTACCTGTCTGATCGCTACCACTTTGTTTACTTAAACGGGGAGTCATCTCAATTATCACCAGTAAAGTATGGAGTGCCACAAGGATCTGTCCTAGGTCCTCTGCTTTTCTCAATATACATGTTGCCCCTTGGCAATGTTATTAGGAATTATGGAATTAGTTTCTATTGTTATGCTGATGATACTCAACTATATATCTCAACAAGACCAGATGAAACTTCTAAATTATCAAAGTTAACAGAGTGTGTTAAAAATGTAAAAGACTGGATGACCAATAATTTTCTCCTATTAAATTCAGATAAGACAGAGATATTACTTATCGGACCAAAAATTAATACACAAAATCTCTTGGATTACAATTTGCAACTAGATGGATGTACTGCTGCTTCCTCTACAGTCAAAAGTCTGGGTGTTATATTAGACAGCAACTTGTCTTTTGAAAATCATATTTCCCATGTTACAAAAACAGCATTCTTCCATCTTAGAAACATTGCCAAGCTGCGAAACATGTTACCTGTTTCTGATGCAGAAAAGTTAGTTCATGCATTTATGACCTCTAGGCTGGACTATTGTAATGCTTTGCTAGGTGGCTGTCCTGCATCTTCAATAAACAAGCTGCAGTTAGTCCAAAATGCAGCTGCTAGAGTCCTTACCAGGTCAAGAAAATATGACCATATTACCCCAATTTTAAAGTCTCTGCACTGGCTTCCTATTAGGTTCCGTATCAACTATAAAATACTACTTCTTACCTATAAGGCCCTAAATGGTTCAGCTCCTGCGTACCTAACTAGTCTTCTACCTCGCTACAATCCATCACGCTCCCTAAGGTCGCAAAACTCAGGACTCTTGGTAGTACCTAGAATAGCAAAGTCCACTAAAGGAGGTAGAGCTTTTTCACATTTGGCTCCCAAACTCTGGAATAGCCTTCCTGATAATGTTCGGGGTTCAGACACACTCTCTCTGTTTAAATCTAGATTAAAGACACATCTTTTTAGCCAAGCATTCACATAACGCATCTCAGAATCTTCTACTGCTGTTATATCTGATCAAGTGCACATTATGAATCCTTAGCTTTGGTTGAACAAATCCTTTTGCTTGGTTTGAACAGCAGCTACGCTAATCATGTTCCTATTGTTCTCTGTTTCTGCCACGGGATTGACATCCCGTGGTAACTAGGAATAACACAAGCTACAGTCTGGATCAGGAGCACCGAAGAAGAGATGATGATGCCAACCCCTTGGAGGACTTTAGATGATATCAGCCCTGAAACACCATACATTACTACCGAATTTTACTACAGTGATTTGATTGCAACATATAATCATTAATGTTAACATTATACAAATTGTACAAACTCTAATTTAACAAACGTTATTGTACAAACTTTAATTATTGTAGAAACTTTTAATTTGCTGTTAAGCTGCTTTGAAACGATTTGTTTCGTGAAAAGCGCTATACAAATAAACTTGACTTGACTTGACTTGACACTTTCTTCATCACCCAGCAAACACGGTAATGTGGGGCCCACATGGGTTTTTAATGGGCTACAGGGGTACAGAGTGGGCATGGGCTCGAAATGGGCATCTTATCTGGGGCCCAATTGGGTGACCCAGCTAGGACCCACATGGGTGAATTCAGGTGGGCTCCCCATGTAGTTCCCAGTTGGGTAATTAATGAGAAATGTGTGCATGGGCTCAAAATGGGCTCCACATGGGATCCTTTTAGTTTTATCAAATATACAAGTGTAAACATAATTAATCCTACATAGGGTGATTACATGGATATATAGTGCACATTTGATTATTTTTCTTATTGTTTTGACACTTGGATTACTTAATTTATTCAAAATCTAAAATATTCCCCTCCTTTTTATAGTCTATGATTCCAACACTCATGCATTTCTACCCAAATATCCATTTGACATTTAGCCAGAAATAAAAAAACTGCAGCCACTTTAATTGTGCTGACAAATTTCTCACGAGATCTCACCCCATCGCGAGATCCCATCCCCCATGACATCATTCAGCAATTCAAATTCCCAGCGCTGCTCGCACTGAATTGCGCCGGCGCCATTACTCTCTGGCTGTTGTGCTGGCATTTTCGGGAGAAGACATTTGCCGTCTGTGTATCAAAGGTAAGAATTACATTTTTAAAACGGCAAATGCAGAGCACGTAATTAATGTTAACCCGAGACATCGTTTGGCCTTTTTATCGAGAATTTAAACAACATACTCAGATCACGGCACATTTTCTTCTTATTTCTGGCGCCTGTGCCTAAACGATAAAGCTGTAACTTATGTCTTGATGTTCTCTACGACATCTAAAAGTAAAGAAAATACTAAAAAACTGCTTAAACTGCAGAGTTTGGCACCGGGCTGTGTAACGTTATTCACGGTAGTGTACGTTAGTCTGGGACAGATCTCGATTTGAAGAGCACACAATAAGGCTGTTGTTTGTTTAACAATACATACAATACAATAATGTTACAACAATATTTCATATTTATCATGCAAGCAAACAGGATTTTCTGCCTTATATAAATCTGCATCTGTTTGCATTCAGGTGTAATTACAAATTGTTAATACTATAACGTTAACGTTACAAATGATTTTACCTAAATTAGATATTTTTTTTGAAGTAACGTTAATACGAATTTTTCTGACAGAACGTAATCGGACGGTCACTGATGTCGATGTAGTGGAGTGAAATTGGCAGACCCCACCTTCTAGAAACCAGTGGTATGTTCTGACATGACAATTAGCAGGTTCACAAGGCTGAACATTAACACTTTTGCACTTAACGTTACAGTACTGTGCAGATGTCTTGGGTCATTTTGTTTGTTTTTTAAATATTGCCTATACATTTCTGTCTGTATTCTAATAAAAACTCTGAGATATTCATTATACCATTCACAAAACAACAAATATAATGGTGGCCTAAGATGTTTTCACAGTTATTGTAGCTTTTTTGCTAGAGAGGCAGAATATTTTTGTAGCACCGGCAACAAGTGTAAAACATCTGTTACAGTGGAAACTGCATAGGAATTATGGGAGTGTTTCATAGGAATTATATGGGGCTAATATATTTGTATGTATGGACCTGATGCACACAGTAGATAACAACTTCCAGTGTAAAATAGCAGCACACCATCGATTAACCTATGGCTGCATGATTTGGGGGGGAAATGTAATTGCAGTTATTCAGGTTAAGTTTTTGTGTTGTATTATTTGTCTCCCCAATATTAATTATCTTGTTTTCTGTTAAGTTGCTGTGGATGCAGAAATTGGAGGAAGTACTGTAGATGAAGCCACAAGAATGATGGCCTTTCTTTTGGACCACCCTTTATCAAGAGTGTTCTAGGGGCTCAAACTGCTTGAGGTTGTATAAGGTATGTTTACTTCCCGTTGGATTATTTATAGCATTCATGTGTAAACAGGTTTATAATACATAATGGAATTTAAACTTTATTAAAGACAAGTACACTAATACAGGTGAAGTGATACTAAAATAAGAACAAATGAAGACATCAGATGCAAAATCCGTCTGAAGTTTTCTTCTAAAATAAATTTTATCATGCTCTTATGTTCAGTTATTTCACTGTAATGGCAATGAAAAGGACCTATATTTGCCTGATAAAATATATGTGTTTTAAAAGACAATTCCAGATTTTGATTAAATGAGAATTTAATTTTTTGTGAACTATGCCTTTAAATGTTGCACTGTGCCCTTGTTTACCCAGAAATCATTTAAGACATAATATTGTATCCCATACTATGTTTATATTTCCTGAATATATGTAAAAATGATGATGGCTGCATATTTATTGCAAGGACATAAATGTGGAATTTAATCTAACTTTTATGCTCTTTATGTGTTTTACAGGAAGTTTGAAGAAAATTCACTTACAAAATAAATTGCCCTTAAGAGGCAGAAAAGTCAGTGTCAAAGTTGATAATCTGTGACTGGGCAGGGAAACCATTCTGTGAGGTCACAGTGGAGAGCAAGATGGGTAGGTTTTAAGATATTCTTGATTATTAAATGGAAATACAATCTTAAGTAGGACTGCTCAGTTAATCGAAGTGAAATCGAAATCACGATTAATCAAAGGCTGCGATTGTCATGTGTATCTTTTAGTAAAGCAAGGTTTACTAAATGATTTCTTTCGATTTTATGAACGCCCGATTAAATAGTTTGCGATAATGAACACGATTAAACGTATCTTTTCTGTGAAGTAGGGCTCTGTGTAGTACATGCCGCTCCACCTGAAAACAGGTGCTGGAGATTTACTAGTGATTACGCAATCGGCTTCACTGACAAAATGCGCATGATGATTGCCTTCGAATAATTGAGCAGCCCTAATCTTAAAACAAGAGTCATTTGTTTTAACTGAAAAAGTGGCACAATGGTTGATGACTTGTCTTTTTTTTTTAAAGGATCACTGAGAAAGCGAGGACAGAGAAGTGAGGAGCTGCACTTTTAATATATTTGAGTTTTCAGATATGCATATACAAACCATAAAAGATATGCCAAATAATGTTTGTCAGGAGCTTCATTTTTTTTTTTTTTTTTTTACTTTTTTTTTTTTAAAAAGTTGTTTTATACAAAATATACAAGTTGTAATGTGCTTATAGCATGCAGAATACAAGTTGTGAAGTTTTTACAATAAAGAGTTTTTTCAGGAGCTTAAAATGAACTTTTTTTTTTTTTTTTTTAGATATTTGTTTTATAAAGTTGTAAATGTACAAGTTATATTTTGTCATGTTTAAATTATTTCAAATAAACTTTGCTTAAGAGCATGAAATACTGATTTATGTTTATTGAATACCTTTTATCATTGTGAATTTAATGAAATGTTTGCGTTTAGGGGTTTACTGTAAAATAAGGTAACCCAAACAGACAATATTAGCCCATGTGTATACCTGTTTTGGCCTTTAAGAGACCTACATACAACCTAGCTGGGTCCCATCACTAGCCCATGTAGGCAGATTCATGTAGGCCTTAAATGGGAGCTACTTGGTTAACCCATATGGGCCCTATATGGAGCCCATCAAGAGCCCATCATCAGCCCATCTGGGCTAACACATTTGGGGCCACCATGGAAACTGCGGACAAAATTAGCTGGGTCCCAGTTGGGTAGCCCAGATGGGCCCCAGAAATCAGCCCAGTTGTAACCCCTTTGGGCCCCACATGGATGTGTTGGCTGGGCAGTCATATATTGACAGCAGGGCCGTGCACAGGGGGGTGGCCCGGTGGCTAGAGCCACTGCCCCTCTGCCCTCATTGGCTGAGGTGCCCCTCTCAGCCTGTACCCCCTCTCTCCCCCTCCAACGCGTCCGTGCCCCCGCCCCTGGCTGTTCAGTCACCGCTTCGCTAAACATCCACTGATTCCGTTAATCCGCTCCATGCTTTATCGCCCGCTCCGTAGTCCGCAGCGTCACTCACACAATCTGTGTGTCCGCTCTCTGGAAAGTGGAGACAACAGTTCTTGACGATCGTTGCATTACAAGGTAGACAGTCGCATTACAATCCACATTGCAGTCAGTGGTCTTCTAAAAGTGCTGACAACTTGTGATAAATATCCACGTTCTTAGAATTTGAATGTCTAATCAAAATCAGATCTAATATAGCAGTCATTCTTGAGAAGTGGGACAAAACGGTGCAAAATTGAAAAAATAAAACCATGTACTCAGACAAATGAAACCACATTTATGTATCTTATATGCACCAAGATGCTGAAATATGCTTTGATACAACCTCCCAACCTTTCTGTTTTTTAACAAAATGTGCTTTTTAACTTGTACTGTGTAATATAATTTTATCTTTATCTTTAACAGCATTCTAGATGTATTTATCATTTCAAAACACATTCTCAAGTTAGCAGACAGATTACACTAACACATGTGACCAACAATTCCACAACAAATATTACATATCATTATGAAATATTGTCAAAATATTCATCTGACGGAGTTGACACATCTGACGGTGGTGACCAAAACCTGAATTTGTAGTCATTTTAAGTAACAAATGCATTGAATCAATCAATTACTGTATTAAAACATACACAACAAACAGCGAGTATGATATTGTTTTTGAAGCTTCTATTCAGAAGTCACATTTAAGTATTTTGATATATCATTGAAACACAAAATCTTATGGTGGTGACATCTGATGGTGTTGACAAATTTGCATTTCTTTCACAAAACAAATGGAGTTCATGTAGTAGCCATTTAGTTTTTTTTCTGTTGATGCTAGAGGCTAAAGGAACCTGCTTCTGGAAAATGAAATGATCTAAATATTTCAAATAATTTCCTCAGAAATTGGAAGATGGTGTTGACATATTATGGTTGTGGCACAGGAAATATTAACATTAGAATTTAAAATATTCTAAAACTATAAAACTTAGCACAGTCTGTCTGACACTGATGTACTCTGCAGAGGAGCACTGTGGCAGTGGGGTACTTTAGAGTGACAGCTGCCCATCATATTTCCTGATTTTTTTACATTTTAATTAATATCTGACGGTGTTGACAAAAAGTGAGGACACAATTTCGAAACCTTATTAAACATACATGTGTCATTGAAAAACAACCTTGCTTTGATATGATATAATTTTAAGTGTTGTTTTTGATAAAACAAGCTCTTTTTCATCATTAAAAAACATTTTTATCCATTTTATAGCATATGAATGAATGAACCCTTCTCTGTGGACACACTGTTTTAGATGTAGTGAGAAGACAAGAAGTGTCATAGATTTCACATAATAATGATCAAATTAAACTGAAGGGGATAATTGTGTTAAATACATTCTATTATTAATCCCCATAACATTTATAATTTGAAAATATTTTTATTTTTAAAACTAATAGCAGTTATAATTGGTGGACATGTTTTGTCCCACTTCTCAAGAATTACTGATAGGCTAAATAACAATTTTCTGTTGTTGGCACACTTTGTAGAAGAAAAAAAAAATCCTCAAAAAAACAATGCTTTCACAAAAAAGAAGACAGAGACAGAGAGAGAAAGAATGAAGGGAGGCTGCTAAAGGTAGTTCAACACTGAAAACATGGATTCAAAGCTCCAGCAAGCCAGCAGGTAAATCATCATATAGAACATTTAGCTGTGTTTGTCACACTTTTAAGTCTTCTAATTAAGTAGGCCTATATTTTCCATTATAATCACTTAGGCCTAGCTGATACTAGTAATCTAGGCTACGGCACATCATTTTATTAAAACCATGTAAATAGTAGGCCTATAAATAGTAAAAAAAAATGTAATATTAATATTCTAAAAGTTAATATAAATTTATGGTGTATAATATTAAATTAAATGTGTAATACTTATTTTTCCATTGAAGCTCACAAAAAAGTGCTCTTGCAGTTTTGGAAACATTCAAGGAGTTTGATGCTCATGTTGTGTTTCCAACACTTTTTAAGCTGCTGAAAATCTTTGCAACCCTACCAGTTTCAACAGCCACTGTTGAACGCTCATTCTCAAAGTTGAAGCTTGTGAAAACTAAGCTTCGCAATGTATGTGGACAAGAACGACTCTCTGATCTTTTGCTTCTGGCCATTAAAAAGGACATCTCAATCATAAAAGATGAGGTCATCAAAATCTTTCAGGACATGGTACCAAATAGAAAGGTTTTGCTGTAAAAAGGAACAGGTACATTTCAAAATGTAAAACAGTAAATAGTTTCTGTTATTATCAGCAATGTGTAATTTTGAATCACAAAAGATGAGGTTATCAAGATCTTTCAGGACAAAAAATGTTTTGTTGTTAAAGGTACAGGTAAATATAAAAATGTAAAATAGTAAATAGTTCTGAAATTATTACAGAGTGTACTGTCTTCTCTTTTAATTGTATTTTTATAACAACTGGAAAATTTGTATTAGCAAGAACCCACCCACTTAGTGCCCCTTTTTTTGGTTTGGGCCACTGCCCCTCAAAATGTCTGTGCATGGCCCTGCTGCCTGTGCATGCTACACTGCAAAAAATGCTTATCTTACTTAGATATTTTGTCTTGTTTCAAAGCTGTCAAAATGAAGTGAGTTTTTGCTTGGAAATCAATTATTTCAAACAGAAAACAAGATTGTTTTGCTTAGTTCATTGGCAGATTATTTTGTTTGTTCTTAGCAAAAACTCACTTAATTTTGACTTATTTTATCTAAAAACAAGACCATTTTTACTTGTCAAGAAAATCCTTCTTGATTTAAGAATTTTTAAAGTAATTTTTTAAGTAAGAAAAGCATTTTTTTTGCAGTGTAATTTGTGAATGCCAGTATATGTGTACACAACAAAGGCACAAAAGTAACAAAAAACTGCCCAGAAACTCATACCTAATGGGAAACTACGGAGCCCGGGAAGTCACCTGTAGGAGAAAAAAAAAAATCCGTGGCGACGGTTTTGCAATTCGTCCCCTCAGTTTATAAACCGTACTCACGAATTATTAAACTGTTCTCTCGGTTTAACAAATAGTGCCCACGGATTAATAAACCGTACCCACGAATTTCCAATTCGTGCGCTCAGATTTAGCAAACTGTACTTTCGGTTTTGAATTCGTACCCATAAATTCACAATCCGTTCCCACGTTTTTGTAAAGTGTACTCACGGATTCATTAGCCGATAGAAGAACAGCAAGATCCTGGCGAATCATATTGTATATTGTTTTATTGCATATTATTATGTGGAATAGACCTACATCAAATTGTCTTTAGTGATTCTCTATCAGTTGTAGCGGGTACGTGGTGGAATACAACGATTTAATTAAAGCTGCAAGCAGCGATGAAAGGGCCCTCGCACCCGGGCTCGCATTTAATGGGGTAAATTAAAAAATGATTGAAATATTCCTTCTATATGTACCAAACTTCCTGCTGCCAGATGGTGGCGCTATCACTATCACTTGATATTGGCATGTAGATATCTTCAGGTCGGCACTGTCATCAGACATATGAAGTTTGGTGCAGATTGAACCTTGTATGGTTGAGTTATTGAGTGATTTTCATGTTACCAGCAGGTGGCGCTATGATTGTAACAGAGTATTGGCCTTTAGATGTGTTCAAGTCAGGACTCTTATCATACATGTGAAGTTTGGTGCAGATCAGACACTGCCTGCCTGAGTTACAGTAACTTCCTGTTTCAGTGCATTAATAGCATCCTTTAGCACTTAGCTAAGTATTGCTAGCATGTTTTAGAATGTGTATAACACGTTGCTAGCCTTTTTTACACTTGCTGATGCTTTTTAATATGCTGCTAGGAGACCATAACAGTGTTAAACATGTTACTTCATGTTGCCAGCAGGTGGCGCTATGACTATGACTAAATATTGGCATGGACATGTGTTCAGGACATGAATGTTAATAAACGTGTGAAGTTTGGGGCAGATTGGATATTGTTTGCCTGAGTTACAGCAACTTCCTGTTTCATGGCGAAACATCAAAGTTTGTCAGGCCGCCAGGGACACGCCCTTCGACGAAAACTCAAAAGCTTCGCAATTTAGCGTCACAAAGGCCTTATAAACACACTCACCAAATCTGAAGATGATCCGATAAAAACTGTAGGAGGAGTTCGTTAAAATACGAGGTCTGAAAATGGCTCTGCACAAAAACCGTACAGGAAATTACAAATAACGGACTTCCTGTTGGGTTTGGGATGTTGTGCCAGGAGACTTTTTTGTAGGGATTGGTGTGATACACGTATGTACCGAGTTTCGTACACGTACGTGAAACGTAGCTCGAGGGGCACTCCGTTAAATTTTTCTAGGTGGCGCTACAGAGCCATTTTGCCACACCCACTTCTGAAACCCATATCAGATGTAAATTTTCGCCAGTCCTGACGCGTGTGCAAAGTTTCATGAGTTTTCGAGCGTGTTTAGGCCCTCTAAAATGCGATTCATTTCGGAGAAGAAGAAGAAGAATCGGAAGAAGAAGAAGAATAAGAAACGGAGCAATTCCAATAGGGTCCTCGCATCGCGGTGCTCGGGCCCTAATAAGAAAGATGTGCGTCAAAAAATTGTTTATTTGTGATCATCTTAGCACATTATTGTTATTGTATAATAAACCTGCCATTGTTTTATGAATGACTTTTGACTAATTTTATATGTCGTTTTGGTAAAAATATTCTTAAATGTATATGTAACCTAAATGTAATGATAATAATTATTATTATTTATTATTATTGAACTCTCAATATTTTATTTTAGCCACCAATCAGTCATTAATCAATGGTGTTTTATCCTATTGGTGATTAGCCTAATGTAAAATAAATGCTAAAAAGAAGACTATTTTGTGAGTGCAGGGCATCATACTTTAAAGCACCAAAATAAAATATTAAGAGATCAATAAGTGGTTCAATTGTAAACTTTATTTTTCAAAATAGAAAAAGCTTCTGCAAAGGTGGTTGGGTAGTGAAAGTATAGTGAAAGCAATTTTAAAGCATAAGGAGCCATCTGCTTTGCTCTATAGCTCTCACAGTAATTAAAAGTCATATAAGGATCTATGTGCAGAGCGCATACAACCAACACCTGATTATTTTAGGCAACTTAGAAATCCTGGCCAGAATGTGTCCCCAGAAAATTCCATCTCTGGTCACCTGGAATAGGCCAGATGTGGCCCACACACAACAAGCAACAACTGACACTAAAACCAGCTTGATGTGTGTGGGCCAGATCTGTCCCATATGACCTCTGCCATTGCCAGAACTGAGCCAGATGTGCCATGTTTGGCCCAGATGCGGCCTGGAAGTGTATGCTATCTGGGTATCACTCTGTCCCACTGGCAGCTTTGGGGCTCTCTGATCACTGTCTGGTTCATCTTATACCAACTTACAGGCAAAAACCTAAATCTGCTAAACCTGTAGTAAAGACTGTAAAGAGATGGACCACTGAAACAGAGTGGTAGTTTTACTGAATGAATCGAATCAAATCACGTTTTTAAATGAATCTACTGAGATTTAGTGAACCATTCATAAAGGCAGTCACTTGCTTCCTTTCTGAATGAATTAGCCGTTTGAACTAATGAATTAAATTAATAATGACTTGCTTATTAAGACAGTGATTTGCCACCTATTGGCGCTTTTCGTTTTATATGTAGAGTGTTGCTTTTTGTATTTTTGTGTGTTGAATTAAAATATTTCTTTATAAAGCTACTTTTTTGTCATGTTTATTAAAGTGCTTTTCTAATTTAACACACTGATAACTTTAAATGATCTTAAATAATAACTCAATCTTTAATTAATTGGCACAAGATGTGTTCATTCATATAACTAATTTGATTCATTATTGACTTGATAGCCCCATTTAAAATACACAATACCCCATCATCATTTTCTCCATAGTGCACCACAGACACTTGTTCTATTTTGTGGAGGTCCTTACTCTCATCCACCATCAATGCAAATAGTCCAGCATCATCTTGTACTTCAGCACTTATCTAGCCAGCTGTAATCTACTTACCATCTACGATTAAAGTAGCGATACTGCAGTCCATCTTTTGTGGCTGGATAACGTTGAAGAAGAGGGTGTCTTGGTTCATTCACTGGTGACTGCCTCAAATCTGTCGGCGTGAATTTTGTGCCTTTTGTTCCTAAACTCTGGTCAGATATAAATAAATATGTAATTCCTAATAAAGGCCAAGAAATTCACATCAAAATAATTGATTGACATTATTCAAGTAATGACTTTATCAGTAAGTTTAAAGAAAGGGTATCCATCATCATGTGGTTTTTGTAAGAAAGAGTCAAAATTATTCTGGACCCAAGTTTCACTGTTTATTTTTGACCTGTTTTACAAGTTTGTTTTGATAACTGATGCAATGGTCTTGTGTTACTGGTTTATTGGAGATGGATAATAAAAAAATATTTATATATATATATATATATATATATATATATATATCTACTCCTGCAGATGGTTAGTATCAAATGAGAACCAAACATTATTAACATTACTAACCAAAACATTATTAACCAAACATTATTCCCTCACTGACTCCAAAAAGTCACATCAGCTTCACAAGCATGAGATTCCTGAATGAAATAAAAGCCTGCACCTTTGCTTTGACAATACAAAAATAATGATTTCCTTTTCAGTTTATTTCTTATACCATCATATGTGAAAAAAAATAAAAATAAACTGACATGAACAATAACAAAGTAAAGAGTTAGCGTATCCCAAGTGCACTTAGTAAGAACATAAGGAGCCACACACTACACTTGCTGCATTTATCAACAATAACTTTGAAGCGTCTTCTTTTGACTTCAGCAGTCATTCTAGAAACAATATCTAACAGATCTAACAGTCAGTCTCTGAAGTCCCTGATTATTGGTGAAGAAATGGACCCTTCTAAAATGTTCATCCTTTAATTCCCATTCACAAATGCTTTGTTACCTACCAGATAAGCCTTCTCTCCATTTTTCCTAGGCTCCTCTACAAATGGCCACAGACGAGCACATGTTTCCCTGTCATCAGCTGTTAGCTCTTCTTCACTTGAACACCTCTGCTCTTGAGGAACTCGTTGTTCTTTCCAGAAAGCATCTCTTGTTGATCTAGATGTAAATGTGATGATCACTGGTTTTGGAAACTGTTGTCCCACTGCTGTCTATTCTGCCGATGCGATGAAGGTGCATCATTCACCTTTTACTCCATTTCACTAACTTTCTATTGCATTTGTTCCACTCTCAGCTTTGTAGCATTTTCTTTTCCTTTTTTTTAGATCTACAACTTCTTGATGACAAAATATCAACGATTTTTATTTTTTATTTTATCTTTTTTTAAGCTCCTCATTTTGCAGTGTGTTGTGTTTAACAGCTTCCATTAATTTCCTTGTAAGCATTGCAGGAGTAGGAGTGTGTATCTTGAATCACTCTCTTATCTTTGATGGTAACTTCCTCCATTTCTTCTGCAGAACACGATTCACACGTCGAGTTTTCCTCCATATTAAAATCTGACAGGTTCTGAGACAAAGTTTTCAATATAATAATAAACAAGGAAAACACATAAAATTCATCTTAAAAAGACAAATATATACATCTGGTAACCGAATATTATGCAGCTGTATTATATGAACATTGCTGACTGTGTGACAACATTTCTAATGTTCCTCAACAGAACAGCGACTCGTTCCTCCATCTTGGCCAGACTCCAAATTCAACTCTCGAGTCTTCGGGTTTGAGTCATGTGTTCATCATAAGATAAATGGGGCTGTCAGGTGATGAACAAACAACTATTTTAGGACCCCAGTCGACTTTTATAACATTGCTTGGCAAATATATGCTCTTTTTTTGTTCTGGATTCTTCTGAAATCATTATGCAATGAATGGAGCATGAGGCACATCATGTTGGACCTTTTGATTTGTCTATCACTGTAGTTTGACTGAAAACTACACTTTCTTTTATAGCACATTCTGTACACATTTTGACTGAAGGATGCATCAGTTTTAGTTCTTGTAAGCCACGCGAATGGGTAGATGAGCTCAAAATATTAGAGAATAAATTACATTGAGAGTAAATAAGACAGCTGTTGTATTTGTCATTTAAACTTAAATTACATCAAAAACAGTGTTATAAATGTTGAATAAGAGTACAGAAAGCCAGCAAATTAAATGTATTAGTCAGTCTAATATTTCCTTAAATGTAGGATTTAAAATACATAAACTACAGCTACTTTTTTTATTGTACGATAAAAATTTTAATTTCAGCTCTAAATAAGAGGTAAAGTGCTGTTTTGTCTTTTTCAGACCCACATAAGTGAGTTACAGTCTCAGTTTTTCTCTTTTAATAGACATAAGAATCAAAACTATTTAAACCTTAAATGACAGATTGTGAAAAGCACATATATCTACATCACAGCAACCTGTAAAACTGAACAGAGGTGGTAAATTCAGAAAATAACTGGGCATTTTCTATTTGTATTTAGAAACTTAAAGTTCATTAATTGAGTTCTGAACAAATTCCATTAATCATACATTTCATATAGCCTATCTTAATTATTCATCATAACCTACAGGCTAACCCAATGAAATCATTCAATCTGAATTCATAGGCTATTGCTGTAATGAAAGGAATGTAATGAAATTTATTCAAATAAAATTAGCACTATATAATTCTGTTCTATAATAATTATTACCTTTCAGATTTATATGTTTGGCTTGATTATTTTATATGATTTGTCTGTCATTATTCATCTAATCCTTCAGAGTTCACAAATTTACAAGAACTGTGTGAATGGAGAAGATTGTGCATTATCTGCAGGAGAGGGAAAATATGAACATTCCTGTCCAGTTGGTGGCGCTGATGCACTAGATCTGTTGTTAACAAACTGCACTTTGATCTTGACTAGGCTTTGATTTAGGGTCAAACATCAATCTGAAGGATCGCACAGGTGTTTAACAGCGATCACAAATCTAAAGTGTTTTAAAGACTTCTGGATTCTGTTTCTGCTGCACAAGATCGTCTGTACTATTGCAAGTAAGTTTGAATACTTTACGATTACAGTTATTTAGGAGAATGATGAACGGGTTTCATAGCTATATGTAAGTGTGATTTGTTAAGTTATAACTTATACCTGTCGCCGAAGTAACAAACGACCGAGAAGCAGAAAGATATTACTAAAACAAACCGATTAAAGACGACGTGTTAAAACATTTGTTTTGCAAGTGTGTAGAAATGTAGCATTAGGAATAATTTTAAATTAGAATTGTTTTCTTTTCCTCATTTTCCATGTTAAGATGCGATACCGAAAGTATTCTGTGGTCAAATCAAATCTGTTCTTCCGGATATAGAGGTCGATAAACCTGAGCAATAAATGAACTTCTTAATATTCCGAAAGTTGCTGCATAGTAATGGACATGAAAATAAAGACATGTGCTGTGAGTGATCTGAATGATCTGAAGAAATTATGACAACAATTACATAACTTTTTTGTGTATTGTTTGATAACACTAACATTAAGCACTAGTTATTTTTCATCATCATTTATTTCTCTGAACTATCATGATATTGATGTCAGACAGTGACACATTGTCATGTTCAGGTCATGATGAGCATCTGATCATCTTCAGCGACACAAAGATCCCAGTGTTGATCAGTTTATCTGCAGTATGTCAGAGGAGCGAGGAAAGGACTCTCCATCTGAGATGAGTCTCTCACAGAAACAGAGGTAAGACTGAGTCTGTTTTCAGAGAATCATTTTAAACACAGCTGCTGGACTTTCAGATGTTTGCTGGAAAAACTAAACCTTAACAAATGTACTTCTATATTTACAAATGCTTTGCCGAACTTCAGAGCTTCATAACTTAAAAAAATAACATAAAATATATTAAAAACAGCTGATAGATAGATGGTAAATATCTGAGAACTGAAAATCATCATCATTTACAATCTTAACCCAATTTACTGGGTTTGTAGATACTTCAGTAAATTATTCCACATCAGTGATTTTGGTTTTTAGGTCATAAGTGTATATTCAGACATTAAAAAATTATGCTTTTTAATGTTTTAATTTTCCTTCAGTGTGTAATGTATCTGTTTGTGTAAGATCTCCAAAGTTACAAAGGTCATAGTCTCCTGCAAAGTGATTTATTCTAACAGAGAACACTGATCCAGAAATGACTAAAATGCCTTGACTGAAGTCTAAATATTACTTTTACAAATGTCTGCATCACAATGTGAAATATTAGCGTAATGCTGTCCAAAGGTAAACACAAAGAGAAGTCGAGTCTTCAGTGAGTTGTAGTGTTGTGCTCATGTTGTGGAGACGCTGTGTGTTTGGATGCGAAAGCAAACCCGCTTTGTTTGGAATCAGTGGTTCAGATTTATTTACCATGCTGTTCCTGAGCCGTACAACCCAAAGGTTAGCTTGTGTACAGCATGCTTTATACACACCTGAGCTATACACACCTAAATAAATACAACAAACCACACCTAAATAACTGTATTTTATGTTGAGACTTCAGGGCATAAAGTTGATACAGTGAAGAAGAAAAATTATAGCTTTATATGATTGTATCTGAAATGTAAGAGAGTTGTGTAGCACTGATGTTTCTGACATTTCTCTCCATTTTAGTCAGAAAAGAAAATGTTGTCTTCGATTAGATCAGAAATACTTAAATGTGAGTCTGTAAACAAGAATGACTGCTATCGTTAAAACTCTGCAAACATTTCTGTGAAGGACTAGAGAGAATGTGTGCCAAACACAGATGAACCTCCTGTAGTAAAGTTTCTTTTCTCTCTGTGTCATTAGTGTAAGATCAGGCTCACATGTGTCCAGCTCTGTGTCTGTGAAGAGTGACTGGTCAAAGGAAGGTCACCCGCTGGATTTCAGCAAAGAACCATCACAAACCAAATGGTATTTCATGTGTCTTATTTTCTTTAAACATAGACTGTGTTAGAAAATGTATCAATAAATAATTATCATAAAACTCTATAGTTCATAAATTTATCACAGTATTCTCTTTGCTAAAAATGTTTACAAGATATTTTGGTCACATTTGTCCTAAAAATGCAGTATTTTGATTTATTTTATTTACTCTCAGGCTTCAGTATAAAACAATAGATCCAGATTTACAGTCTCACAGGAAACACAAGAATTTTACAGACAGTATCTTCCAGGTAATAAAACACATTTTCAAGAATACTTAATAATTATAATAAACAAATATGTTATTAAATAAGAGTGTGACAGAACTTTAATTTCAATTTTAAAGTTTTAAAAACCCATAAAACAAGAATGAAAACCTAGATTTATCAATATTTACAACTTTTTAATGAATATTTTTGATTATTAAATATATAATTTTGACCAAATATAGATTAAATCTTTTCCTATCATTTATTTTTGTCTTGCTTTGTAGGATCTTAAAAGCAAAATAAACACATATCTGAACAATGAGCTGGAAAAGTTTAAGAAAATATTACAAAACGAGGACTTGCAATACTTTGTAAAGGACTTTAATGAGAATAAATGCAGTATCAAAGAAGCAGCTCTTGATCTCACACTCTACTTCCTGAGAGAGATGAAGCAAGATGAAGCTGCTGATACTCTAGAAGGTAAGAGTCTCAATTATAAATGGTTGGAGAGAAAATAAGATAAAAAAAAAAAATCTGTATTTTTGTTTCTGTTTAGATGAGCTGTTCTTCATTCATCAGCTAAAATGTAGCCTAGAGAAGAAGTATCAATGTGTGTTTGAAGGAATTGCAAAGCAAGGTGACTCTACACTTCTGAATAACATCTACACAGATCTCTATATCACTCAGGGTTGTAGTGAACAGGTCAATACTGAACATGAGGTAAGACAGATTGAAGTTGCTTCCAGACGTCATGAACCACAAGAGATACAGGTTGAATGCAGAAATTTGTTTGAAGCACCTGAACAAGACAAGCAGATCAGAACTGTACTGACAAAAGGAGTTGCTGGCATCGGAAAATCAGTCTCTGTGCAAAAGTTTGTTCTGGATTGGGCCGAAGGAAAAGAAAATCAAGAAATCAGCTTCATATTTCCTCTTCCATTCAGAGAGATGAACTTAAAGAGGCAAGAAAAACTAAGTTTGATGGACCTTATAACTGAGTTTTTCAGAGAGACAAAAGAACTGAACCTTACAAGAAGAAAACAATTCAAAGTCTTGTTCATTCTTGATGGACTGGATGAATGCCGTCTTCCTCTCAACTTTAAGGAAACTGAGAGGTTGCATGATGTTTCATCACCAGCCTCTCTGGATGTTCTCCTGACAAACCTCATCAAGGGAAATCTGCTTCCTTCTGCTCTCATCTGGATCACCACCAGACCAGCAGCTGCCAGTAAGATTCCTCCTGACTGTATCGACCGGCTGACAGAGATACGAGGATTCAATGATGCACAAAAGGAGGAGTACTTCAGAAAAAGAATCACAGATGAGAATCTGGCCAAAGAAATCATTGATCATGTTAAACAATCAAAGAGTCTCTTTATCATGTGCCACATCCCAGTCTTCTGCTGGATTTCAGCCACTGTTCTCCAGAACATTTTAGAGGAGAAAAGAAATAATCAGGCTGATGACGCCTCCAAAACACTGCAGAAATCAAATACAGAAGACACTCCTAAGACTCTCACACAAATGTACACACACTTTCTCAGATTTCAGATCCAGCAGAGCAGACGAAAGTATGATGGAGAATATGCACCAGATGTTTCCAGGGATAAAGATGCCATCTGTTCACTGGGGAAACTGGCATTTGATCAGCTGGAAAGAAACAATGTGATCTTCTATGACACAGATCTGGAAGCCTGTGGTATAGACGTCTATAAGGCATCAGTGTATTCAGGCATGTGTACCCAGATCTTTAAGGAGGAAACAGGGATCGTTCTTGGTACCATGTACTGCTTCATTCACTTGAGCATTCAAGAGTTTATTGCAGCCCTTTATGCACATCTGTTTCTAGACATCAACAAGAAATATGTGTTTGATCAAGAACAGGTAAACAAAAGTGAAACAAGGATTGATTTGGTCAAGACTGCAGTGGACAAGGTGCTTGAGAGTGGCAGTGGTTATCTGGACCTCTTTCGTCGCTTTTTTGGACTGTCACTCCAGTCCAAAAAAAACATGACTGATTTGCTCAAGACTGCAGTGGACAAGGCACTAGATAGTGATAATGGACACCTGGATCTTTTCCTTCGCTTCCTCCTTGGTTTGTCACTCCAGTCCAATCAGCGACTCTTACAGGGTTTGTTGACACAGCAAAATGGAAATGACCAGAGCAAAAAGGAAATAGTCCAGTACATAAAGCAGAAATTTGAAGCTAATCTGTCTCCAGAGAGTTCCATCAATCTGTTCTACTGTCTGAATGAACTGAACGACCAAACTCTGGTGAAAGACATTCAGACCCACCTTAGCAAAGGAAGTCTCTCATCTGCTGATCTTTCTCCTGCCCAGTGGTCTGCATTGGCCTTTGTGTTGTTGACATCAGAGGAGGAGCTGGAGGAGTTTGAGCTTCAGAAATTCAAGAAATCAGACGAGTGTCTCATTAGATTATCGGCAGTCATCAAAACCTCTAAAAGAGCTCTGTAAGTTTCTAATTTTTTGCTTTCATCTGACAAATACATTTGTTTAGAGTTTCAATGCATCCTGGAAAACCTGGAATGTTAATTACTGATTTTTCTTTTTTTTGTATTAAAATGTAATGAAGTACAAATGTAATACAAGATGTTTTAAAGCATTGTGCATTGTAGCCAATGTTGAGCACATGATCGCAATGCTTTAGGTGTTTAATAAGAATTCACTCAGTAATGCTTTTCTTTGAAACCATGGAACACACACTTTCAAATGAATAATTAATTGTAATTAAAGTTATAGTTGAATTAATATATTTATTATTTGTATTTAGCATATGTATTCAATCTTAAAAAAAATATTTTGTAATCTTATTTCGTTTGTAGACTATGTGATTGTGGCTTAACAGACAAAAGCTGTTCAGCTCTGGCTCCAGTTCTTGGATCAGATACCAGTCTGAAAGAGCTGAACATGAGCAATAATAATCTGCAGGATTCTGGAGTGAAGTTGCTCTGCACTGGACTGGAAAATATGAAGTGTCATTTGGAGATACTGAGGTAAGTTGTGTGACATTGTCAGTGTCTATAGCCTAGGGGTTAGATCACTGACATATAACACAACTGCACTTCTAGCTGACCTGGGTTTGAATCCCGACCCAAGGACCTTTGCAGAGCCCTGCTCCCCCAAAATTAAGCTCAACATAACCAGACTTAGATAATGAACAAGTCTTTATATTGTGCAAAAAAATTCAGTGAAATTATGGGATTAATTAAATGGAATTAATTATGATTTCATAGGGAATTTGAACAGAATTGCTGCTCTATGGCTGGTCACTGAGTCGCCCAGCAATTCATTGAACAAGTCATATAACATCAACTGCAATGGATATTAATATCCAAAATATAGTGAAACCACATTTTATTAGCAAAGTAATAAGATCAGCAGTTTGAGGCATTAACTTGTATGCACAAAACACAAGATACTTTTCTTTTCAATATAAATGAGGTTTTATTGGATAAATCTAAGACATAAACACACGCATTCACACAGATAGCAGAAAGAGAGAAAGTGAGGAAGGAATGAGTTTAGAAGAGTGAAAATCTTAAAATCCCAAGTTTATAGCAATATATTTAATTGCTTAAACCTGAACAACCATTAATCATTTAATTACACTCACACTGAGTTTCTCAGTAAATATGTATAAGTCTATTGATGCGAGTGACTTTAATTCATTTATAAAGCAGCTGTGGAGTAAGTAGTAATATCATCATCAGTATCCAATAATTTCATTTTTAGTATTTTTTTTGTATTTTAAATGTTTTTCCTTGTCATCTGCAAATTATTTTCCTAATTATAATTGTTCACTGTGAAATACTCTTTAAAAAAAGTCTCATCAAGGTTAGGGCTGCATGATAAATCGCATGTGATTGTCATTGGCATCTCATCAGTAAAGCCGGTTCATTGATTAGTAGTAAATCTCCATCACATGCATTCAGACGGAGAGGCGTTTAATACACAGAGCCGTAGGTCTCTGACAAGCTACGTATTATCGCATTCATAATCGCAAATCTTGTCAGCGATCTACAGCTCTGTGTGTTAAATGGCGCTCATCTGAATGCATGTGATGGAGATTTACTACTAATCAATGAACTGGCTTTACTGACGAGATGCACATGACAATCACATGTAGTTTATCGTGCAGCCCTAATCAAGGTCATAATTCACTGATATTGATATCTTTGTGGGGATATTTGGTCCCAATAACTTGAATACCAGTGAACACACAGCAAGGATGCGGTTAACTCTAAAACATGTTGCAGTGCAGACTCAACCACTACACACACACACACACACACACACACACAGTTATACATCACACAAATTAACTGCTGTAGCTATAAAAATATAGTAAAACTGAATCAGGAGACTTGAAAAAGAAGTTGAAATCAGATCAGACCCATCTTCGAGACATTGCCACAGTTCTTCTGGATTTAGTCTGTCTCAGTTTGTTCTGTTTCTTCATGTCATTCCAGAAGGACTGGATGATGATGATGAGATCAGATCTCTGTTAATATAAAAATATATTACATTGATTTTACTGAAAATAAAAAAGTTACTTCCATGGTTAAAAGTTCTGTCACTTTTGACCATGAAGACCACAAATGTACCTCACAAATGAGGAGCATCAGAAGGTTAAAGCTTGAAAGTGACTATAAACTTGAGATACTAAAGTGAATTGATGTCTAACAATTTAAAGTTCTCTTTTTTTGTTTGAATCGATATGCAGTTGTCAGATTTTGCTTTACTAAAACTATGTTTTAGTTCATTTGTATAAGGAATAAAATATAATTGTGTTTAGGGTAGGGATGCTCACATTGACCGTTTAACCGTTAACCGCCAGAATTTTAACCGATTAATGATATCAGTTAAACGGTTTAAAATGTTTTTTTCTACACGTATTTTTTACGTTTGCTGCACGATGAAAGAACAATGCTATACATAAGAATTTGTTTACTCACAGGCGAGTGTCAACACGTGCAGCATGCTTAGGCTATACAGACATATTTCGCAGAGCAAGCACCTGCTTCACCTTCACTTAACTGATGCAGCCTATAAACAACACAGTGGCAAGCAGCAATATTGGATAAATGGCTATCAGAGAGTGAATCCTTGAGTGAATGGAGTCTGAAAGGATAATAGCCTAGAAAGTGCGCAATGGGCGTGGCACTTCCTTACAATCACTTGAAAAAGCTGTCACACATCTTAACGTAGTTCAAAGAGTAATAAAAGAACCTTTACACTGCGCAATTAATCTCTTATTTGCATCATGTCTACATTTTCTGTTTTATTAATAGTTCGCGAATGTGTAGAGCAGAATTGAACAGATCACTATCGGCATTTTGTGTGCTGAGAGGATTGTAACGGAACCGCCTCAGATTGACCACTACATTCATAAAATCAACAGATTGGCTATATGGCTCTATGCTGCAAAAACACGCCGTGATTAGAAACATATGTCCAGTGGCTGAGAAGTCCTGAACCGCAAATTGACCGCAGATTTTTGTGATGGTGTTTTTGCCGCGAGCTATTAAAATAATCTAGTTACATTTTGTATGTAATGGCAAGGTGATTATATTTCGTTTCGTTTTTTATTAAGTTAATTTATAAAAAACTTTTGGAGCTTTTTTTGCTCCTTAAATATAAGTTTTTTTTTTTTTTTTAACTAACGAACAAAGGCCAGTGGAAGACTGTTCATAGTCTGAACGAAATAAAATGAAATAAAATCTATAGATCTAAAACAGTTAAAGTAGCTAACCTAGATAAATGTGCAGTAGTATATCATATCATCGCTTTGCAGGACATGGAGGCGTCAGCGCGATCGTTTGCACTTTTTCAGTGAATATATAAATAGAGCGCTTTATGTAATCCGTAAAGATACATTTCCTTCTAAAGGTGCATTCAAAAAGAAGACTGGGAGTCAGGCTCTCTCAGAATACACTAGTTTATTAATGGATCATACAAATATCTCCTTACTGTTTTCCCCCGAAACATTCGTTAATTATTTTTGCCGGTGCTTTGTGGCAAGATGGTGTTGTGTTGCGTCTTTCAGACCCTGAACTCCAGGCTGTAATCTCTGGCGGGAAGAAACCATTCTAGTACCATTCTTCAAAGCACATAGAAAGATTTAGTGTGTGTTTTAGTTGTGTCATCTTAATTAGATAATTATTTCATTAAATGTATATTAAGCCTATTTTTTTATTTATATAATTTTATTCTGATATTCTGTGCTGGTGCGTCGTGCATGATAATTTGAGGATGTGAATTTTTGTTTTTCCTCTGCTGCATGTATGCTGCGGTTTGCGAGTTAAAATATTTGTTTGTAATTATGTATCATCATATATTTTTATTTTATACTAATTTATTATTCTAATTTGATCAGTTAACGGTTAATGTTTGGTTGACGAGCAGCGGTTGTCTGTCAGGAAAATTAACCGAAATGAGCATCCCTAGTTTAGGGATTTCCATTGTTTAGGTCATTTCAAGAATAACTGATTAATCATCTGAATGTGACATTTTCATTCTGGTTCTAGGCTTTCAAACTGCAGTATCACTGAAGAAGGTTATAAAGCTCTGTCTTCAGCTCTGAGATCAAACCCTTCACACCTGATAGAGCTGGATCTGACAGGAAATGATCCTGGACAATCAGGAGTGAAGGAGCTCAGTGATTTACTACAGGATCTAAACTGTCAACTCAAGACACTGAGGTGATCATTAACATACACTGTTTTATGGACACTTCTAGGAAAACAGTCTAGATAGCTTTTTAGTCAAATGATTTAAATGTTTGTGAACACACTGTAGTTTAATTGCCATCAAGCTCAGATTCACTCTATCACTGTATCTCTACAGCAGGTCTGTGAGTCTCCAGATGATCAAAAACATTCAGTTTCTCAAGACATTTGTTTTCTGTGCTGATGTTTCTCACTCCTTCTGAAAGATCTTGAGGTCTTTAATCACACACTCTGTATTTGTAAACTGAAAATCATGATCTAGTGAGGTTTTGCTCTTCTGCTCTGTGGGATGTTTCTGTTCTCCTGAGTTTGCTTTAGGACTGAGTGTCTCTCTAGTTTCTTTCAAAAACATGTGACTATTAGACTTTGTTTTCAAATATTTATGTCTTTATTTGTGTAATCAAGTGTTCAAAGAAAAGTTTTGCAAAGTTTTTAGAATAATAAAGAGTTTTTTATTGTATCAGTCATTTTTGTAATGTAATGGACCTTTAAATCAGAGCTGAATTGATTTTGCTTCATCTTCTCTTCTGCAGGTTTTTGGGTCCTGCTGCAGATGAAGGCTGTCAGTATGTGTCTGGAATTGTGGGTAAAAACCCGTTACTCCTGAGAGAGCTGGATCTGAGTGAACATGAACTAGGAGACACAGGAGTGAATCAGATTGCTGCTCTACTGCAGGATAAACATTGTCGACTGAACACACTGATGTGAGTATTGTTAGTTTATTTACAATGTTACATTACTTTTAATAGTACTGTTATTGTAGTTGATCATATTTCCTCATTTGTTTGAGTCAGAGCAGGTTTTTCTCGGCATCACAAAAAGCCACTATAATGTGAAGTATTAAAATTAAACAGGCAATGAAAAATTTCATAGAGCTATAACCTCTTCAAATTTGGTGAGTGTGATTGTAAGGCCTTTGCGATGCTAAATTGCGAAGCTCTTGAGTTTTCGTCGAAGGGTGTGTCCCTGGCCACCTGACAAATTTCGACATTTCGCCATCGAACAGGAAGTTGCTGTAACTCAGGCAAACAATGTCCGATCTGCCCCAAACTTCACACCTTTAATAACAGTCATGTCCTGAACACATGTCCATGCCCATATTTAGTTATAGTCATAGCACCACCTGCTGGCAACAGGAAGTATTATGTTTTACACTCTTATGGTCTCCTAGCAACATATTAAAAAGCATCAAGAAGTGTTAAAATGGCTAGCAGCATGCTATACACATGCTAAAACATGTTAGCAATACTTACCTAACTGCTAAAGGATGCTATTAATGCAATGAAACAGGAAGTTACTGTAACTCAGGCATGCAGTGTCTGATCTGCCTCGCAAAGGCCTTATGATCAAACTTCATATAAACATATGTGAGCAGCATGTATGTACATGATTGTGATTCTGAGAAAGCAACATTTATGCATGTTTAGTGAAAAAATAAAAATGTTGAAGTCACTGACATAAGGCCATAAAACACTTACAGAACATTTGCTGATTTTCAACCTTTGCATACCTTTATAACTTTTGTGTAGTTTGTGGTATATTTAAATGAACAATGTGTAGTCTTTCTCCATGTTACCTGCACACAGATATCACCATTTATTTGTCAGCAAAAGTCTGCTGGAAGATGCAAAACACATTAGTAAGCTCATCATAGATCTGATTCATTGTCTTTTCTCTTTCTCTCTTCAGTCTGTATTATTGCAGTATTACAGAGGAACAGTGTCTCATCCTGACTTCAGCTCTGAAATCAAACCCATCACACCTGAGAGAACTGAACCTGAGTAGGAATAGACTAGGAGACTCTGGAGTGAAAAACCTCAGTGATCTACTGATGAACCCACAATTCAAGCTGGAGAAACTAGAGTTAGTATCATTATACTGTACAGCAGTTACAGTCAGATTAAAGTTCACTGTTTAGTTTAAGACCACTGGACTCTTGACATCTTTGCTGTGAAACAAAACAAAAAAAAACAGTCTAACAAATGACAGTTAATGATTCTGACAGGTTTATACTGGAATAATGGTATATTTCACTATTTTTTTACGGGAAATGTATATTGTTTAGTATATTTGTATAGTTAGAAATGGTAAACTACACTCTAACTAGCTTTAACAATGATTTGATTTGATGGATTTAATGATTTTGTTCCATTAAAAATGTGAAAATAGACCATTTAAATTTTACTATTGTTTCTATATTGATTCTACATATTAATTTCCATTGGTAAAATTCACTTATTTGTTGACTGAGGGTGGGTTCAGACTTGGATTGTAACTAGTATCCTCAAATACTTCTCTCTTGATTTATTCATATATTAGAAGTTTTCATGATTTTGCTGGTGTATTAGTGAATGTTTGGCATTTACTCATGATCATCATAGATCTGATTCATTGTCTCTTCTCTTTCTGTCTTCAGTCTGAGTTATTGCAGTATTACAGAGAAACAGTGTCTCATCCTGACTTCAGCTCTGAAATCAAACCCATCACACCTGAGAGAACTGAACCTGAGCGGGAATAAACTAGGAGACTCTGGAGTGAAAAACCTCGGTGATCTACTGATGAACCCACAATTCAAGCTGGAGAAACTAGAGTTAGTAAAGTTAAAGTTCATTTAAATCTTAATTTATTCTGTTTAATGCAGTACACTGGATTTGCCATGTTGATTACATTTTGTATATACTTTATATTTTTTGATCTAGAAAAAAAATTGATATAATATACTGATTGTGTAGATGCAGAAATCAGCAGAGAATAAACAAGAGGCATTAAATAGATAAGAGGAACAAAGTAAAAAGAAAAGAAACAGCACCTGCCAGCATACAAAACTAATGTGACTCAAAACAAACTATTAGAAACTAACGCCTGCTGTAGCTCTTCAGATCTTTAACCTCAGTGTGAGTCAAATAAAAACACAGTAGTGAAGGTGAGAGTGGTGTATTCACAGTCATAAAACAATGTTACAAACAATCCTTAGCATTTATTTTTCACAGTTCCTTAGTATATAAACAAAAACATAGTATAAAAACAGAATGCCAACAAAGAAACTATATTTTAACACTATCAACCACAAATAAATATTACCATATGTGACCCTGGACCACAAAACCAGAAATTGAGATTTATACATCACCTAAATAAATAAGCTTTACATTGATGTATGGTTCCCCTTCTGTCCATCATTTCGACATTAAATATTGTCCTATAATAACAAAGGTTTTGGTTACGTATGGTAACCTTCGTTCCCTGATAGAGAGAACAAAGACATTGTGTCCCTCCTGCCACAACTCCAGCTTCTTGGCTCCTCAGAACAGAATGAATGAGCAGTTGCTCATTTATGCCCCTATTTATACCCGGATGTCTGGGGCGGGGCCAGCCATGCAAATTCTGCACAACCAATTTCATTGCAGATATGGGGGCCCTGGGCGTGGGGGGGTCCATAATGATATAGTATATAGTATAATAACAGGGGTCGGCATCATACGGCACGCGTGCCATTAGTAGCACGCAGAGGGATAATCGATGGCACGCAAGCAATATAGGGAAAATTGCATTCATTTTGAAATAATAATTTCTCATAGTCACACAGTCTGTTAGGAGCTATAAATACTGTTAAGCGTGAGAATTAACACGCGCTAGTCTACAGATACGCTGTGCATACTAGGCACTTCAGATCAACGCCTCAGCGGTCAAACAGCGCTCGTCAATGTCAAAATGTCTGAGATGGCCAATTAAATTGAAGTAGGCAGGGTTTACTGTTCACAGAACTAGAGCGCGATGCTTAAAGGGTACATAACATACACAGTTTGACCTAATCTCATGTTCCTGAGCACCTATAGAGTAGTAATGTATCCTTAATATCTCCAAAAAAGTATTTAGTTTTATTATATTTATAAAAGAAAAATACAGCTTTCCGATTTTCTCCAGAAAAAGCTGAACTTCTGGAGGCGTGTCATGGGCGGAGCTAAGTTCGACGATCACTTGCACTGGGATTGCCAATAAAACAGACATTTGATGTTGTTTCACTTACCATCTGCAGTTCTGAATCATGAGCGGGATCTTTTACAGCTGAGTCTATTCCTTCTTTCAGTATCAAACAATGTGCAAATACAGCTTCGAACTGGTCCTTGTATATGAAACACACACTTGCTAAACGCTATTGATGCCCCGGAAAAAGGAACTGCATCCACTGTTCGCTAATGCTGGGTTCTTTAGGAAGCTGAGCAAAGTTATCTTTGCCTTACAACCATAACCACACTTCTTTAGCGACATTTTTCCCAAAAGAATCCCTTGCAGAGTGCATCCGAATGAAGCACGTTGATGGCGCGCTCTTTCTTTCGCTCTAGTCTATGTGTGCACGGGCGCGCTTTTCTGGGAGAAATGCTCATATGAGGAGTTCCACCACTGTCTATGTCATTAAAGCCACGATCGAAAAAAAAAAACAGCCGAAACCCGGAAGTACCCGGAGCTATAATAGTCAAAATAAATCAGTCTTGGGTGTTTTATGAGTGTTGTGAGGGGCCCACCTCCTTGTTTGTGTGACCAGGGCCCAACATTTGGTGCTACGCCCCTGCTAATGATATATGGATTATACATAACCAAGACGTTTGTTATACAATATTTAGCTGAGATATAACTATTTGGAAATCTGGAATCTGAGGGTGCAAAAAAAGATGTCCAAATAAAGTTCTTAGTGATGCATATTACTAATCAAAAATTAAGTTTTGATATATCTATTGTAGGAAATGTACAAAATATTTTAATGGAACATGATCTTTACTTAATATCCTGATGATTTTGGCATAAAAGAAAAATCAATCATTTTGACCCATACAATGTATTGTTGGCTATTGCTACAAATATACCTGTGCTACTTAAGACTGGTTTTGTGCTCCAGGGTCACATATAGTAAGTTGGTTTTATATTTAATTCAATTTCTTGAATGAACTTCTAAATACACCTACTGTATCTGAAAAATAAAGCACTGTCTGTTGTATTTGTATATTATATGTATTTGTAATTTGTTCTTTTTATAACAAAGATAAAATAATGACAAAGATTTTTTATCTTTGCCCAATTTGAACTAAATATGTGCCACTCTTTTTTTATATTTTGTTTGTAAGGCTTTGTTTTTAAAATAGTAAAACCAACATGGCAAAAAATCCTGAAAATCATGAATTGTGAAATTCCTGAAAAAATAATGTAATATGATTTTTTTGCCATATCTCCCACCCCTATATTTGTCAGCTCTCTCCAAGATCATTCAGTGTTTCTATTATTATATTTGATTTGTAGATAAATGTCTATGATTTCATGTTACTTGTTTCCGGGTGTCTGTTAGAACAAAACACGGCGAAGCAAAGACTATAACTAGTTTTTAATGCACACAGTAACTGAAATTTAAAACTGTTAAAAGAAAAGGTTCAATAAAGTGTTGCACAGATATAATACATCACACATCAATATCTCTTCTCTTTGTGATTTGAACTTTTTAATGTGAAGAGTTGTCTGCTGTGACTCTATGTTGCTTCAAGCTCATCATTTTGTAAACAAATACTGTAAATGTTTCATGTACATATATAATATAGTTTTTCAGAAATGCATTTTATAACTTCAGTGCAAATAGCAATGTGTAACATTTTGCCAGATATAGTGCTACACTTATTTGTTCTCTACCAAATACTCAAAAATTATTAATGTTGTGCACTGATTTTTCTAGAATAACTTTTGCTGCTGAATTATCCACTAACCTAGTTTCTAATATATTTTAGTCATAGATTATGAATATACATATATATTTTTATTTTTAATGGAGCAGTCTGTTTTTAGTAGATTGTAAAAGAATGATTATTAGTTTCACACACAGGAAATTCTACATCAATTTAAAAGAGAAAAACTACACTTTCACAGTTTAATTCTGTGTAAATGAAAGATAAATGTCAAAGTCAGATAAACATATGACTGCTGAATGTAATCATGTTGACTGATTGCTGGAATGCAAGGGTTTTTCTTCACAACTATTCATAACTGCTTTTATTTAAAGTTTGTGTTTCACAAAATGTAAAATGTCTAATTTTGGTGCAGCATATACTGTAAATTGTAAAAATTGAACGAGAGCATTTTAAGAATCAGTCATCAGTATCTGCCTCAAATGTCCTGATCACACCCTCATCCACCACCAGTGTGCAGCATCCACCTGGATGATATGACATATATTTTGACAGCATTTATTAATCTGTTAATATTAATTTATATAATTATTTATTGTTCATGTCGGTTCACAGTGTATTTACTGATTGACAGAAAACTTTTGAATTTAAAACTTTATTAATAAATGCTAAATGTTAGTTGTTCATGTTAACTAATGTAGTTAATGTTATCAAGTGAAACCTCATAACTTTGATAAACAGCTCACATCTTAATGGGTAATTTTGCTGATTTTCAACCTTTGCATACCTTTATAACTTTTGTGTAGTTTGCAGTATATTTAAATGAACAATGTGTAGTCTTTCTCCATGTTACCTGCACACAGATATCACCATTTATTTGTCAGCAAAAGTCTGCTGCAAGATGCAAAACACATTATTAAGATCATCATAGATCTGATTCATTGTCTTTTCTCTTTCTGTCTTCAGTCTGCGAGAATGCAGTATTACAGAGGAACAGTGTCTCATCCTGACTTCAGCTCTGAAATCAAACCCATCACACCTGAGAGAACTGAATCTGAGCAGGAATAAACTAGGAGACTCTGGAGTGAAAAACCTCAGTGATCTATTGATGAACCCACAATTCAAGCTGGAGAAACTAGAGTTAGTATCAATATACTGTACAGCAGTTACAGTCAGATTAAATTCACTGTTTAGTTTAAGACCACTGGGCTCTTGATATCTTTGCTGTAAAGCACTATCATTTCACTGTATTATACTGTAATTTTACTATTTTTTAAGGGAAATGTATACTATTTAGTTTATTTGTATAGTAATGATAAACTACACACTAAAATAGCTTAAATGATTTGATTTGACTTAATGATTTTCTTCCATTACAAATGTGAAAGTAGACATTTAATTTAGTTAATTTGACTGTTGTTTCTATATTGATTTTACATATTAATTTCCATTGGTAAAGTCACTTATTTGTTGACTGAGAGTGTGTTCAGACTTGGATTGTAACTCGTTTCCTCAGATACTCCTCTCTTGGTTTGTTCATTAACCCTTTAAACCCGAGGCACCTCTCGAACGAAAGAAATCATAATCATTAAGCAACCCCTGATGCAAAAACACAAAATGGGTATCATTTTAATGCTTAGAATCTCAGGTTTTTAAAGAATGTAATTATTTTTATCAGCTCCTAATGAGCGCTGAGCAGTCCCTCTAAACTGGAGTGTACCGGTAAAATATTAGTAATCATATTTCTCAAACCACTGCCTTGATCAACAAAAATTGGTTATCAAAAAATAAATAAATAATGATTGAAAGCTTAGAATCTGAGCTTTATAATGCATGCAGACACTGATTAACTCCAAAGTAGTGCAGAGTTATTTGCTGATGAATGACAAAAATACAAAGATTTACAAAATATGTTTTAGTGCCATGTACTGTGATATGTCAGAAACAACAGCTCAGATCAGCATGTGTCATATATCATTTGAAAGGTATCATCGAGTAATACAATTGTTTGGGTTTGGATAAACTGGAGCAAGTTCTTGTACAAGAAGTCACCCCCAGACCCATATGAAAATAATATATTGATCTCACCTTTTTGCTTGTAACTTTGTAAAACATGCTCCGATAGTGAAAACATCTGCACCATTATTTAGAGCAGATTCGTCTGACTAAAAACAATCCTCATTATAATCCGTTATTTATATTTGAAGATATTCATCATGCATTTATAACATAAAACTGCACAGGTGGCATGTAGCTCAGCAAAAATATCTAAGGTAGCTGTCATTGTGGCGATTTCACTTAACTTCATAAAACATGCATTTATCAGAGAAAATAACACAACATTATTTTCAGAAAATTCTCCCAATTAAAAAGAGCCCATAATCCGTCGATCCGATTGAAAGATTTGTTCATAGAGCTGTAACACAATAAACCAGACGCACTGAGACACAGCAAAGAAAACCACTGTAGATTCACTTTGCGCTATTATTCATAACTTCACTTCACAAAACATGCATAAACTGTGGAAAATGACACATCATTATTTTCAGAAAATTTTCACAATTAAAAGGAGCCCAAATTTATCATAATTCGTTCATAAGATCTAAAGATATTCCTAATGATGTTATCACACACATGAAACCATTAAATTAAGAAAAATATAGGTTACATTTTAATTCATAACTTCATGAAACATGCTCTGATCGTGGAAAATGGCAATCATTATTTACAGCAGATTCTCATGATTGAAATCCAAAATCAAAACAATCTATTGCTTCTTTCGTGTGTAAATAATAACTAGACTCGTGAATTTGAGAAATCAGTTGGAAAGCTCTATTGAACACTTGGCAAGCAGAATGTAAAACCTAGATGTGTTCTGTCTATTTTATCTTTCATGTAACACTTTTAAATAGTTGGGTATCATTTTTAATCTTAGAAATTCAGCTTTCGCATGCATCCAACCATTTTGATCAACTCCTAGCCAGTGCTGCCTAGTTCCTCTAAACCGGAGTGTATCGCCGGCGGGCATCCCCTAAATGAAGAAAAAATAATAATCATATTTTTCAGAATCACTGCATTGATCAACACAAAATATGTGTAATTTGAAAGCTTGGAGTCTGACCTTTACAATGCATGTAGATACTTTGATTAAATCTTACATAGTAATGAGTTATTTTTGGTTAAATAGTATTTTTTTTTTCATAATTTATGAAAATTTTATAGTGGATGTTCTCTAATATGTCAGAAACATCATACAGCTCAGATTGTCACGTGTCATATGTCATTTGAAAGGTCTCATCGAGTAGAATAAAACAAGTAAAATGATTTGACTAAATTTAAGTGAGACATTACTTCAAATGTAAAACTGTAAATGGCTAAGAGAAGGGCTGCCTTGGTTCTAAATGCTATAACCTTTGATTTCTTCATGATATCACCACAAAATTAATACACATACAGCACAAATGTTGAGAACATCACAGAAAAAATATTTTTCTCCTACCTTATTATTTTCATGTGATATTAAACGTCAAAAAAGAAGGATATGAAAAAATTCCCTTGGCCACACAAATTTTTCTTACATTTTTTCATTCATTTATTAACACGAGAATATTTAAATGCAAAGATTTCAAAGAGAAAATATCAAACCTTTCAACTCTCTTTGCTACAGTCTTGGAGTTATGAGTCATTATTTATGTGTGTGTCACTCAGAAAAAACATCAGCTCTACTGAGACAAAAATGCCCTCAGGGCTTAAAGGTTAATATATTAGAAGTTTCCATGATTTTGCTGGTGTTTTAGTGAATGTTTGGCATTTACTCATGATCATCATAGATCTGATTCATTGTCTTTTCTCTTTCTGTCTTCAGTCTGTTTTTATGCAGTATTACAGAGAAACAGTGTCTCATCCTGACTTCAGCTCTGAAATCAAACCCATCACACCTGAGAGAACTGAACCTGAGATGGAATAAACTAGGAGACTCTGGAGTAAAAAATCTCAGTGATCTACTGATGAACCCACAATTCAAGCTGGAGAAACTAGAGTTAGTATCATTATACTGTACAGCAGTTACAGTCAGATTAAAGTTCACTGTTTAGTTTAAGACCACTGGACTCTTGACATCTTTACTGTAAAACAAAACAGAAGTTAAAACAAAAAAAACAGTCAACAACTGACAGTAGATGATTCTGACAGATTTATACTGGACTAATGATATATTTCACTAAATTAATTATATTTGTGTCAGATTCTTCACCTTAATGATTTGTTTGTAAGATGATCTCTCTCCCTTTGTTTGTCTCTTTCTAGTCTTTATGACTGTGGCATTACAGATGTTTCTTCTTTAACTCAGTCTTTGACAAACACAGAAGCACTGCAGTTTCTAAAATGGCTTAATCTGAGTGGTAATATGATTGGAGACTCAAAGCAGCAGCTCATTGATGTGCTACGAGCCTCAAACTGTGATCTGATGTGAGTATACTTCACTTTGTGATATTAAAGAGATTCATTTACCTCTGATATGTGAACAAATATATACTTTCAAATTGATCAAATGATCATCAAGCTTTATTTCAAAGGGTTTGTGTCAGAATGAAATGTAAAGTTGATTAAAATGTTGAACACAAAGGAGGAAAGAGAGCAAAAACACACTGTCAGAGCTTTATACAACAACAGCTGCTTTATTAATGACATAAGTAATAGTGAATCATTACAGTTTGAAATAGATTTGGTCAGATTGTAGGAAAACACTGGTAAAATCAGTGCAGTTTCCAGCTTCAGCTCACAGCCGTCCAGCATCTCTCTTGTGTGTTTTTACTTTTTCACATTACTTTACACTTACTTTACTTTCAGATATTTACTGAGACCAATACAAACATGTTTAAACTAGAGGAAAAACAGGTTTAACTAGTGCAACATTGAACTGAAAGGTCTTTGTTTTGATCAAAATCACAGTATTTGTTTCTTGTGGTTTATTATATATGGCATACACTCATTAGCATGTGTTTGTCTTTATCGTGACTCAACAGGAGTCACACAAACATATGAATGTTCAAATGTATTTAAAACACAAATATTGTTTTAGAAATATCTATGCAAAATCATGTAAATGTACCTTTTTTAAGTCAAAAAAGAAAATTGAAATAGTAACTAATTTGCAATTTGTTCCACCAAACACTGATTTCTTTTCTCTCTCTCTTCTGTTCCTCCTTAAAGTGTATATTAATATTCATTGCCAAGAGTCCCTCATTGAATTCAGTCAGCAGAAGATGATAAATGCTGTATATCATAGTTTGAGATCATCTTGAGAGGAGCAGTAAACATCAGGTGAGGATCACAGAAGAGCTTCACTACTGTGTCTATGAGGAGAAAGAAATGTGTGATAAATGTGTGAATGTGATCCATACAGGTGAAGAGACTCAGACTTTACAATCAAATAATGCAGCATGTGTGTTACAAACATGATATTGAATGTTTAATGTTGCTTTAGTATTTTATTTCAAAATGAAGTATAAAAAAATTAAGTTTTCCATAAATCAAATTTCCACTTACTGTAAAACATTTACATGACCGCTCTTATATTTTATACACATTGTTATTGTATTTTATTGTATATTAAGTTAGTTATGTGTGTGTCTGTTGTCAATGTACAGATATCCAGTATATTGTCTTTGTTCCAACTAAACATTTTCACCAGTTAACAGCATTTGTGTGCCTTTCACTCTCCTCTTTTTCACCACATTTACATTTGCATGTAAAATAAAATGCTAAATAAACAGTTAAAAACAACTACTTTGTTTGAAATGTTCATTTGAAATGAACACTGTAAAAAAATTCCACCCATTTCAACTTAAAAACGTATTGTTTTTGCGGCTGCCTTAAGTTTTTAAGTTATTTCAACTTATGATTTAAAATTTTGCCCAGTGTTGGATTGCTATATTTAAGTTAATTTGACTTTATAATATTTGCTGTTTCAACTTAAGTTGAAAAAAGTTTTAACATTAATTTTCTAGTTTTGCTAATGTAAACTTTATTTTAAATGCAGATAAAAAATACTACAAAATTTGTTTGAACCAGCATTTAAATTTTATTCTAAACAGATTTTAATACTAAAATGCTACATTGCAAAAAATGCTTATCTTACTTAGATATTTTGTCGTTTCATGCCAAAATGCCTAGAAATGTATTAACCAAGAAAGATTTTTTAGACAAAAGTAAAAATTATTGTCTTGTTTTCAGGAAAAAAAAATTCAAAATTAAGTGAGTTTGCTTGAAAAATACAGTTATTCTATTTAGTTATTCTATTCTATTCTATTCTATTTTGTGATTAAACAAATCACGATACACATTTTAAAATCAGAGCTGTGGTAGCGGTTTGGCTTTCTGATGACTATAAATGAGAGTGACAGCAGACAAAACAAAAACTGTGTCTAGATACAAGTACAATGGTATTAAAGGGTTGTTAGTTCAACCCAAAATGAATATTCTGTCATCAATTACTTACAGCTTATGGCTCTAATTATAATGTAAGTCAGTCACTGAAGTGAGTTGCTGTTTTTATTTTACAGATTTATTCATGTTCATCTGATCTCATTTTGGAAGTGACTTTAAAAAAATGTTTTCTTTGGATTGTTTGACTACTCGTGACAATATAGAAAAAATACAATTATAGCTACATTTCATATACAAAAACTAAAGTCTGGCTTTCAATCTATTCGAAGTCTGAAACAAATGATTCGCGATTCGAAAACCCGCTCAACAGTTCCGATCTGAAACAAATGATTCGCGATTCGCGAACCCGCTCCAAAGTTAAAGTGCATTCCAGGTTGAAAAAAAAAATCCAAATATGAAATTATATGACCCATGTAAGCTAATCCAGCTTTTTAAATGTTTTACAAGACATAACGGTTCTAGTTTAGTAGAAAAAGTGACGCGTTTCAGCGGCTCTTGCCAAAACCTCTTTTTTTCAACACTGCGTCATATTACGTCACAAGAGGGAGTCGTTTTACCGTGTTTTGCCTTGGCTTAGTGCAGAGTAGGTTGGTATTCAGTAAGAGCGGTAGTGTGTTAGAGCGTTTTCGGTAGTTTTTGTAATTGTATTAGTTATTGCGTTTGTGGAGGATGCACAAACTCCAGCCTGTCAGGACATAGAGTCCACAGGTTTCCTTGCAAGAAAAGAGATGGTGCAATCTTGAGGGCCTGGGTGCGTTTTGTGCAGGTGAAGAGACGGGACTTCACCACTGCATCTGCTTCGAAAAATGCGGTGGTGTGCAGCCCCAGATAGCAAGCACACTCGGGCCGATTGTGGCTGAAATGCGGCACTGTCGGCTCAGTGTCGACGCCGGTGAGAAGATAAAGGGCCAGAGCCGTGCCGACTCTACAGATCACTTCTGGCTGTCAGACAGCTTTTTCCTCTATGGGCCGATCTCGGCGGAAATCCGTTAATCACGCCGCAGCTCCACGCTCAGTGTAGTTGTGTGTATCTATCATCGGCCCGAGCTTGTTTAGTCTCAGATCTGAAGCAGATCAGCCGTGTGACGGTTAACTTTTAAATCATGAGGAGCATTCAGCGGGCTCTTCGTAGTTCTGTGTATCTATTGTCGGCCCGCGTTCTTTTCCTCACAGGCGAGCCACTACTGTAATGAAGCAACTAAGGGGTGAGGGAGGGGGTGAGGGAGGGAGGGGGGAGATATGATTTTAGCTCTTCAGATTTCTCTAAAATTAACATTAACTGTAATTTAATGATGTCATTTGTCTTTTTGAAAACCAAACAAATCTTTAGAATACTGTTAACTTTCTTATCCTTGTTGCAAAAGAAAAAAGAGGCTATGAAGTAATTAATCCGGTCATTATTTCATTGTTCCCAATTGTGTGAATTCACTGCAATGATTTAACCTGTTTAATAGTTAAAATTTAAAATTGTCGGTTAAATCCTGAGAATCCTGGACGAAAATTAATTTATTTTAATGTTCAGTTTAGTGTTTTTATTAATTAGTTTTTAATTTAATTTATTTTATTTTATTGTTGACAATGAGATTTAGTGAACGCAGGCAGATAGCATTCTGTTCTGTCCCGTCTATTCAGCATCTAACGATAGCTCTTCCTCAAATTGCTGGAAACACATTAACGTTAACAGTAATTTTAAATACTACCAACTGTTAGATAATTAAGGTAACGTTAGTTGTAAATGAGCCAAAGTTTTCTCACCAGCGCTACAGTAACTTACACCGAGTGAGTAACTTTTAAGTGTAAGAATTAACAAAATATGTTGTTTACATCAAGTGAAAACTTACCTGAAAACCACAGGTGTCGCCGGGATGAGTGTCTTCTCCCTGGTGTGTTGTTAAGAGATGAATAACTGGGCAAACGTGCAAACAAGCGCTGCATCGGCCTGAGGTAGTGATCCGACTCAGGGCCGACGTTTGATGAGCTGAGAAAATAGAGCACCGACTGAATATACCCGCCGACGCTTATTAGATGTTAAAGTCCATGAGGCCGACGTTCCGTTCACGGGCCGACGTCGGCCAGACGTACTTGTGCTGTCTGGGTATACTTTCACTTCTTTTGTTAATATTTATACTTCTGTGATTATGGTATTCCTTAAGTATCTGAAATGTATGCTAGCAAATGTTACGTTAGCATAGCATATCTATTTATAATGATGCTGAGCACGGAACGTCTTGAATTCTTTCATTCATACTTTGCTGTATATCCTATGTTTTTATTAATAATTTGAGTGTATTTTACTGTTCATATTTGTGTGTTTTTCAAAATAAATCAGCTGAATTAATTTTGAGTCTGTATTCATCATTCACAGCTGTTTGAACAGCCTTTAAGTTAGTTTGGGCATATGAGGACATAAATTAGGTTAAACTACTGCATGTCCGCCCATAGAAAATAAATGTATCACACCTTGTTCATTCTAAGCAAAATAATACACAGTAGTGTTGTCACGATACTGGAATTGCCAATTTGGATACGATACCTAGAAAAGTATCGATATTCAACACCATTTGACACCACGGGGAAAAACTGCCACAACATCAAGGCCTTAATTTTTGCTTTGTATTAAAAGATAAATATAACAAGGCTGGAACATGAAAATGAGCCTGAAAGAGGTATATTTTTACATGAACAAAAACATTGTGCAGGTCACAAGCCTCTATTTCAAGCCAATAAAGTGCAAAAATGTATAAATAAATAAAACAGCACAATCTTTTGTATTTTCCAGAAGGAAAACAAAAAAACAAGTGGCAGCCCTAGATACATGTTAATAGAAACTAAAGATGTTATTTGGAACTATCCATAAAATCCTCAATTAAAAAAAAATGTTTTAAAAGATCCAGTTAAAACAAAAGTCCTCGATTCCAAGGCAAAAATGTGCAAAAATCTCCTGTTAATACATTTTCCCAGCTAACAAAAAAGGTCCCCAGGACGTCCCCTAAATGGCCTCTGCGACGGACGTCAGCGTGTAGGGTCCCCTTTACGTCCTGCGAACGTTCGCAAAGACGTCCTCCGGACATTCACAGGGATGTTCACAGGACGTGCAGCAGCCATTCGGGACGTTTAGGGGACTTTCGCTTTAAGATCTCTGAATGTCATTTTATTTTACTTTTAAATAAAAGTTCATGCTAACTATAGCTTCACAAGTGTTTTTAGGCTAATCAAAGACAACAAACACGTTGCATAGAGCAAAATACGTTTATTTTAATTGAACATTTGTAAAGTTGCGGCGCTTTTTCCGTGTGCGTCTCTGCTGTCATCCGTGGGTTTGGGCAATTCTTCACCTCAGTTATCTTCTAACCTAAAACAACAAAATGAACAGCAGCATTATGATTTTATATGTCTAGGACTATTCCCAGATAGCAAACTAACACAGAATCAACGTAGAATCGACGTTTAACGCGGCGTCGAAACGACGTTGATCTCCGACGTCGATCTGGCATCTTTTTGCTCATCGGGTTAATGTTGAACCAACATCAGGAACGCCATTCAAAACTAACGTGAAATCGACGTAATTGGTTCACTTACCTAACGTTGAATCGACGTTGATATTAGGTTGGTTGAAACGACATTATAGAATCAACACGTATTCAACATGAAATCGATCTAATTGGTTGGCTTACTGACGTTGAAACGATGTTGAATTCACTTGGAAAAAACGACGTTATACAATAAACATTTTCTGCTTGTTTCTCACATATTTATAAAGATAAATGAGCCTGTATATGTAATCATTTAATAAACACACATCACGTTTATTCATACTTTATTATTTATACAAAATACACAAATACACGTTTAAGGCACAAACCATCTATATAAGAATAACATATATAATGCATTTGAACTCAATGAGGTATAAAGTTACAAATTAAAAGCTATATTCACTCCAGGAAAAAAAAAAAAAAACATGTTATTTTGTTACTTTTACTGTTAGTGGGGCAAAAAGGATATATAAGGCAGAAGAGACTGACAGCCTCAGTCACCAATTCACTGTCATTGCTGCTTTTCTATAAAATTACTGACTCTATCACTCTCTTCATTTGTGTTCCACAAAATAAAGACATATGAGAAGATGATTTATAAAGAATACTTACCTTTAAAAATAAAATACAGAGGTACATAGAAGATCAATCAGAACTTAAGTTCATTGTAATCAGGAATGCATTTCTCTAAAGAATCATTTAAGTCTAAGTTGATTGTTGAACCATTGTCATCAACGGAGTGATGATCAACTTATGATGCTTTTAAGAAATGCAGCCCAGGTCAGGTTTGAAAGACTAACCCACAATTTTAATCTTAGTCATAGACAATAAAGTTCATTTTTAATTACTTTTTTATACATGTAATATCACTTCATTAGTATATTTTCTCTAAAGATGTGCTGTGTTTGGGGTGATACAGACCCTATCCTCTCCCAAGAGTAAGATAATCTCTTGAAAACTTGAAACTACTAGGCAAATGTGTTGAGGCAAGTTGGAGCTAAACTCTGCAGGACACCGGCTCACCAGGATCCCTGAATGTTCAGTTGTTCATGTCCCTTTGTTATATTTGCTGTCATCTACTGTATCTAGTATTATTTTAGCAAAACTGAGGACCTGTGACAGCAGAATTTGGATTTGTAGAAAATATTTCAGGTATTTTTCTGTAATATTTTAGGAGTTGTGAAGTTGTATTGGTTTTTTTTTTCTTACTTACAAACACAACAAAGTCTTCTCAAAATCGTCATTGTAGGTATATAAATCATTTTCTACAAATCACTGGCTCAGTTAGACCAGATTTATGCAGGGCTATATTTAATTTTTTCCCAGAATATTCTATAATATTAATTTCATTGTATTACTAAATAATTATTTCTTGACTGAACATATTTAGAGCTTTATTAAAAGTTAACTGTGGAATCTCTAGATAAGGTCATGTTGCAACGGCCTGCCTATTTAAATTAGAGTAGCTAATTCTTTGCCATTTTCAAAAAAAAAAAAAAAAAAACCATCTAACATCCATTTAATACATGCACTTTCCTGATCTGTATGGAAACCCATTTCCACAACACCAAAATTTTATAAAAGATTATTGCAAATTATTTCTAAATTCTGACTTTTATTCTCAGAATTGCATGATACAAACTCACAGTTCTGTTTTTTTTTGCATGATATAAACTTGCAATTGTGAGTTATAAAGTCAGAATTCCAAGATAAAAACTCGCAGTTCTGAGAAATAAAGTCAGAATTGTGAGATATAAACAATTCTGTAAACAGTCTTTTTTCTCCTTAGAACTGGCACAAAACTACAACTAGACAAAAAAAAAGTCAGAATTGTACAACACAAACTCGCAATTGTTCATGACTTCAGCTTTTTCATTCAAGTGTGTGAATGTGTTTTGCCCCACATTCACTGCAGCAAGTCTAGTCTAACTATGAGCAAATGAGTTCCTTCATTTTTGATTTGTAGAAAAGGATTTGTGCACATCAGAATTTGAAATGGTATAACTGTTGTGTTTGTGAGCAAGAAAGAGAATTTTGCAACTTCTAAAAAAAAACTATTTCTCTGTGACTTCAAATGTATTGATAGGCCTTTGTGATTATTCTTTACAACTACGAATTCCACTGTCACAGGGGCTCAGTTTTGCTATAATAAAACCTTAACAGAAGACAGTAGCAATCAGCCATCCATGCAAAAGAAGAGAGGTCAGTGTGGTGTACTGTAGGTACATCTGTCCAGGCCAACAACTGATGTACTGATATCTTCAACTGGGATCATAGAAAACCTGCAATAAACATAGTACAGTTAATAATCCATCATATATAACCAATATAACAGGACTGCCCAATCCTGTTCTGGGAAATTCACCTACCTGTAGAATTTATATCTAACCCTGATCTAACACACCTGTCTATAATTGTCATCTGCTCTTGAGGAGCTGAACTTTGCAGGAACAGGACTGGGCACCCATGCATTAAAAAGTATCACATCTGGTATTACAAAGTATCAGTCCAACTTTAATTTAAGTTCAGCTAAAGAGAAAATATTTGTGGCATAATACTGGTATTTTGTGAGAAGTCCAGTGACCTTGTTATGTTTTCTTTTTCATGTAATGTTTATACATAATTAATAATGCAAAATATAAACCCACATGCATTTACAAACCTGATATGGATAAATACAAGGGTTAAGAACTTCAACTTTAAATATAAAAGATTTAAATATTTAAAAAATATATCTTTACTCATAAAGTGAGTAAAGATAAAAATATTTGTCATTATTTTATATTTGTTATTAAAAAATAAGAACAAAGATACAAACAAACATAATACAAAAAACAAATGGTGCTTTATTTTTCAAGTACAGTAAGTGAATTTAGCAGCATTCAAGCAATTAAATTAAGAAATATAAAAAAGTGAAACACTATATATTTATATACTATATACATCAATTGTACACTGATTCTTATTCAAGCAACTATGTTAAAGTTCTTCAGTCATGAGCAGTGAGTGATTTTTTCTTTTTGTGTTTTGTTGTTTTATTAACACTAAAATAACAGTTCACCCAAAAATGAAAATTCTGTCGTCTGTCAATTCTGTCGTAGTATTTTATTTTCATACCATCATTTACTCACTCTCAGTGAGCTGAAGGAGTTTCTTTTTTCTGTTGAACGTTACCTATTCAGTAATTTATATTATTAAATCCAATGGGGACCAGCAACTGTTTGGTTAAATTATTCAAAATATCTTATTTTGTATTAAGCACAAGAAAGAAATTAATAAAGGTTTGGGACAACATCTAAGTGAGTTAACAATGACAGAATTATATTTTTGGGGTGAACTATCCCTTTAATAACAAGCGGCAAGATGTTTAGTACTGTTGCTTTAAGAGCTAAACGCATCTAATATGCAGGGAAGCATCTGTTTTTCTCTCAATTGTTTACTTTTTTTATGATTGCGAATAAGTGCAGTGTCCCATGAGTGCAGCTCTACCGCTGAGTTAACACTTGATATGAATGTATGTCGTGTTATACAGTATATGGAGACGGAGGCACTGATAGAATAGCACGATACTACGATATTTCTCCAAAAGCAGATCGTGGAGATATCACACACCCCTAGTTTCAACTGTCCCAACGTGTCCCTTACCACAACATTGATTTAAAAGCTTGCCATAACATAACATTCATAAAAATAATGAGCAATTTTCAATGGTTAGGTATCTCCTTTTTTATTTAAGTGAATCTACTTGTTACTTGAGAATGTGTTTCCATTTATTATTGTTTGGTTTTATACAGCCAATTTATCTTATTAAAGAACCTGTCTGTGCACAAATAAAATAAAGAAAATGCTAAATTATATTTCAGAATGATTTAATAAAATGTCCGCTGTTGTGGGGACATTTCACTTTGTCTATTCAATTGTAAATTGTATGTATATTATCATATGTACACATGTTGCAGCAATGTGAGCGAGTTGAAAATTGGCAAACTTACCTTTTAGGGCAGTGATTACAATATAAGGATAATATTTGGCAGCTCTGTATGCTCATAGTTGCCATCATCTGACATCTTTGTGAGTGCTGGCATCTTCTGAAGTCTTCACAAGGGAGGCTGGATCCAAACTGGAACTGACGTATCTCTGGTAACCTTGGGATGGGCATCCCGAGATAGAAACAGGAAAGGAAAAGGAGAAAAATTAGCATAGCTGCTGTTCATATTATTTCACACAAAATATTATTTATTTCATTACATGTAACTGAAGTGCAAGGTTACGAGATGTTTTCTGTGTGCAGGGATGGACAGTATTTTAAATACTATTTTGTATTTAAATACCTTTGGAAAAATGTATTTAAAATATATAAAATCAAATGTATTTCATTTAATCTAAGTATTTTTGTATTTTCAAAATACATAAGCCAATCAACCTCCTTATTAGATTGCTGATTTCATACAGGGATGGGCAGTATTTAACATACATGTAATCTTTTTTATTTAATTATTTTTGTATACTTATTGATACAGCAAATCGGCAGTCAAATAAAGAGGGTGATTTGCAAAAAGCGTTTTATGTAGAAATGCACCAAAATTAAAATTTTAGGTGGGAAACCGAAAATGCTATGTAATAATTATGTTTTATTTTATTAATTAAGAAAATATTTTGATACAATTTTTAAATTTAACTCAATAATTTGAATGATACTAAATAAAAAAAAATTGAAGCCAATAAAATAACAACACTTTTACTGAAAATAACATAATAAAATTGGACAGAAAATATAGTAATATTAAACACTATTATATGGTGTGCCATATATATATATATATATATATATATATATATATAATATTTGGTGGGCGAAGAGTCGGTGCATCCCTAATTTTATGTATTTTGAAAATACACAAAATACTAAGATTAAATGTACCTAAATAAAAAAATTGTATTTTGGATTTCCAACGCAAGTAGTTGAAATACTGCCCATCCCTCTCTCTGTGAATATATCTTAAAATGTAACTGATTGCTGTGATCAAAGCTAAATTTTCAGCATCATTATTCCAGTCTTCAGTGGCACATAACCCTTCAGAAATCATTCTAATATGCTGATTCATATTTTTGCGTAAACCATTTTAACAGTGTAAAGTAAATTTATTTTTTAAGGATTCATTGTTAAATAGACCCCAAACCTCTAAATGGTGGTGTACACTAAATGTTTATAAGCGTTTTGTTTTGTTCTGTTCTTTTTCAAATTGCATTTTTATTTTTATTCTGTATGGGTACACTAAATTGATCAAAAGTGTAAGGATTTCTGTTTCAAATAAATGCTGTTCTATTAATCAAATAAACACAGCAGGGCAACTGTTTTCAACTTTGATAATTATCATAAATGTTTCTTGCAGAGCAAATCAGCATTTTAGAATGATCATGGGAATAATGATGAGTCATGATGCTGAAAATTCAGTTTTGACAAAGCAATAAATTACAATTTCACAATATATTCACACAGAAAACAGCTATTTAAAATTGTAGCAACTTTTCACAATATTACTGTTTTTAGTGTTTTTTTTTTTTTATCTGAATGTTTAAATAAATTCAGCCATGGTGAGCATACAAGATATCTTACATAAAATATCTTACTGAATTTTGAACATTAATGTATTGTTTAGTTAACTTATGTTTTTTTTTTTTATTATTTACGGTCTTGGAGATGACATCTCGATGGGAGGATCACTCCAACTCTGCTAGGGTACAGCAGGCCATCAGCATGGAGAAATCTAGGAGCACAACAAGCAATTTGTCACAGAGCCAACAATATTTAGTATACAATTTCAGGTTTATTACAATGATAAGCTAGAGCACAGGTGAAATGTAGAAAAGAGAAAGAATATACAAAAAATAATTAAAATAACGTTACTTAGTTATTTTTTGAAAAATAATGTGTGACGTCACTTTTGCATTACTTTTTAAATCTGGGCAGGGCTTAGAGAAAAGCAAGTTCACATTTGTACAGTAGACCACATAAGAAAAAAATGTCAAATGTCAAAAAGTAAAACAAATGTTACATTATCTTGAGTAATATTTCTGAGAAAGATCAGACTGCCTTTGAACTAACTTTAGATTCAGTTACGTCAGTGACGTCACCAATTAACGGTATTTATGAGCCTATTTTCAATCATCCATTAAAAAAATCGAACTAAACTTCGGCAGAACTGTCAAAACATTTCTTCTACACATATGGATGTGATTAAAATCCGAAACGTTCATAAAGACCTCAGTCTATGGGGTTAACTTTAGCCCCATAACGTTAACGTTACCTCCTCTGAAAACGGTTAAGATGCTAACGGACTTGTTCGAAGATACTAAACCATTTCTATTAACTAAATTCAACAGAAGCGATTCAAATACAAGCAAGAGGAGTGTCAGGAACAGCTGTATGTAATATTTGTGTGGTTTTAGGGATTAAACTTACCGGAAGCAGTGAAAACAACAGCGAGACGCCGAGTTGCCGTCCCGTTGCCATGGCAATTCCCGCCGTTCCAGTGTTTGAATGTGACTCCATCAGGGCGCACGCAATAAAACACGTCACGCACAAGTTACAAAAATAAACATACAAAATTAATGTAAGGAAGGGCTGTATGTAATATTTGTGTGGTTTTAGGGAGTCGATTTTCCGAAAGCAGTGAAAACAACAGCAAGACCGAGACCGAGTTTCCTGCTTGTCAGTAGTATTACAGCCCCGTTTCCATGGAAACTCCCTCCGCTCTGGCTTGAATGCGTCTAGAACTTTCAGCGCGCACGTATTTTTACGTCAAAGACAGAATTTACATAAACAAACATAGCAAACTACAACAATACATAAGTAAATATAATTAAATTGGTATTAAATCACGATTGAAAGTTTTTGGTTGGATCACAGGTGCATTTTTATATATTTTATAGTCTGAGTTTATTTTTATTTATTTCTTTATTTATAAATTTGCCAATTTTTTTTTATTATTATTATTTTATTTTTATTTTTTTTATGAACACTCAACCACTTATTTAACTAGAAATCCTGCTTACATGTAGACTGGGGGTGGGCAATTAATTTTCCTAAGGGGCCACAAACTTGTGCAGTTGTACAGGGACGAATTAATACACCTTCTGCCCAATTTATTGTATTTCTTTTTTAAAAATAATAATACATTCAAATAAAATAAAAGCAGTAAATGAAACATAGCAAACAATGAAAATGCAGAGCACAATATTTTATGAATGTTCATAAAAGCAGTGTTTAAAAAAACTAGCATCACAACCTGGACCAAAAAAGCAATTTCAAATAAAGCATAAAATATATTTTTCGTTTTTGTGTTTCAGAGAAAAAAAAACATATATGGGCGTGACATCGCTCCATTACGGACTAAAATCGCAGTTTATCCGTCTATGAAAAAAAAATAGTTATTCGTCTATAAGAAAAAGCGTATAAAATGTTTTTAAAACTTTAACAGAGACGCCTACTGTATTTATAGGGCTGCACAGGCATAAGCCGCCTAATGATTATGAATGTGTCGGAAAAAGGAGAATGCAAGTAATCGCTGGCGCCTCTATAAGTGCATTTCACACTCTGCACAAACATTAGAATTTGGTTTAATAATACAGAACACGTTTATAGGCCTATAGGTATATTAAAATATATGCAACAGTCTACATCAGAAACAGATGCAGTGTTATAAAATAAAACTGAATTTGACGTTTTAAAATGATAAAGGACCGATTGCGCTCCACTTCGTTGAGCATTACCGTTAATTGTTGTTGATAAAAATAAATATGTGGTTTTAGCTTGTTTCATGGCTAATTAATGAATTAGACAATTAAGCTAAAAAAAACCTGGTTAAGAAAATATGTTGAATCTCTTACAAATATTTATGAACGCTAAGTGCGAAGACAGCTAATCCGTCTGCATAACTAAGTATATTAATTTTAACATGCAATGATACGAAATAAAGCCAAGCAAGACGTGGAATGAAAAAAAAAAATATTTAGACAAAAAAGGGAAAAAAGGAAATCCTTTGTGAAGGAAATAGGCTTTGTGTGTGTTTGTGTTTATAAACACTGGACCGACTATTGAAGTGACAAATGTCTGCAGAACAAAATAATAAAACATATAGGCCTACATTAAACAATCGACAGAGTTGAATTTTTTCAGCTATTGTTTTTAAAACTTTCATCTTCCACTTCAAAGTTTAAATAGCTTAATATTCAGCGACAGACGGACAACCTACTATTAGAAATACATTTACCTACCACTCTGTGAGAGTTAAACAGAGTGCACGCATTTAAGATTTCTTTAACCAAGTTTCAACCTATATCAGACGTTAGAATTTCGATCAGATGCGTCGGCTGTATCGGTTGATAAAGCAACGTAATTTCGACATTGAATCGATGTTTCATTTTGGACGTAATAACGTTCTGATGTACCGACCAAATAATGAACGTTGATTCAACGTCGAAATTTGATCGACGACCGATACTGACCTTTACAACCAAAAATCAACGTAGAATCGATGTCAGCTTGCTATCTGGGTTGTTTGTCCAATGAAAAACAATTTGTAAAGATTTACAAAAGCAAAATTTAGCATTCATATGAATATGTCACAAATGGTCTTTTTGAAGCACTGACGTCTCTGTGTGTATTTTTACCACATGAAAATTCAATATTTAAGTTAAATTTCTGTCAATATTATGTACATTTAATCGTTTCACAATTAGTTAACGTTACATGCTAACATTAGCTTCAATATAGGCTAACGCGTCAGCAGCAGTACACGACGGACAAACGTTTCGAAAGGTGAACTTTTCAGCATTACGAGATATACAGTGGTTACGGAAGCTAATGTCTACAAATATAACAGCATAAATACCTTTTTGACCGACGAAAGCGAAAACGTAAGGCCGTGAAATCACCGGAGAACCGTTAACGGTCACGCCGCAGCTGAGAGTTGCCATGGATACATGCGCGTACCCTCAGGTGATGTCACTCGATCACGCGCTCATTTGGTTTAGCCTACCAATGTGGCTATATTGTAATAAACATTTTTCGGTCTGAATGGGATGTGCTATCTTCCGGGCCTGGGTGCGTTTTGTGCAGGTGAAGAGACGGGACTTCACCACTGCATCTGCTTCGAAAAATGCGGTGGTGTGCAGCGTTCACTTTAGACCCGACGATTATCATCCCCGAGATGTGATGCAGTTTAACATGGGATGCCGAAGCAGGGACTGAGTAAGGCTCAGACCTGGTGCCGCTCCATCGGTGCACACAGCAGCTTCTTCGTGCCCACCCTCCATCATCTACCGGTGAGGGCGTCGGCGGGAAACATGACGGTCATGGATCCGTCAGAGATTCTGCTCGACGAAAACGTCAACTGTGGACCGTAAGTTGTTTGTTTTAATTTTTCTTTTTTTAACATTTGCTAACTGATTTCAATATTGAGAAGCAACGTGATGTGTAAGTTGCAAAGAATCGCAGCTAGCTTGTAGGCATTAGCAATAACGTTAACATTTATATATATATATATATATATATATATATATATATAAACGCATTTTAGATTTAGTGACAGAATTGTTGTTTAGTATTACAGTAGTTGGAGCTTGCAGTGCTTCATACAGCTCTGTTCACAATGGTGCGGTTAATGAATCTGAGCTGAAAGTAACGTTTCCTCAAACACGTTTTGAACTTTCATGGTAAACAAACAAACAAAAAAAATGATAGCACTTGTTCTGTGATTTCAGAAGTGTCAGAAAGAAGTTCCTGATTTTATTTTAATTTCTGAAGGGAGCTGCTGACAGAGATACAGAAAACACAGGTGATCTGAGAAAGCTTATAAAATAACTTTATATTCATCTTTCACAATATATTTAGCCTATATCCTATATCACCATGGATGTGTTTGTTTGCTTGTTAATTTAAAAGGGCTTTCCAAACATAACTAACACTGTAAGAGCATTGCTAAATAAGTAAACATAAAAACGATTAATTATTATTATTATTATTATTATTATTATTATTATTATTTTTGTATGTTATTCTTTTTTTCTCTTCTGCATTTACCTGTGCTGTAGTTTATTTCTAATAAACCTGGTATTGTATAATAAATATTGTTGGGTCTGTGACAAATTGTTTATGTTCCTTCCTAGTTTCTTCAATGCTGATGGCAGTGCATTAGAGCTGGAGTGTATCTCCTGTTGAAGAACATTTTTAGACATTATGAACTATGAGACTAGTAAGTAATACGTCAAACACTACCATTCAAAAGTTTAAGGGTCAGATTTGTCATGTATTTAAAAGAAGTCTTTAATGCAACCCCTGCTGCATTTATTTGATTAAAATACACACATCATCCACGTCATATCATCCTTCAGAAATCATACTTTGTGAAAACAGAAATAAATTACATTTTACAATGTATTCACACAGAAAACAATTATTCTAAATTGCAATAAAATTTCACAACATTGCTGTTTTTATGTATGATCAAATAAATGCATTTTTGGTGAACATAAGAGACTTATTTAAAAAGCATAAGAGACAGGAATAATCATAATATGAGTTTACCTAGTGGTATGAACCCAGAGTCTTCACTGGTTCAGTAATAAAACAAGCATCTTCCATACAAAACTTGTGGTTTCAATTAGGGCAAAAAGCATTGTTGAACACAAAATAAAATATTGGGAACTAGTAATTGGATATTTTACAAGTATCCTGTACTAAGGTACAAATTATACAAAAATTATAAAATACTATATTGATCAACTGTTCAGCGTGATGACATTTAATGTCTCCGACAGCACCTGTAGCCCCATTTAGCAACTTGTTAGCAATCATATTTTTAAAGGAACAGTTTTAAAAAATCACGAGTGTGGTGTAAATGGTGTGTTTTATGTCGTAGAATAAAACTCAAAAGTATCTTGAGCTTGTGTTACCAAAAACTTATTTAAGGGAGTTAACCAAAGTCCCATTCAAAAAACCCATTGACTTTGGGACGATGGAACCGGAAGTGCTAAAATGCTCTGCAACTGTGCTGGAAGGGCTCGGGCCAGAAGTTGCCTTTGGGAATATGCTGGTCTGCAGAGCAGTCATAGGTACAGTATGTAATGTTTTTTTGAGATAAGCCCTTCTAACAGAAATGAAAAAATAATTAGAAGTAAAAATGGTAACACTTTTTTTTTTTGACTAATTCTCACTATTAACCAGTGGCTTATTATTGACATGTGGGCTGTTTATTAGAACTTCTAAAGCACATATTCTGCATGACCTTATTATACTTCAATAATCCTACCCAAGTAGCAAATTAGGAGTTTATTAAGGCAAAAACAAACAAACAATAATAATAATAAATGGTTTGCTAATTGCGATAATTTAACTGTAAAATAATGTGTGTCATAAAAAATATTGTTAGTATGTTAATGAACAATGTTTAATCTACCTCAGTGTTACCTGTTCTCAGATATCTCTGTTTATTTGTCATTTTACTTAGATGTTGTGACAAAATGCAGCCGAGCCACAGCAAGTGAGGTTGAAGGCTAAAACATGGCTTCGTAATGCCAGGGACAGAGATGGAGGGGCCAGAACTGCACTGGAAAAACACGCTGGTGCCCCTGAAAGGAATTATTTTTAGTTTACTTTTTGTGTTCTGTAATTCTTGGTGGTTACTGCTCTTTATAATTGATTTTTTTATTGCTGCTTTAAAATACATTTCTGTATTGTTATTATTATTACTTTTACTATTACTATTAATACTATTATTAATTGCTGTAAATAAATGATTTGAAAAACATGACCTTCAGTTTATTACTGCTACAGTTAACATGTGCAATTTTCCTGCATATGCATATTCAGTAATTTGGTGGTATTCTGCAGGTTTCCCCACACTTCCCCCACTGTGCCCGCACCCAGCCCGCAGCATGCCCACACTTCCCCCACCGCGCCCGCACCCAGCCCGCAGCACGCCCACACTTCCCCCACCGCGCCCGCACCCAGCCCGCACTGTGGGCATGTTAATGGGCCCACCATTGGCCCCATTGGGGGCCCACTCTGCTTTGTTTGGGCCAGCCCACACCTAACCCACACTGTTGGGCTGTCCCACTCTGGCCCCACACGGGGCCCATAGTGTGGGGCCCACACGTGCCCCGCATTTCATGCCGGTATTGGGGCCCACAGTGGGCTGCCCGCGGTGGGCCCACATGGGCCCCAAACGGGCGTGTTTGCTGGGAAGGAAATGGTCAGTAACATCATCGCTTTGAGGTACGATATCTATATCAGTAAGATCAATTCCATGTGATATAATTAAATCTAGCGTATGATTGAAACGGTGAGTGGGCCTGACTCCAAGTTTGCTTGACTCCAAAAGAATGTAATAGGTCAGTAAACGCAAGCCCTAAGGCATCACTTGTATTATCGACGTGAATGTTAAAGTCTCCGACAATTAGTGCTTTATCAAAATTAACCAACAGGTCGGAAAGGAAATCTGAAAATTATTTTAGAAAGTCTGTATACGGCCCTGGTGGTCTATACACAGTAGCTAAAATAAGAGATAAGACAGATTTCTTTTGCATATCTGACAGAGTAACTTTAAGCAAAAGTATTTCAAATGAATTAAACTTGTATCCTTTTTTCTGAGTTACATTGAGAATATCACTATATATTGTTGCGACACCACCGCCACAACCAATCTGACGGGGCTCATGCTTATAACAGTAGCTTGGTGGAGTAGACTCATTTAGACCAATATAATCATTTGGTTTTAGCCAGGTTTCAGTCAAGCAGAGTACATCAAAACTATTATCTGTGATCATTTCATTTACAATAACTGCTTTGGATGCGAGTGATCTAATGTTTAGAAGCCCAAACTTTAAAAATGTTTTTTGTTCATTTTGCATTTTTCCGGGTTAATCACGATCAGATTTTTTCTAGATCCTGCATTAACTGTATGTTTTGACCTCACTATTCGAGGAACAGACACAGTATTTATAGATTGGACAGCACTAGTGCTATGTACTGGAGATGTTGTCCGACAGCAGTTCTGCTCCGACTCTGCTGGGGTGCAGGCCATCAGCACGGAAAAGCCTAGGACGCTCCCAGAAAAGATTCCAATTATTAACAAAGAGCAGTTTCTGTTCTTTACACCATGTCAATAACCATTCATTTAGAGCAAAAAGTCTACTGAACCTTTCGTGCCCACGTCGATACGTGGGAAGCGGTCCTGACACGATGATCCTCGTCTCGGGCGCCGTGCTGCGAACCGTCTCGATTCGAACCGGCCTTAACACGTCAATAACGGCAGAACAGTTTGCCCGTGTCAAATGGACAGACCCCAGAAAGGCCACAAAAGATCTTTTAATGGCAGTGTTTGGACGAATCACACTTTCAACACACTGCTACACAGGAAGATGCTCCAATGCCTTCAAAGACAGAACAGGGAAGCCTCAATTGAAGTCGGAAAAGGTGTCTGACATCATCAGTAAGTCATCTTTCTAAAGAAAAACCCTTTTGGCAAGATATTTTAAGATAATCAGAACAATTCAAAAAATTTTGGAAAATGATCTACTTTTTCTCTCAGTTGCTTAATGATTCTGACACTTAAAGATATCGGATATAGGACATTTACAAAATTAGTCAAATATTAGTAACTTTCTGGCAGTTGCAGCAAGAGATGCAAACTACTCAACTCAGCAAAAATAGTGGCTATAAATGCATAAAGGACTCAGGGATGCTAATATACAATGTGTTAAAACACATACTAAATATAGATGCTAGCTGTGCATTAAACAATTTTATGCAAACATCCAGTGTGTAGCATAGTTAAATAAAATCACTGAATGCATTGCTAGCCATGGATTTTCCTGCTTATACCATGGCCATTTGTCAGTCTTTAAAACTTAAAGGAGAAGTTCACTTCCAGAACAAAATTGTACAGATAATTTACTCACTTCCTTGTCATCCAAGATGTTCATGTCTTTCTTTCTTTAGTAATAAAGAAATGTTTTCTGAGGAATGTTCTCCATATAGTGGACTTCAGTGGTGCCCATGAGTTTGAACTTCCAAATGCAGTTTATAAACCGCTTCAAAGAGCTTTAAATGATCCCAGCTATTTTCTAAAAAAAAAAAAAGTACAATTTATGTACATTTCAACCTCAGATGCTCGTCTTGTCTAGCTATGCATCAACTCTATGTATTCCGGTTCAAGACAATTAGGGTATGCTGAAAAACTCCCATCTCATTTTCTCCTCCAACTTCAAAATCATCCTTCATCGCTGCAGAAGAACCGACCCAGTGTTTACAAAGTGAGTATGCATAGATGATCAAATGCCCTTTACAAAAAAAGGTAAAACAGCGATGTTAGACGATCTTTAACATGTCATGAACATCTTGGAAGACATGGGGGTGAGTAAATTATCAGGGATTTATTTTTTTTTTTTTTGGAAGTGGAGTAATCCTTTAAGGAGTCTTACTGTGAACATAGATGCCCACACCATTCCTCAATAATTGATATGGTTTGTGAACTTATGTTCTGTTTATTTCTTTCTTTTACAGGTTACATCAAAAATACATTTAGTGTCGAAACGAGCCTTATAAAGAAGGCCATCTCACAGAAATGTGCAGATGAATACAAGATGGCAAAAAGGCGAAATGATGATTGTGTGTGAGTGTGTGTAAATACTGTAGTTTACAGTTATTGCTACAGTTATTATAGATATAGTTATTATAGTTATGCTTTTTCTTTTTTTTTTTGGTGAAAGCCTGTAATTATTATAATCTGAACATAGTAAAAAAAGCAAATTCAATGTAATTCAGCTGTTCATATGAAAGAATACATTAAAATACTATTGAAATTAAAACAGAACATGCATTTGTTGATTTGTCTTGTATTTCAGTTGCACAACAATGAACAATGTACATTAAGGTGAGTTAAAGTAAACCGCAAGACACAAAACTATTAGTTAGTAATAAATACAATAAAAAGTGTACCTTGAGGATTCTTCAATATTCTTGAAAGATGCTTTAAAATAAAACAGGATCCCATTAAAATCCTGTGTAAATTATCCTACAGGATATTCATGTCATTGTATTCAGGTTCTTTATATAAGTAAACATTTTTATTTACAGTAGAAAAAGCTTTTTTCATTTTTTTACATTATCTTTTTTGTATATATTAAATGTAATGTTCAATTTAATCTATTTCTTTTTATATATTTACATTTTCATATACAGTGAAAACACATTTTAAATATATCATAAACAGTATTTTATTAATTCATGTAATTAACTTAATGTACTTAATGTAGTTTAAAAACTTATTTCCATATTTTTCATATTATTAAGCATTTTGATATATATGCAATTCATACAGATCTGTCCTTATGCAGCTGAAACACACACACACTTTCTGCATCAGTCATATATTAAGCTCACTCTGGACATCTGCCTCTTGCCCCCATACCAAAACTACATATTTTACAGTCATGGCTATGCAGATTGATCATAAACAGCTGAAAAGCTTCCGACCACAGTGGTCACCCTTCACAAAACTAATATAATAAATACCACAGTTTGATCACAGGTAGAATGTAAAATGTTTCAACACGAGCATTTCAGTCAAATGGAGTTTATGCAATATTTCAAACTTTTAACCCATGTGGGAAAATCAGCGAGTCGCAACAGTTTCAAATCAGCCCAATCCCGTGGAAAAGAAATGCGGATGTGGCAACCCTACATCAGACACGAGCTGCACTCTGGATCCCTCACATCCAAGCCATTCCCTCTTTGAACTTTTGCCATCTGGTCAGTGCTACAGAGCCCAAAATACCAGGACAATCAGCACAAGAAGAGTTTCTTCCCCAGGCAATCCACCTTATGAACAGATAAATGCTCACCCCATTGTGCAATAAAAATATGTGCAACAACCTAATATTTATTTGTTACCACCTCCATCCTAATACATCCCTGCATCTCTTTCTATTCTATTCTATTCTATTCTATTCTATTCTATTCTATTCTATTCTATTCTATTCTATTCTATCATCTATAGCACAACTGTACATACCACTTATTTCTTAATTTGTTTTTCTATATATTTTTGTCTATTTATATTTACATATGTGTATTTTTTGTTCTCATCTGTGTTGTTGTTGTTGTCTCTGTGTACTGGAAGCTTATGTCACAAAAACTAATTTCTTGAATGCGCAAGCAGACTTAGCAATAAAGCTCTCTCTGATTCTGAGTCTAATATCCAGCTCCAGTGCAGCAGGTGGCAGTAACTGTTCAACTCGTTTAAAATCCTCCAGTAAAACCCACGAAAAAACGACGAAAACGAAAGTATCTTCGGAAAACACGCAGATAGCAAGAGAAAGTGTTGCTCATTGGATTTGATCCATTCTATATCCTAGAAAACATTTTTATAGATACAACTTTAGCACAGACCCTACTAGTTTTAACACTCGCGGACATTGTTTTTGTATATTTAATCAGATCCGTCTGAGAGATATGAGAATTATTGCTGACAATCTACAGGCCTAAAGGACAGAAACATGAGCGTTTCAAATACTTACAAATTCACTTCTTAGTGGACAAGACTGCAAGTAAGTTTTCCAAAAGGGGTTATTGAAAACGAATGTGTTTCTGAAGTTTTTTCCATATTTTATCTTATTGGGGGCCAAGCCCGAAGGGCTGTAACCCCTATTGTATCTGTACGTTTTCTTTCTTTCTTCTTCTTCTTCTTCTTCTTCTTCTTCTTCTTCTTCTTGGCCAATGGGAGTCTATGGCAGCCCTATGAAGGGAACATAGGAAAATGATGAAATTTGGCACACTTGTAGTGATAGCCATGAATAGTGACCTGACCAACTTTGGGGTCTCTAGGTTCAACTCCATAGCGCCACCACTAGTCCAAAATTTCAACATTTAAACTGTAATAACTCCTGAACCCCTAAAGCTTAGTACATCTGATTGCTCTCCTCATGCTGATCACATTCAATAGCTTACATTAAGACTCCGCCCATTACAGTAACGGCCATTTTGAAAAGTACAGTATTCAGTCTAAATGCTACCCCTCCTTCAAAATTGATCTAATTCTTCTCAAAATTGGCTCAGATGATCTTTGGACTGAGCTGCACAGAAATGACTGAACCGATTTATTTTATTCATCTTTGTTCAAAAGTTATGATGTCACAAAGTTAACGAAGTTGACCCAAAATTGGTTCAGAGGCTATAACTCGGCCAAACTTTGATCAATGGACACCAAAGTTGGTACACTTCATCTACACCATGATCTGAGTGTCCATGCCAAAGTTGGGAACAGCACCACCTATGGGTTGTGATATAGCAAAAATGCACATTTTTGCTTATAACTTCTGAACAGTTGATCAGAATCATTATCTTGGAGTCTATGGATTCCTTGGGTCATGCCGAATCTGATGATATAAATTGATCCAGGATCAACTAAACCACGTGACTGCCATTTTGAAATATGTCATAAATTGCAATATCTTTTGAACCATTGGATATATCTGCACAAAAAGTGGCAGGCATCATCGACAGCATGTCCCCTAGGCACCTGAGAAGTTTGAATACAGCGCTACCTAGCATTCAAGAGATATAATGACTTTGGCAAAAACGCTTATAACTTCTGAAAACATTGCCCAAATATTATAATTTTATTGATATCATTTAATTCCCTGGTTTATGCGGATTCAGATGATGTCTCATCTGTCATTTTTCATGAATGTATCTGTCAGCCATATTGAAGTAAATGAAAAACAGTGTTTTTGCTACTCTTCCTTCAGATTTTGTTCCATTTTGTCCATAATTTCACCAAATAATCTTTGGACTGAGCCGCAGACGTGACTAAACGGATTTTTGATATTCACTACCGTTCCCGAGAAATACCTCTCCAAAATCAACCATGCAGGTTAACCATAAAGTACTTTAATTTTAAATTAGCTTAGCATGCTAATCTGACTAATATACTAAGTCATGTTTTTTTTATGACCTCATTCTCACACCTAAACTTCTCTTCCAGAGCCTATTGAAGGTGTGTTGACTGAGTGGTGCACTTGGCTAAACCACTGGTTTCAAAACCTGAAGCCTGTTGCGATGTGGGTTTGAATCCCACATAATGCAACTTTATAAACCTCTGTGTAATGTTGTGCCGTTTTGATTAGTTTATTATCCAGATCACCATTGTACAAATCCGTATTGCTCCTGACTTAAAAATACATGTGTTTATCTGTGTTGTGTTCATTTTCAGTTGACCATCTGTTCATTCTTAGTTCATTCTTGCCGATAGTTCTGAAGCGGCTGTTTTTCAGATTCATTCTATTGCTGCGATTTTTGTTAGTCATGCTCTGCACATGGCTACAGCCCTTCTTGTGGTTGGCCCCGTAATTGCTGCTTGCTGCTATATTGTTTTATGCTGTTGTTGTTTTTGTGCGAAACCGTAAGTATTTTTAAATCAGCCATTTCTCATTAAGACCATTTGGTTATTCTACATGGCAATGCTTTTGTTTGTAAATCACTTTATTTATTTTGTGTTTTTTTTTTTTGCTGTTGCTGCTAACTCAACATATTTCTTTATCTCAATGATCATCATCTCCAGGTCAAACTGAACAGCAGATAGTTTTCTCAACCCAGTGATAATCACTGGCAGTTTATCTGCAGTATGTCAGAGGAGCGAGGAAAGGACTCTCCGTCTGAGATGAGTCTCTCACAGAAACAGAGGTAAGACTGAGTCTGTTTTCAGAGAATCATTTTAAACACAGCTGCTGGACTTTCAGATGTTTGCTGGAAAAACTAAACCTTAACAAATGTAGCTCTACATTTACACGTGCTTTACAGAACTGCAGAGCTTCATAACTTCCTAATGAAAAAATAACATAAAAAATATATATATATATATATAAAACAGCTGATAGATAGATGGTAAATATCTGAGAACTGAAAATCATCATCATTTACAATCTTAACCCAATTTACAGTCGCTCTTCAGCACTGGGTTTGTAGATACTTCAGTAAATTATTCCACATCAGTGATTTTGGTTTTTAAAAGTGAAAAGTGACGTGACGTGTGGCCAAGTATGGTGACCCATACTCGGAATTTGTGCTCTGCATTTAACCCATCCAAGTGCAGTTCCGGGGAGCAGTTTTGGGGGTTCGGTGCCTTGCTCAAGGGTCTCACCTCAGTCGTGGTATTGAGGGTGGAGAGAGCGCTGATTAATCACTCACCCCACCGACAATCCCTGCCGGACCTGGGACTCGAACCTGCAACCTTTCAGTCACAAGTCCGACTCCCTAACCATTAGGCCACGGCTGCCTCCGTTTTAGGTCATAAGTGTATATTCAGACATTAAAAAATGACTGCACACTTAATTTAAAGGGGTCACATGCCTTTTATTATTTTCATTTTCCTTTAGTGTGTAATGCACCTGTTTAGATCTTCAAAGTTACAAAGGTCATAGTCTCCTGCAAAGTGATTTATTCTATCTAACAGAGAACACTGATCCAGAAATGACTAAAATGTCTTGACTGAAGTCTAAATATTACTTTTACAAATGTCTGCATCTCAATGTGAAATATTAGCGTAATGCTGTCCAAAGGTAAACACAAAGAGAAGACGAGTCTTCAGTGAGTTGTAGTGTTGTGGTCATGTTGTGGAGACGCTGTGTGTTTGGATGCGAAAGCAAACCCGCTTTGTTTGGAATCAGTGGTTCAGATTTATTTATCATGCTGTTCCTGAGCCGTACAACCCAAAGGTTAGCTTGTGTACAGCATGCTTTATACACACCTGAGCTATACACACCCAAATAAATTGTAAATATAATACAATAAGCCACATCTAAATAACTGTGTTTTATGTTGGCACTTTAGGACATAAAGTTGAAGAAAAATTATAACTTTATGTGATTGTATCTGAAAGATCTGAAAGGTAAGAGAGTTGTGTAGTGCTGACGTTTCTGACATTTCTCTCCATTTTAGTCAGAAAAGAAAATGTTCTCTTCAATTAGATCAGAAATACTTAAACGAATGCGAGTCTGTAAACAAGAATGACTGCTATCTTTAAAACTCTGCAAACGTTTCTGTGAAGGACTAGAGAGAATGTGTGCCAATATAAAACAAAGATGAACCTCCTGTAGTAAAGTTTATTTTCTCTCTGTGTCATTAGTGTAAGATCAGGCTCACATGTGTCCAGCTCTGTGTCTGTGAAGAGTGACTGCTCAAAGGGTGACCCACTGAACTTCAGCGAAGAACCATCACAAACCAAATGGTATTTCATGTGTCTTATTTTCTTTAAACATAGACTGTGTTAGAAAGTGTTTCATAAATTTATCACAGTATTGATTTTCTCTTTGCTAAAAATGTTTACAAGATATTTTGTTCACATTTGTCCTAAAAATGCACACAGTGCAAACCACAAGAATTTTACAGACAGTCTCCTGCAGATCTTCCAGGTAATAAAACACATTTTCAAGAATACTTAATTATAATAAACAAATATGTTATTGAATGAGAGAGAACTTTTATTTCTATTTTTTTATTTTTAAGATCCCATAAAATAGCTAATTAACTTTTGTCTCAACTTTTTTTTTTTTATCTTGCTTTGTAGGATCTTGAAAGCAAAGTAATCAAATTTATGAAGAATGAGCTGGAAAAGTTGAAAAAAATTTTACAAAAGAAGGATTTGCAATACTTTGTAAAGGACTTTAATGAGAATAAATGCAGTATCAGAGAAGCAGCTCTTGATCTCACACTCTACTTCCTGAGAGAGATGAAGCAAGATGAAGCTGCTGATACTCTAGAAGGTAAGAGACTCATGGCAATCTGTCATATTGTCAATTATAAATGTAGGAGAAAAAGTAAGAAAAAAATCTGTATTTTTGTTTCTGTTTAGATGAGCTGTTCTTCATTCATCAGCTAAAATGTAGCCTAAAGAAGAAGTATCAATGTGTGTTTGAAGGAATTGCAAAGCAAGGTGACTCCACACTTCTGAATAACATCTACACAGATCTCTATATCACTTAGGGTTGTAGTGAACAGGTCAATACTGAACATGAGGTAAGACAGATTGAAGTTGCTTCCAGACGTCATGAACTACAAGAGATACAGGTTAAATGCAAAAATTTGTTTGAAGCACCTGAACAAGACAAGCAGATCAGAACTGTACTGACAAAAGGAGTTGCTGGCATTGGAAAATCAGTCTCTGTGCAAAAATTTGTTCTGGATTGGGCTGAAGGAAAAGAAAATCAAGATATCAGCTTCATATTTCCTCTTCCATTCAGAGAGATGAACTTAAAGGAGAAGGAACACATAAGTTTGATGGACCTTATAACTCAGTTTTTCCCAGAGACAAAAGGACTAAACCTTAGAAGAAGGAACCAAAAAGTCCTGTTCATTCTTGATGGACTGGATGAATTTCGTCTTCCTTTAAACTTTAAGGAAACTGAGAGGTTGCATGATGTTTCATCACCAGCCTCTCTGGATGTTCTCCTGACAAACCTCATCAAGGGAAATCTGCTTCCTTCTGCTCTCATCTGGATCACCACCAGACCAGCAGCTGCCAGTAAGATTCCTCCTGACTGTATCGACCGGCTGACAGAGATACGAGGATTCAATGATGCACAAAAGGAGGAGTACTTCAGAAAAAGAATCACAGATGAGAATCTGGCCAAAGAAATCATTGATCATGTTAAACAATCAAAGAGTCTCTTTATCATGTGCCACATCCCAGTCTTCTGCTGGATTTCAGCCACTGTTCTCCAGAACATTTTAGAGGAGAAAAAAATTAATCAGGCTGATGACGCCTCCAAAACACTGCAGGAGTCAAATACTGAAGACACTCCTAAGACTCTGACACAAATGTACACACACTTTCTCAGATTTCAGATCCAGCAGAGCAGACGAAAGTATGATGGAGAATATGCACCAGATGTTTCCTGGGATAAAGATGCCATCTTTTCACTGGGGAAACTGGCATTTAAACAGCTGGAAAGAAACAATGTGATTTTCTATGACACAGATCTGGAAGCCTGTGGTATTGACGTCTATAAGGCATCAGTGTATTCAGGCATGTGTACCCAGATCTTTAAGGAGGAAACAGGGATCGTTCTTGGTACCATGTACTGCTTTGTTCACCTGAGCATTCAAGAGTTTATTGCAGCCCTTCATGCACATCTGTTTCTAGACATCAACAAGAAATATGTGTTTGATCAAGGCTCTACAGAACAGGAAAACAAAAGTGAAACAATGATTGATTTGGTCAAGACTGCAGTGGACAAGGTGCTTGAGAGTGGCAGTGGTTATCTGGACCTCTTCCGTCACTTTCTTGGACTGTCACTCCAGTCCAAAAAAAACATGACTGATTTGCTCAAGACTGCAGTGGACAAGGCACTAGAGAGTGATAATGGACACCTGGATCTTTTCCTTCGCTTCCTCCTTGGTTTGTCACTCCAGTCCAATCAGCGACTCTTACAGGGTTTGTTGACACAGCAAAATAGAAATGACCAGAGCAAAAAGGAAATAGTCCAGTACATAAAGCAGAAATTTGAAGCTAATCTGTCTCCAGAGAGATCTATCAATCTGTTCTACTGTCTGAATGAACTGAACGACCAAACTCTGGTGAAAGACATTCAGACCCACCTTAGCAAAGGAAGTCTCTCATCTGCTGATCTTTCACCTGCCCAGTGGTCTGCTTTGGCCTTTGTGTTGTTGACATCAGAGGAGGAGCTGGAGGAGTTTGAGCTTCAGAAATTCAAGAAATCAGACGAGTGTGTCATTAGATTATCGTCAGTCATCAAAATCTCCAAAAGAGCTCTGTAAGTTGCTCATTTTTTGCTTTTATCTGACAAATACATTTATTTAGAGTTTCGATGCATCCTGGAAAACCTGGAATGTTAATTACTGATTTTCTTTTTTTATGAAAATGTAATGAAGTACAAATATAATACAGGATGTTTTACAGCATTGTGCATTGTAGCCAATGCTGAGAACATGATTGCAATGGTTTAGGTGTTTAATCAGAATTCACTCAGTAATGCTTTTCCTTGAAACCATGGAACCAGCACTTTCAAATGTATAATTCATTCATAATTCATAGATGGAAAATTATTTATTATTTGTATTTAGCTAATGCATTCAGTCTAATTATTCTGTAATCTTATTTAGGCTATGTGATTGTGGCTTAACAGATAAAAGCTGCTCAGCTCTGGCTCCAGTTCTTGGATCAGATACCAGTCTGAAAGAGCTGAACATGAGCAATAATAATCTGCAGGATTCTGGAGTGAAGTTGCTCTGCACTGGACTGGAAAATATGAAGTGTCATTTGGAGATACTGAGGTAAGTTGTGTGATATTGTCAGTGCCTATAGCCTAGCGGTTAGAGCACTGACATATAACGCAACTGCACTTCCAGCCGACCTGGGTTCGAATCCTGACCCAAGGACCTTTGCCGAGCCCTGCTTCCCCATCTTCACACAACACCGTCCTGTCTGAAAAAAGGCCCCAAAAAAGACAATAATAAAAAAAGTTGTGTGAACTTAGACCAAAATTGAGCTCAACATAACCAGACTTAGATAATGAACAAGTCTTTATATTGTGTATTAGGCATGGGACGATAACTGGTTTCAAGGTAAACCGCGGTTTGGAAAATCACAGTTTGAAAACCATGGCGTCTGCCATTGCTAAGCAACCATGACTTGCGCTCGCTGAAGACGTGGAGGTTTTGGCAAAGGAATAAATGAATCACGACCACTTAGTTTAATTATAAACGCGCATAACGCATGTTTACATTTGAAATGACACGACATGTGAATGGCCTCAAGTATTACGTTTCTGCCTTTCTGTGTTGGAGAAGAGACAGAGCATGTGTGCTCTCTCTCTCTCTCTCTCTCTCTCTCTCTCTCTCTCTGTATGTGCACATATTCTCATACCTCACTGCACCAATCTTAATCCAGGAAAGGTGAACGTTCCTGCATCAAAACTTGGACTAAAAGATGAATGTGTAACAAGTAAGCATGTCTCCAAAGACCTTGTTGAGCTGCAGGTTTAACAACTGCATTTATTTATTTATTTACAGAAATTAAGGTTTGATTATGATTATTGAGCTGCAAGTTTAGGTTTAAGTGACTGCACTTAATTAATTCAATAAGAATTAATTCATAAGAATTCAATTTAATTTTAATTATTTAGCTTGACATGTTTACGGCTCCAAAATGTTCTGTATGTTTCTTTAAAAATTCCACTGTGTTCAGTGGAAGAAAAGTTGTTTTTTTATTTGTTTTTTTTACCCAGACATTTAAAAAGAACATAGAGTTATAATTGTAATTTAGAGTTGTAATCTAAATACCGTGATACCGTGATATTTTTATGTAAGGTTATCATACCGTCAGAATCTCATACCGGCCCATGCCTATTGTGCATAAAGTTAAATGGAATTATGGAATTAATTATGATTTCATAGGAAATTTGAACAGAATCGCTGCTCTATGGCTGGTCACTGAGTCGCCCAGCAATTCATTGAACAAGTCATATAACATCAACTGCAATAGATATTAATATCCAAAATCTAGTGAAACCACAATTTATTAGCAAAGTAACAAAGTCAGCAGTTTAAGACATTAACTTGTAAGCACAAAACACAAGATACTTCTCTTTTCAATATAAATGAGGCTTTATTGGATAAATTTAAGACATATAAAGTAGTCTAACACATAAACACACACACAGAAAGAGAGAAAGTGAGGAATGAATGAGTTTAGAAGAGTGAAAATATGAAATCCCAAGTTTATAGCAATATATTCAATTGCTTAAACCTGAATAACCATTAATCATTTAATTAACCCTCGCACTGAATTTCTCAGTAAATATGTATAAGTCCATTGATGCAAGTGACTTTAATTCATTTATAAAGCAGCTGTGGAGTAAGTAGTAATATTATCATCAGGTCAGTTCAGTTCTCATCCAATAATTTTTCCTTGTCATCTGCAAATTATTTTCCTAATTATAATTGTTCATTGTGAAATACTCTTTATCATGTTGTTTATTTGACTTAATGATACATTTTTATTACATTTACACACAAAAAAAACTGGAATGGAGTTACCTGCTTTATGTTGGACAGATAAAACTATTTGTTTCAGGGCCTCTATCATCAAACATAATGACAATTTAATGTAACAACAAAATTCAGGATAAAGTCTGACTCAATGAAAAATATCAGAAGGCCAAGTCCTGACTGTGGATGACAGGAGGAGCTGGGGATGGAGGAGGGTAGTTAGCTCCTGAACAAAGTGATAAGCTGAATAATACTGAATGGACCTAAGGAAGCAGCAGTGTATTCCTAAAGTTAGCCATGGATCAGATGAGAAACAGCTGATGCAAGCTTGAATGATGTGACCTGCCAGAAGTCAAGTCAAGTCAGCTTTATTTATATAGCGCTTTTTACAATACAAATTGTGTCAAAGCAACTTTACAGTATTAAATTGGAAAGTAATATATCAATAATTCAAAAGAAACTTTAAACAATTTTAGTTTGAGGAAATTAATCAATAGTTCCAAATTAATAAATTGTTTGTCCCCAATTTAGTTTTCCCCAATTTAGTTGTTGTCCCCAACTGAGCAAGCCATAACTCCATCTGTGACACTGATGGAGAAAAAAAAAACTTTGGGAGAAACCAGGCTCAGTCGGGGGGTCAGTTCTCCTCTGACCAATAAACAAGTAGTTTATACTCCCATACAGACCTGTAGAGGTGGTCTATATGTACTGACCCACCATCTGGATACAAACTGGATCAAGGAAAACTGCAGTGGCCAACTGTTCAGGATTCATACTGGACCTGACCTCGGAATAAGCAGAAGACAGACAATATTAGCATAGATTCCATTTTTCTTGCATCAGGTGTTATGGGAAGTGTTCCCGGTTCCGGCTGACCTAATTAATGCAGCCTAACAAGCCTTTAACGGATTTGAATATTAGAAATATTTAAATGTGTTAAGTGTATGCCAGGTTAAAGAGATGGGTCTTTAGTCTAGATTTAAACTGACTGAGTGTGTCTGCCTCCCGAACAGAATTAGGTAGATTGTTCCATAGTTTCGGTGCTAAGTAAGAAAATGATCTGCCACCCTCAGTTGATTTTGATATTCTGGGTATTATCAGATTGAGAAGTTTTGAGAACGCAGCGGGCGTGAGGGACTATAATGTGATAAGAGCTCCCTCAAGTACTGAGGAGCTAAACCATTGAGGGCTTTATACGTAATTAGCAAGATTTTAAAATCAATACGATGTTTAATAGTAAGCCAGTGCAGTGTTGACAGAACCGGGCTAATATGCTCATACTTTTTGGTTCTAGTAAGAACTCTAGCTGCTGCATTTTGGACCAGCTGGAGTTTGTTTATTAAGCGTGCAGAACAACCACCCAATAAAGCATTACAATAATCTATCCTGGAGGTCATGAAGGCATGAATTAATATTTCTGCATTTGACTTTGAGAGCATAGGTCGTAATTTCGCTATGTTTTTAAGATGGAAAAATGCTGTTTTACAAATGCTAGAAATGTGGCTTTCAAAGGAAAGATTGCTATCAAATAACACACCTAGGTTCCTAACTGATGATGATGAATTTACAGAGCAGCCATCAAGTATTATGCTGTGTTTTAAGTTATTACTTGCTGAGGTTTTTGGCCCAATAATTAACACCTCTGTTTTTTCAGAATTTAGCAGTAAGAAATTACTTGTCATCCAGTTTTTAATATCAACTATGCATTCCATTAGTTTTTCAACATTGTATGTTTCGCCAGGCCTTGAAGAAATATAGAGCTGAGTATCATCAGCGTAACAGTGAAAGCTAACACCATGTTTCTTGATGATATCTCCCAAGGGTAACATATAAAGCGTAAAAAGTAATGGTCCTAGTACTGAGCCTTGAGGTACTCCATACTGAACTTGCGATCGATACGATACCTCTTCATTTTTTGCTACAAAATGATAGCGGTCAGATAAGTACGATTTAAACCATTTTAATGCATTATCGCTAATGCCAACATAATTTTCAAGGTCTATTCAAAAGAATGTTGTGGTCAATAGTATCAAACACAGCACTAAGATCCAGTAGCACTAAAAGAGAGATACAACCATGGTCGGATGATAAGAGCAGGTCAGAACTAAGACTACACTTATTTACTGCATTGTTTTCTATCTTCTTGTCTTCAGGATCATTAGAGAGGTACAGGCAGCTTTTTTTTTTCAGGGTTGAAGCTAAAGTCTGTAGGACAGTGGCTCTCTAGGACCAAACTTGCCTACCCCTGTCCTAAATGTGCCCCTCACACTAGATTTTTTGCAGCTTTAGATTTTCAAAAACTTTGGTTTGTAAGATTTTTAAACTTCTTTCCAAATAAAGTCTCATCAAGGTTAGGGGTATTGCATGTGATTGTCATTTGCAACTTGTCCGGCTTTACGGTTCATTGATTAGTAGTAAATCTCTATCACGTGCATTCAGATGGAGAGGCGTTTAATACACAGAGCCGTAGGTCGCTGACAAGCTACACATTATCGCATTCATAATCGCGGATCTTGTCAGTGATCTACAGCTCTGTGTATTAAATGGTGCTCATCTGAATGCATGTGATGGAGATTTACTACTAATCAATTAACCAACTTTACTGACGAGATGCACATGACAATCACATGTGATTTATCGTGAAGCCCTAATCAAGGTCATAATTCACTGATATTGATATCTTTGTGGGGAGACTTGAAAAAGAAGTTGAAATCAGATCGAACCCATCTTTGAGAAGCATCTTTGAGACATTGCCACAGTTCTTCTGGATTTAGTCTCTCAGTTTGTTCTGTTTCTTCATGTCATTCCAGACGGACTGGAAGATGATGATGAGATCAGATCTCTGTGTGGAGCACTGGCTGTTGTCAGACTCTTGTCCAAACAATATCTAACTAAATTACTACAGTTAGTGGCAATAAATGTTTTAATTCATTTTTAATGATTTTATTTACAGTACTATATAGAACAAAAATATATTACATTGATTTTACTGAAAATAAAAAAGGTAATTCCATGGTCAAAAGTTCTGTCACTTTTGACCATGAAGACCATAAATGTACCTCACAAATGAGGAGCAGATACTAAAGTGAATTGATGTCTAACAATTTTAGTTCTCTTTTTTGTTTGAATCGATATGCAGTTGTCAGATTTTGCTTTACAACTATGTTTTAGTTCATTTGTACAAGGAATAAAATATAATTCTGTTTAGGGATTTCTATTGTTTAGGTAATTTCGAGAATAACTGATTAATCATCTGAATGTGACATTTTCATTCTGGTTCTAGGCTTTCAGACTGCAGTATCACTGAAGAAGGTTATAAAGCTCTGTCTTCAGCTCTGAGATCAAACCCTTCACACCTGATAGAGCTGGATCTGACAGGAAATGATCCTGGACAATCAGGAGTGAAGGAGCTCAATGATTTACTACAGGATCCAAACTGTCAACTCAAGACACTGACGTGATCATTAACATACACTGTTTTATGGACACTTCTAGGAAAACAGTCTAGATAGCTTTTTAGTCAAATGATTTAAATGTTTCTGAACACACTGTAGTTTAATTGCCATCAAACTCAGATTCACTCTATCACTGTATCTCTACAGCAGGTCTGTGAGTCTCCAGATGATCAAAAACATTCAGTTTCTCAAGACATTTGTTTTCTGTGCTGATGTTTCTCACTCCTTCTGAAAGATCTTGAAGCCTTTAATCACACACTCTGTATTTGTAAACTGAAAATCATGATCTAGTGAGGTTTTGCTCTTCTGCTCTGTGGGACGTTTCTGTTCTCCTGAGTTTGCTTTAGGACTGAGTGTCTCTCTACTTTCTTTCAAAAACACGTGACTATTAGACTTTGTTTTCAGATATTTATGTCTTTATTTGTGTAACCAAACGTTCAAAGAAAAGTTTTGCAATTATTGGAGCTTCTTTTTAGAATAATAAAGAGTTTTTTATTGTATCAGTCATTTTTGTAATGTAATGGACCTTTTAAATCAGAACTGAATTGATTTTGCTTCATCTTCTCTTCTGCAGGTTTTTGGGTCTTGCTGCAGATGAAGGCTGTCAGTATGTGACTGGAATTGTGGGTAAAAACCCGTTACTCCTGAGAAAGCTGGATCTGAGTGAACATAAACTAGGAGACACACGAGTGAATCAGATCACTGCTCTACTGCAGGATAAACACTGTCAACTCAACACACTGATGTGAGTATTGTTAGTTTATTTACAGTGTTACATCACTTTTAATAGTACTGTTATTGTAGTTGATAATATTTCCTCATTTGTTTGAGTCAGAGCAGTTTTTTCTCAGCATCACAAAAAGCCACTATAATGTGAAGTATTAAAACTAAACAGGTAATGAAAAATTTCGTAGAGCCTCTTCAGATTTGGTGAGTGTGTAACCTCTTCAGATTTGGTGAGTGTGATCATAAGGCATTTGCGATGCTAAATTGCGAAATCCATCTTGATTTTTCGTTGAAGGGCGTGTCCCTGGCGACCTGACAAATTTAGACCTTTCGCCATGGAACAGGAAGTTGCTGTAACTCAGGCAAACAATGTCCGATCTGCCCCAAACTTCACACGTTTAATAACAGTCATGTCCTGAACACATGTCCCATATTTAGTTATAGTCATAGCACCACCTGCTGGCAACAGGAAGTAAAATGTTTAACACTCTTATGGTCTTCTAGCAACATATTAAAAAGCATCAAGAAGTGTTAAATTGGCTAGCAACATGCTATACACATGCTAAAACATGTTAGCAACACTTACCTAAGTGCTAAAGGATGCTATTAATGCAATGAAACAGGAAGTTACTGTAACTCAGGCATGCAGTGTCTGATCTGCCTCACAAAGGCCTTATGATCAAACTTCATCCTCTGGGGTCTGGAGGTGTTTTGGGGCCTAAAGAAGTTTTGACATGCCCTGACTAAAGTCTGAAACACTGTATTCAGCACAAACTGGGCTACAGTAATATGTAAGCAGCATGTTTGTACATGATTGTGTTTTTGAGAAAGCAACATTTATGTGTGTTTAGTGAAAAAACAAAAATGTTGAAGTCACTGAAATAAGGCCATAAAACACATACAGAACATTTGCTGATTTTCAACCTTTGCATATCTTTATAACTTTTGTGTAGTTTGTAGTATATTTAAATTAACAATGTGTAGTCTTTCTCCATGTTACCTGCACACAGATATCACCATTTATTTGTCAGCAAAAGTCTGCTGGAAGATGCAAAACACATTAGTAAGATCATCATAGATCTGATTCATAATCAGATCTATGATGATCATCATAGATCATCATAGAAATATTATCAGCTATATCGTCATTGCCAAGCATTTCTGCAGACTCAGTTGATCTTCTCCTGGATTCCTTTAACTCGAAAGTTAAGAATGTCATTGATGACATTGCGCCCGAAAAAAGAAAGATGGCTGACAGACAAAAAGCACCATGGAGAAAATCAATCGCAGTACAGTGTGGCGGAAGACGAAACTTGAAATTCACTATAGCATCTATAAAGACAGCCTTCGTGCTTTCAATGTTGAACTAGGCAAAGCTAGACAAACATTCTTCTCAAACCTTAGAAACAGCAACTTAAACAACACTCGCACTCTTTTTGCTACCGTTGAGAGACTGACAAACCCCCCAAGTCAGATTCCCAGTGAAATGCTCTCCGACAGCAAATGCAATGAGTTTGCTTCCTTCTTTTCTGAGAAGATCAATACTATCAGAAAGACGATTAACACATCCTCAAGTTATGCAGAGGTCAGACAAATTCACCCGCAATTTCAAAATGTAGTTACCATGTCTGTTTTTGAAGCAATTGATAGCAAAATTTTGGAAGAAATAGTACAGCACCTTAAACCTTCAACCTGCTACCTTGACACACTTCCCACATCTTTTTTCAAAAGTGTGTTCCACTGTTTAGAAGCAGATCTCTTAGAAGTGGTGAACACCTCACTCCTCTCTGGGACTTTTCCAAACTCCCTAAAAAAAACTGCAGTTGTTAAGCCCCTTCTGAAAAAGAGCAATCTTGACAACACAATATTGAGCAACTATAGACCAATATCAAATCTTCCTTTTATAGGAAAGATTATTGAAAAGGTAGTTTTTAATCAACTGAACTACTACATAAACTCAAATGGTTACCTAGACAAGGTAGTCTGGTTTTCGACCGCATCACAGCACAGAGACAGCGCTCATAAAGATAATAAATGATGTTCGCTTAAATTCTGATTCTGGAAAAATATCAGTGCTGGTACTACTAGATCTTAGTGCTGCGTTTGACACTGTCGATCATAACATTCTTTTAGAGAGACTGGAAAACTGGGTCGGGCTTTCTGGGATGGTCCTTAAATGGTTCAGGTCATACTTAGAAGGGAGAGGCTATTATGTGAGTATAGGAGAGCATAAGTCTAAGTGGACGTCCATGACATGCGGAGTCCCACAAGGCTCAATTCTTGCGCCGCTCTTGTTTAGCCTGTATATGCTCCCTCTAAGTCAAATAATGAGAAAGAACCAAATTGCATATCACAGCTATGCAGATGATACCCAGATTTACCTAGCCTTATCGCCAAATGACTACAGCCCCATTGACTCCCTCTGCCAATGCATTGATGAAATTAACAGTTGGATGTGCCAGAACTTTCTTCAGTTAAACAAGGAGAAAACTGAAGTCATTGCATTTGGAAACAAAGATGAAGTTCTTAAGGTGAACGCATACCTTGACGCTAGGGGTCAAATAACTAAAAATCAAGTAAAAAATCTTGGGGTGATTCTGGAGTCAGATCTTAGTTTCGGTAGTCATGTCAAAGCAGTAACTAAATCAGCATACTATCATCTCAAAAACATTGCAAGAATTAGATGTTTTGTTTCCAGTCAAGACTTAGAGAAACTTGTTCATGCCTTTATCACCAGCAGGGTGGACTATTGTAATGGTCTCCTCACTGGCCTTCCTAAGAAGACCATTAGACAGCTGCAGCTCATCCAGAATGTTGCTGCCAGGATTCTGATTAGAAACAGAAAATCAGAGCATATCACACCAGTCCTCAGGTCCTTACACTGGCTTCCAGTTACATTTAGGATTGATTTTAAAGTACTTGTACTCGTTTATAAATCACTCAATGGCCTAGGACCTAAATACATTGCAGATATGCTCACTGAATACAAACCTAACAGGCCACTCAGATCACTAGGATTGAGTCAGTTAGAAATACCAAGGGTTCACACAAAACAAGGGGAATCCACCTTTAGCTTTTATGCTGCCCACGGTTGGAATCAGCTTCCAGAAGAGATCAGATGTGCTAAAACACTAGCCACATTTAAATCCAGACTAAAAACTCATTTGTTCAGTTGTGCATTTAATGAATGAGCACTGTGCTATGTCCGAACTTATTGCACTGTATTTTATGTATAATCATTTTTTTTTCTCCTGTTTTAATTCTTTTTTTTTTTTATCATTTTAATTGTTTTATTGTTGTGATTATTACTTTTTATGATTATTTTAATTCATATTCTTATGATTTTATTATTTCCTTTTATGTAAAGCACTTTGAATTACCATTGTGTATGAAATGTGCTATATAAATAAACTTGCCTTGCCTTGCCTTGCCTTGGTCCTTTCACACCAAACCCTAATGTCCTCAGAAAACTTAAAACCCAGTGTTTCTTTTGTTTAGTTTTTTCCTTAAAGCTTGAAGCTGATCACTGTTTACTGCCATTGGACAAGCATAAGCAGGAAATTTTATTTTATTTTCCTTTTTGTGGTCCAGAAGATAGAAGAACAATAGAACAGCACAAGGGTGAGCAAGAACTGACAAAATTATAATTTTGGAGTGAATTACCCCTTAGTTTTTTCTCCATCTCTTTCCCATGAGTTCAGCCCATTTTCTGTTTGATTAAATGATGCACTGCTATGTGTGAGACTAGTCAATTATTTAAAGTATAAAGCATATTTAAAGTATCTAAGTGGACATTATTTATTATATGGCAAGTAGAGATGTAAGTAAATAATTGCTGTGTATCAGCATGATATATTTTCTTTTTCTTAGGTCCTAAGTCCAAATAGAGTCAATAATACACAATTTTAAAGCCTAATCTGGACAGATTGAATTTGACTGAAGTCTTCTTCTCATGTGTTTTTAAAATTAAGGTTGTCAATGGGATCTGTTATACAGTATAGAATACAAACATCTGCTTTTGTTTGTACACACTGTTAATTTCTGTAGAGATAAAACAGTTTTACACTGAAACAAGTTACATTGTACTATGTTTATACATAAATTAGTGATTTTTACTACTGCACTGCAGTATTTATCTCTAATATGTTTTTAAAAATTGTGCTTGATTGTTTGTAATCATTTAATGTCACAGGTAAACATCTGTTATGGTTTATATTCTCTTTCCATTTTGATATGTGTGTGTGCTTTAATAAAGTATATATCATAGAATAGTAACTTCTGTTCATTGCACAACTGTTTAAGTGTAATACAACATACTTTAGCAAGTACTTTAGTTCTACTATAGTTTTACTATAGTAAAACCCCATAGGAAAATCTTGAAGGAAGCAGTGAGAATTAGTCTTTCAGGTGTATTTGTTGTAAGATTGAGTAATGTGTTGATGTGCCACTAATGTTGACCATTTTCACTTTGTAATATATTTATATATATTTCACATATATGTGTAAAAATTATTTTAAAAGGGGCCAAAATCAAATATACAAATATGTTTTTGACATATATTTCAAAATATACTTACATATAAAGGTGTATTTTCTTCTATTTAATTTTAATACATTTAAATACATAGAAATGTATTTATTACTCATTTATTTTAATCTATGTGACTTCCGTATGGGCGTGAATATATCAAAACGTAAGTTTTGATGTATGCATTGCTAAGAACTTCATTTGGACAACTTTTGCGCCATCAGATTACATCTGGATCAGATCAGATCCTAATAAACCACACATCAATGAAAAGATTATTTATCGGCTTTCAAATGATGTATAAATCTAAATAATAAATAAAAAAGACACTTTGACTGGTTTTGTGGTGCAGGGTCACATATGGATAGTGAAAAACACTCATTAAATGGTTTGAATGGTACTTTTATGTAATATTACAGTTCAATTTTCTTCATCTCAGTTATTTGGTAGTGTATTATGAGTTGGTGTCAGTGTTCAATGTGATGATGTTGTTTAATGGTCGCTAGGTGGCGGTAGAAACACATCAGAGCCTCACAGTGATTATCGAGATAACAAGTCAATACTGCCATCAATATGGCTCACAACACACACATCTGACTGAAACACTAAGAATGTGTGTGTTTCAGCTGGACATTTGGTTCAGAGCAAAATAAATAGACATGTATTAAAAATTTTAGTAATTTAATTATGTATTATAGACATTGTTAAACTGATTCAGTTATAATTATTTAGAATTAATTTATTTTAAACATAGAATCATTTCTAATGATGAAAATGTATTATAAACAATATGTTAACAATGCTGTATTAATAGTTTTAATAATTAAAAAATATATATTTTAATAATAATTTATACTGATGACCAGATCACATGTGTATTGTGATTCGAAGCATGCGATCTCTCAGTGGGCAAGGCCCTGAAGCTCAGTACATTAAAAAAAGAAACTCTTATACAATGTAAATAAAACACCCATTTAGGTTTGTCTTAATTTCCAATAAAATGACAGTATAATTAAATACATAAAATCTAAAGTATCTAAAATGTAAAGAAAATTAAGCAACAGATTAAAGTAAAAATTAATGAAACACACATTTCGCTGTCTCTGGAACATTTTAAAAATGATATTTGGCAAGTGGAAGATAATTCAAGTGTTCTTATTTTTTATTAGAGTTATAGTCATTATTAGGTATTAGTAGAGATTACTTGACTATTCCTTCATGTAATGTAACAAGTAGCTAGTTTTTTATTATTTATAGACCATTATTTACTCCTAAATTATGCATATTAAAGGTACATATTAATATCTAAAAAGCACACATACTGTATGCACCTAAATGGTAAATATAAAAAACCTAACATTCGTCATAAAAGGAGTATTTATACACCTGTCATCTGAGTGAGGTAATTGCTCATAGTTTTACTGAAAAATACTTTTGTTTCCTCAATAAACAATAGAATTACAAAGACTCAAGCAATGCATTCCTGTTTTTCCAAGAATTTGAATATGTATTTATGGGAAATGATACTGAATACAACAGTTTTGGTTTCTGTTCTCCAGCTGAAACCTTTTGAACTGTAAATTAAGTTTCATTTCCAGCAGAAATGTGTCCTGTGAAAAGGGCATTGCATACCCTTCTTATCTTATCTTATATAACTACTGAAAAACAAGATTTAAGGAATGACAACGAATGTATACGTAGATCAACCGGTAGCTTTAGCTTTGCTGTTTATTTTGTATTGTTTGATCAACATATCATTTGGCACTTTATTAAAACGCAATCTTTTATTTTAATAATATTTATTTAATCCCTCAAAACTTGATCTTGAAAGCATCAGAATGTTTTTTAAAATAAACATTTTTCATAAAGTGTTTTTTCATATTAGTGGAAAGAAAACATCTAAAAGACACTGTTAAGTGTTTCTTTTATAGCACTTGATCTATTTGTGTCAATAGATTTCAATTACAGTATGTATTTTTAAAGGCCATTTTTTCTCAAAATGAGTTTTTTTCTCCTACACTGAGCCATAAATCTCCACTTCAGTAGTACTTACACATTTATTCCTGTCTATATACTGAAGGTTTTTACAGAGGGATTTGTTCATATATTTGCTTGATTATATACAACATTTTTTACTGTATTTTACAAGTATTTACTGAATTTTGGAGTGACAAAATGAGATACCCCAAATCCCCTCTGTAAAAACATTTGACTCTAATATGGCAAACAAATTAAACAAGAATTTTGAAACTGACTTCATCCAGTGTTTAGATTTTTGTTCTAGAAATGTATGCAAATTATTAAATATGATGAAATAAATCTGAACCAATTTACATTTACATTTACATTTAGGCATTTGGCAGACGCTTTTGTCCAAAGCGACATACAGTTGGGAGAACATAGCGAGATTCTTCTTAAGGAAGAATCGCGCTGTATTTTATGTATAATCATTTTTCAATTCCTGTTTTAAATCATTTTAAATGTTTTTATTGTTGTGATTATTACTTTTTATGATTATTTTAACTCATCTTATGTTTTATGATTATTTTATTTCCTTTATGTAAAGCATTTTGAATTTCCACTGTGTTTTGCCTTAAATAATGGCTCATTTGCATATTTAAAGCTAACATTTTAGAAAACTTGTAATACAAAGAATGTTTGCAATTATCAATGTAATCAATCAAGTGGGCAAGTAAGGTGATAACTTATGAGTAATTTTTTATTTTTTTTTACCCTATTCACCTGCAGTGTCTCGCCTTAAGCCAAGTTAACCAATCATATCTCTAACACATTATCTCCTCCAAATTGGAATCTCAGTCTGCCGTGGTGCAACTGAGCAGACTGTATAAGGCCCATGGATGGGATTGCAAACACTCTTGAGCTTTAGGCAAAGGAAGCAAAACTCCACCTTGCAGCGCTTACACATAAGGTTCTTACAAGCAAACCCATTGTGTTCTAGAAGGAGTCCGCAGGTCGGGCAGGCACGAATGGCAGGACACTCTACATTGTTCACATAAGACAGCCTTGTATCTGTACATTTTGTTAGCTTATCAACATCTGGGTTGACACAGTCTTCATAACCACAGCGGAGGAAATTAGCAGCCGCTCCTTCCCATTCTCTCATGCACTGCCAACAGAACTGGTAGGTCTTCTTTTTTACAGATGTGCAGATGGTGCATTTCACACAGAGGTTGGTCAGGTCTTCTCGTTCAACATAGGACCCACAGCTTGGACACTTACAGAGAGACATACCAGAAAGTGCATTAACTGTCGATGAAATCAGACGTATTTATCGAAACGTTATTTCTACTCACTGATTTGAACTCGCAGTACTCAGATGCTGCCATAAGAGCCATATTCTCCTCGAAATGAGCCTGCTCTGAATCACTAAGCACTGCCAGTTTCCTGACCTCCAGGTATGGCCACTCTGCGTTACATTTTTCTGTCCCGTGTGTGATAGCTGGACAGCTAAATTTATATTGACCCTGTAAGAAAGAACAGAATAAAACCAACATGTTTACAGATACCAGTTAAAAGAACAGGCATATTCTTGTGAAAGACATTTTTTTTTAATCTAAACTGAAAAAAATAAAAATGGACGACTGTTCTCTAGATGCTGAGTTCCTCCTAGTTATTGATAATTGTCATAAGTCCTTACGTGATTTCCACTTTTAATATCACTTAAATTCGGGTGTTGGCATAGAGGCTTCCAGTGGACCGTGTGAATAAATATAGATTTAAATTGCAAGAGACAGGATAGTCTGTGCATGACCTGTTGTTTTATTCATAGAATGATGTGATATGAACTATCACGCGCTAAACACTCAATGCAGTGTGTGTTTCATTCATACTCGAAGCCGGAGGGCGCTCTCGTGCAGAAAGTCGTACAAGGAAATCCCTAATATGGACAAAAATTGTTTTTACAGAAAACAGAAGTGTTTGGAAACAAGAAGACATTAAACACACGATTGCGACAATATATGATTTATTTGTGTTTTTCAAGTCATCTTCAGGTAATAAATAAAGTATATAAACAATGCAGTGCTAATTGGCATTTATTACAGTATTATTACAGAAAATATTCTGCCTTATTATGTGATAAAAATGAAAAAAAATAATAATAATAATAAATAAATGTGTTCATAGTATATAAACAAGTCATTATTATTGGTTATTGTCCAGCAGTGTGTCTTATTTATTAGCCAATTAAAAGCTAGAAATAAAGAATAATTAAAGTTGCCTATATATATACCAGCCAAAAGTTTTTGAACAGTAAGATTTTTTTTACAGAAGTATCTTCTGCTCACCAAGCCAGCACTTATGCGATCCAAAATGTGTAATATGATTACTAATATTAGTAATATGATGTATTTGCTATTTAAAATAAGTGTTTTCTATTTGAATATCCTATTTCAAAATGTAATTTATTCCTGCGAAATCAAAGCTAAATTTAATTTCTGTCAACCTCGCTTCTGAAATGATGGCTACGCCCCTATGAGTCAGAACGAAAACAATACCTTAAAAATGAACAAAAAAAGAAAACGCGTGTTTCATACTGGCTCATAAATGAAGCGCAGTTCTCTATATAATACATACCGAGGATAAATCAAAACGCGCAACACAAAGAAACAGCATACTGAGGTCAAAATTCAAAATGGAAAGTTTTTAAAATTAACATACAATTAGTTAGGCAACATCACACAACGTTTTCACCATCACGAATAGTTCAATAAACAGTTCAGTGAGCAAGCACAAAAATATTAGGTCACTTACATTTTAGGCGCAGTATTGCAGACTGCTTTTGTTCGATTTCGGCAGCAAAAATAATTCCAAAGAATGACACAGCAGAATCACAGCGAATCTCATAACATTATGTAATGCCGTTGTATTTTTCCAGTGTAAATGATTTAATTTGATAATGTATGACAACAGTCATATTATTGTAACTGAACTGTGAAATGAAAGACGAAGTATTAATGAGAATAGGGCGAAATGCCCTCTATAAAGGTAAAAAAAAATCCCTTGGATTAAATATAAAAAATAACGCAGATGTATGTCACAGCTGATAGAAAACTGACGATAATATTAAAGAAAAATAAATAAATAAATACATCAATAAATAAATATATAGGCCCGACACAGAGCCCCCCCCACCTGATCCAACAAACTGCGACACCAGGCAGTCAGCGATTCTGGGGACACCGCATGGCCACAGGACATTTCTGCTCTCAGAATGTTGGGGTCGTCATCTAAAGCTAAGAGCCACAACACAGCATCAGCAGTTGCACTTTAGAAAGCATTGTTTTATACTGAGAGATTATTCACCCATTAACTCTCCGAGATGTTGGGGGGAAAACTTACTAATGTCGTCTCTCCGTCTGACAAATTTCAGCGTTGCATCGTTGACGTCGTACTGTCCACTGCCTTGGTTGTCTTGCATCTTGATGAAGGCTCCTTGTTCAGTTCGTCTGGAACAGCTGCGAGCATGAATGAGAAAGCTGGAAAGTGGACCATTATCTTACCTGTGAAGCGAACCAATAAAGTGTTCGCTTTCAGTTTAGAAAATAAGAAAGCGAAACCACCACTCAGACTTGTGGATGTTTTGATAAACAATGAAATATGGAACAATTTTTTTTTCTCAACTGAAGATAAAAGTTTAAATATAGAAATAATCGACAAATACATAATGCAATGAAGAATCATTTATTCCTCACACTTGCGCAGCTGTCTTCGATATAACAAGCGGTCCTTTCACTTTCTGAGAAATCACACTCTTTCTGAAAAACCGGCCAGGGTTATTTGAATGTATAAATTTAGGCTGGGTGTGATCTGTCCCATTGGCCTGTTTTCTACCGTCCCTTAATTCATCACGTGTGCAGTAGCCTATAAAATCTTATCTGACAGGTCTTTAACTTTGACCATATCTTTCAAAACGTGTTTCGTTCACATGCAGTCAAAAAGAAAGTGTCTAACATACTTAACATCAGTCTGTGTGTCTTTGCGCCTCTGAGATATGGGGAGAATCTATCAAGTGACTGTGATCGGAATGGAAGGCGAGAAGAAAACTATAGACGTCGCCACTTCGGAGGAAGAATTCAATAACACGACGGTGCTGGAATTAAAAAAAAAACTTGCAGAAAAACTGCCACAGGAGGCATCAGGTACTGTGAACACTATAAGAAATACGAATACATGAGTTTGATTGACACAGAGGAGCCACAGAGTTGAATCATCATGACACTATATATAACTGTTTTGTATTGCCATGACTAAATGTTTAATTTTAATTCTCACAGACCCGTCTGCATTACGACTACTCTACACCAGCAAACAACTAAATGACACTGACAAGTTCTCTGACCATGGGATCAAGGATAAAGCCACTATCTGCATCATAATTCGTTTGCCGGGTGGAAGATAAACAAAGCTCGTCAAGCTCAAGACAAGTGTGCTGTATATTTATTCTTCATGTATCTTCAACAAACTACCAATATAGACTTGATGTTTTCCATCTGAGACTGAAGAAAGTTCCAAATGTATCAACAGTCACACCTAATAGGTTTAAACTGGGATTTTAATATATCTTGACCAATGAAACATTTTAAAAAATAATGTTTTGATTATCGATTCTGTTGTAAAAATGAAAGAAACACTTAGAAGCATGACAAAGTTATATTAATATCTTAAAACCATATAAGTAGGCTAGATGAGAAAATGTTTCCCGTGGTAAGCTATACAATGAAATTTCTCTTGTATTCTACTCCTAACCGACTTTGTGCAGTTTTCACTTTTTTGTATGAAATTAAATAAATGTTTTTTTTTTCTCAACACAATGTTTCATCTGTCACACCCATTTCATGTCACTGATATAATGAGCTGAATATTTTGTGCTAATTAAGGAACAACCCACAGTGCTCAGGGGACAGGCATGTGTGAAAAATGTGACTAAACGTGACCTAATTTTAGAGAGCTGGACTTGTAACCTAAAAGTTGTGGGTTCGAGTTTTGGTATCGGCAGGGATTGTAGCAGGCCTGGCTCCAGAATCAAATCACTGAGGATGCTTCTTAAATTAGTGACGGTGCTGTAACCTTAATATTACATATATCCTATTAAATGTGCGTGCCATTCCATTGCTAGGGCATAGCGCTCCCATCTCAAAAATGTACATTAAGTTATCGCATCTACACTTTGTTATAATGAGACAATTCATGCTGAACACAACACCTGAACAAGAACAGTGATTTGAGCGGTAAGTGGATTATAACTAACATGCCTCTGATTGGCTGTTGCGTTCAAATCTGCGATTTGCCACATTGCTCAACGACGCAAAAAGAGATCGGAATGGAAACCAAACTCCAGAGTGCAAACCATAATGCACTAGTCTGCCAAATCTGAAATGCCATTATTAGCTTTAACTGTAGAATTGGGCCTGGATTGTAGGTGGGAAGTTCATTTAATTTATATAGCAGTAGCACCATTACAACAGCCACCAGGCTGACCAACGCGCTTTATAGAAGAACAAAAAAAATATATATATAACATACACAGGACACAAACCAGACAAGAAATAAAAACAACTTAAAAAGGGGAAAACAATAGTCAATACAGTGAATGCACAGCACCCTTTTCCACTTTTAGTACTATGACTGAGGTGAGACCCTTTGCTGTGTGTGTGTGCACTTGGATGGGTTATAAATACATACGGTGAATAGTATATGTGTTATTTGCTAATTTATTTAATTTTATGGGAGAATGACTGCGTAGTTTTCACGTCAGACACAGTTAACTATGACATTTTACACGTAATTGCTCTGGATTTTATTATATCTCTGTAAAAAAGATTTTTGATGGATCAACTCTGGGAATTCCATTAGGCTAGGCTATATAAAAATGATCTTCATCATGTTTTCAACACTCTGACATGAGCTCAGTTAAATGTTTTTTTGGTTGTTAATAATGCCGCCGTGGCTGCAGCTTACAAAAATATAAAATATTGAAATCTTTGGCGGCGCCTGCCGAGAAGAACCATAAAAGTTTTAATAAATGAGTGTCTTATCTCGTGTACGTAGAAGATTTAAAGCGGGTGCGGCTCAGGGTTGCGTTTCCCGTAAAACAACATAATTACGATTAACCTCCATAGTAAGATGCATTGTTGTGGAAACGAACTAGTTAGTCACGACTGTTTCCCGAACACGGCCGCATCTCCGTCCTTTGAACCACATTATTTCAACAATGTAGAACCGTTGTTAATGACGTCACACACTGTGGTGGAGTAATTACTTATGCTATTTAACACATGATGACTAATGAACTATTTTTTGTTCCCTGTCATTTCGCTTTGTTTGATGTCTGATTAATCGCGGATTCCCTCTTTCGTCATACTCCGGGGTTCAGGGCCGTCTTTTGCCATAATACCTGCAGACCGCAGCCAACAGAAATGCTTCTCTGTCGATTCACGTCCTGCTCCTCACAGCACAGATCGTGAAAGCAGACTGTAGTTTTTGCTATTCGTTATAACAAAGTGTGGAGACGATGCAAATAATAGATTCAGTGTGCAGTGTAGCGCTTTATTCATTAAAACTCGATGAATACTTTTTAGACAGCGTTTTAATGATAAAGTTTGCAAATGTGGAATTGAATTTATACATCAGGTTTATACATTTTTTATTTTATACAAAAGTTAGTATTAAGTGGCTTACATTTTAGGAACTGTCGTCCGATTGTGGTCAATATCGTCAACAAAAGTAGTTCCAAACAAAGCCACAGCTGAGTGAATGAAACTGCGCGTTTGAACTAAATGATTTAATTAATTATTCAGTGACAAAGATTTTGACTTACGTGCCAAATTTTGATAAAAGTTTTTAAATATATATATATATATTTTTTTTGGCACAAGATGACATACATTTAATAAAGTTGGAAAAATGGCATTACAAAGGTAAAAAAAAAATATATATAAAAATAAAATATATCATGAATGTATAATATAAATATAAATGTAAATGTAAGTGTAGAGTCCTTAAGAAAGTAATGTTACCTTTTAAAAACTAAGTGCAAACGTTTTTGCAAAGTGTAACATATTAAATATAATCTACAAATCATGCAATACTGTACCAGTAAATAAGAAGTGTTTTGACAGCTTAGCTAAACAGGCCAATTAGAGAGTTTTAGAGACCTTTTTTTTATTAAACGCCGGTGGTCATTAATGATGCTCACATGCAAATTCACACACAACTTATCTTTAATTTTGGCAGAATTGCAGGTGTCTGTCTTAATAAACAAGAAGGTTAAAAAAATGAAATAAGTTGTTAATAAACGTTATTATAGACTATAAAGGGTTTTATAATTAAATGCATCCGAAAGGTCATCTAAAATGACCAAATTACCATTATTACCATTATTATTATTATTATTATTATTATTATTATTATTATTATTATTATTATTATTATTATTATTATTATTAACCGAACCAATGTCTGCCTACTGCTCCGGGTAAGTGTTCACTACTGATTGTGTGTTTTGGATGGCTTAAATGCAGAGCACAAATTCTGAGTATGAGTCACCATACTTGGCCACACTTCACATCGTTTTCTTTTTTCTTTTCTTTTCTTTTCTTTTCTTTTCTTTTCTTTTCTTTTCTTTTCTTTTCTTTTCTTTTCTTTTCTTTCCTTTAAACGAAACCCAAAACCAGTGTGGCAGCATATACTCTATCAGCATGGGTTCACTCTAATTTCCTCCCACAGTCCAAAATTACATGCAGGTGAGGTTAACTGAGGAAGTGTAATTACCCTTCCCCTAACACATGTCGGTAACAACCCAAGCGATCCATACAGAAAAGGCAAAACTAATACGTTAAAAAATGAAGGGGTTGTGTAATAAAATGGAAAGATACAGGTATTGATATTGATACTGAACATGCTTACTAAAAAGTATTTAATATTTCGTACAAAAGCCTTCGTTGACAATGACAGCTTCAGTAAGCTTTCTGTATGGAGTCACATACATTGCTCAGGTGTGATTTTGGCCCATTCTTCCACACAAACGGTCTTCAAAACTTGAAGGGTCCATGGGCCTCTTCTGTGAACTCTGATCTTTAGTTCTTTCTATAGTTTTTCTAGTGGATTCAAGTCAGGTGATTGGCTAGGCCATGCTAGCAGCTTTATATTCTTTCTCTGAAACCAGTTGAGAGTTTCCTTGGCTGTGTGTTTGGGATCGTTGTCTTTCTGAAATGTCCACCCTCTTTTTGGCCTCATCTTAATACAAAGGCTTGTCTAAGTCTTGTGCAGCAAACTTTAAAGGAGCTTCAACATTTTGCTGAAGTTTTTTCTTCAGCAGGAGTCTTGCAAGCTGAGCGTGAGTGGTTGAGTGCATTGCTTATTGTTTTCTTCTATTGTTTTTCACTCCTCTGTCAGAAATCTTGAGAGGAGCACCTGGTCATGGCTGGTTTATGGTGAAATTATGTTCTTAACACTTCCGGATTATGGCACATTCAGAGATTCAGAAAATCTTCTGTAACCAATGACAGCAATGTGTTTTAAAACAATAAGGTTGCAAAGGTCCTGAGAGAGCTATTTGCTCTTTACCCATCATCAGATGTTTCTTGTATGACAGCTTAGTAATAAAACACACTTATATAGACCATCAGTTAGGACTGAACCAGCTAACATTCATTTCCACTGACAAGGGGCATGATTGCCTTCTAATTACTGATAGATTTCAGCTGGTGTCTTGGCTTTCCATGCCCATTTGTACCTCCTTTTCTTGTGTTCAACACTTTTTCCCTGTGTCATTCCATTTTATTACACATAACTTAATTTCTGAACTGATTTTTTTTTTTGTTTTCTTTTTGTGTATTACTTGGGTTGCTACCGACATCTGGTGAAAATGTCTTGTCAGCTGTACCTGGAGAAATATATTTACTGAGAAAAAAGGTGATGTGTTGAGTACTTATTTTACCCGCTGAGTAAATTTCACCAAAAGGTTGTTTTGAGAATGTTGTTATAAGAACGTTTTCCCTTAACGTTACGAGAATGTAAATCATTAATAACGTTATTAGAACACCCTAAACATTATTTTAAGAATGTCCTAACCTTTAAATACCCTTGGACAAAACGTTAATGAAAGCTGTGGGAACGTTCCCTGTTAGCTGGAAAGGGTGTGCTTTTGAGACTCATACTTTCACTTCTGACCAAAGTGATGAACTGAATTACACGAACTGCAAGCAAGAAGGACGGCTGGCATAAGGTATGTGTTTCTGTTTGAGACAGAAAATCGCTTCGGGGAACATGGCCTACTAAAATTATTATTATTATTATTATTTTTAATAATATGGGTGTGTATTCTTTGTCAGCAAACAATAAGCAGCTCAATAATCGGTCCTCTACTGAGGTGTGTTTTTTTTTTTTTTTTTTTTTTTACCATGATGTAAAGAGCGCATTTTCGGGAAAGTGAAAGCTATTCATGATCTCTTCATCACTGTTGCTTTCATTTATCTAACAAAAAGCTGTTAAGCACATTCCATGCGAGCGCAGTTTAAACGCTAGCAGTTTAAACGCTGGCTGTACCTGTTTCCAATATTAAAACGATTTTATTGTATTGTTGTTGTATGTCCACGTTACAGGTCCAACTGGAGTTTCGATTTGCATTGATGGTCTGTTGATGTTGAACGGTGAGTTACATGGTCAGATTGGTTCTTGATGAAAAGTCTGAAAGTTTCAAACGTATATATTGACCTTTTTAAAATGCTTTGAGCTGATCTTTATTTTGACCGTTGTTTCTTTCCGTGTTGTGTGTGAGGTAGCTAAGTGTTCTTTCAGCGTTGTTCTCGACGGTAACTTAAAACTAAATCGAAGTCGCTCTTTGCGGTTTTAAATTTTCTGTTGTTGTTATTTTAAGGGCTCTGGATTTTGATGTCATTTCACTATAGATAAGTAACATGTAGCTACTTGTCAAATCAAATTCAAATTGATGCTTTTATCTTTATAGATCTTCAAATGCTAGCGTTGACTGTTGTGTAAACTTGGCAGTTTCGTCCCTGCACTCTGCGCTCAACCATCATCTCCATCAGGTAAAGTGTAAAAAAAAAAAAAAAAGACCATACACAATCACCACACAGTGTAGATTTATATGGAAATTGGCTCGACATTAACGCATGGGATTTTGTGTAGGGGCTAATTTTACTAATGAAAGATAATTTTACTTGCCGGACCGGAAAAGTAATCGGATTAACAATCAATCAATCAATCAATCAATCAGTCAATCATCAAACAAACAATAACGTAGGTCAGCACCGAAACATTTGGGGAGAATGATTCTTATTTTATTACTTTCGGTGTAAACGGTGACTGATAACGGACAGTCTCAAGGTTGCGTTAGCTGACTCTTGGAAAAATCAAAACTAATAGGTAGCACACAACAAACATGAACAAACATAGGTCTAATACTGTATATTACATATGATATATGCATGCAACATCACACAACCAAGCACCAGCACGGTTGCAAATGTGACATCGATTTTATACAACAGTTCGATAAAGTAGTTAATATTAACCCTTTAAACCGGCGGTGTCCCGCCACCTCTCGCACGAACAAAATCATAATCAAATTACTAAGCAACCCCTGAATGAAATAACAAAAACGGGTATCATTTTAAAGCTTAGAATCTCAGCTTTTTTTCAGCTCTTAACGTTGAACAGTCCCTCTAAATTGGAGTGTGCCGCGGGAGGGACGCCCCCCTCCTCAAAACATTTATGTAAATCATATTTTTCAAACCACTGCCTTGATCAACAAAAAAATTCACCTGAAAGCATTTACTGTCTGAGCTTTACAATGCATGTTGCCACTTTGATTGCCTCCAAAGTAGTTATTTAAGTAGAGTTATTTGCTGATAAATGACCAAAAAAAAATAAATAATAATAATAATAATTTACATAATTAACAAAATATGTTTTTTTTTTTGTTTGTTTTTTTGTGCCATGTACTGTAATATGTCAAAAACATCATACAGCTCAGGGCTGCGTTTCCCGATAACGCTGTCTCTTACGAACACTAACTCCAGGTGTACCTTTTCCTCACCTTTTGGGTGTTCCCCAAACTTAGGAGGTTGCTTCTTACGTGCGACGTTACCAGGTGCTTTTCATGGCAGTGGTGCTGAATTGGTGGATATTGATGGCTCAAAAATAGGTTATTAACTTTATGCACTTCTTCAGTGCGTTATGTGAGAAAGTCGTGTTCTTTATAAAATATGTGTTAATATTTATATAATAATATAATATATATATTATAAAATAAAAACACGGCACTCTGTCCTGTTAGAGCGCAGCAAACTTGCGTGAAAATTTTACTTTCGCTTTGAACGTCAGGAAAGAAAACAAGGGGGGAAAAAATACCCAGAGCACCTCCTTGTGGCCACCACCTAAAATACAAGGGAAAAAACCCTACAGGTCCTTCTCAAAAAATTAGCATATTGTGATAAAGTTCATTATTTTCTGTAATGTACTGATAAACATTAGACTTTCATATATTTTAGATTCATTACACACTACTCGAAGTAGTTCAAGCCTTTTATTGTTTTAATATTGATGATTTTGGCATACAGCTCATGAAAACCCAAAATTCCTATCTCAAAAAATTAGCATATCATGAAAAGGTTCTCTAAACGAGCTATTAACCTAATCATCTGAATCAACTAATTAACTCTAAACACCTGCAAAAGATTCCTGAGGCTTTTAAAAACTCCCAGCCTGGTTCATTACTCAAAACCGCAATCATGGGTAAGACTGCCGACCTGACTGCTGTCCAGAAGGCCATCATTGACACCCTCAAGCAAGAGGGAAGGAAAAAGTGTGGCAGAAAACGCTGCACAATGAGAAGAGGTGACCGGACCCTGAGGAAGATTGTGGAGAAGGACCGATTCCAGACCTTGGGGGACCTGCGGAAGCAGTGGACTGAGTCTGGAGTAGAAACATCCAGAGCCACCGTGTACAGGCGTGTGCAGGAAATGGGCTACAGGTGCCGCATTCCCCAGGTCAAGCCACTTTTGAACCTGAAACAGCGGCAGAAGCGCCTGACCTGGGCTACAGAGAAGCAGCACTGGACTGTTGCTCAGTGGTCCAAAGTACTTTTTTCGGATGAAAGCAAATTTTGCATGTCATTTGGAAATCAAGGTGCCAGAGTCTGGAGGAAGACTGGGGAGAGGGAAATGCCAAAATGCCTGAAGTCCAGTGTCAAGTACCCACAGTCAGTGATGGTCTGGGGTGCCATGTCAGCTGCTGGTGTTGGTCCACTATGTTTTATCAAGGGCAGGGTCAATGCAGCTAGCTATCAGGAGATTTTGGAGCACTTCATGCTTCCATCTGCTGAAAAGCTTTATGGAGATGAAGATTTCATTTTTCAGCACGACCTGGCACCTGCTCACAGTGCCAAAACCACTGGTAAATGGTTTACTGGCCATGGTATTACTGTGCTCAATTGGCCTGCCAACTCTCCTGACCTGAACCCCATAGAGAATCTGTGGGATATTGTGAAGAGAAAGTTGAGAGACGCAAGACCCAACACTCTGGATGAGCTTAAGGCCGCTATCGAAGCATCCTGGGCCTCCATAACACCTCAGCAGTGCCACAGGCTGATTGCCTCCATGCCACGCCGCATTGAAGCAGTCATTTCTGCAAAAGGATTCCCGACCAAGTATTGAGTGCATAACTGAACATAATTATTTGAAGGTTGACTTTTTTTGTATTAAAAACACTTTTCTTTTATTGGTCGGATGAAATATGCTAATTTTTTGAGATAGAAATTTTGGGTTTTCATGAGCTGTATGCCAAAATCATCAATAATAAAACAATAAAAGGCTTGAACTACTTCGAGTTGTGTGTAATGAATCTAAAATATATGAAAGTCTAATGTTTATCAGTACATTACAGAAAATAATGAACTTTATCACAATATGCTAATTTTTTGAGAAGGACCTGTACAATAAGACTGCTTAAGAATTTAAAAGTTTTTAACAACAGGGGAAAACGGCTACACAAGTCCAACAGAAAAACATTCTGGCAAGAGAGCTTTCCAACAAAAAAGCACTTCAGCAAAGGCCAAAATGTAATTTATCAGGACTTATGTGATCTTAAAAAAATAATCTATACTAAATCCAACACTGTATATTTTATAGAATTTCTAAAAGAGTGCATGAGCCACCTCATGCCTAAACGTGCATTATTAACTGCCAATATGCCTTCACTGGCTTTTAAAAGGGTCATTTATATTAATTAATTATTTAATATATTTTCCATAGTGTCTTAATTTAAAAGGGGGGTTACAATTGTGTTTCGTATATTCAGAGTTGTTCACAGTGTTAAAGAGTTGGATTCTCATGCTAAACATGGCCAAAGTTTAAAAAAATAATTTAGACGAATGACTGAGAATTTCTGTGCCAAAAATCTTACTTCCGGATTGGTACAAGTTTCGGCTGTTTTTTTTTTTTTTTTCAATTGTGGCTTTAATGACATAATCGGTTGTGGAACTCCTTATATGAGCATTTCCCCAGGAAACATAGACTAGAGCGAGAGAAAGAGCCCATCAACGCACTTCATTCGGCTGCACTGCTGCAAGGGATTCATTTAGGAAGAATGTCTCTAAAGAAGTGTGGTTTTGGTTGTAAGGCAAAGATAACTTTGCTTAGCTTCCCGAAGAACCCAGCACTAGTGAGCAGTGGATGCAATTCTTTTTTTTACGGGGCAGCAATGGAGTTTTGCAAGTGTGTTTGTTGAGGAAGGTTTCATATACAAGGCTCAGTTCGACACATTGTTTGATACTGAAAGATGGAGTGGTCCCAGCTATAAAAGATCCCACTCATGATTCAGAACTGCAGATGGTAAGTGAAACAACATCAAATGTCTGTTTTATTGGCAATCCCAGCTCAAGTGATCGCCAAACTTAGCTCTGCCCACGACACGCCTCCAGAAGCTCGACTTTTTCTGGAGAAAATCGGAAAGCTGTATTTTTCTTTTATAAATATAAGAAAACTAAAGACTTTTTAGAGATATTAAGAATACATTACTACTCTATAGGTACTCAGGATTAAAATGAAGGTGAAACTGTATATGTTATGTACCCTTTAAATAATAAGCAGCAATGGTGTAGAAAAAAGAGAGAGAGAGGAGAGCTGACAACAGCTGAATTTCTGGGCTGAGGGGGTACAGTTGCTGAATTTGCCGTGGCAGCCGATTTGTTTATTATTATTTTTTAATATATTTTTAAAAAGTTTTTAATATTTTTTTATTTATTTTTGGACTTATTACCATCAGTGCAATGACCATGTTTTTTTTCTTTTTCTTTTTTCTTTGCAATAAAACATATCAGTTAGCCTAATTTAACACTGGGTGTATTATAACCTAAGAATTATATTCATACAGACTAAGATGTAAAGAACTGTGAACTGCTGAAAGTGATAAGGCATAGCTAAGAGTGGTCCAGACCAACCTTTCGAACATATGACTTACAGAAGGTATACTTAACTAAGAACATTATGGGAAACACATATTAACTATAAGGTACAACTTAAGGTATAACTTAAGAACCTAGCATTTCGGGAACTTTCGGGAAATCCAAAATGCAGTTATATTGAACATGGCACCTGATGACTTATGTACTATTTTTTGTTCCCTGTCATTTATATATGAGCGAATCCTATATGAGTCAATGATTCATTGATTCAATCGCAGTGGGCAGCCATATTGCTGCAGTGCCTGGGGAGCGCTGGGGGCTGGTGCCTTGCTCAAGGGACTCACCTTGGTGGTATTGAGGGTGGAGAGAGTGCTGTACATTCACTCCCCCCACAACAATCCCTGCTGGACCTGAGACTCAAACCTGCAACCTTCGGGTTACAAGTCTGACTCTCTAACCATTAGTATTGCATTTTTCGAACATCTCAGAGCCCGTATTCACAAAACATCTTAAGGCTAAAAATACCTCATAACTCACAGATTTTAGAAGAAAATCTTAAAAATAATGGTCATGATGGTGTGTAAACGTGATTGAGACAAAGTGAGGTCGTATTTATTTTTTTTTAAAAGGTAAACATTTCGGCTGAGAATTTCTGACTCAGTGTGGAAAGACCTTTAGCCTGTATTTTAAAATCTTTATTTGAATATGGCAACATAATATCACACTCAACAATATTTCTATGAATAAATCTTTTGGTGCATTCACGTGGTGCGTCAGCATTAATGCTTGATGGAGGGTGTGTCTGAAGCTTGGTGCTGATGCGACCATCGAAGTGACAACAGCCAATCACATCTAGCATGGACCGCAACACAAAAGGTGTGTTCGACTTAACGCATCTCAATCAAATTCTGAATTAAAGCAGTGCATGCTGGGTAAAAATTTTGTCCAACCTGAGATGGTGCCTAAGCCATGTGACTGTCACAAGTGGCTGTAAAGTACCGCGATTCAAGAGCAGCGGCTAACTCAGCCACCGCAGTTGCAAGAACGCTGATGATGACACAGCTGTTTCACCACTGGCCAGATTTACGGCATGACAACAATCACCTGTGCTTTGGGTTTATACCCAAAGGCCACAAATCTGTTTTTAGAACAGTATAAGCTTTTTTAGTGTAGTCACAATGTTATATTGTGTCACATTTATCATAAAACACAGATAAAATCATATATAATTCCACTTTATTAGTATTTAAATAGTATATGTTTATGCTGAACTATATTCTTGAACAGATGGCGCTGTATTAAGCAGTATATGAAAGTGTTTCTGTTGCTCACAAAACGTTTCTGAAACATCAGTGTATTTGACAAATAGTGCATTTTAATTCACTTCATCTGTGATAGAGTACACAAACACCGCGTGAGCATCACTACCGAGAGCAGAAAGTGTCCGACCTGACATGTACGTTTTCAACTTTGCCCCCGACTGCAACCGGCTGATCTCGTTGACTGCCGTCTGTAGCCGTGCTTCAAGTCGAACACACCTAATCATGACGGACCCACGATTCAGTTCAGCAAAGCTTGACGTCACTCCATTCAAAGTAAATGAGAAGCATTAAGGCTGATGCCCCAAACTCTTAGCTAAAAACCTTTACTGCTATTTAGGACAACTCTTAGTGGTAAGATAAAATGTTTATGAATACAGGCCCAGATTTATATGGAAAAAAGTAAAACATTACTTAGATCTTATAACATTATTTATGCATTTGCAATTTTTTTGTGAAAATGCAATTTATATGAACAGTCTGAGTAAATACATCTAAATTGCACTTTTAAAGTAGCTTCTGTGTTTCCTCTCCAAAATCATATTTAGTCTCATAACTATATTCATTTTAAGTAATCATTCAATAAAGAGATCAATAAACTAGCAAGTCAGTGAGTCAGTAAAACGAAATTACCATTAAATTTATATTTCAAATGGGAACCAAAAATAATGTTGAGGGAACATTCTGTGTTTGCTGGGGTGAGGCGGGCAAGGGTAAAAATTATATAGGGGAGCAGGAACAATATTGTTAGCCATGTTTCATCTAAGTTTTTTTAGTATTGATTTTAAAATGAGGACATTCTGCTATTTTTTTTTTTTTCATCTCCAATCAGTTTATTAATACTTCACAGAAGTAGCAGAAGACACTAACCTGTTTTAAATTCCAGTTGTAACACTTTATTTACTTTATTATTTGAAAAAGTTAATAATTTCATTTTATTCGATCAGATAACATTTTCATCTGTCATATAGTATGTTACAACGTGCCCCTCAGATGTTACAATGTACTGTAAAGTAATGAGGCTCTGTCACAAAACAACTGGGCTCTTATAGATGCTCCTGCAAAACAGGCTTCCTCTTTGGAAATCTGACCACTTCACCAATTTCTTTTACTAACCACTGCAGAACACTAATTGTTCTACACTGGCATGCAATACTAATAAAATCTAAATAGAACAATGTAAGGATGAATCTTTGCTTTGATTTCTTGTTTGTGCATGATGGTAGCTGGTTTAATAGATGTGTATTACTGCTTTCTATAGAAACACCAGTGGTATGTTAAAAGTAATTTTATTCCTTACTCTGTAGATGAAATGAAGACCAAAGTAGATACAGATGTGCTAAAGCAGTAAGTGTCTTATATAATTCACCAGAACATCTAAATAAAAAACATGACTAGAGACAATGTGAAGGAACAACTGTCATACTGATTGTTTACTGATGGTAAATGCAGTAAAATCTTACAATGTATACCTTAAATATTTGAAGATCTCTCAACCCAGACTCGACTGCTGTGCAGGCCTTGGCATCAGGTAAACCCAATCTCACATCAGCTGCACACTTCAGAAAATTAATGGAAATGTCTGTGTTTTAATGTTCTGCATAAGAAAAAAAATGATGTGCATCACAATACTGGTATTGAACACTAGTCCTCACTCGTATAGCATTACTGTCACAAAAGTGTATTATTATAAACAAACAAAAAAAAAGTGTAATTAAAGTCTGTTTATGTGTTAGAAATTACACGATCTCTCATTGTATATATTAACTTTTTTTTTTTTCTTTTTACAAGACAGTGTATACATATTATATTCTGTGTTATTGAAAGGTCAAATTTTCAACATGAATGCCACAAAAGTTGTGTCTCTTTTCAGGCAATTCAAGTGCAGTAAATCAAGTGGTACAAGGCATTAAAAACATGAAAATAAAGGATACAGTTGACAGATCATCAGTCTCTTACACATGGAATGAGAGACTAACAGCAGAGACGAGACAAACAAACCAAGATCTTTGTGAGTTGAGATACTTGTCTCACTTAAATATGAAATGAAACCTGTTTAGATAGTAAGTTTATTATAGCTATGCACAAAAGTGCAATGAAATTTTATTGCATTTTATTTTAGTAAAACAGACACTTCTAATGAGTAGAGACCAAAGATCATGAATTAGTTTTGACAAATATCTCATGAATCAGTGGTCTTGGAGTTTTAAAGTCTATAATCTCACATTCATAGTCAGCAAGTAGCTTAGAGCTCTGTGACCATTCAATCCAAAATAGTTAGAATCAGTAGCTTATAACACAATGAAGCCAATTAAAGGACTTGCCATCAGAAGGGAGGAGGAAGATGCCTTGAGTTTTGATTTGAAGTAGCAGAAGACATGGATGTGACATACTACAAATACTGCTGTTCCCACTATGACTGCTATTAATGTTGTTGTTTTTATTAAAAGTGTCTTAAGCATTTGCTGCCTCTGCCTAGGTCCATATAGAGGTTTGCTCAATCAAGGTGCGACGTGTTATCTGAATGCAACCTTGCAGGTGCTCTTCATGACCAAACCATTCAGACAGAGAGTGCTGCAGGGGTCAGTGCCGTTGCTGGCTTTGACTTTTCATTTGTCTGAAATGTCAGTGTTTAAAATCAGTAACTATACTGAAATGAAAGCAGTTGTTGTTGTTTCATTTTTTAGAGCTCCCAGTGACACCAGTGAGAAATTAGTGTCAGCGTTAAAGGAACTTTTCAAAGAGCTCAGCAGTCAGGACAGGGGTGCTCAGAGCGTCTCAACTAAAGAAGTAATCAAGGCTCTTGCTATACAGAATGGTAAGTTTATGATGAGCATAATATCATTTAATGAAACCTTTTATTGTAAGTGTGTATAAGTTGTGCTGTATTTTCTAATTAATTTCAGTATATGAGCAGCAGGATGCTGTGGAATACTTCCTAGATATCCTAGAGAAAGCAGGCCCTGATGTGGCTGAGGTAGCAAACTCCTTTTCCTTTTCATTCAATGTGTAACAATGCAGAAAAATAGCAAAGCGTTTGCTCAGTGACAGGGATCCTCTGGTAATAACTCGAAGTGTGTGCTCTGTGATTCCTTTAACTGAAACAGGTCTTTAGTGGAACTATGAGGAACATCAGAGTGTGTTCAAAAGGTCACAAGTCCTATGATGACAGTTCATTCAAATCAATACCGATCGCTCTCAACACCAGAGATGGACCGTTCAGAGTTGTGAGGGAAAATTCACTGACCTTCTGTATTCATGATTTTTCATGGTAGCCCATTTACACCACTGACTAAAAAAAAAACAAAAAAAAAAAACAAGGTCATTGTGACATTTATTTTATGGTTATAATGTCTTTTCTCAGAATGGTGTGTGTTATAAAGTCAGAATTGACAGATATAAACTCATAATTCTGAGAAAAAGAAGTCAGATTTGCGTAAAAAAAAGTCGCTGGTTTTATATTTTACTCAGTGGCAGAAACAGGCCTCCATAATGATGTGTAAAAAAGAGGCTTGTGTGCAGGTCATTATAAACCATTTGATTTTGATTTCAGGAAGATGGGGTTCAATCATACTTTGCATCTACACAATTAGTTGGAGATGACCAAATGTACTGTGAAACCTGCGATGACAAAAGTGATACAACATGGGTAAAATGGATTTTGCTGCTGATGTATTTTTATACAAACTTTAAAAGCCTATTTTTTTTTCAAAGCTACCATACCACTGCATCCCATTCAGTTTGTGTAGCACTTTTCACAATACAAATTGCTACAGGTTTGCCCTTCAAATCCCAATACATAACTGTATTACTGTTTTACACAGAGATGTGAAATACACCAGTATCCAACAATACTGGCTTTGCACCTGAAAAGGTTTGTGTATGACTACAGGTCATATGTGTTTGTGAAAAACGAATGTCCCCTGGATGTACCGCTTTATTTATCTCTTCCGGTATGTAACCACACCAAAGTACACCAATTTAATCGGCAATAATAGCATAGGACCACATAAAAAGAATTATGAGTTTAGCACATGCATGAATCGTAGTAAAACCCTGCTGATGTTGTTTCAGGAGCACAGGTATTCGCTCTATGCTGTGATCAACCACAGCGGGAGCCGTTACGGAGGACACTACACCGCTGACATTCGATCTTTTACAGATAACAAGTGGTACTGTTTCAATGACAGTTATGTCACAGAGGTAATGTATTATCATTTACTATTTAATATAAAATGGCCACTGTTTTGGGTGTTTTACATCACTCAGCTGTGCTCTTGTGATTTCCTTCAGACTAGTGCAAGCAAACTAGAAAAGTAAGTGCCAGTAATGTCAAGTGATTAATAATAAATGTTAATTTCTTCTGTCAACACATCACATCACATCACAGAATTAACTTATGAACTAACTATAGTTTTTATTATTTTAATGTAGGTCTGTGGCAGCTTATTTGCTCTTGTATCAGAAAAGTGAGTACAATCACAATTTTGCATTCAACCTAATATTCAATAGCAGTCTGAATCTCAAAAAACAAAAACAAAAAAAAACATACTATCAGGTGATCTTGGTGCACTTATCACACATAAATGTGTCAATGTACAAAACTCCGTACAGATGTCATTTTCTCTGAGCAATTAAGGGTTCCTCCACTCTTAAAAATAAAGGTGCTTTAAAAGGTGCTTTAAAAGGTTCTTCGCAGTGTTGCAATAGAAGAACCATTAAGTCAAACCATCTCTTTCTTACCTTTTTATAATCTGAAGAACCTTCTTTCGCCAGAAACAGAATGTTTTTTCAGTTGTTAAAGGCTTTTTATGGAACCATTTAGACAAAAAAGGTTCTTCTGTGGCACCGTGAAGCACCTTTATTTTTTAGAATGTGCTAGGAGATTCTTCTTAATGTCACTGAATCTGGTGTAGTTACACTAACCTGAAGACACCGTAGAGGGTTTCGCCAGGGCAAGGCAATACATTTATGGTGAGAAATGGGAAAGTGTCTCTGTGTACAATGAGAGATTTAGTTTAAACTTGAGCCGCACGCACATAATACATTGTGGGTGGGCAGATGTAACTGTTTTTTGTTTTCTTCACAGTCGACAGCCCTCCAGCTTATGAGAAGAGGAAGGAAACTCCAAAATTTCATGTCGCTCTGATGGAGCCCAGGACTGAACACCTGCTGCCATCACTGACAGAACGGCAGAGGAGGACAGCGCCATGTGAGTCACAATCACAGCACCACCAGCTGGCAGCAGGAGATGCTTCGTTTGAAAGGAGCAGCCTTTAAAATAATCCTGTTACATTTACCCTGATCACCAGACTTATATTCCCTGTGGTGTTTTGTGCTGGACGTTTATGTTGTAATTTTCTATTAAACACTCTAGTGGAAAAAGCTGGAATAAAACAATAAATAAAGTATTGGCTCTTCTTATCGGCTGTTGGCACATAAACATGCAAATAATCTGAATCTATTATAAAAAAAAAAAAAAAAAAATCTATATTAGTCAGTCTGTACTAAACACTCCATCAGAAACAGCAGATAAAATAATAAATAAATACTGGTTCTGCGTATCGGTTATCGGGCACATAAACATGCTGTTTCGGTTATAAAAAAATCAATATTGGTCAATCTTTACTAAACACTTCAGTACAAATCAGATCAAACATCAAGTCAAATAAATGTTGGTTCTGCATGTCAGTTTTCTGGAACACAGTCATGAAAATAGTCAGTATCGTTATCATCATACAAAATCAATATTAGTCGATCTACACTGCACTCCCCTAATTGGCAGACTTAATAAAGCAACATCTGTGTCTGATTTTTGTGCTTTAATAGCTTCATCAGTTGCATGGGTGGAGGACATAAAAGAAGAGAAAACTGCTAAACCCAGAGAACCAGAGGAAACAGGCAGCGCAGAGGTGATGGAATCTGTATTGATTTATTATTTAACAGAATGCAATTTGGTTGCAATTTTACAGAAAAATTGTGAAAGTGACATATCATATTACTGCAAATAATGTTTTTTTTTTTTTTTTTTTTTTGTATAATCCTTTCCATATTTTTCCTCTGATTTTATTTTTCAGCAGTGTGCTGGAGCTCATAATAAGCAACACCTGCAAGGTAAGGATGGAGAAGCCAACTGACAGTTCATTTGATTTTACTAGCGAAGAAGCAAAATGACTTACAAAGTCTTGATTTCTGAAAGGTTTTCTGGAAAAATTATCAAAATATTTATTATCTGCCAATGGGCTAAGAAAAGTCATCTTAAAGGAATAGTTCACCCAAAAAATTAAATGGACTTTTTTGCTTCAGTAGAACAGCAATGAAGGTTATAAGATGTAACCTATGGCTTTTAATAGTCTTAAATCTTGCACATGTCAAAAACGTGTGTGTAATTGTCATGAGCGTGCAGAACAGTATCAGTGTGTGAAAAATCGCCCTTGGTAGGGAGCTCTCTCCTAACTGCTCAACACTCAATCACTACTGACTTCTGAGACTTTGGAGGCAGGGATAGTAACTGATGTCTCTGCTCCTGTCCTTCTGCTCTGTCCTAGCAGTCTGACCTACAGTTTTTGGCCTGCCCTTTTTGGTAAAATAAAAAAAAATCAGCAAGTAGATGTCAGACAAAAAAACTGACACATCAGCAATGTCCTAAACAGAAGTAGATTGTGCATAACAACAGTGGCTTATATAATACATTTAGCAAAGGTGCTAACCTAATTTTTTATTTTTATTTTTCTGTATTTACAAATGGCAAGCAGTTTCTGCTGATTCTGAAACTCAGCAGCACATGGGACAGGATGTTCCACAGCAGAAAAATGCCACAGTGGCAAGGTTTGTCATATTCAATTCAATTTTGTCCATTTTTTTTTTCCATCAATGGATATTTTGCATATAGTGCTTAACATTGTCTGTCTGTTTTTTGAATTTCTCTTACTGTGTCTTGCCTTCTATTTTACACTGTTGCAGGATTTTTCCAGGACAATTCGGGAAAAATTTGGGAGGGAAAAAAAAGATTGGGAAAAAGGGACCACATTCTAGTTGCAACTTAAAAAGAAGTCTCAGTACTGACAAATATATGGAGATGACACCAAAAACTGCAGAAGAATTAACTATTCTACAGACAGGGCTGGGTTGCAGAACCATCAGTATCACACAGGTATTTTCTTCATTATTTAATGAAGAATTCAATTAATTTTTTATTTACCTTGGCACTTAGGTGCTATTTTTTATTTATTTATTTATTTATTAGTGTTTATTTCATTTTTACACTGTAAAAACAAAAAAAGCTATTTATTGAGTCAACTTAAAATAATTAGTTATCCTGCTGCCTTAAATTTCTTTACTAAGTTGTCACTTAGTAAAATGTAACATTTCAAGTTGACAAATGTTACTGAACTTACAATTTTAAGAAAGCCAGGTAACAAATTATTTTAAGTTGACTCAACAATTAGTTTTTTTACAGTGTAGGTGTTAATTCTCATTAGTGATATTTCATACCATTTAGTGATACACTGTAAAAATGGCTGTGAATTTAGCAGTAAAAGACTAAAAATGCTACAGTAAAGAACGGTAAATGATTAACGGTGTGACGAATAGGACGTAGACAGGTGGATACAAGCCCAACTTTTATTAGCAGAATTCGTAATGATACAAGCAGGGTCAGACTGGAACAAACATGGACAACGTAGAACAAACCGAGAAGTGTCAAACCGAGCGTTAGGGGTCGATAGGCGGGCAGAGAACAATCACGGGAACCAGGAACTAAAGAGATCGGCAATGGAAAAATCAAACACAGGAATAACGCTCGGAAATGACAGTGCTAAACTAATCAAGATTTCACGATGAGAGTGTGGTAAACCAGTCCTTTTTATGCTGTGAAAGTGTAAAGAGCAAGATGGCTGACATGGGTGAGAGGTGAGAGGAGACAGGAAGTTCATGAAAAGGGGTTATGGGAAATGTAGTGAGTTAGTTGTCCATAAGAACATGTGAAGGCTCCCTCTAGCGGTGAAAGGAGGGAGCCACAACGGGACAGTTCATGACAAACGCTAATTTCCCCTACTATATACACAATGAAAAACTGTATTGGACATTGACATTCCCACTGTTTTTTATTGAAACAACAGTTTCTTTTTATCAGTTTTGTACATTAGGGTTGTATGTTAACATCTAATGTTATTAGATAATGTTATAATAATGTTTATTGCATTATTTATTTCAGTTTCATGTGTGTTATCATGGTGGTGTTTATGTTTGTTTGAATGACACTGTGCACCTTCTATATATATATATATACAGGTCCTTTTCAAAAAATTAGCATATTGTGATAAAGTTCATTATTTTCTGTAATGTACTGATAAACATTAGACTTTCATATATTTTAGATTCATTACACACAACTGAAGTAGTTCAAGCCTTTTTTTTGTTTTAATATTGATGATTTTGGCATACAGCTCATGAAAACCCAAAATTCCTATCTCAAAAAATTAGCATATCATGAAAAGGTTCTCTAAAAGAGCTATTAACCTAATCATCTGAATCAACTAATTAACTCTAAACACCTGCAAAAGATTCCTGAGGCTTTTAAAAACTCCCAGCCTGGTTCATTACTCAAAACCGCAATCATGGGTAAGACTGCCGACCTGACTGCTGTCCAGAAGGCCATCATTGACACCCTCAAGCAAGAGGGTAAGACACAGAAAGAAATTTCTGAACGAATAGGCTGTTCCCAGAGTGCTGTATCAAGGCACCTCAGTGGGAAGTCTGTGGAAAGGAAAAAGTGTGGCAGAAAACGCTGCACAACGAGAAGAGGTGACCGGACCCTGAGGAAGATTGTGGAGAAGGACCGATTCCAGACCTTGGGGGACCTGCAGAAGCAGTGGACTGAGTCTGGAGTAGAAACATCCAGAGCCACCGTGTACAGGCGTGTGCAGGAAATGGGCTACAGGTGCCGCATTCCCCAGGTCAAGCCACTTTTGAACCAGAAACGGCGGCAGAAGCGCCTGACCTGGGCTACAGAGAAGCAGCACTGGACTGTTGCTCAGTGGTCCAAAGTACTTTTTTCGGATGAAAGCAAATTTTGCATGTTATTCAGAAATCAAGGTGCCAGAGTCTGGAGGAAGACTGGGGAGAGGGAAATGCCAAAATGCCTGAAGTTCAGTGTCAAGTACCCACAGTCAGTGATGGTCTGGGGTGCCATGTCAGCTGCTGGTGTTGGTCCACTGTGTTTTATCAAGGGCAGGGTCAATACCAGGCCCGGACTGGCTAATCGGGAGGACCGGGAGAATTCCCGGTGGGCCAGTCCGTTTTTTGGCTGCGAGGGCCGGTGTCCCAGTCGCACTTTTTATTTATTTTATTTTATATATTTATTTATTTATTACCATAGCCTCACTCTTTTTATTCATTATTTTACCGTAGCTCCACTCTTTTTATTTATTTTCTCGCAGCCCCATGAGCAGAATGCAGCCTGCAGGTTAATGATGACGTAATTATCATTCGACTCCCCCGACAGCGGCACCTTGCTCAACAGCAAAATCAGTTGTTAAGAGATACGCGTCGCGAGAGATGAAAAAAATGGATAATAAAAAGAACAACAACACATGAAGACGATGAAACGGCCGGTAAATTAACGTTTTGCTACTTAGGAGCAGTGCAAAACAACGATGTCTGCAAACCACCGTTCATGTTTTTGTATCAAACTTTTTCTTGTAGCCTACTGTAGCTCTTCAGCAGCAGCAACCTCTAGTCCAGTTTATTTATGAGCACTAATTCTTACAGAAAATAGATTCTGATACTGTTAAACATTACACTGTGTTAACTGTTCAAATAAATATTAAATAAATAGCCTAAATATTACCCACCTCTAATACCCTCCGATGCCCATCATTCAGTAGTGTCCTGCATTAGCCAAAACCATGACTGTCCACCACATCCAGACATAAAGTAATAAATGCAAATATTCACTAAAAACACCCAGTGATGATGCTGCCAGAAACGTGGCGCCGGCTTGCTTTGTAATGTGTTTGATGATTGCGCCTCATGCGCCCGCGCCCGCTCGGTCTCCCGCTCCCCGGATGCTGCTGTTCATACACGAGAGCACGTTAGGGGAGGCGCAAGAGTGGAAAAGTACTAATTATTATTTATCACTGATTTGAATCAGTTAGTAATAATGAAAACAATACCTTACAAATAAAAGAAGCAAGTTTTTACGATTAGAAAACCGATAAACCCCTGTAAACTTTTCTGTCAAAGCAGGGCCGTCGCCAGAAAATCTTCAATGGGGGGCATTTCGTTTTCGTAGGGGAGCACAATTATGAGCAGTTATAAAATTGTACATATTTTTATATATAAATGATAAAATAAAACACAAATTATAATGGCATTCGTTATAAACAGCATTAGTCTAACCAAAACTAATTTATTTAAGAAACAGACCAATTATAAAATAAAACGCAAATTATAATGGGAAAGAAACGGAAAAATTACAAAATAAGACACACACTTTAATGGCATTCGTTATAAACAACATACAAAAGTCAAACCAAAACGAATTTAAAGAGAAACTGAAACGCACTGATCTCTCATTCGGCATGAATACAAATATTTCCCACAATCGCTTAGAATTTATTTCCTTATAGTAACAGAAACAACTTAAATACTATGTCATTTTTGGTCATATAGATAAGAATAAGACATTATTCGGAACTGTAAAAGGTACAGAGCGCGCAGATGAAGCGCGGTCGTGTTTGCTTATGTTCAGAGTCTGCTGTTTGACAACGCAGATCTGGGACCTAATGATAAAGAAGCACTTCGAGGAGACTTTGCTCAAGCATTTTAGAATGACAAAACTAGCATTTCAGATGCTGTGCAAAGAGATCGGTTCGTTAGTTAGTCCAGTTATGCTGTCCCATCGCAAAGTCACATATTTTTAATGCGCATTAAGGTGTTCCCATTGTAGTTCATGCGCACGTTTTCCTACTGGATACGAATTTAAACTAGTTGAGCGCATACATTTTTAGAATTTATGCTCATCTTGCTTTTTTATGCAATATTCCATAATGTGCATAAAAATAGGCATGGAAACACTTGTAGAGATTTTTTTTTAGCTAAATGATTATCTAATGCTAGATCAGAACAAGTTAATGTTTTTCGTTCTCAATATTAAACTCGCTCGTGATCATGTGCGCAATGCCTGTGTCAAAGGATCCAGTAAACGAATGAGTTCAAATAGTACGTTCAAAACGGCTTTTTTTTTTGGAGGGGGGGGGGGGGGTATACCCACTTCTCCAGGCACCACTACACCACTGTTGGAAATGACGTTATTTTAATATAGTCAGTCGTGAACTAAAGTGGGCCGGTCTAAGGCTTGAAACTCCAGGGCTGAAAAGGAGTCCCACTCCGGCCCTGGTCAATACAGCTAGCTTTCAGGAGATTTTGGAGCACTTCATGCTTCCATCTGCTGAAAAGCTTTATGGAGATGAAGATTTCATTTTTCAGCACGACCTGGCACCCGCTCACAGTGCCAAAACCACTGGTAAATGGTTTACTGACCATGGTATTACTGTGCTCAATTGGCCTGCCAACTCTCCTGACCTGAACCCCATAGAGAATCTGTGGGATATTGTGAAGAGAAAGTTGAGAGACGCAAGACCCAACACTCTGGATGAGCTTAAGGCCGCTATCGAAGCATAACACCCATAACACCTCAGCAGTGCCACAGGCTGATTGCCTCCATGCCACGCCGCATTGAAGCAGTCATTTCTGCAAAAGGATTCCCGACCAAGTATTGAGTGCATAACTGAACATAATTATTTGAAGGTTGACTTTTTTTGTATTAAAAACACTTTTCTTTTATTGGTCGGATGAAATATGCTAATTTTTTGAGATAGGAATTTTGTGTTTTCATGAGCTGTATGCCAAAATCATCAATATTAAAACAAAAAAAGGCTTGAACTACTTCGAGTTGTGTGTAATGAATCTAAAATATATGAAAGTCTAATGTTTATCAGTACATTACAGAAAATAATGAACTTTATCACAATATGCTGATTTTTTGAAAAGGACCTGTGTGTATATATATATATATATATATATATATATATATATATATATATATATATATATATATATTTAAAAGCTGCTTGTGATGGGTTTTGGTTCATCATTTGACTTTCTCATCACCACCTGCTTTTGGTGGTTATCAGTGTATTACAAAGGTACAAAATAAATTTTTAGTACTTCAATAGGTTTGTACATTAACATTGTATCAGTTAATGAAATTATGTTTTTTTTAAATGTAAATTTAAGTTACAACTGTAAAACTTAAAATGCTGCTACACTATTTCAAAGAAGTGAGTAAACCCCTCACATTTTTGTAAATATTTTATTATATCTTTTCATGTGACAACACTGAAGAAATGCCACTTTTCTACAATGTAAAGTAGTGACTGTACAGCTTGTATAACAGTGTAAATTTGCTGTCTCCTCAAAATAACTCAACACACAGCCATTAATGTATAAACCGCCACAAAAGTGAGTACACCCCTAAGTGAAAATGTACAAATTGGGCCCAATGTGTCAATATTTTGTGTAGCCACTAGGGATGCCACAATTTTCAATATAATATCAAAACTTTCAGTACGACATCCATGGTTCAATAAGTGGTTGTGAATTGCAGTTTTTCAGTTTTGCATTAAAATTGCTTTGTATTTCTTTGTTTTATTTCTCTCTGAATTTGCTCTGTGTGTGCCTGTGATTTCACGTGCTGTTGAAAAAGCAACTCACACAGAGCATCTTTCCTTCTAATGACATGCAATGATAAGCCTTTCTAAACCTGCTCTCCAGCAATAGCGATGCCTTCAACCATATTAGAGATTTCCTGTCTGGAACGGAGCATCATCACTGTTTTTTGCACGAGGATGTCCTTTGGCATCCAGTATGAATGAAACCTGTCCTATTTCGGGTAATAATACCTCTCTCAAAAGAAATATTAAGCAAACAAAATAATCCACCCTTTTCCAGTGTACAGATGTTTACAGGAATATTTTTGTTTGTAACTTTTGTTTGTAACACTGATGTGGCAAGCTATCAGAACCAAGCCATACCGAAAACTGTGATTAAAAACCAAGGTATGTATCCCTAGTGGCCACCATTATTTTCCAGCACTGCCTTAATCCTCTTGGGCATGGAGTTCTCCAGAGCTTCACAGGTTGCCACTGGAATGCTCTTCCTCTCCTCCATGACATGCTTGGCCAGTCCATCACCTTTACCCTCAGCTTCTTTAGCAAGGCAGTGGTCATCTTTGAGGTGTGTTTGTGGTCCTTATCAGATTCAAAAACTGCCCTGTCGCCCAGTCTGCAGCCCGTACATGTTGGCATTCATGGTTGCCTGACTGTAGGCAAGACACATTTGTCTTTGTCACATACTCTTCACCTGGTTGCTGCCACACACGCTTCACACCATCTTAACCAAATAAGTTTATCTTGGTCTCATTAAACCACAGGATTTGGTTCCAGTAATCCATGTCCTTAGTCTGTTTGTCTTCAGCAAACCGTTTGCATGCTTTCTTGTGCACCGACAGCCATGCAGACCAATTTGCTGCTGTGTGCGGCATATGGTCTGAGCACTGACAGGCTGACCCCACACCCCTTCAACCTCTGCAGCAATGCTGGCAGCACTCATATGTCTGTTTCCCAAACACAACCTCTGGATATGACGCTGAGCATGTGCACTCAACTTCTTTGGTGGACCATGGCAAGGCCTGTTCTGAGTGGAACCTGTCCTGTTAAATCACTGTATGGTCTTGGCCACCATGCTGCAGCTCAGTTTCAGGGTCTTGGCAATTTTCTTATAGCTAACAACATTTTATGTAGACCAACAATTCTTTTTTTTTCAGATCCTCAGAGGATAGTTGGTTCCCAATTTGGACATTTTCACTCAACTCACATTAAGGGCTATGTGTTGAGTTATTTTGAGGGGACAGTATATTTACACTGTTATACAAACTGTACACTCACTACTTTACATTGTAGCAAAATGTAATTTCTTCAGTGTTGTCACATAAACAGATGTTTACAAAAATGTTAGGGGTGTACTCACTTCTGTGAGATACTGTATGTATTTTTGCAGTAAAATTCTGCAACCACAGCTGCCTTTTTTATTGTAAAATTTTACGTTTCTTTTTTTTTTTTGTAATCTACCCTTGTTTCTTCTGAGTTATAGTTCCTTTTTATTTGTAATATAATAATTGAAATTGTAAGGGTGGCTTCCCTACAGTGGTTCAGGCTGAAGGATTGCCGATGGACTAAAGTAATGTTATCAGCATGATGATATAAAACTGTATATTTCTTGTCTATTACCACCCACTGCCACTTATACCAATGATGGAAATAAGCGCAGTTAGAATAGCTAAAATTGTGGGAGAGCATTGCTATTGAGTGACTATATTGTATCGCAATACGTAGCACTTTAAAATTAATGTTAAATCAAGACTAGTTAGCACATAATTTATAACTGAAATGGTTTAATAACAGTATCTCGTAAGGGTTACATTTGAATTGGTTGCCAAATAGATGAAGGATGGTAAACAGTTAATTGTACCCAGAATGTATGTAAAATGTTACCAGAGAGAGAGAGAGAGAGAGAGAAAATGGAGCCCTAGGAAGAGCTCCAGTAAAGAATAAACGAGCAAGCGCCGATAGCCTTATGGGCAGTGCACTGACATACAGTGCCGTTGTGCTTCAAGCATCCTGAGCTCGAGGACCTTTCCTGACCCTACCCCCTTCTCTCTCTCCCACTTTGCTTTCTGTCAATAATGATCTGTCCTGTCATAATAAAGCCAAAAAAGTAAAAAAATATATATTATTATAATGTACATTCAGAATATTTAAAAAAAAGAAAAGAAAGAGCAAAGCAAAAGAAGAAGACCAAGAAAAGAAGAAAGCCAAGAAAAAGAAGCGCCAGAGCAATCCTCTTTTATTCCTTCCTTGACCATGTGACTAAAACCCAAATGTGAGACATTCAAACTGACCAATCAGCAGATTACAGCTTCACCCACTGTAAAGGTGTGACAATTAGCAAACCCCCAATGTATACACATCTTGACCTACAGGCTTTGATCGCTATCAGCTCCTCTGTGTCTTCAGGAATGCCAAATGGCCCTTTTGTTACTGAAGATATGTTTAGGGCAGTAAAACAGGAATCTTTGATCATTTTCAGCCTTACAAAATAAATTGAAATAATTTAGTGTTAACCATTATTTATATGCAAATGTAATTAAGTAATGTACATTATACACTAGCTTTTCTTAAAAATACCTATTAATTATACACAGTTGACTGTAAAACACACATGCTGTAAAATGGCTGGTTTGAAAGGAGCATGGATGTCGTCCAAGGATGATGGTAAGATATTGATGCTAACTATTTTTATTTACTCCATTATGCTTGTTGTCTAATGGCAGTTTTGATTGACTTCAAATTATCTTATTTTCTTATAGATGGATCTGGACAATGCAAATTGTGTAGTGTGCCCCCTGGGTCAGAAGGGAACACAGGTGCTTCCCTTATTACAGTAGCAGGTGGCAAGCAAACACTGTACATTGTACCAGGATCTCTTGATACTTCACCACTTTCCTACTCTGGCAAAGAGTTTGAAAAAATGCTAAAAGCAACATGGCAACCATGTTTAGACAACTCAGCTAATAAACAGGCAAGAAATGTTTTATTCATGATTAAGTGATTAATTACATTTTAAAAGATGTACATTTTAAAATATGTGTTTTCATGTAGAATGAATATTTGCAAGAGTCCCCAGATAATAGGGACCTGCCATCAACCAGTACTGCCATGGATATTATGCTGAAAAATGTCCCAGATCACACTCTGCCTATTGGCACTTATGTGACAGTAAGTCTGTCCATTAGAAATCCCAGTAGAAAGTTAAAATAGACTTAAGTTCCTTTTTTACTGTTATTTATACTGTTGTTTTACACACTTATAGTTTCATATCTTATATTTAAAGGACTCCACAGATTTAGATTATTATTTAGTTGAAGGAACATATGTCAAGGCTCCTGGTGATGCTGTGATATGTATTTTAGCACTACCTTTAGGCAAACATTTTATGTATATACAGTTTTAATGTATTTATTAACTGGGTTACATTCTAGACAGCCTGGCCCAATTTTCTGGCCCAGCTTCACCCCAATGACTTTGTGAAATTCGATGCAAGCTTCGGTGGTGAAAGGTATTTCTCAGTTTTCCCATGCTTTATAACTTTCGGAAGCAAAATTTCAAGTATCATACAGTTGATGATAATTCATGTTATGCTGGTGAAGATATGTCAGCTTTTTGTCATGACTAAAACATGTTTCAGGTCTTCCCATGAAGCTTATGATTCAACCAATACCAGCTTACTTCATGATACTGATGGAACAGAGATATGCCCAAAACGATTTAAGGCACATCCAGAGATTAAAAGGTAGTTAAAAAGAAGTTCTTCAGAAAGTTTTATTAATTTTACATTAATCATATGAAATGTTCCTAAACTGTTATGTTTTCCAATTTTATAAGCATTACTGATGTCATTAAAATCCTTGCTGAAATGGTGGATGAAACCAGCGACTTCAGCATTTGCGTTACCAGGGATCGGATACTTGAGATGGGCCTAAAACAATGGCAGCGACAAAAAAAGCCTTCCCCCAAAAATACTCTCAGAGTCACTTTTACTGGGGAGGCTGGCATTGACAATGACACTCTAAGGAAGGACTTTTTAACCGGTATGTTTTTTGTTGTTGTGTCTTTCTTTTTTTCTGTTCTGTTCATTTTTTTAACGTAACATTGATCGACATCAGTTGTACAAATGTAGGTTGTATAGAACTTGACTTTTGATGGTTGATACCTATGTATTTTATGTTTCATGATTTGTGTTTCCTTATTCTGAAAAGAAATGGTGACAGGAATAGAGAAGACATTCTTTGAGGGAGGAGAAAATGGCAAAACCCCCAAGTATTCAGTGACAGACATGGAAAAACACAACTTCAAGTAGGTTAAAAAAAATTACAAATTGAAAGGACAAACTGATGCTTTTCAAAAAGATTATGGGCTGGTTTGACAACATTATTTTTTCAGCAATACTGGTGTGTATCTTGAGATAAAACAAAGGCATTGCCACTAAAACAGGCTTACATTTAGTCAGGGAAAATTATAATATTGTGATTTTTTTGTTGTTGTTGTTGTTGTTGTAACTTATTTAAAAAAAAAAGAATCTTTCATATATTCTAGATTCATTACATGTAAAATAAAACATTTCAAAAGTTTTTTTTTGTTGTTGTTGTTGTTTTAATTTGGATGATTGGAGTGTACAGCTCATGAAAGTCAAAAATCCAGTATCTCAAAATATTAGAATATTTACATTTGAGTGTTTCATTTAATGACCATCCCTACAGTATAAATTGTGGGTATCACTTGTTCTTTGAAAGCACATTAATGGGGAAGACTGCTGACTTGGCAATGATCCAGGAGACAATCACTGACACCCTCCACAAAGAGAGTAAGTCACAGAAGCTCATTACTGAATGGTGTGGCTGTTTACAGAGTGATGTATCAAAGCATATTAAATGCAAAGTTGACTGGAAGGAATAAATTGGGCAAAGGTGCACATGCAACAGGGATGACCGCAAGCTTGAGAATACTGTCAATTTAAACACTTGTGAGAGCTTCACAAGGAGTAGAATGAAGCCGGAGTCAGCGCTTCAAGAGTCACCACACTCAGACGTCTTCAGGAAAAGGACTACCAAACCATTTTTGAAACAGAAACTAAGGAGAAAAACTGGACTGTTGCTCAGTGCTCCGAAGTCCTCTTTTCAGGTAAAAGTACATTTTACATTTCATGTTGAAATCATGGTCCCAGAGTCTGAAGGAAGACTGGAGAGGCACAGAATCCAAGCTGCCTGAAGTCCAGTGTGAAGTTTCTGAAGTCAGTAATGATTTGGGGTGCGTGACGTCTGCTGCTGTTGGTCCATTGTGTTTTATCAAGTGCAAAGTCAATGCAGCCATCTACCAGGAGATTCTGGAGCACTTTATGCTTCCATCTGCTGACAAGCTTTATGGAGATGCAGATTTTCTTTTCCAGCAGGACTTTGCACCTGCCCACAGTGCAACAACCACTTGCAAGTGATATTACTGTGCTTTATTGGCCAGCCAACATGCCTGACCTTAACCCCATTGAGAATCTATGGGATATTTTAAAGAGAAAGATGAGAAACAATCGATCCAACAATATACAGATGATCTGAAGGCTCAATAGTGCTTCAGCAGTGCCACAGGTTGATCACTTCCATGCCACATTTCACTGATGCTGTCATTTGTGCTAGGAGCAAGTCATTTGCTGTAATATGTGCTGCCTACCAAGTATTGAGTGCATAAATGAACATACTTTAAAGAGTTTGAACTTTTCTGTTTTGCTTTCATGAGCTGTAAGCTCTAATCATTAAAATGAAAAAAAAAAAAATATATATATATATATATATATATATATATATATATATAATGTTCTCAGTGACACTACGAAACATTATATTAAACAGAATAATTAATCTATTATCAAAACGAATACGAATATAGGCTTTAGGCCTAATATAAATCAAGTTTAAATATAAAACACTGGAGATCAGCAAAGGTGGAAGCTTACAAAATCATCTTAGATAAATAGCAAAAGTAAAAAATATTTTAAAGCAGGCGCTATTGTACTTCGTTTTAAAACAAAAATATTTCGCCAACTAGCCTACTTGTTTTTCTCACCTCACTGGTCAGCTCAACTCATTCTCCTCATGTGATAAATGAAATCTGACCCCTGCCGCTGATCTGAGATGCATAGCCTTCTTTATTTATTTATTTATTTATTTATTGCTGTATCGAAAATGTACCGAACCGTGACACCACTGTATCGTATCGAATCAAACCGCAAATTTTGTGAACCGTTACACCCGTTATATATATATATGTATATATATATATATATATATATATATTACTTTACATGCAATGAATCTAGAATATTTAAAAGTTTAAGTTTTTTAAATAAAAAAAAAATCACAATATTCTAATTTTTTAGCTGCACCTGTATGTCTTAAACCTAAGACATCTTTCAGATTATTTCTCACAAACAGACTCAATCTATGTTATCTTTGTTTTGCAGGACTGTTGGGGAAATATTTGCTGTCAGCATCACACAAGGTGGGCCATCACCAAACTTTTTTATGGAGTGGTGCTACAACTACATATCCACAGGAGAAATGGACCTGAAAGTGATAACTGAAAGGGACGTCACAGACCCTGTACTGATGGAGCTAATAAAAGAGGTATTTTGTTTAAATGTGCTGAAATTGCATTGTGAATCATAATTTTATGTTTATGTGTCCATGATCATCTTAAATTCCTGAGGTAGGTTTATAACGTATGTGTGACGTGAGTAAATGTGGTTTTGTTCAAAGATTAAGGCAGCTGATAACACAACGCTGATGGAGTGCAGCGACAGAATTTCATTATGTGGATACAAAGGGGAAGTGTCCATACTAAGAAAGGAAGACATTGTGCGGTAAGATGTCTCCTTTAATGTAGGCTCACCTTCTGAATTAGATTTTGTTTTATTATTAATGTTATTTTACTTTTTTGGATACAGCTCTGTAGTCCTGCATGCTAGAGTCAGGTTAGTTCCCATGCTGCAGCAAATCTGCTCTGGAATGAAACTGTATGGGCTCCTCACTTTGGTCCAGCAGGTAAAGGACATCTGCAGACAGCTGTTTGTTCCAGCATCTTTCACAAAGGCAAGCAATAAATACCGTCCATTGCACAATCTGCACTGAATCCTTTAAGAACTAAAAAAAATAGAATGACTTGTTCTCTGTAAACCTAAGGTGGATGCTGATTTTCTAGTCAAGTCACTGTCACCTGTCTTCATTGAGAAGGGTACAATATGGCATCAGACTAAAGAGTCTAAAGTGGTCTTCTTTCCACAGGACATTGAGGATGAAGGTCAATAATTTGTACAAATTAACAATGTTATGATACTAAACCAGAGCTCTCTAACTTTTAGTAGTATAAGGATTTGAGCAGCAAATTAAAACAAACAGTATCAGCAATACCAACAGTTACACTACCAATAGTATGAATAGTGCTTATAATAGTAGTTGGTAGTAGTGGTAGTGGTACAGCATGCATTAAAAGTTGCTCTGGTTGTAGTACCTGTGTAATTCACAATACTCACTAATAATCATATAGCTGTAGCAGTTTCAGTAGTGATAGCAGTAGTTGCATGATAATTTGGGCAGTGGTTGTGACGTACTACACTGTGTTTGCTCTCATCATTAAAATAAACTTTGCTCACAACGGTTTCATATTATTATTATATTTTTTTTTCAGAAGAAGGCAAAAACAACAGAGAAGACATGCCCAAAGGGGAGACCAAAGATGAAGAGGTTGACAAAGCAGAAGAACATATCAGTGACACGCCCATTACCAACTCACAGGACTATTTCAAATCCCACTAAGTCATGTAAACGGTGAAGATTTCCCAATTGTTGTGGAATTGGCCCATGAACGCCATGTGCAATTGTGGCACTCATCATAGCATCTGCTCTCCTGTAGTTATTGCATGTTCTCACTCAGTCACGTTCCAAGTTGCACACCTTGGTACACATGCAAGTTTTAGAAATGTCGTCTAACAGGCTGTTGTCTGCAAATGAAGTTGAAATTTATGCTTGTTCTTGATGTTTGCTTATGCATTTATAAAACCTTCTTGTAGTTTTTAGTAATACTTTATTTCACAGTGTATGCTGTTTAAATTGATTTATGGTATTTATGATGCTTTCCTTACACATGTATTGGAATAATTGTGCACAAAAACCCAAAAAGAACTAATAGTCACAAATAAACACAAGCTAAAAAACACTGATAAGGCACAATTCCTTGGTGTGTGTGTGGTCAAATTAAATACAGAACAGGCATGCAGCATGTGGGAAATATGTCTGCAACGACAAGTCCACTGACGTGAGCATCAGAGCTGAAGAGGTTAACAGTGTAGTCCTTTGATGTGTTCATAGCAGACAATGTATTTTGGGCTGTCACCACTTGGGGGCAGTATGTGCACATTGGGTTTTTAAGTTGGTGTTTCATTCATGTAGAGTTAGCTGCTTGTATATATCAGCATCGGAACCTAACCTTAAAAAGGTTGATGTGGAACAGGTGCAGGCACTCCGGGTTTGTACTAGAGCATTAAAACATCACCAGTTACTGCGTTACAGGTGGAGGCAGGAGAAATGCCACTACGGATTAGGAGGGTCAAGATCATGTTGGCATATTGGACTAATTTACAAGGTCATAGTATGGTGCACCCCACAAAGACTGTCTTGCAAAAATGCGCAGAGGATGATAAAAGTATTTTTTATAGCTTCGGATGGGTGGGGAATGCTAAGGCACAAAGTGCAGGTCTCAACCACTTGCAAATAAGTCCCACTGTGGCAATATCAGTGATACCATCCTGGGAATTTATAAAGCCATATGTAAATATAAGCTTGCAACAAATATTACAGAAAAATAATGCCACAGTGGGCAATAGTTCAAAATTATGTAGAACAGTATCAAGGCGAACTATTCATATTTACTGATGGATCAAAACAACTGGAAACAGGCCGTACTGGTGCAGCCTTTTTCATTCCTCGTTATGAGGTAGCAGTTAAAAAAAGGAAAAAAGGCTACCTGTCAGTTTACACTGCGGAGTTAGTAGAAATTTTGCTGGCGAGGGTGGAGGAATTTTGAGTGGGTGGAGGAAAATAATCAAAATCAAGGTATTGTTATAGCTTCAGACAGTTTATCAGCACTATCAAGCATTCAGTCTGGTAAAGCGTCATATAGACAAGACCTCATACATCAAATATTGTGTTTGCTTCTCAGACTTCACAATAAGGGAATACTTGTCTCCTTCCTCTGGGTTCCTTCCCATGTAGGGGTGGAAGGAAATAAAGTTGTGGATATGCTGGGAAAAAACTCTATAAAGCATGAAACAGTAGATGTACAAGAACCAGTAAGCAGAACAGAGGTCAAAACCATCATAAAGCAACACTCACTCAAAACATGGCAGGAATATTGGAACACAGCGGACACAGAACATCATTTATACAGCATACAAAATCAAATGGTCGCAAGCACAAGGAAGGAAGGAAGAGATGTTAGTTTCACGTCTTAGAAAGGGTCACACTTTTTTGAACTCAACATTGCACAGAACAGGAAAACATCCCACAGGATTATGCACTTATTGCAGTGTACAAGAGACAGTGAAGCTTATTTGATTAGACTGCAAAAACTATGAGGATATATATATATATATATATATATATATATATAAAGAGAGTAAAACACATCAATTTTTTTCTTTCTTTCTTTCCCCTTCCCTCTTTTCTTTGATGTCATTCTACTGCCCACACTCCAGTGTAGTAGGTGGCGGTAATGCACCTTTTTTAATACGAGTTGCCAATGCCATTAAACCTGAAAGAAGAAGAAGAAGAAGAAGAAGAAGATGTAGAGTTAGGAGACATGGGGCAGGGCACACATACAGCTTTTACCACACTTTAGGAAGCTGTCCACCATTAACTATTGCAAGTATGTATTTTCATTATGTTTAATAAAGGAACCTTATACTGAATCTGATATGAAGTCTTTACTCAGAAGACAATACCTGTAAGTAAAGATAATGTGCTTAGTCTAGAAGATCTATTAAAATGGATGTATTTGGTTGATGTAAAAATTCCCAAACTGGATGCTGAATTTGAACTACTAAATGGCACAAATGCTCCAAAGCTCTTGGAACCATGGGATATCATCAATAGTGAAGGTCAAGGACCCTATGCCGTCAAGACTCTATTGGGGTGGGTCATAAAAGGTTTTGTCAAGGAAGCAGATGACAGTCACTGCTAATAGGATTTCTGTTACCAAGTTGGAAGAAGTATTGTTTACTCAGTACACTCATGATTTTGAGGAGAAATCTTCAGAGGATGATTTCAAAATGTCTAGAGAAGATCAGAGGTTTATGGAGATCATGGATCAGTCAATTAGCACTGAAAATGGTCATTATTGTATTGACCTGACTACCCTTCAGAAAGAATGATGTCGTCATGCCTAATAATAGGTGCCTTGCAGAACAACGAAGAGCTTAAAAGGAAGTTCAGCTGCAACCAGGAGTTTCAAGAGGAGTACACCACTTTTCTTGCTGATGTTATCGACAAGGGGTATGATGAAGCAGTACCACTAAATCAGTTACTTTGGGATGATGGTAAGGTGTGATATATCCCACATCATGGGGTATACCATCCTAAAAAGAAGAACATTAGAGTTGTGTTTGATTGCAGTGGAGTGTCCTTAAATTCTCAATTGCTACAAGGCCCAAATCTCACAAACAGAATGTTGGGTGTTTTGACCAGGTTTAGGCAAGAACATGTGACTTTGATGGCAGATATTCAGGCCATGTTTCACCAAGTAAAAGCATCACAGAAGAATGTGGATTTTCTTTGTTTTCTATGGTGGCCCAACGGTGATACCACGCAAAGCTTCAAAGAATACAGAATGAAAGTCCATCTCTTTGGAGTTATTTAATCACCAACCTGCAGCAATTTTGCTTTGAGAAAACTTGCAGAAGATTACAAGGATTGCCCAGCGGCTAGAGCATACCCATAAGGCACTGTGAGATTCACAATGCCGAATGAATTCCTGCGTCTTGCCAGAAGCATTACAATAGTCCAGTCTGGAAAGTACAAGAGCTTGGACAAGGAGTTGTGCAGCCTGCTCTGATAGGAAGGGTCTAATCTTCCTAATGTTGTATAAGGCAAATCTGCAGGATCGAGTTGAAGCAGCAGTATGGTCTGTGAAGCTTAACTGGTCGTCAATCAGAACTCCAAGGTTCCTGGCTGTCCTAGAAAAAGTTATGGTTGATGAATTTAGCTGTAAAGAGAAGTTGTGATGAAGTGCTGGGTTGGAGTGCGTAAGTTACGAGTGTTAGTAGTAATAGTAGAGATTCGTAAGCACATAGTGAGTACAAAGGACTAAAACAAGTAGATGAGAACACGCTGTACAAAAAGTAAAGAAAGGGGAGAAAAGCTCAAGTGTCTTGTCTGTGTTCTGCTCGGTGGAGTCACACAGGGTAGAGTTGATCATCTTTACACTCGTTGGTCTTCACACGAGGGCTGCAGCGGTGTGCTACCCAATTATTCCCTCATGCCCAAATTCAACATGAAGGGGGGTGGTCCGCTGCAGAAGGAGGCATTTGTTCTTGGTCATTAGAGGTAATGTATATACAACACACAACATTTAGAGACACACTGAATGGTTTTGTTTTTAGTGTGCATCCGAGCAAAAGAGAATGACTCCCTGTCACAGTTAGTGTAAATAAAGTTGTCAGCTTTTCTTATGATATTTTATCAACAGAGTTGGACTTCAGAGTTGACTTCTATACAAGAAATAAAATCAATAATTAATTATTCAATTTGAGGGCACTATTAGTTGATTTATTTGTTTAAATAAATAAATACACCATCAAAAGGTTTCTTTTTTTTTTTTACATTGTTTTTTATCCGTAATGTATTAATGTTAAATGTACATTTACATTTAGTCATTTGGCAGAAGCTTTTATCCAAAGCGACTTACAATAGAAGCAATCAGAGCAACAAGAGAGCGACAGTGTATAAGTGCTGAGGCAAATTTCAGTTAGATAAACACGATAAGTCTTGCAAGGTTTTTTTTTTTTTTTTTTTTTTAAATAAGTATATAGAAAAACTGAAAGGAGTAGGAAAGTGCTAGTACATTTGATTTAGTGGTCCAAATGTAATAATATGCTATTGATTTGTATTATATTTATAGATTTCATTTTTTATCTTATGTTGTTAAATGACATATTTTTTTATCATAATATTTATATTTAAGTGTATTGTATTAAAAATATTTTATTTTGAAAATAATTCTTTAGCATTTTATAATTTTGTATTTTTTTAGGCTTGAGCAGCCAATGTGTGATCTCTCCTTAGTAGGGTAGACCAGGTACAGTTGCAACAGGGGTATATCTGAGACACCTTAAATAACTTCTGTGCACAACAAGTCTGATTTGTGATATTTGCTTTGCACATGCGTATTAGCACCCTCTTCGATCGTGGCAAATTTGAAGTAGCCTACATGCACTTCTCCAGTCCAAAGATATTGGCAAATGTTTTTTTTTTTTATAAGGTTTTTCACTTCACTACATCCCTTCCACATTGAATAGCTTCTAATCTTTACATGACTGTTAAAGTTAACTTCCATTTTCATCAACTTTAATCTGTGCTCTTAAAAACTGACATATTGCATGATTTTGTCTTTGTGTCATGCAAGGTCTTCGTAAAATCTAGAAAAATGTTGGAGGTGGTCTGCGAGGGACATCATTTACAATTGAGTGCCATTTATTTATTATGTTTATTGTTGTGTTTATTAGATCAGCTATTTTTTGTATTTGATCAGTTTTATCATTGCTGTTTGCAGTGTTTTTAACTGTTACTCAACTTTTCAATGGTTACTATTAAAATGATGAACTGAAATTAAATATTGTATCGTTGTTTGGCATTATTGTACATTTTTTTGCAAATTAACTACTTTTAACTAAACAAATAATCAAATAAAATACTCAAAGGAAATACAAACTGTCTCATTTTTCAAGGTATTTCACATTTGCAATGAATTGGTTAGTCAGCTTTACAGCATTACAGATGGGTGTCTCAGCTGTATTTAGGTACAGTTGGAACAAAAAAGCTTCTTGTGTTTTTGAGCTAATTGTGGCAAATATGACATACTTATGGATGTTAATAATTATTAATATTTTAGTAGACAAGTAAAGGAAATATGGGAAAAATCACTTCTTTTCAGTCCCTAGTGATGGGAATGGAAAAAGTGTACCAACTGTCCCCGGTCTACCCTACTCATGGTCAGTACTGCTAGAAGTAGTTTTGATTTTCTGTAGTTTTTCAGTGGCTCTCAGTCATACCATTGACATTACCTGAGCAGTTGAAAGCTGAGTGTTTGACGGAGCAAAAACAGTGTCTAAAAGCATACGCACAATTCAACTGAATAATAAATGACTTTTACCTTAATGTCATTAAATCGAAAATACGAACAACAACCTTAAAATAAGAGCGCAAGGTTTATTTGAAGTCCAACTAAAGATGAACTGTATATTTGAGTAAATTTGATTGTGCTAATGTGGAACTATTGCAAGATACACTTTAAAGCTTTTTTATTCAGAGATAATACAATCCTCAGCAATAGTGACATTAGAACACATTTTAGCTCTTAATTTTAAGAAATGTGCATTGTGCACATGTAGTACTTCAAATAAATTTTATTTATAATTTTTATGTCAAAATCTTGAGGGATATGTCAATAAATATGTTAATAGGTTTGAACTATACTTAGTTTGAAAAATAAATGTTTTCATATGCTATATGTCATGCATATCATTAAACTAACATCTAACTGTGGACAAATAGTATTATTATTATTATTATTATTATTATTATTAAATTATTAATAATCCAATAATTGAAGTTTAGTCCTTAAATTATTGGACTAAACTTCAAAGCCTTCATTTTAGCAATCCGGCTAGAAGTTTGTTAGATGAGCATTGGGAGTTTTCCAGTAGTGTGTTGGTCCCTAGTTCCTCCGTGGTTTTTTACCAAAGCCATTAATTGATCTCTCCGTGCCAGATCAAATTAAGGAAAATGAGGAAGATCCATGTAGCTATGGTTAATAAGCATTTAAGAGTCAGGTTGGTACAGATATATACAGATGGCTCTGTGAACTCTTTTAGTAGGGAAGCAGCAATTGGAATTAATATCCCTCAGTTACGTATTAAACATGGATTTCAGGTTCCAAATAACATTTAATTTTTGTGGATTGCAACACATATATAGGGATACAGGGGAATGAAGAGGCTGATGAGATGGCAAAGAAAGCCAAACACAAGAATGTTGAGTTGAATGTTATGTATGGGAGAGTCGAGTGCAAAACTATTATTCAGGAAAAGAACTCAAGTATGGCAGAAAGAATGGGAAAAGGGAAATAAAGGTAGTCATTATTTTACACTAAAGTGCATATTAAATATAAATGTAGAGAGGAGAGATAGTGTAGTGATCACTAGATTAAGACTGGGGCACTGTGCACTAAATTATGGGCTGACAATGTTTGGCAAGCATCCAGATGGCTTCTTGTGAAGAAGCGGAAACTGTAAGCATTTAATAATGGAGTGTGTTATTCATCGATCTGCAAGGAGTACCATGTTTTCCAAGCTGTTGAAATCTGGTGTTTCATCTTTATCTCTAAAGTCAATTCTTAATAATAAGGATTACGAAACAACAAAGACTGTCATTCGTTTTCTACTCCTCACTGTATTGTATGGGAGAATTTAATCTCTAGGTGGAGTTCTGCAAGTGAACTGAGGAGGGCAGCAATACGCCGTTGATGCGTCTAGTCTGCAGCAAATTTAGAAGAAGAAGAAGAAGCTCTAGTGCAGCAGGTGGCAGTAACTGTTCAGCTCTTTCGAAATCCTCCAGTAAAACCCACGAAGAAGACGAAAACGAAAGTAACTGCAGAAAGCATGCAGATACTATAGAATACAGGAGAAAGTTTGAACTAGGAGGATATATAAAGGAAATAACAAGACAGAAGGTATAATCACACGATTGAGAAAGGGGCACACAAGATTAAATAATACATTACATCTAATAGGGAATCATTCAACTGGCTTATGTGAAGAAGTGGAACACATATTATGTCACTGCCAAAAGTACAATGCAGTGTTAATTTTGACAGCAAATTTTTTATTTAGTTTTAGTTTTGACTAAAATGCCATTTAGTTTTAGTCATATTTTAATCATCTGAATTGTTTGTAGTTTTAGTCTAGTTTTAGTTGATGAAATATCATAAGATTTTAGCTGACTAATTCTACAAACAATTTAGTCGACTGAAAATTAATGGGTTTAGTTACAGTGAATTATATTTGTTTGATATTAAGGTTTTATCATAAAAAAACACACAATTTAACTGCAGTGATATACAACATGTCTTAATATTAAAATTAAATAAAACCACTTTTCATAAAGAACATGGTCTTCTTTTCAATTAAATAGCAATGGTTATATTGGCTAATTATGCATTCTTTATAGTAACTTGTTAACCATATTCTTCATTATTTCAAACAGACATATTTATTTCTATAAATGAATTTAGATTAATCTTTAGGGCTACGCACGTTTTCTGTCTTTCTTTTGTTGCTTAGTTAACATCGATCAGTGACTCTAGTGACAATAGCAACTAAATGTGGCTGCTAGCCCTTTAAAATCGAATGCACGAAGGCAATGTAGTATTTCTCAGTCCATGCAACCGGACAGAGTGTGAGACGTGCTTTCTGTGTGTACAGTCGTGGCCAAAAGTTTTCAGAATTACATAAATATTGGAAATTGGAAAAGTTGCTGCTTAAGTTTTTATAATAGCAATTTGCATATACTCCAGAATGTTATGAAGAGTGATCAGATGAATTGCATAGTCCTTCTTTGCCATGAAAATTAACTTTCCACTGCATTTCATTGCTGTCATTAAAGGACCTGCTGAGATAATTTCAGTAATCATCTTGTTAACTCAGGTGAGAGTGTTGACGAGCACAAGGCTGGAGATCATTATGTCAGGCTGATTGGGTTAGAATGGCAGACTTGACATGTTAAAAGGAGGGTGATGCTTGAAATCATTGTTCTTCCATTGTTAACCATGGTGACCTGCAAAGAAACGCGTGCAGCCATCATTGCGTTGCATAAAAATGGCTTCGCAGGCAAGGATATTGTGGCTACTAAGATTGCACTTAAATCAACAATTTGTAGGATCATCAAGAACTTCAAGGAAAGAGGTGCAATTCTTGTTAAGAAGGCTTCAGGGCGTCCGAGAAAGTCCAGCAAGCGCCAGGATCGTCTCCTAAAGAGGATTCAGCTGCGGGATCGGAGTGCCAGCAGTGCAGAGCTTGCTCAGGAATGGCAGCAGGCAGGTGTGAGCGCATCTGCAGCACAGTGAGGCCAAGACTTCTGGAAGATGGCCTGGTGTCAAGAAGGGCAGCAAAGAAGCCACTTCTCTCCAAAAAAAACATCAGGGACAGATTGATCTTCTGCGAAAAGTATGGCGAATGGACTGCTGAGGACTGGGGCAAAGTCATATTCTCCGATGAAGCCTCTTTCCGATTGTTTGGGGCATCTGGAAAAAGGCTTGTCCGGAGAAGAAAAGGTGAGCGCTACCATCAGTCCTGTGTCATGCCAACAGTAAAGCATCCTGAGACCATTCATGTGTGGGGTTGCTTCTCATCCAAGGGAGTGGGCTCACTCACAATTTTGCCCAAAAACACAGCCATGAATAAAGAATGGTACCAAAACACCCTCCAACAGCAACTTCTTCCAACAATCCAACAACAGTTTGGTGAAGAACAATGCATTTTCCAGCACGATGGAGCACCGTGCCATAAGGCAAAAGTGATAACTAAGTGGCTCGGGGACCAAAACGTTGAAATTTTGGGTCCATGGCCTGGAAACTCCCCAGATCTTAATCCCATTGAGAACTTGTGGTCAATCCTCAAGAGGCGGGTGGACAAACAAAAACCCACTAATTCTGACAAACTCCAAGAAGTGATTATGAAAGAATGGGTTGCTATCAGTCAGGATTTGGCCCAGAAGTTGATTGAGAGCAGGCCCAGTCGAATTGCAGAGGTCCTGAAAAAGAAGGGCCAACACTGCAAATATTGACTCTTTGCATAAATGTCATGTAATTGTCGATAAAAGCCTTTGAAACATATGAAGTGCTTGTAATTATATTTCAGTACATCCCAGAAACAACTGAAACAAAGATCTAAAAGCAGTTTAGCAGCAAACTTTGTGAAAACTAATATTTGTGTCATTCTCAAAACTTTTGGCCACGACTGTATGCTTCAGTGTCTGCGCTCAGAAAACAAGACCGCAATTGAGTTCTCTTGCGTTGTCAAATTTCTCCATATGTCTGCACTTCTCCCACATATTGACTTTTTTTGAACGTTTTATAAAACGGGCAGCAAGTGTATTTATGCTCGTGTCCGGCCGGTTTGTGCGCATCTAACCTCACTACGCAACAGATTGATTTTTTTTCTGAATTAATCTCTTTCCAAATCATCCCTCCCTAACTTTTTCGTCTCGTTTTTATTCGTTGACGAAAATGCCAGTAGATTTTTGTCACAGTTTTTGTCATTCAAGAAGAATTTTAGTTCGTTTCGTTTTCGTCTGTGAAAAAAATGTCATTGACGAAGTTAATGACGAAAATTATACGTCAACGAAATTAACACTGGTACAATGCAGAAAGAGAAGTATTCTATAATATTCTATTAATATTCTATAGAAATTAGTATAAACGATATTCTTAATGATTATAACAACGAAAGTGTATTAAATTATCTCAGAATAACTGGCTTAATTAATAGAATTTAAAAGGTTTTCTTTTTTTTTTTTAAGATATGGGAGGTAGTTGACTCAGGCCCATATTCCAGTATAGTAGGTGGCGTTGATGCGCCTTAAAGTTGGATGCCGACCGCCATTTTTATTCACAAAGAAGAAAAAGAAGCACGCAGATAGCAAGAGAAAGCGTTGCTCATTGGATTTGATCCATTCTGTGTCCTAGAAAAATTTTTATAGATACAAATTTAGCACAGACCCCACTAATTTTAACACTCGCGGACATTGTTTTTGAATATTTAATCCGATCCGTCTGAGAGATATGAGAATTATTGCTGACAATCTACAGGCCTAAAGGACAGAAACATGAGCGTTTCAAATACTTATAAATTCTCTTCTTAGAGGACAAGACTGCAAGTAAGTTTTCCAAAAGGGGTTATTGAAAACGAATGTGTTTCTGAACATTTGTCTGTATTTTTGCTTCTGTTTTATGCTGTTGTTGTTTTTGTGATGCGCAATCAAAAGTATTTTTAAAACAGTCATTTCTCATTAAGACTCTTTGGTTATTCTACATGGCAATGCATTTGTTTGTAACTCACTTTATTTTATATAGTGCTTTTGTTGCTGTTGCTGCTAACTCAACATATTTGTTCATCTCATTAACGATCATCATCTCCAGGTCAAACTGAACAGCAGATAGTTTCCTCAACCCAGAGCTGATCACTGATCAGTTTATCTGCAGTATGTCAGAGGAGCGAGGAAAGGACTCTCCGTCTGAGATGAGTCTCTCACAGAAACAGAGGTAAGACTGAGTCTGTTTTCAGACAATCATTTTAAACACAGCTCCTGGACTTTCAGATGTTTGCTGGAAAAACTAAACCTTAACAAATGTAGCTCTAGATTTATAGATGTTTTGCAGAACTTAAGAGCTTCATAACTTCCTAATTAAAAAATAACATAAAATATTTAAAACGTACCCATTAGATAATAAATATCTGAGAACTGAAAATCAAAATCATCATTTACAATCTTAACCCAATTTACAGCAGTGGGTTTGTAGATACTTAAGTAAATTATTCCACATCAGTGATTTTGGTTTTTAGGTCATAGGTGTATATTCAGACATTAAAATGACTGCACACTTAATTTAAAGGGGTCATATGATGCTTTTTAATGTTTTCATTTTCCTTTAGTGTGTAATGTATCTGTTTAGATCTTCAAAGTTACAAAGGTCATAGTCTCCTGCAAAGTGATTTATTCTATCTAACAGAGAACACTGATCCAGAAATGACTAAAATGCCTTGACTGAAGTCTAAATATTACTTTTACAAATGTCTGCATCACAATGTGAAATATTAGCGTAATGCTGTCCAAAGGTAAACACAAAGAGAAGTCGAGTCTTCAGTGAGTTGTAGTGTTGTGGTCATGTTGTGGAGACGCTGTGTGTTTGGATGCGAAAGCAAACCCGCTTTGTTTGGAATCAGTGGTTCAGATTTATTTATCATGCTGTTCCTGAGCCGTACAACCCAAAGGTTAGCTTGAGTACAGCTCGCTTTATACACACCTGAGCTATACACACCTAAAAAAATACAATAAATACAATATGAGATTGTATCTGAAAGGTAAGAGAGTTGTGTAGTGCTGACGTTTCTGACGTTTTCTCTCCATTTATTCAGAAAAGAAAATGTTCTCTTCAATTAGATCAGAAATACTTAAACGATTGCGAGTCTGTAAACAAGAATGACTGCTATCTTTAAAACTCTGCAAAAGTTTCAGTGAAGGACTAGAGAGAATGTCAATGCCAATATAAAACACAGATGAACCTCCTGTAGTAAAGTTTCTTTTCTCTCTGTGTCATTAGTGTAAGATCAGGCTCACATGTGTCCAGCTCTGTGTCTGTGAAGAGTGACCGGTCAAAGGATTTAAACCCGCCGGGCTTCAGTGAAGAACCATCACAAACCAAACAGTATTTCATGTGTCTTATTTTCTTTAAACATAGACTGTGTTAGAAAGTGTATCAATAAATAATTATCATAAATCTATATAGTTCATAAATTTATCACAGTATTGTTTTTCTCTTTGCTAAAAATGTTTGCAAGATATTTTGGCCACATTTGTCCTAAAAATGCAGTATTTTTATTTATTTTATTTACTCTCAGGCTTCAGTATAAAACATTAGATCCAGATTTACAGTCTCACAGGAAACACAAGAATTTTACAGACAGTCTCCTGCAGATCTTCCAGGTAATAAAGCACATTTTCAAGAATACTTAATAATTATAATAGACAAATATGTTATTGAATAAGAGTGTGACATAACTTTAATTTCTATTTTTTTAAAGAACCCATAAAATAAGAATGAAAACCTAGTTTTATCAATATTTGCAACTTTTTAATGAATATTTTTGATTAATAAATATATAATTTTGACCAAATATAGATGAAATCTTTTCCTATCATTTATTTTTGTCTTGCTTTGTAGGATCTTAAAAGCAAAATAAACACATTTATGAAGAATGAGCTGGAAAAGTTTAAGAAAATATTACAAAATGAGGACTTGCAATACTTTATAAAGGACTTTAATGAGAATAAATGCAGTATCAGAGAAGCAGCTCTTGATCTCACACTCTACTTCCTGAGAGAGATGAAGCAAGATGAAGCTGCTGATACTCTAGAAGGTAAGAGACTCGTGACAATCTGTCATATTGTCAATTATAAATGTAGGAGAGAAAATAATGTATTTTTGTGTCTGTTTAGATGAGCTGTTCTTCATTCATCAGCTAAAATGTAGCCTAAAGGAGAAGTATCAATGTGTGCTTGAAGGAATTGCAAAGCAAGGTGACTCTACACTTCTGAATAACATCTACACAGATCTCTATATCACTCAGGGTTGTAGTGAACAGGTCAATACTGAACATGAGGTAAGACAGATTGAAGTTGCTTCCAGACGTCATGAACCACAAGAGATACAGGTTGAATGCAAAAATTTGTTTGAAGCACCTGAACAAGACAAGCAGATCAGAACTGTACTGACAAAAGGAATTGCTGGCATCGGAAAATCAGTCTCTGTGCAAAAGTTTGTTCTGGATTGGGCCGAAGGAAAAGAAAATCAAGATATCAGCTTCATATTTCCTCTTCCATTCAGAGAGATTAACTTAAAGGAGAAGGAACACATAAGTTTGATGGGCCTTATAACTCAGTTTTTCCCAGAGACAAAAGGACTAAACCTTACAAGAAGGAACCAAAAAGTCCTGTTCATTCTTGATGGACTGGATGAATTTCGTCTTCCTTTAAACTTTAAGGAAACTGAGACGTTGCATGATGTTTCATCACCAGCCTCTCTGGATGTTCTCCTGACAAACCTCATCAAGGGAAATCTGCTTCCTTCTGCTCTCATCTGGATCACCACCAGACCAGCAGCTGCCAGTAAGATTCCTCCTGACTGTATCGACCGGCTGACAGAGATACGAGGATTCAGTGATGCACAAAAGGAGGAGTACTTCAGAAAAAGAATCACGGATGAGAATCTGGCCAAAGAAATCATTGATCATGTTAAACAATCAAAGAGTCTCTTTATCATGTGCCACATCCCAGTCTTCTGCTGGATTTCAGCCACTGTTCTCCAGAACATTTTAGAGGAGAAAAGAAATAATCAGGCTGATGATGCCTCCAAAACACTGCAGAAATCAAATACAGAAGACACTCCTAAGACTCTGACACAAATGTACACACACTTTCTCAGATTTCAGATCCAGCAGAGCAGACGAAAGTATGATGGAGAATATGCACCAGATGTTTCCTGGGATAAAGATGCCATCTTTTCACTGGGGAAACTGGCATTTGATCAGCTGGAAAGAAACAATGTGATCTTCTATGACACAGATCTGGAAGCCTGTGGTATTGACGTCTATAAGGCATCAGTGTATTCAGGCATGTGTACCCAGATCTTTAAGAAGGAAACAGGGATCGTTCTTGGTACCATGTACTGCTTTGTTCACTTGAGCATTCAAGAGTTTATTGCAGCCCTTTATGCACATCTGTTTCTAGACCTCAACAAGAAATATGTGTTTGATCAAGACTCTACAGAACAGAGAAACAAGAATGAAAACATGACTGATTTGCTCAAGACTGCAGTGGACAAGGCACTAGAGAGTGATAATGGACACCTAGATCTTTTCCTTCGCTTCCTCCTTGGTTTGTCACTCCAGTCCAATCAGCGACTCTTTCAGGGTTTGTTGACACAGCAAAATAGAATTGACCAGAGCAAAAATGAAATAGTCCAGTACATAAAGCAGAAATTTGAAGCTAATCTATCTCCAGAGAGATCCATCAATCTGTTTTACTGTCTGAATGAACTGAACGACCAAACTCTGGTGAAAGACATTCAGACCCACCTTAGCAAAGGAAGTCTCTCATCTGCTGATCTTTCACCTGCCCAGTGGTCTGCTTTGGCCTTTGTGTTGTTGACATCAGAGGAGGAGCTGGAGGAGTTTGAGCTTCAGAAATTCAAGAAATCAGACGAGTGTGTCATTAGATTATCAGCAGTCGTCAAAACCTCCAAAAGAGCTCTGTAAGTTGATCATTTTTTGCTTTCATCTGACAAATACATTTGTTTAGAGTTCCAGTGCATCCTGGAAAACCTGGAATGTTAATTACTGATTTTTCCTTTTTTTATGAAAATGTAATGAAAAACAACAGAAAAAATGTTTTTATGGTTTTTTATATAAATGTCAACAGACAATCAGCTATCTAGTGGTTGTGATTTATTTTAATGTATAGCTCCAGCCTTTCTGCAGTACAAGTAGTAATAAATGCTGGGTCAGTGTGGTACTCACTGATAGGCAGCTGCTTTCAAACATTACTGTGAATATTTTTTGTAAGCACTCTGTTTTTACAAGATGGTTTAGGTTAGGGCTGCACGATTAATCGAAGGCGATTGTCATGCGCATTTTGTCAGTGAAGCCGGTTGTGTAATCAGCAGTAAATCTCCAGCACCTGTGTTCAGGTGGAGCGGCACGTAGTACACAGAGCCGTACTCCACAGAAAAGATACGCTGAATCGCGTTCATTATCGCAAATGATTTAATCGGGCGATTATGAAATCGAAAGAAATCGTTTGCGATAATGACAGCTGTTTGCGTAGCTTCTCAGTGAACTATGGCTCTGTGTAGACATGCTGCTAACATGCTAAAGCATGTGAAAATCACATTTAAAAACGTTTTTACTCCAAACTGACTTCATATTATAATATTTATATCAGTCGAGTGTTTGAAATGAATCTTTCTGTGAGATAGTATAGCTATTTACACAGAATAAAGCACGAATAGTATCCTAAGCAGTGATAAAGGCATTGCATTATTATATACTGCATTATAAGGAAAATTATAATGAGAAAAAGTCAGATAAACCATATATTGTTGTAGTCGTGGGTTTATTAGTCACGTTGAATCAATGACAGCAGTTAAATCTTGTTTATTCAGCTGCAGCGATAGCAAAGATGCGTTTCTATTTCTCTTCTTCTGGCGCATTTTGAGTTTCCGCGTGAGAATGAGAGCGCCCTCTGGCCTTCGGATGAAGATTTACTAAACACAGAACAGTGCTTTTCCAGTGCTTTTCTAAAAGATACGCATGACAATCGCAGCTTTCGATTAATCCCGATTTCGATTTCACTTCGATTAATCGTGCAGCCCTAGTTTAGGTGTTTAATCAGAATTCACTCAGTAATGCTTTTCCTTGAAACCATGGAACTAGCACTTTCAAATGTATAATTCATTGTATTTAAAGTTATAGATTTATTAATATATTTATTATTTGTATTTAGCAAATGTATTCAATCATAAAAAATGTTTTGTAATCTTATTTTGTTTGTAGGCTATGTGATTGTGGCTTAACAGACAAAAGCTGTTCAGCTCTGGCTGCAGTTCTTGGATCAGATACCAGTCTGAAAGAGCTGAACATGAGCAATAATAATCTGCAGGATTCAGGAGTGAAGTTGCTCTGCACTGGACTGGAGAATATGAAGTGTCATTTGGAGATACTGAGGTAAGTTGTGTGACATTAGACCTCAGTTTTGGTCTAATAGGCTCAATAAGCCTGAAAACCAGACTTGGTTTATGATCAAGTCTGTATATTGTGCTTAAAGATACTTTTATATCCAAAATTGAGCTCAACATAACCAGACTTAGATAATGAACAAGTCTTTATATTGTGCATAAAGCTCAATGGAATTATGGAATTATTTAAATGGAATTAATTATGATTTCATAGGGAATTTGAACAGAATCGCTGCTCTATGGCTGGTCACTGAGTCACCCAGCAATTCATTGAACAAGTCATATAACATCAACTGCAATGGATATTAATATCCAAAATCTAGTGAAACCACAATTTATTAGCAAAGAAACAAGGTCAGCAGTTTAAGGCATTAACTTGTATGCACAAAACACAAGATACTTCTCTTTTCAATATAAATGAGGCTTTATTGGATAAATCTAAGACATATAAAGTCGTCTAACACATAAACACACGCATTCACACAGACAGCAGAAAGAGAGAAAGTGAGGAAGGAATGAGTTTAGAAGAGTGAAAATATGAAATCCCAAGTTTATTGCAATATATTCAATTGCTTAAACCTGAACAACCATTAATCATTTAATTAACCCCCACACTGAGTTTCTCAATACATATGTATAAGTCTATTGATGCGAGTGACATTAATTAATTTATAAAGCTGCTGTGGAGTAAGTAGTAATATCATCATCAGCATCCAATAATTTCATTTTTAGTATTTTTTAGTATTTTAAATGTTTTTCCTTGTCATCTGCAAATTTTTTTCCTAATTATAATTGTTCACTGTGAAATACTCTTTAAAATAAAGTCTCATCAAGGTTAGGGCTGCATGATAAATCACATGTGATTGTGATTCGCATCTCGTCAGTAAAGCCGGTTCATTGATTAGTAGTAAATCTCTATCATGTGCATTCAGACGGAGAGGCGTTTAATACACAGAGCCGTAGGTCGCTGACAAGCTATGCATTACTTGTCCGCAATCTACGGCTCTGTGTTAAATGGCGCTCATCTGAATGCATGTGATGGAGATTTACTACTAATCAGTGAACTGGCTTTACTGATGAGATGCACATGACAATCACATGTAATTTATTGTGCAGCCCTAGTCAAGGTCATAATTCACTGATATTGATATCTTTGAGGGGATATTTGGTCCCCATAACTTGGTGAATACCAGTGAACACACAGCAAGGAAGCGGTTAACTCTAAAACATCATGAGTGCAGAGCAGACTCTACCACTATAAACACACACACACACACACACACACACACACACACACACACACAGTTATACATCACACAAATGAACTGCTGTAGCAAAACTGAATCAGGAGACTTGAAAAAGAAGTTGAAATCAGATCAAACCCATCTTTGAGACAGTGCTACAGTTCTTCTGGATTTAGTCTGTCTCAGTTTGTTCTGTTTCTTCATGTCATTCCAGACGGACTGGATGATGATGATGAGATCAGATCTCTGTGTGGAGCACTGGCTGTTGTCAGACTTGTGCAAACAATATCTCACTAAACAATCACAATTAATGGCAAAATGAATGTTTTGACTCATTTTTTAATGATTTTATTTACAGTACCATATAGAACAAAATATATTACATTGAATTTACTGAAAATAAATAGTTACTTTCATGGTCAAAAAAAAAAAGTGAATTGATGTCTTACAATTTAAAGTTCTCTTTTTTTGTTTGAATCGATATGCAGTTGTCAGATTTTGTACAACTATGTTTTAGTTAATTTGAATAAGGAATAAAATATATTTCTGTTTAGGGATTTCCATTGTTTAGGTCATTTCTGGAATAACTGATTAATCATCTGAATGTGACATTTTCATTCTGGTTCTAGGCTTTCAGACTGCAGTATCACTGAAGAAGGTTATAAAGCTCTGTCTTCAGCTCTGAGATCAAACCCTTCACACCTGATAGAGCTGGATCTGACAGGAAATGATCCTGGACAATCAGGAGTGAAGGAGCTCAATGATTTACTACAGGATCCAAACTGTCAACTCAAGACACTGAGGTGATCATTAACATACACTGTTTTATGGACACTTCTAGGAAAACAGTCAAGATCAGGGGTTCTTCACCTTCCAGGGCCCCCCTCCTTCTCCGGTCAATTTTTTTTTTTTACTTCTGCAGTAAAGAGAAACGTGTTTATTTAAACATTTTTTATTAACCAAAACATTTGTTTTGTCTTATTCTTCTTCTAATGCATGTTGTTAAAAAGATCTCAAAATTCAAATACACTTTAAAGTAAAGCAATACTTTAAAACTTAAAAGAAAACTCTGCTCAATTTTAACCTTTTAAAATAATATATACTTATACAGATTTAAAGCTCCTGAATTCTTTACTTCAGACATTCTTTACAACTTCAGAGTACTTTTTCTTAAATAAATGAACCTGCCGTTACCAAACAGGACAACAGGGAGATGCCAAAAAACTCACAAAATCCCCCTCTATCGGTGAGCATCCATTATAAAACACTCACAGGACATTAATTTGTACAACTATGCAAATATATTGAAATTCCTCACAAAAATACCATAGAGATCAGAGCCCTGAGAGAGTGCATAGTTTGTGACTCAATAGCGGACTCAGGGGTCGTTCACATGTCGCGTCTTATTTCAAATGTAGATATGCAGTATGCACGCTCATAATGCAAGCAACGCGGTCGTGATGCACATGCGGTTCAACGGGCTCAATGTTTCCAGACATGTCCGCGCCGCATTGAGAGTGGAGAGCGCAGGTCATTGTTGCTTAGCAACGCCAGACTCCACGGCAGCGCAAGCTACAAGAGCGCTTTAGAAAGGAGGAGAAAGAGGCGCACCTAGCTTTTCCATGCATTTTTAGGCGTGACATGTGAACGGCCACTTATGTGTGCCTAATGTACGACTGATATACAGGAGTGTCATACATTAGGCACACGCAAGTTCATTATTATTCTACTAATTGTCTTTATATTAGCGAGGTGGTTCTCAATCTTTTTTGGGCCAGTGCCCCCTAGCCATTATTCAGGTCCCTCACCGCCCCCCATCAAATAAAACGTAGTCTAATTGTCCTCCTGAATATTAAAGTTGATTATTATTATTTTGTGTTTATTGTTTTATATTTACAGTAATTCAAATGAATGAGGTCATAAAAATTCATGTTTAGAACATATTTACAGTGACATTTTTACAGATGAGATTTTAGTTTGTTCTTCCATTCCTGGAACACCCTTTTACTGCTGTGATATGTTTGGTTGTTTTAGATTTCAGTGACAAATAATAATATGTATCACTTAGTTTTAGAAAATACCCAGTTTTTTGAGAATATATTGAATTGCCCTTTGTTCACATAGTGGACATGCTTATTTTGGTGGGTAAATAACCACATTTACACATGCAAATGGAAGAAATGTAATCTGTACTTTACTATATTTCAAAGTAACATTCTGTAAAATGATAAAATCTGTGATTTGTTAATTCTATTTAACTGTTATTTAACTGACAAAAAAAAAAAATCTAAAGTTTTCTCTGACCAACTTAAATATGTAGTATTATGAAGTCTGCAACACACTGACCACATAAACTCTTTTGAAACAGTTGACAGCAAGCAGGTGGATTGGTGAGGGCATCATGTTTGGGTATCAAAGGAGCTTCTCAGTCCTTGAAAGCAAAACTGCATCATTGGCTCAACATTTGTTTATATTAACAAAAATAATATTAAGTTGGCCAGTGAAAACATTTTTTTTTTCTTGTACTTCTGACAATTAAATAAAGGTTAAAGAGAAACATATTCTTGACTTTATGGTATTTCACAAAACATCCCAACTTTTCTGGTCTGTGGAAAGATGGGAAACATATGCTCCTCATTTTCTAAATATTTACTATTTTAGTTCTGATTTATATATTTGTTATAGTCAATTAAATTTTAAATCTTGCTTTTTTTGTCAGTGTGGTGCGCCAGCTATAATAATGAGAAATGTTTCCTAAGCAACAATCAGCATGATTTCTGAATGATCATGTGACACTGAAAGATAATAAAGAGAAATAAGCTTAGCATGAGAGGAAAACACATTTTAAAATATATTCAAATATATATATATTTTTTTTCAAATAGAATTAATGTTTTTACAAATGCAACCTATTTATTAATCCATTAAACACTGAGCTTTTTAAATGGTAGTGTAGGCCTATATTATAAGCTATTTTATTAATAATATATATAGGCCTATTTTAAAAGCATGTATTTTAACCCAAATATAACAGCCCATATTAACCCATACATAATTGTATTTTAAAAATATGTCATTGAATGCCACATGACATTCATCACATATTTGCTTTGACTGGACATTAAATATCATCATCATTAGTTTCCCAAAGAGCAAAAAAGCCACGTGTATATAAATTAGGGTATATTTGTTCCTTTGAACAAACCTTAAAAAGTTGACATTCAAACCAACTGCAGCCAATCAGCAAACAAAAAGCTTTCATATTAATGTTTCTAAACAAGAAAAAACATCTCATGCTTTATCGTGTCTAAATGCTTGTCTAGTTGTTTTGACGGAAAGTCCTGCAGGTGCGCTACAGAAAGTCAAGCGAACACTGACGTAAAAAGTCGATGCTAAAGAAATGAGACACTGTCAAGTCTAGAAGCTGTGATCTCGCAGCTAACACTACTACACTGGCCGCGAACGGCGCGACACGTTGCGTTAAAGCACATAGATCCCGTTGCAATCAGTGGTTCAGTAACTGAGCGCGAGCACCTCATAAACGGATGCGCGTTCACAGCCGCATTCCACGCGCTTGCGCTACAGACGAGTTGACGAATAGATATACGAAGTGCGCAATGATGCATCCAGTGTAGAGACGGCATCAGGACGTGGCAGACCATCTTCTTTTGCAAGTTTCAGATCATACATATTTGGTGTAAACTCGCATTAACCAAACGCCCCACAAGAAAAGCTCAGCGCCCCCCTTTCCAAAATATTGCTTCCAGCGCCCCCGATGCACCGCGAACGGCCCCGTTGAGAAACACTGTATTAGCGCAATGGTTTGCTTCATGCAGCTGAGAAATGTAGTTTGTGTGCAGCGGCTGGAAGTTTTGAGCCTCCATTCAGTCTGTATTTGACAGAGTCATGAGGCTTGCTACGCGAGTCTGAAACAATCAATCACAGAACAGGAAAGAGGCCGTGCTTTGATTATTTTTAATTGAACACATTAATAATGAAATGAAACAATTATAGGATAATATTTAAATTAATTTTAAATTATCTTGCGGCCCGCCTGGAGGATCACTGAGGCCCCCTAGTGGGTAACGACCCCCGGTTGAGAAACCCTGTTCTAGATCGTTAAATTATTTAAATATTTAAATTCTTTTTAGTCAAATGATTTAAATGTTTGTGAACACACTGTAGTTTAATTGCCATCAAGCTCAGATTCACTCTATCACTGTATCTCTACAGCAGGTCTGTGAGTCTCCAGATGATCAAAAACATTCAGTTTCTCAAGACATTTGTTTTCTGTGCTGATGTTTCTCACTCCTTCTGAAAGATCTTGAGGTCTTTAATCACACACTCTGTATTTGTAAACTGAAAATCATGATCTAGTGAGGTTTTGCTCTTCTGCTCTATGGGACGTTTCTGTTCTCCTGAGTTTGCTTTAGGACTGAGTGTCTCTCTAGTTTCTTTCAAATACATCTATTAGACTTTGTTTTCAGATATTTATGTCTTTATTCGTGTAACCAAATGACCTACATTTTGACCTTTAAATCAGAGCTGAATTGATTTTGCTTCATCTTCTCTTCTGCAGGTTTTTGGGTCCTGCTGCAGATGAAGGCTGTCAGTATGTGACTGGAATTGTGGGTAAAAACCCGTTACTCCTGAGAGAGCTGGATCTGAGTGAACATGAACTAGGAGACACAGGAGTGAATCAGATCGCTGCTCTACTGCAGGATAAACACTGTACACTCAACACACTGATGTGAGTATTGATAGTTTTTTTACAATGTTACATTACTTTTAATAGTACTGTTATTGTAGTTGATCATATTTCCTCATTTGTTTCAGTCAGAGCAGTTTTTCTCAGCATCACAAAAAGCCACTATAATGTGAAGTAAAATTTATGTGTGGTTAGAGAAAAACTAAAATGTTGAAGTCACTGAAATAAAGCCATAAAACACATTTTTTTTTTTTTTTTTTTGTTCTTTACACTAATAATATTTATTTTTTGATTAACATGTATGGTTACAATTCTTCAAATGAAAACCAGGCTCTGTTTGAAAACAAAATTGTCTTTTGGCTAAACAAGTATCCATCTGGTATAATTTGTATGGGAGGAGACTTTAACATTGCTCCAGATAATATGCTAGATCGTATGCCACCAAAGAAAATTCCATGTAACTTGCTGCTTAAAACCTTTATGGAGAAATTTGATTTAATAGACATTTGGAGGCAAAAATATCCAAACAAAAAAACATATACTTGGTGTAATACTGATTTTTCCTGGCAATCAAGAATTGATTTTTGGCTTATATCTATTAATGTTGACTTACATAATATTTTTGTGGATGTAATTCCAACCCCTCTAACTGACCACAAAGCAATTTTTCTCAATATGCAGATATCCACTTATTATAGTCCAGCCAAATCATCTTATTGGAAACTTAATAATTCTTTATTGAAAATCCAATCAGTAAAAATAGAGATTCCACGCCTCATTAAGTATTTTTTTTAAAGGGCTAATACAGAAAGATCATATTGCACTAATTGGGAACTTTTTAAATGTGAGGCTTCTAAATATTTAAGGCATGTTGGCAGTCATCTTGCTAAAATTCATAAGGAACAGGAAGATACAATTATATTTGGAATTAACACTCTTATATAAAGGATCTAATCATTTTTCAGATTTAGATAAAACAAATATGGCAGAATTACAAAGCAGATTAGACAACATCTATAAAAAAAAAGCTGAAGGAGCTTCATAAGGTCTAGGAAAAGGTGGCTGGAGGAAGGTGAACAGAATACCTCTTACTTTCTTAAAAAATCAGGCTTCATTAAATACTATTCATCAGTTAAAAATGAATGATAAAATATCAAAGGACCCTAAAGAGATTTCTGAGTATTGCTCCACTTTTTAGCGTAAACTATATGCATCACAATATGATGCTAAAGTATCAGATGATTTCTTAAATTCAGTGGGAGAGATTAAAAAATAGATAGTTTAGAAAAAGCTATGTGTGATCAGCCTATTAGTTTAGAAGAAATAACCAATTCAATTCATAACTTAAATAATAAGTCTCCCGGAACTGACGTCTAACCTCAGAATTTTATCAATTATTTGCTGAGCGACTTGCCCCTTTTCTACTCTTAGTTTTTTGTGAAAGTTTATCTAAGTCCAGCCTCCCATCTACCATGACTCAGGGGTTAATTACCCTTATTCCTAAACCTAAAAAAGATTTGTCAACTATTGATAATTGGCGGCCAATTAGTCTTTTGGATAACGATTATAAATGAATTGCCTCTATATTTGCTAAAAGAATTAAGAATGTATTAGAATATATTATAGATGAAACTCAGTCTGGTTTTATGAAAAACAGGCACATTTCGAATAATATAAGGTTGGTCTTAGATATATTAGATTATTCATATTTAATTGATGAACATAGTTTTATTGTATTCTTAGATTTTCACAAAGCTTTTGATACCGTGGAACATAATTTTTTATTTTCTTCTTTAAAGATTTTTGGGTTTGGTGAGTTCTTTTGTGCCGCAGTTGAAACCCTGTATAATAATGCAAATTGCTCAATCAAACTCAAACATGGAACTACCTCTAGATTTGATTTAAAGAGAGGCATTAGACAGGGTTGTCCTATATCTCCGTATCTTTTCCTGCTTGTGACCCAATTATTATCAGTGCATGTTAAAAAAAGTATTATCTCAAGGGAATCTCAATTGCACATAGAGAAATTATTATAAATCAGTAATTTCTTAGATTTCACTATGAACCATAGCTTTGTTAGATCGCGCTCCTCATTCCTAGACAATTAAGATCCAGCCCCAGACGGCAGATCAGATCAGAAAATATCAGTTTGTCTGGTAACAGAATAACTCATCAGCAGAGTCGTCTAATACACAAACCCCGTTAACAGGAGTCTTGTCTGGTGCCCAAAATACCCAAAACACTATTAACAGTCTTCTGTCAGCAAAGAGACGAAGTAATGATGATAAAAGGAGCAGAGTTTATTGAATAGTCTTTAGTTGCGTATGTCATTATTTACAGAAATTGAAAAAAGGAATAAATGTAAATTGTATTTTTTGTAATGAATATGAAGCACTTATTTTGGCGCTGTACATACTCAGTTGCACACTAATGGTGTAAGGTCCAAAAATGTATTAAGACCTTGTTCACTCTTATGGGAAAATGTGCTCTTTGGCTTTACTGACTATCCTGATAAAGAGGAACAGTACTTTTATTTAATTAATTTACTTATTCTTCTGACCAAATTTCACATTCATAAGTGTAAATTCACTAATAAGAAACCTAATTTCTTGGTTTTGTTGACTGAAATAGGTATTTATATTGACAGTATTCCAGACTCTGTGAATAAGAAAGCTTTAAAAACTTTGAAAGTCTTTGAATTTTACAATATATTTATTTGATTTTATATATGCATACGTGTGTGTGTGTGTGTGTGTGTGTGTATGAATATCTTGTTTTTCTTTTTTGGAGTTATATATATTTCCTCCCCCTGGCAAATTTTATTTATTTATTTATTTTATCATTATTATTTGTTGTATTTTGTCTTTCTATCCTTTTTCTTTTCTTTTTCTTTTTTCAATGCCGTTTCTTGATAATGTTGTGGATTTTTGTGAGCCAAACAAAGAGAAATATACTTGTGAAGACTGAAATGCAAGAACAAACAGAGTTTTGTCATTGTCTTGCTTTTAATTCTCTGCAGAGAAGAATGATCTGGTTTACCCACAGCTGGCTGTGAACAAAGAGATACCAAACAGGCTCACAGCTCAGTTTTTATATTCAAAAGTATACATTTCAAGGTAACAGTTGACCAATCAATGACCAGTTTGCTCATCACCCCATCATTCCGCTTATATCTGGTTTTGCCCAGACTAGTCCACTCCTAAACATCTGAGTGTCCCACTTATGAGTAAATGATTATATTTTCATCATTATAAAGATATATCAGATTAAAATTCATTAAATCCTAATAAATATTTGTTGTTTCATAGTTATGACTAATCAATAATTAATCAATGTTACAAATTTCCATTACACTCCTCCCTTTTGATCATTCTTTGATCACTTATAATTGATTACGTGTAAATAGTAAAATATAAGCCCTTATAACTAACATCAAGTGTGTAAATTCACTAAGATTCAGAACACACATACAGAAACATTTGCATACAAGTAACCAAATATCAAAAATCAATTAAACTCATGTTTTGATTAAATGAAAATATCAATGTGATGTTCAGACAAGAAGGAGCTTACTTTTCTTACCTTCGGGTTGCATTATCTCGTAACACGGACAATGACCTGCTTTAAACCCTTTATATACAGTGCTAGACTTTACTCTTCTTCACCTGAAATGCTATTAGTATAAGTTTTCAACATGTCGTCAGTTTCACAATTTTCACCAGGAAAACTCACATTACTCTTGTTTCCACTCCAGACATTATACATTACCATTTGGTGGGCCACAGATGATTTCATGATTGAATTCACAGCTCTCTTAATCATACTCCTTACACATGGCCACATACACAGCAATAATAGAAACATAGCTAGTGCTGAGAGAACAATCAATCTAATGTTTTCAATTCAGCTTTCTGCCACAAACCCTTAAGCCAGTTCCATCTCCATACATCATCAGCAGTAATCTCCAAGTCGATATTGCAGCCCAGTCCATCTCAGTCCTCGCAATTCCTCCTTGATACCTTCCACTATTACCTTGGTGGTATTCCTGAAACTTATCAGTTCATACCTAGTGATCTCCACTTCTATCTGCAGCAGACTCACTCCAAGAGCCGGAATCATAGCATGGAAGAATTTCTCTGCTCCATTCCACAGTCTGTTTGCTATTATCCTCTGGTAGCAGCAATGCAGAATTAGGGTGAACAAATGTCTGGCGTTCCACCACAATGTGTTTGTTCCAAGAAGCCCCTGTTCCTCTATGGTGATGGGTAGAATCTGTTTCCTTGCTGTCATCCGATGGCCTGCACTGACCATAGATCACTCGCATACAGTGATGTTGCTGCGTGTTCAGCTCCCTTACACCACTGTATGTTTGTTCACCTTAGTCAGTCAGACGTCCCCCTTGGCACGGGGCAGCTGGTCAATCACTTCACTGCTGCATGCCGCCTTTTGGTGGCGCTGGAACCTTCCTGCAGTGACTCGCATGTACCCACATAGCTCTCTCTGCCACCTTGACCACAGTGTGTGTTATCAGCAAGACCTGGAACGGGCCGTTCCACCTCCTAGATTTCCAATGTTTCCTTCTGAAATCCTTGATTACCACGAAGTCGCCAGGCCTAATGTCATGCAAGACTCCTTCAGCTGGCTTGGGCAGTGTGTCCTTGACCTGCTGAGATATCTGAGAAAGAACAAGACACAAATTTCGACAGTAATTTAGCATGTCATCTTCACACAAGGCTGTAGAGGGCAGTGGTGATAGTTCTGGTCCTACTCCAATGGAAGTTGGCCTGCCAAACAAAATCTCAAAAGGACTCAAGTTGGTTAGTTCTTTTTCTCATTCTCATATACATTAACACAATGGGAAGTGCTTTCACCCAAGACAAACCCGTTTGTTCACAACACTTTGTTAATTTGTTTTGTAAAGAAGCATTAGGTCTCTCTGCACTATCTGCTGATTTCCGGATGGTAGGATGTATGTTTACGCATGTCAATACCCGAAAATTGTCCTACCTGAGTAATTGCTTGATTTGCAAAAGGTGTACTATTGTCACTGCTGATCTTCCTTGATATTCCCCATTGGGGAATAATTTCTCGCAAAAGTGCTTTTGCAACAGCACCAGCATTTTGTTTGGATGTGGAGAAAGCTTCCACCCATTTTGAAAACATGTCAATCATAACAAGACAAAATTTCTTGCCCTCACAGGGTGTCAATTCAATGAAATCGAACATTATGTGATCAAATGGTTGGTTTGGAGGTGAATGTGCTACTTGAGGCATTTTTTTTCCTCTGCCCACATTGTTTGTGGCACAAATCATGCATTTTTGACAATACTTGTCCGTGAAGAAAGTGAATCCCTTCGTGAATCAATGCTGATTTAGTAAATCAAACATGCCTCGCGTGATCTATAGGCCATGTACTAGTTTTGGATAGTGTGAGAAGAAATGTTTTGACAAACACGGTTTGTCTTCAGTGCTCAGCCACATGTTGTTTTTCAGTTTGCACTCGGGCTTCACCCATTGTCTCTTCTCCTAGGTTGTTGCAAAAGTTTGTTAAAGCTGTGAGAGAATCAGAGAAGTGTGTCAAAGAGTCATTGTTAATTGTTACACATGTTAGAGAAGGTTCTGTTCTCATAGCTGCATCCTTCGCTGCTGTATCAGCTCGTTTGTTACCTAAAGACACAAAATCTTCACTTTTAGAATGTGAAACACACTTGCAGATAGCAATTGACCTTGGTAGCAAAATTGCTTCTAACAATGCTGCTATTTTGTCGTGGTTTAAAACAGGCTTCATCAGATTTTAGAAATTTCCTGTGTTTCCACGATGCCCCAAAATCATGACAAATGCCAAAAACAACAAGAATCTGTGTAACTGTTTGTCCTTTAGCAGTTTTGCAAGCCTCAGTCAATGCTACTAATTTAGCCACGGGGAGCGCTCCAGATGTCATTGTCTCAACTGCAGTGGTTACAACATAGCCTACGCTGTTCTTACCGGTATCCGGATCTCTGAATATTAAATCATCCACAACCAAAATCATAATTCTCTAAAGGGGTTTCTTTCAAATCTGGCCTTGGTGTACATACCTGTTCTAGTGCTGCAACACAATTGTGTTCTTCACCATCCTGCTCTGTTGGGAGCATGGTGGCAGGATTTAGCACTGTGCATCATTCTTTTTTGATGTTTGGCATCTCCAATAAAATTGCATTGTACCTGAGCAGTTGACAAATGAGATGACTTCTGTTCTAAAAGGATCATAGAGACCGCGTGTGGTGCGAGTAGAGTTACTTCAGAATACCCCATAATTTCCCTTGAAGTTAAAATGGCTTTCTCTGCTGCTGCAACAGCTCTCAGGCATTTTGGGAAGTGTGCCGCTACAGGGTCAACCTTACTTGAAAAATAGGCCACAGGTCTCAGTTTCCCCCCCTGATCCTGTAACAGAACAGAAGTCATAAACCCATTTGGTGGGGGTGAGGCCAGGAGTCCAAGTCAAAGTCCACTTTGGCACACTGCAGTTCTCTAAAAGGATAGAGAGAAGAAGAATTTTGAGCAGTATGATCTGTTCTTTTATCTACACATGCCACAGAATCTGTTTTCTTTTTGTCCCTGAATGGCAGTTCTTTTGATGCTTGCCGTTTTTCCTATTTTTCAAAGACTTTTTGTTTGTTTTTCAGCTTTTTCTTATCTCTCAACTTATTTTCACTTTTTTTTTTTTTTTTTTTTGTTCCAGACTCTCTTTTTCTCTGTTCAGAGCCTTTACACTAAATGTACCCCTTTTTGGAAAATCATGATTCTCAACCCATTCAGGTATCACTTCCATAATTCTTTTCCCATATTTCATTTTCATACCATGGTAAATTGGACTGTCCAAATCATCTAGATCGATTTTAGGTTTGGCATTTCTGGACCCCATTTTCACAACCCAAGACTTTACCTGGAACGCGTTCTCTTTCCCTCACACTCGGTCGTCACCGCCGTGTGGCTTCGCACTCGCTCGCACGAAGTCTTATCACCCCTGCCTTGCTTCCTCGCAAGAAGGCCCTGCTTACTCGCAGACCTCTTTTTCACTTACCCGTGAAAAAACAAATGGGTGGCTTGGCCTTGCTTTCATAAAGTCCAGAAATATCAATCCTTAAATGTTTCTAATACGAATTTTCCTTTTAAAATTTTACATGAGTCATTTGCTTTCAAGTGACTTGGAATTTCAAAATCAGTCTCACCGTTTCTTTGCAGGCTTTATTAGGTTCGTCGAGACCCCGGCGATGAAAGTCCTGGGCCCTCAGCCGTCAGCTCCCTCGTCCCTGAAGCAAAGGGGGTTAGGGCTAAATCTTTTGGATTTAGGGTGATCAGCCAAGCTGACGGTCTCAGGTCCGAGATGAATTCACTCGCGGGGTCCCATCTGGGGTGCCAAAGTATTGTTGTGGATTTTTATGAGCCAAACAAAGAGAAATATACTTGTGAAGACTGAAATGAAAGAACAAACAGAGTTTTGTCATTGTCTTGCTTTTAATTCTCTGCAGAGAAGAATGATCTGGTTTACCCACAGCTGGCTGTGAACAAAGAGATACCAAACAAGCTCAGTTTTTCTATTCAAAAGTATACATTTCAAGGTAACAGTTGACCAATCAATGACCAGTTTGCTCATCACCCCATCATTCCGCTTATATCTGGTTTTGCCCAGACTAGTCCACTCCTAAACATTTGAGTGTCCCACTTATGAGTAAATGATTATATTTTCATCATTATGAAGATATATCAGATTAAAATTCATTAAATCCTAATAAGTATTTGTTGTTTCATAGTTATGACTAATCAATAATTAATCAATGTTACAAATTTCCATTACACTAACATGTTGTATGTTATTGTTCTTTGAATAATTAATTAAAATAAACCCGCGCTGAAATGCAGTTTAAAATTCAAATATTGCCGCATTTAGAAACGACAGGTTTTCCGGCAGGAAAATTGACCGCTCATTGGCTCTCGCCTGCCTTCGTCACAGATTACGTCATTGCGTGTTTCTGGTGAGCTGTGTTTGAATCTGGCTTGAATGATGCGCGGGCGCCTTCACGGAGCGGTCAGGATAATAATCTGGATAATATTTTAGCGATTAACAATTTAAATTCTGCTCTTCACCTCAAACAAACCTGCTGTATTCCGTCAGAAAGGACTGCGGCTGCAAACGTGTCGTCATTTGGGTTACTTTTTGGTACAGCTGTTGACATTTTTGCAGTAAATAAATGATTGTGATTTGCGCTTTCTGTCTTTCATGTTTTTCTTTATTACTGTACAGAGAGAGAGTTATGGTTAACGTTAGATTTAGAGCTAGGAGTGGGATCAGTGACTATAAACATGTTTTTTATGCTATATTGTTACTAAAATGGTAATTTCCTTGCATATTTTGGTCAGTTACGTTTTATATCCTTTTATACTGCTATAAAATGGGCAGGTTAAGGTTTGGAGGTAGGTTAAGGGGGCTTTAAATCTAAATCGCTTATTAATAAAATGATAAAGTCATTGATACGAATATCTTAATGAAATAAAAGATACGTAAGTATTTAACGTTTTTTAGCTAAAAAATACATAGCTGTTTGTACGTTTTAAACGTTGAAATACGTCTAAATTGTACGTTTTTGCATCGATAAATACGTACAAAAATGTACGTTTCGCGTCTCTAAACGTTACGTAAAAATACCTGCGTATAAACAACGAGACCAGGCTGGCAAAACAGATACAGTTTATAGAGACATTGTTTATAATGTGAAAACTATTCATAACTGCTTTTTTGTGTTTCACAAAATGTCAAATGTCTGATTTTGGTGCATTTACTGTAAATTATAAAAACTGAACGAGAGCATTTTAAGAATCAGTGATCAGTATCTGCCTCAAATGTCCTGATTGAATATTGTTAATTTATATAATTATTCATTGTTCATGTCAGTCCACAGTGTATTTACTAATTAACAGAAAACTTCTGAATTTAAAACTACTAGTGAAACTAACTTTTAATAACCTTAATGTTAGTTGTTCATCATTAGTTCATGTTAATTAATGTAATTAATGTTATCAAGTGAAACCTCATAACTTTGATAAATAGCTCACATCTTAATGGGTAATTTTGCTGATTTTCAACCTTTGCATACCTTTATAACTTTTGTGTAGTTTGTAGTATATTTAAATGAACAATGTGTCGTCTTTCTCCATGTTACCTGCACACAGATATCACCATTTATTTGTCAGCAAAAGTCTGCTGGAAGATGCAAAACACATTAGTAAGATCATCATAGATCTGATTCATTGTCTTTTCTCTTTCTGTCTTCAGTCTGTGTGATTGCAGAATGACAGAGAAACAGTGTCTCATCCTGACTTCAGCTCTGAAATCAAACCCATCACACCTGAGAGAACTGGACCTGAACTATAATGAACTAGGAGACTCTGGAGTGAAAAACCTCAGTGATCTACTGATGAACCCACAATTCAAGCTGGAGAAACTACAGTTAGTATCATTTAAGGGAAATGTCTATTATTTAGTATATTTGTATAGTTAGAAATGATAAACTACACACTAAAATAGCTTAAATGATTTGATTTGATTGATTGAATGATTTTCTTCCATTACAAATGTGAAAGTAGACATTTAATTTAGTTAATTTGACTGTTGTTTCTATATTGATTCTGCATATTAATTTCCATTGGTAAATTCACTTATTTGTTGACTGAGAGTGTGTTCAGACTTGGATTGTAACTCGTTTCCTCAAATACTCCTCTCTTGGTTTGTTCATTAACCCTTTAAACCCGAGGCACCTCTCGAACAAAAGAAATCATAATCACTAAGCAACCCCTGATGCAAAAACACAAAATGGGTATCATTTTAAAGCTTAGAATCTCAGGTTTTTAAAGAATGTAATTATTTTTATCAGCTCCTAATGAGCGCTGAGCAGTCCCTCTAAACCCGAGTGTACCGGTAAAATATTAGTAATCATATTTCTCAAAATACTGCCTTGATCAACAAACACTGGATATCAAAAAAATAAAAAAATAAATAAATAATGATTGAAAGCTTAGAATCTGAGCTTTATAATGCATGCAGACACTGATTAACTCCAAAGTAGTGCAGAGTTATTTGCTGATGAATGACAAAAATACAAAGATTTACTAAATATGTTTTTGTGCCATGTACTGTGATATGTCAGAAACAACAGCTCAGATCGGCATGTGTCATTATCATTGGAAAGGTATCATCGAGTAGAAAACAAGGATTATATTATAATTGTTTGGGGCTTTGGATAAACTGGAGCGAGTTTTTGTACAAGAAGTCACCCCCAGACCCATATGAAAATAATATATTGATCTCACCTTTTTGCTTGTAACGTTGTAAAACATGCTCCGATAGTGAAAACATCTGCAGCATTATTTAGAGCAGATTCATCTGAATAAAAACAATCCTCATTATAATCAGTTATGTATATCTGAAGATATTCATCATGCATTTATATCATAAAACTGCACAGGCGGCATGTAGATCAGCAAAAATATCTAAGGTAGCTGTCATTGTGGCGATTTCACTCATAACTTCATGAAACATGTGTTTATCATAGAAAATAACACAACATTGTTTTCAGAATATTCTCCCAATTAAAAAGAGCCCAAATTGATCATGATTCATTTATGAGATCTAAAGATATTCCTAATGATGTTATCACACACATGAAACCATTAAATTAAGAGAAATATAGGTTACATTTTCATTCATAACTTCATGAAACATGCTCTGATCGTGGAAAATGGTCATCATTATTTACAGCAGATTCTCACGATTGAAATCCAAAATCAAAACAATCTATTCCTTCTTTGGTGTGTAAATAATAACTAGACTCATGAATTTGAGAAATCAGTTGGAAAGCTCTATTGAACACTTGGCAGCAGAATGTAAAACCTAGATGTGTTCTGTCTATTTTATCTTTCATGTAACTCTTTTAAATAGTTGGGTATCATTTTTAATCTTAGAAATTCAGCTTTCGCATGCATCCAACCATTTTGATCAACTCCTAGCCATAATAATAATCATCTTTTTCAAAATCACTGCATTGATCAACACAAAATATGTGTCATTTGAAAGACTGGAGTCTGAGCTTTACAATGCATGTAGATACTTTGATTAAATCTCACATAGTGCTGAGTTATTTTTTAGTGCATGTTCTCTAATATGTCAGAAACATCATACAGCTCAGATAGTCATGAGTCATATGTCATCTGAAAGGTCTCATCGAGTAGAATAAAACAAGTAAAATGATTTGACTAAATTTAAGTGAGACATTACTTCAAATGTAAAACTGTAAATGGCTAAGAGAAGGGCTGCCTTGGTTCTAAATGCTATAACCTTTGATTACTTCATGATATCACCACAAAATGAATACACATACAGCACAAATGTTGAGAACATCACAGAAAAAATATTTTTCTCCTACCTTATTATTTTCATGTGATATTGAACGTCAAAAAAGAAGGATATGAAAAAATTCCCTTGGCCACACACATTTTTCTTACATTTTTTCATCCATTTATCAACACGAGAATATTTAAATGCAAAGATTTTTCCCCCTAAATATATAGAAAGATTTCTATCAAACCTTTCAGCTCTCTTTGCTGCTGTTACGAGCGCGGTCTCTGTGGTGCCCTCCAACCCCCGCAAGCGGGAGACCTCTCCTGAATATTAGCCTTCTCACTCCATTTCCCATAAGCCCCGTACCTGGCAGCATTCCGCTTCCGGGTCGCTCACCCCTGGCGGCCATTTTCCTCCCCTTTATAACGGCCGCCATTACGCACGCCGGACGCAAAGTTTTGATTTGCCTCGGCGTCAACTCTAAGCGTTTTTTCACTACTGCTGGATTACCTTTGGATATCGACTCGGACTGCTCCTCTCGTGTGACCGTTCTCTGCCTACCCTTGCGACCCCTTGCTTCGTTATTGGATTTACCCCGGATTGCTAGTGCCCCCGACCCCCTTTGCCTGGACTCTGACCATTCGCTGTCTTGCCTACGTCACACCAGTCTGTTGTTGTCGACCCTTTGCCAGTCATTACTTTGAGTTTGTTGTTTGCTATAATAAACCGTTTGCTTATGGATCAACCGCCTCCTGTCTCATCATCACAGCTACAGTCTTGGAGTTATGAGTCATTATTTATGTGTATGTCACTCAGAAAAAACATCAGCTCTACTGAGACAAAAATGCCCTCAGGGCTTAAAGGTTCATATATTAGAAGTGTCCATGATTTTGCTGGTGTTTTAGTGAATGTTTGGCATTTACTCATGATCATCATAGATCTGATTCATTGTCTTTTCTCTTTCTGTCTTCAGTCTGCGTAATTGCAGTATTACAGAGAAACAGTGTCTCATCCTGACTTCAGCTCTGAAATCAAACCCATCACACCTGAGAGAACTGAACCTGAACTATAATGAACTAGGAGACTCTGGAGTGAAAAACCTCAGTGATCTACTGATGAACCCACAATTCAAGCTGGAGAAACTACAGTTAGTATCATTTAAGGGAAATGTCTATTATTTAGTATATTTGTATAGTTAGAAATGGTAAACTACACTCTAAAATAGATTTTATTTTATTAGAACAGAATTTATTAGATATTTATTTTTTATTTTATTGCTTTAATGATTTTCTTCAATTTAAAATGTGAAAATAGACATTTAATTGAGTTAATTTTACTATTGTTTCTGTATTGATTCTACGGTAACACTTTCTATGAAGCCCATATTTATAATGCATTATAAGGGTATTCTTAAGGCATTATAATGAATGCATAATGCATTATAAAAAACCTTATAATATGTTATATTATATTATGAATATTCATAAGAACAGTTTTAATGTATTGTAATACTTGTAGTGGCACACCTTTCGTGTACATCCTTATGTACCACCTTTTGCAGCTAGTCTAACAACCAGTATTTGAAAAAACACGAGTAAGACCGAATCTTCTTTTAAAGGGGTTTACTGAAGAAATGCAAAACAAAAATACAAAGGTATAATAGACTCGATATAGCTCGGTCAAAAAACTGTGTTGCTTTCAATGTCTATAGCTGCAATCTGACCTAAACGTACAAACTAATGACATCATGACATATTACTGCCGGAGGCCATAAAATACCAAAAATAAAAGAAAAAGTTCTTTAAATTGTATTAATTATTAAATTATGCATTTTAGATAATACAATCATTATGAATTCTTATTACATTTCAATATCAATTTTCACTATGTTTTAACCTTTTTAACCTTTTTACCTAAATTGTCATCACAAACGAATTACACATAACTGGCTCTTACATTACCCGGCCCCTAATTGTTAGGCTGGAGGACTAACCAATTACAAACTTAAAACATTAAGAGCCAGACAACTTAAACTTCAAATGAGTGTAAAGTTCAACTTGTCTTCCTTTGTTATTCTTCCAACGTTGCTTCTTTCAACAGACACAGTTTATTTACAGGTCTTTCCAAAATGCTGGTCCTGGTCTTCAATTTCACTCTCCGCACCGTTCCATTGGAATCTGGCAATGTTTCAACTATTTTTCCCATTACCCAAGAGTTGCAGGGAGAAGAACTGTCCACTAACAGCACCACATCTCCCATCATGAAGTTTCTTCTGGGTTTCGGCCATTTCTGATGCTCCTGAAGAAGTGGAAGATATTCTCGCGTCCATCTGGTCCAGAATAAATCTGCAAGATACTGGACTTGCTTCCATCTTCTTCTTGCGTATGTGTCATCCTTGCAGAAGATGCCTGGGGGCATGATTGGCTGAGACTTCAGAAGCAATAAGTGGTTGGGAGTTAAAGGCTCAACGTCGTTTGCATCATCTTAGACACTTGTGAGTGGCCTGCCATTGATGATACTTTCAACTTCACACATTCACACATTCAAAGGTTCAAGATGGCGCCGCAGATGGCAGCCACTGTGCTGAGCTCCTCAGTTGTTTTAGTGTTTTTGTTAGTTTTTCCTGTTTTTTGTTTCACAAACACGATCAGTTTTACCAGGGAGGAACTGCTGAACATTCAGCAGAACGGACCTCAAAACCTCCTACCGGATTTCATCTATTCGGACGTTTTGCTGAATGTTGTAGTTGGCGGAGCGGCAGCGCTGATCCGGCGCTTTAAGAAGCGCAGAAGGGGAAAGCGCGCCGGCGCGCTCGTAAAACTTCGACAGCGTGGACTTCGGACGGCGCTGCCTAGTATACATCTGGCGAACCTCCGCTCTCTTCCCAACAAAACGGACGAACTTCTTCTGCTCTCCCGGACAAATAGGGATTTTTCAAACTCTGCTGCTCTGTGTTTCACTGAGACCTGGCTGAACGATGCGATCCCGGACAACGCGCTTCATCTGCCCGGCTTCTTGCTGTTTAGAGCGGATCGCGACGCAGAATCAACGGGGAAATCGCGTGGCGGCGGGACGTGCTTTTACATCAATGAAAGGTGGTGTACAGATGTAACAGTATTAACCAAAATGTGCTGTTATGATCTAGAAGCGCTTTTCATAAACTGCAAGCCGTTCTACTCGCCGCGAGAGTTTTGCTCGTTCATTCTGATTAGTGTTTACATTCCACCGCAAGCGAACGTGAGTCTGGCTTTACAGAAACTTGCCGACCAGATCACAGAAATCGAACAAAAACACCCGGACTCTGTTTTAATAATCCTTGGGGATTTTAACAAAGCAAATCTCTTCCTTGAACTGCCAAAATACAGTCAGCATGTTACATGTCCCACCAGAGACAGTAATATATTGGATCACTGCTATACCACAATAAAGAATGCATATCACTCTGTCCCGCGGGCAGCTTTGGGACTATCCGATCACTGCCTGGTTCATCTTATACCAACCTACAGGCAAAAACTTAAATCTGCTAAACCTGTAGTAAAGACTGTAAAAAGATGGACCACCGAAACAGAGCAGGCCTTACAAGCCTGTTTTGAATGGACTGATTGGAGTGTTTTTGAAGCTGCTGCCACCAATCTGGATGAGCTCACAGAGACTGTAACTTCATACATCAGTTTCTGTGAAGATATGTGCATTCCTACCAGGACTTATTTAACCTACAACAATGACAAACCATGGTTCAATGCAAAACTCAGACAGCTCCGTCAGGCCAAAGAAGATGCTTACAGGAATGGGGACAAAGTCTTGTATAAACAGGCCAAATACACACTGGAAAAGGAGATCAAAGCGGCAAAGAGGAATTATTCTGAAAAATTAAGGAACCAATTCTATTCCCATGACTCTTTATCAGTGTGGAAAGGTCTGAAGGACATCACTGGCTACAAGACACCATCCCCCAGCACTGTGGCCGATCAACATCTGGCAGATGAACTGAATGAGTTCTATTGTAGGTTTGAAAAAACACCATTTACACCTTCAACAACCCCCCTCCCCCTCACCCCTCCTTTACAAATCAGCGAAGAAGACGTCCGCAAAGTCTTCAAAAAGAACAAAAGGAAAAAGGCAAAAGGTCCAGATGGTGTGACAACAGCCTGTCTGAAAACCTGTGCTGATCAGCTGGCCCCCATATTTCAACTAATCTTCAATAAATCACTAGCGTTGTGCGAAGTCCCTGCTTGCTTCAAACGCTCCACCATCATCCCCATTCCAAAAAAACCCAAGATAACAGGACTTAATGACTACAGACCTGTGGCGCTAACGTCTGTCGTCATGAAGTCGTTTGAAAAACTGGTTCTGGCTTATCTGAAGGACATCACCGGACCCTTACTGGACCCCCTGCAATTTGCTTACCGAGCAAACAGGTCTGTGGATGATACTGTAAACATGGGTTTGCATTTCATCCTGCAGCATCTGGATAAATCAGGGACTTATGTAAGGATCCTGTTTGTGGACTTCAGCTCAGCCTTTAACACTATCATCCCAAACCTCCTCCTGCCCAAACTAACTCAGCTCTCTGTGCCCACCTCTGTCTGTCAGTGGATTTCCAGCTTCCTGACAGACAGACAGCAGCTAGTGAGGCTGGGAAAATACTCATCCAGCACCCGCACCATCAGCACTGGCGCCCCTCAGGGTTGTGTTCTCTCCCCTCTGCTCTTCTCCCTGTACACCAACGACTGCATCTCTAAAGACCCCTCTGTCAAGCTCCTGAAGTTTGCGGATGACACCACACTCATCGGTCTCATTCAGAACGGTGATGAGTCTGCTTACAGACAGGAGGTTAAAGAGCTGGCTGAATGGTGCAGTCACAATAACCTGGAGCTCAACACGCTCAAAACAGTGGAGATGATCGTGGACTTCAGGAGGAAGCCCCCTGCTCTCCCCCCACTCACCATCATGAACAGCACTGTAAAAACAGTGGAGTCATTCAGGTTCCTAGGCAACAACATTTCTCAGGACCTGAAGTGGGACATTCACATTGACTCCATTGTGAAAAAGGCCCAGCAGAGACTGTACTTCCTCCGTCAACTGAGGAAGTTCAACCTGCCACAAGATCTGCTGAAACAGTTCTACTCTGCCATCATCGAATCCGTCCTGTGCACTTCAATTACTGTCTGGTTCAGCTCAGCTACCAGTTCTGACCTCAGAAGACTACGCCGGATAGTCCGGTGTGCTGAGCGGATCATTGGTACAACCCTCCCCACTCTTCAAGATCTGTACCTGTCCAGAGTGCGCAAAAGGGCTAGTAAAATCACTCTGGACCCCTCACATCCCGCACACTCGCTCTTTGAACTGTTGCCATCTGGTCGACGCTACAGAGCCCTGAGCACTAGAACGACCAGGCACAGGAACAGTTTCTTCCCTCAAGCAATCCATCTCATGAACACTTAAAAAAAAATAACACAGAACAATAACACTATTATACACTCATTCATTTATTCATTTATTTAAAACACATACTTGTTTACATTTCTCATTTCTAATTTGCACCTGTACATAATAAATTGTTTACATTTGTCTATTTTTAGTTTATTTAAATTGTATATTGAGTATTTGCTTTTTTGCACTTTTTTCTGTATATTTTCTGTATATTTGTATATTGTTCTTTTATTATCTGTGTGTCTTTTCTTGTCATTGTCATTCTGTTGCACTGTGGAGCTTCTGTCACTAAAACAAATTCCTAGTATGTGCAAACATACCTGGCAATAAAGCTCATTCTGATTCTGATTCTGATTCTGATTATTGTCTGAAGACAGTCATCATTCACCACTTGTTCCTTCAACAGGGAATTAAGAATTCTTCGAGCAGTACGGATTTGCCTTTCCCAAATCCCGCCCTGGTGAGGAGCAGCTGGACTGTTGAATATCCATTTTATTCCCTTTGGCTGCAAAGTTTTTTCTATCTTGTAATTGTCCAACTGTTGGATGGCTTCCCTTAATTCTCTTTCAGCTGCCACAAAATTTGTACCATTGTCGGACCTCATGATGGTGACTTGACCTCTCCTACATATAAAACGGCGAATTGCGTTGATGCAGGAGTCCGTGTCGAGGCTGTCGGCAACTTCGATGTGCACAGCTCGGAGAGTTAGGCATGTGAACATTACCCCATATCTTTTAGTGGTACCCGGCCCCGTTTCACCTCAAACGGACCGAAGTAATCGACGCCGGTGTTAGTGAAGGGAGGTTGGTGTGGGAGGAGGCGAACTTCAGGTAAGTTTGCCATCTTTTGCTCACCAACCTTTCCAGACATCCTACGGCACACTGTGCATTTATTGATAATCTTTCTGATTGCGGAATTGGCTTGTGGAATCCAATATCTGCATCTCAGTTGTGCCAACACATAGTTGCGTCCACAATGGCCGGTTCTTTGATGTATGTCCCTCAAGATCAAGGTGGCAACTTTGCTGTGTTTGGAAATAATTGCTGGATGTTTAGCATTTTCCGGCATAGCGGATTTGTTAAGTCTTCCACCAACCCTTAACGTGCCGTCGTAAAACATTGGGTCTAATTTGGACAGCGCACTACCGCGAATGAGCTGCTTGCCCTCCTGCAGTACCTTGATTTCCTCTCCAAAATGCTGTCTTTGGCTGAACTGTACTATTTCTAATTCAGCAGTGTCCAGATCATCCAAGGTAAGTGATTCTTTTTCTTCAGCAGGTTTTAGTTTCTTTATGTGTTGCTTTAACTTTAATCTTTGCTTTTCAGGGTCTTTTTCAGCTTGCTTGATTTTTAATGCCTCTTTTCTTTCCTTTTTATGTTTCCGCAGATAACCCTTTACCTTTCCAATCCAAGCCACTGCTCGTTTAAGCTTACTCCAATCCGAATAATAGTTGATCAGCTGGTTCATTGGTTCTACCTTTTCTTCAACCTTGACTGTGTTAGCAACAACTGTATTCTTGACCTCTGGGTCATTGCCAAGACTTTCCTTCCTTCGCACAGGCTGTTCCGGCCAATCCTTTTCATGCAACAGAAAGTCTGGTCCACTTATCCATGTTCCCCCTTGCGTTAAGCTTTTCGCCTTCAGGCCTCTGCTGGTTTGATCTGCAGGGTTTTCGTTTGTTCTGACATATTTCCATTGGGATGATTTGGTTTCTTCTCGGATCAAGGAAATTCTGTTCGCAACAAACGTCTTGAAACGAGCAGTTGCACTGTCAATGTATCTGAGCACCGTAGTGCTGTCTGTCCAGAAGACAGGTTGTTGCAATGGAATCTGAATCTCTTGCTTCAACATCTTGTCAACTTTTACAGCGACAACTGCTGCGGTCAACTCGAGTCTAGGGATCGTGACTCTTTTGAGTGGAGCCACTCTTGACTTCCCCATAAGGAAAGCGCAGTGTTTCTCACCCCGTTCATTCTCTAACAGTAGATAAGACACGATGCCGTATGCATACTCTGAGGCATCTGCAAAATGATGTAACTGCGCTGCAATAGTGCATCCAAACATGGTGGGTTTAAGACATCTACTCACATGAAAGTTGGAAAGGTGAGTAACATCTTTCATCCATCTTTCCCACTCCTCTGCATGCTTTCCACCAATGTTCTCATCCCAACCACGCTGCTCTTTGCAGAGATCTTTCAATATAAGTTTTGCATGCAAGATAACTGGGGCCAGAAAGCCGAGCGGGTCGTAAATGGAATTGACAATCGATAAAATCCCTCTTCTGGTCATTGGTCTATCTTGCAGCCTCATACTGTAGGTGAAAGTATCTTTTTCTGTGTCCCACTGCACACCGAGTGTCCTCTCTACTGGCAAAGTGTTGTGTTGTAAATCCAGGTCTTTCACTTCACTGGCTCTGTGCTCTTCAGGGATTGACAGTAACACCTTTCTGCTATTACTCGTCCACTTTGTTAAGGTGAACCCTCCACTGCTGCACAAAGCTCAAAGATCACTGACTAAGGTCACTGCAACAGATTCTGTAGCTACACTTCTCAGACATCTACATAAAAATTTCACAGTACTGTCTGAATAGCATCTGGAGATGCAACATCCTTGTGATCCTCTGCAGTTCTTCTTAGCGCATATGAGGCTACACTTGGAGAAGAAGTAGCTCCGAAGAGGTGCACTGTCATCCGGAACTCCTCCACTGGCTCATCCAATCTACCGTTGGGCCACCAAAGAAAACGGAGTAAGTCTGCATCATGTTCTGGCACTTTAACTTGGTAAAACATCGACTCAACGTCCGCCATTACTGCTACAGGCTCCTCACGAAATCTCAAAAGGACACCAACTAATGTGTTGGTCAGATCAGGCCCCTGGGTAACTCAATGAACGTAGTGTCTTCAAGCCCGCACACTTCTAGGTCTGATATCAAAAAACTGTTCATTAGTTTTTGTTCCCCTGATTTATCTTGGTCCATGGTGCTAAGAAGTATTTTTGTGGGTTTTCCTTTAACATTCAATTTCCTTTGCAGGTCTTCCATGCAGAATGTTGCTGTGCTTCCCGGGTCCAGAAAAGCATATGTTTCTATATGCTTATTACTATTCTTTGATTTAACTTTTACTGGTACTATTGATAGCACACATTCAGCTTCTCCGGCTCCCGTAAGACCACATGACTCTTGTGTGATGGGAACTTCCACACATGACACTTCTTTACTTTGAGCACCATCCTTTTTTTCTGATGAGACAGAACTTTCTTCCTTCACTTTGTGCAGAATGTCAGGGTGCTTTAATGCACATTCTTTGCACTCTAACCTTCGTTTGCAGAATTTGCTGAGGTGGCCAGGAACCAAGCATCCAAAACATAAGCTCTTTGATTTCAAGAATTCCACTCGTTTTTCATGTGGCTGACGTTTGATTTTACTGAATGAAGCGAGAGTGTGAGACTGCTGGCAGTACAAACATGGTTTAGCAAAGGCATTCACTGGTTTAATTATGTTAGGAGGCTTGATAGGTATTTCTTGAGGCGCTTTACTTTCAGTAGCAACACTGATTGCAAAACTGCTTCCACGAACCTCTTTCCTTGCCGGCTGCTTTTCCTTTAGATTCATCTTTTCAGCTGTGTTTGGGCGGCTGTCTGAGATATTACCAAACAGAGGATCTATAGTTATCTTAGCCTGGCGGTCTATGAAGCTCACCTAATTTGTTATTATAGATTATAAGAGTATGATGATTTATAACACAATGAACACACTGCATCCACTTCAGTTACAATGGATTATATTTCTCATAGTTATGATGTATTATAAGTCTCATATCTCGCCATTTTTCTTAAGCTACTTTACTTAAAGCCATCAATGACCACTTATAAGCAATGGTTTCAGGCACTTCTGAACAAAAAAACACAGAGATCAACCTCAAAACAGAATATTTTCCGTAAAATTTCAGCAGCCGGATAAACATTGATAATTGTGAACTGAGTATCCTTCATTTCAGGTAGAATTGGCCACTTAAGATAATTACAAAATGTATTTTTAAAACTTCATTATTAAAATGTTTTATTTTTAAAGGTGTATTGAAGTCTGAAAATAACTTACTTTTGAATACATTCCTTATTTCTTTGTTCTTACACTTTTTGTCCCCAATATGTGTTCCTCAACAATGTCAAGATATGATACAGTCCACTATAAATGTAGATTTAATATGGGCTTCATAGAAAGTGTGACTCTAGTATCCTCAAATACTCCTCTCTTGGTTTGTTCATTCATATGTTAGAAGTGTCCATGATTTTGCTGGTGTTTTAGTTTGGCATTTACTCATGATCATCATAGATCTGATTCATTGTCTTTTCTCTTTCTGTCTTCAGTCTGTATTATTGCAGTATTACAGAGAAACAGTGTCTCATCCTGACTTCAGCTCTGAAATCAAACCCATCACACCTGAGAGAACTGGACCTGAGCTGGAATCAAGTAAAAAACACAGGAGTGAATCTCTTATGTGACGTACTGAAGGATTCACACTGTAAACTGGAGAAACTGAAGTCAGTAACATTCACATACAAGAATCAAAATGATTCATATCACTTCAAAACACTTTATACTCAATATCTCATGATGAGTCTGACTTCACATTATATTTGTGTCAGATTCTTCACCTTAATGATTTGTTTGTAAGATGATCTCTCTCCCTTTGTTTGTCTCTTTCTAGTCTTTATAACTGTGGCATTACAGATGTTTCTTCTTTAACTCAGTCTTTGACAAACACAAAAGCACTGCAGTTTCTAAAAGAGCTTGATCTGAGTGGTAATAAGATTGGAGACTCAAAGCAGCAGCTCATTGATGTGCTACGAGACTCAAACTGTAAACTGAGGTGAGTAAACTTCACTTTGTGATATTAAAGAGATTCATTTTCCTCTGATACGTGGACAGATATATACTTTCAAACTGATCAAATGATCATCAAGCTTTATTTCAAAGGGTTTGTGTCAGAATGAAATGTAAAGTTGATCAAATGTTGAACACAAAGGAGGAAAGAGAACAAAAGCACACTGTCAGAGCTTTATACAACAACAGCAATGGAAATCATGTTCTAAATGTATTATATTTAAAACACAAATATTGTTTTATAAATGTGTATTTAAAATCAGGTATAGTCAGTAATTAATCTGATGACAGGATTTTAATGTAATGTTTTACTCAAAGAAGACCTGTGATTGAAATATAGTAACTAATTTGTACTTTGAACACAAAAGTTCATTAGGCCACGGGGGCAGCCGTGGCCTAATGGTTAGGGAGTCGGACTTGTGACTGAAAGGTTGCAGGTTCGAGTCCCAGGTCCGGCAGGGATTGTCGGTGGGGTGAGTGATTAATCAGCGCTCTCTCCACCCTCAATACCACGACTGAGGTGAGACCCTTGAGCAAGGCACCGAACCCCCAACTGCTCCCCGGGCGCCGCAGCAATGCAATGGCTGCCCACTGCTCCGGGTGTATGTTCACGGTGTGTGTGTGTGTTCACTACTGTGTGTGTGCACTTGGATGGGTTAAATGCAGAGCACAAATTCCGAGTATGGGTCACCATACTTGGCCACACGTCACGTCACTTTCACTCACTTTCACTTTCACTTTGTTCCACTGAACTCTGATTATCTTCTCTTCTGTTCCACCTTACAGTGTAGATAGAGATTGACCACCAAAAGATGATAAATGCTGTATATCATAATTTGAAGCAGTAAACATCAGGTGAGGATCCACAGAAGAGCTTCACCTACTGTGTCTATGAGGAGGAAGAAGATATTTGTATAAACTCGTTCATAATGATTCAAATGTTTAAATGTTATTGTCAAGTGCAGCACTTAAATGTATCAAAAGATATAAAGCAAATCTACAATGTGAAATTTCCATGTTACATTTGTTATCTCATATTTTCAACACATTGTTATTGTATTTTGTTCTATATTAAGTTAGTTATGTGTGTGTCTGTTAATAATGTACAGATATCCAGTATATTGTCTTTGTTCTGTGGATGGAGTCTCTCCTTCATCAGTTCACATCAACTAAACATTTTCACCAGTTAACAGCATTTGTGTCTCTTTCACATGCCTTAAGTTTTTAAGTTATTTCAACTTATGATTTTACATTTTGGATTGCTATATTTAAGTTAATTTGACTTTACAGTATTTGCTGTTTCAACTTAAGCTGAAAAAATGTTACATTAATTTTCTTGTTATGTTAATGTAAACTTTATTTTAAATGCTATAATATAAACAGATTTTTAATAATAAAAACAGTACACAACCTGCCTGTGCATGCTACACTGCAAAAAATGCTTATCTTACTTAGATATTTTGTCTTGTTTCAAAGCTGTCAAAATGAAGTGAGTTTTTGCTTGGAAATCAATTATTTCAAACAGAAAACAAGATTGTTTTGCTTAGTTCATTGGCAGATTATTTTGTTTGTTCTTAGCAAAAACTCACTTCATTTTGACTTCTTTTATCTAAAAACAAGACAATTTTTACTTGTCAAGAAAATCCTTCTTGATTTAAGAATTTTTAAAGTAATTTTTAAGTAATTTTTTAAGTAAGAAATTGCAGTGTAATTTGTGAATGCCAGTATATGTGTACACAACAAGGGCACAAAAGTAACAAAAAACTGCCCAGAAACTCATACCTAATGGGAAACAACCACTAAGACAAGCTTGGAAAAAACATGTCCATTGCAGTCCTTTTTTTCTTGATCATTTAAAAGGAAAAATGTGTCCTGCATTTTTAAAATCTACGGAGCCCGGGAAGTCACCTGTAGGAGAAAAAAAAATAATCCGTGGCGACGGTTTTGCAATTCGTCCCCTCAGTTTATAAACCGTACTCACGAATTATTAAACTGTTCCCTCGGTTTAACAAATAGTGCTCTCGGATTAATAAACCGTACCCACGAAATTCTAATTCGTGTGCTCAGATTTAGCAAACTGTACTTTTGGTTTTTCAATTTGTACCCACAAATTCACAATCCGTTCCCACGGGTTTGTAAACTGTACTCACGGATTCATAGCCGATAGAAGAACAGCAAGCTCCTGGGGAATCATATTGTTTTATTGCATATTATTATGTGGAATAGACCTACATCAAATTGTCTTTAGTGCTTCTCTATCAATTGTAGCGGGTACTTGGTGGAATACAACGATTTAATAAGAAAGATGCGCGTCAAAAAATTGTTTATTTGTGATTATCTTAGCACATTATTATTATTGTATAATAAACCTGCCATTGTTTTATGAATGACTTTTGACTAATTTTATATGTCGTTTTGGTAAAAATATTCTTAAATGTATATGTAACCTAAATGCAATGATAATAATAATTATTTATTATTATTGAACTCTCAATATTTTATTTTAGCCAGCAATCAGTCATTAATCAATGGTGTTTTATCCTATTGGTGATTAGCCTAATGTAAAATAAATGCTAAAAAGAAGACTATTTTGTGAGTGCAGGGCATCATACTTTAAAGCACCAAAATAAAATATTAAGAGTTCAATAAGTGGTTCAATTGTAAACTTTATTTTTCAAAATAGAGGCTTTCTCTCCACTAGCCCCTCAATCATCTGTGCTTCACTTTGGTTCACAGTGTAACCTCAGACCTTTACATCGTTCATTAGGTAACGTTAGATTAGCATTACTCACATATATCATTAATTGTACATGATGCCACCATCTGTTACCAATGTTCAAGGGGTAATTAGTGCAATAATTAGTCAAATCTTTCTGTCTGATGCAGGCAGGTACACTGTTTTTGAACTACATTTTTAACACATAATTGAATTAACGCATTTTAGATTTAGTGACAGAATTGTTGTTTAGTATTGCAGTAGTTTGGAGCTTGCAGTGCTTCATACAGCTCTGTTTTGTTCACAATGGTGCGGTTCATAAAGCTTTATTTTGATCTTGGACTCAAGTATAAAGAAATACAGTCAGTGCTAAGTTCAAGGCACGGTTTTGGGATCTTCTAAACGCTTTCTGTAAACTGCAGGACCAGTACACACCTTAAAGCATACAGAATATGAACAGAAAGCGCTAAATTGCACGTTAATGGTTTTCCTCCCATAAAGAATAGGAGGCTTAATGAAGATGGTGATTAAAAAAAGACCAAATATGCTATAGACATTATTAAAATATGTCTATATTTCATGATAAGCGGTTTCTTCCCCATAGAAAACCGCACTAACATGGCTTAATATAAGAAAACCGTAAAATAAAAAGCGCAAATTTTATATTGTATTAAAAATAAATAGGCTATGTACAGACAAACAATGCATTAAGCCACAATGTTTTTCTACGGGGGAGAAACATGTGCGCGTTCTGTTCATATTCTGGGCTCCTATGCTTTCCAGTGCATAATATATTAATAAACTGTGTACCAGATTTGGTCTTTTTATATTATATTCTTCGTCCATTAGCCTACCTTAAGCGTTTTCCATAACGGTTTTCTATGGGGGAGAAAAGCGTAACGTGTTCTGTTTAATCTGTTTATTAATATTTACCGCTCTGCAAATTAGTCACAGTAACGTTTCTTCATACTGTTTGGCTGTTGCATATATGTCTTGCAAATATACATCTCACATAAAGCAACACTGCACTTCGGGTTGGCGGCGTTGGCGTGATCCCCAGGCTACATTGTAATAACAGAAGAAAGACATATGAATGTCTCCTTTATTTTGTGTACTTCCACAATATCAAACAAAACGTTACTAAATTGCTTTTGTAAAACAACAGGCTGCGCTCCGTAGAAGCCAGCTGATGTCCCTATTTGCCTGTTGTGAGGAAACCCAAGGAAAGGTTGAGAAGCAGGAGGGAGCTTTTGTAAAAATAAAGCAAGTAAGAGGCTATATGTTATTTCTGGTAGAAAAATGTTGTAACATAACTCTTTTGTTTTATATATTCACTGTTGTTTTTATGGTATAGATTAGTCATTTTCTGCCTTTCACATACAGAATGAGCCAGCAGGGGTCATTAGAGATCTGAATGAGGCTCATCCTGTCTGCTGACTGCAGGTAGTGCACTTCAGTTTATATAATTTAAATAGAAAACAAAACTGTGATATAATATAGTTGAATGTATGTGTGTCAAACTGTTTTTGACATTTTTATTGGTCAGATTCTCCTGGCCATTGTGCAAAATACGGTACATACTCATTGATTGAGGACAGAATCAACAAGGTTCTAGATGTTCAACTTGTCCAGGTAAGTTAATGTTATCAAACACATATCACTTGTATTTATATTCTAATAAATCTGAAACTATCCCAATACTCATGTCCAACAGCATCGATATATCTACCAGCCGCGCTTTCGCATGATCTCTCTCCTCTCTGAAGCTGACACACTGACTGCAGGTGAATGAAGTGCCAACAGAGCCCTGAGTCCTCTCAGCTGCGCTCATGTGCAGATGGTAAATATTGAAAGATGGCGAGTGCAGAGTCTTCGCGACCGGCTACAGGTTTTTTCTAACCGCATAAACTCTGGCGCTCCAGATCATATGCTGCCTTTGCTGTGATGAACACCGGTTGCACAGCTGTTTCCATTTGGCTGCGTAGTGCTGCTTACACTATTCTTCTTTAATACGCCGCTATTGCCGCCGTTCATAAACTTAATGATTTCAGCCCTGAGTGTAATGTTGCTCACAGGCAGTGAACATATGGGTTGATGATGTCAAACTCCGGACAGGTTTTCTTGCGCGCAGCCGTCTTTAACGCGTCTTGATTGTCGCACAGTCTGACATTAAGTCCCACAGTGTGCCATGATCATCATGTTCATACCAGGGGCGGATTGGGACCAAAAAGTGGCCCTGGACTTCCTGGCCCACAGCGGCCCACCACAACCCACATCATAATACATTGGCTCATTAATGTGGAGACTAATTTTTTAACACCACTTACTAGCATAAGAATATAACAAAATATAGAAAAAAGTGCTATATAAACATTTATTTGAAGCATCACTGAACATTTATTCGGTCATATTTGTAAAACAAAGCAACAAATGTAAGAACATTAAAACATGATATAAAATTATAAACAATATTGCTGGTCAGGGAGCATCATCTTGATGCAGTGAAAGCGTATCATGTTTGTTTTCTATATTTAATAAAAACCACTGTTAGTAACGTTTTGTTAATATTGTGAGTGCACAAAAATAAAAGTAGACCCTTTATATTTCCGAATGATCTTTTACTCTTACCTCTGTGAGCAAAAATGACGGAAAATTTAAAACAGTTTTCAATGAAAATATGCAAACGATCGCGCTGGCGCCTGCATGTCCAGCTAAAGCAAAAACGACTGAATATGCGCCTAATAGCACACATTTATCTAGGTTTAACGCTTAAACTAACATTGTTTTGCGGCTACTTGAACTGTTTTATATCTATAGATTTTATTTTAGGGAAGTCCTGATGATTTGAGAAGATAAATTGATTAAACAGACTGCAGTCTTCCGCTGGCCACTGTTTGATCCTTTTAAAAAACGAAAACTTATATTTAACAAACAAAAAATGCTCCAATCGTCTTTCTAAATTAACTTATTAAAAAAACGAAACGAAATATAATCACTTTGCCATTACATACAAAATGTAACTATTTTAATAGCTGAAACACTAGCTATAAGCTGTTTTAGAAGAAGAGGGGGGAAAAAGACAGTCACAGGTCGGACTCGGCCGACAATTTTGACAGTGTAGGTTACTGTCAAAAACTGTCAGAAGTAGCTTGAATGGCGAGAAAATAACTTAGTATATTTTAGTATAATGACTTAGAAGTATATTTTCTGTTTTCTTCTTACCTCCTCTACCGCACTACTGTCCTCCGATGCAGCAGCCAAATTGAAACCTTTCCTGAACATTGCAGCATTTTTCAGCGTCAGATTTGAGAGCCTTTTTTTTTTTTTTGTTTTCTCTGAGCTTTTCAGCACCGCCTTTCCTTTTTTTTACAGTCCATGTCCATCATCTGACTGCTCGTGTTGCACTTATGACATTCTTGCTTGATTTTGATTACGTGATATCCGCAACCTCTGATTGGGTCGGTCGGCCCATCTCGAAACCAGCCGGCCGTCGCCGACTGGGCCAAATGCTTAACATTTATTATTATTATTTTTATTATTATTATAATATTACTATTATTATCATCATCATCATCATCATCATATTCAAATCTTGCAAAAGATAAAACTGACCGGCCCACATTTAAAAAATGGTCCGGCCCTTCTGGCATTTGCCAGAATTGCCAGATGGCCAATCCGCCCCTGGTTCATACAGTCTGACAAGCAACAATCGTAAAAGACTATTAAAAATCGCACAGGGTGAGCCCGGCTTTAATCAAGAACCAGATTGATGTGTGTGTCCCGTTTTGCCCCGTAACTGTATTGTAATCCAATGCACCTCAGAGTGAGAAATGTCAGACAATAGTTGCATCTGAAAAAGGAATACTGTGAAATTATGTAATAATTAACCCTCGTGTAATTTCAGTGAGCGTGTGATAGAGATCTGTGCCCTGATCAATGATTATGTTAATTAAATCCCAAATGAAACTAGATAAAAAAGTTCGTCAAGACAAACTTTAAGTCGGCTTGAGAAAGGCGGACCAGAAAGTTTAAAAAGAGTTTAAAAGTTTAAAACGTTTAAAAGTTTAAAACATTCAAAGAGTTTAAAATTTTTAAAAAGTTTAAAAGTTTAGAGAGTTTAAAACGTTTAAAAAAGTTAAAGTTTAAAGAGTTTAAAAACTTTACAAAGTTTTAAAAAGTTTTAATTTTTTTAAGTTTAAAGTAGTTTTAAAAGCTTAATGTTTGATAGATTTGGGTGGTCATTAGGGTACTCAGGGTGGTTGCCAGGATGTTGCTATGCAGTTGCTAGGGTACAAGGGTTGGTTGCTAAGGTGTTGCCATGCGGTTGCTAGGGTAACTGTGGGGGGTTGCTAGGGTGTTGCTATGCGGTTGCTATGGTACCTGGGGTGGTTGCTAGGGTGTTTCTATGCGGTTGCTAGGGTACCTGGGGTGGTTGCTAGGGTGTTGCTATTCGGTTGCTAGGGTACCCAGGGTGGTTGGTAGGGTGTTGCTATGCGGTTGCTAGGGTACCTGGGGTGGTTGCTAGGGTGTTGCTATGCGGTTGCTAGGGTACTTGGGGTGGTTGCTAGGGTGTTGCTATGTGGTTGCTAGGGTTCTCGGGGCGGTTGCTAGGGTGTTGCTAGGGTATTCGGGGTGGTTGTTAGGGTGTTGCTATGCAGTTGCTAGGGTACCTGGGGCAGTTGTTATGGTGTTGTTAGGGTACCCAGGGTGGTTGCTATGCAGTTGATAGGTACTCAGGGTGGTTGCTAGGGTGTTACTAGCATGTTATTACCATGATTAGCAAGTTACTAGCATGATTCTAGTATGATTAGCAAGTTACTAACATGATTCTCGTATGATTCTAGTATTATTAGCAAGTTACTAGCATGATTTTAGCATGATTAGCAAGATATTAGCATGATTCTAGTATGAGTGTAATATGATTAGCAAGTTACTAGCATGATTCTAGTATGATTAGCAAGTTACTAGCATGATTCTCGTATAATTCTAGTATGATTAGCAAGTTACTAGCATGATTTTAGCATGATTAGCAAGATATTAGCATGATTCTAGTATGAGTGTAATATGATTAGCAAGTTACTAGCATGATTCTAGTATGATTAGCAAGTTACTAGCATGATTTTAGTATGATTAACAAGTAGCTAGCATGTTTCTAATATGATTAGCAAGTAGCTAGCATGTTTAGCAGTGAGCGTGTGATAGAGATCTATGCCCTGATCAATGATTATGTTAATTAAATCCCAAATCGAAATCGGTTCATAAAAATACTGCTGTTCATGATAACTCTGGTTCGTTTAATTAGAAAATGTATTAACAGGAGATTTTTGCACATTTTTGTCTTGGAATAGAGGACTTTTGTTTTAGCTGGATCTTTTAAAAAGTGTTTTTTTAATTGATGTTTTTATGGATAGTTCCAAATAACATCTTTAGTTTCTATTAACATGTATCTAGGGCTGCCAATTGTTATTTTTCTTTCTGGAAAATACAAAAGATTGTGCTGTTTTATTTATTTATTAATTTTTGCACTTTATTGCCTTGAAATAGAAGCTTGTGACCTGCACAATGTTTTTGTTCATGTAAAAATATACCTCTTTCAGGCTCATTTTCATGTTCCAGCCTTGTTATATTTATCTTTTAATACAAAGCACAAATTAAGGCCTTGATGTTGTGGCAGTTTTTCCCCGTGGTGTCGAAAATGCTGTCGAATATCGATACTTTTCTAGGTATCGTATCCAAATGGGCAATTCCAGTATCGTGACAACACTACTGTGTATTATTTTGCTAAGAATGAACAAGGTGTGATACAAATCCCATCTCTTTGTGATTGAACACTCATGCCTCATCTTAGGAGCAATATTTGTGTTGATGAGGATCAGCTGTAGCAGTGAAACTGGAGAATGCAGCTACTAGAACAGCGCTGTTAAAGGATGTCCCCGCAGCATCAGACCTTTTCTCTGGAGGCGTTTCACTCCCTCATCCTCCACTTTGCACCAAAGCACACTGGATTCTCCTTCCTTGGGATGTACAGCAGGTAAGTATGTGATGGTGAAAGAATAAGTGCTTTCTGAAAGTAATGCAGTCTGACACAGCAGCCCAATTGTCATTATATGTGCAGCAAGCAAAGCTGTGCAAAGATTGAACAACAGCATCACAAAGAACATTTTAACCATCATGAGAATTTTGCTGAACTTTATATTTGTGTGTCCTCTTAACGGGGACCAGGCATATATTTGAATATTCTGTCTTCAATGAGTAATGGCACTTTTTTTTTTTTTTTTCGCTACCCAAGCTTCTGCAAAGTTGGTTGGGTAGTCTGTCCTGTTGAGGAAAAGCCATCATTCATTTAGTGACTAAATATTATTAACTCAGTCAGACCATGAGTCAGCAGTGAATGTGATCTAAGGTTTGTCTTCCTTCTCTCAGCATATGCATCAGCCCTTATGGAGTCCCTGAAATTGCAATATTGCAGATCACCGCAGGCTCTACGAGAACGAAGCACTGTCTTGTCTTCACTACACCTGCTCCCCTTTCCAGATCCCTCCAAAGAATCAACAAGGATGATGCTGTTGGTGTGTATCTAGCACAACATGCGTGATTTAACACAAGTTAACATGCTAGTGTGATGCCTGAACGTTACTAAAAGATTTTTAAATGCGGTATATTTTTCTATTGGTAGCATATAGTTTATGATATTATATTATGTTTTTATATATATATATAATATATATATATGAACACCCTGCATGTTTTGAGTCATAAAAATGTTAAACTGTTTGTATATATATTTATTTTGTATCTATGTTATATCTATTTCTTTTTACATGTGTATACAAGTTTATTTTAAGTTACTTTAATGTGTTTAATACAAGTTTGACTGAGCAGTCTAGCTGCATTTTATGAATTCTGGTGACAGTTGAGAGAGTAGAGTTACCGTGACAACTGCGGCGCATCCTCAGACAACAAAAGAAGACCGCTTGGGAAATCACTAACTCTTTGTCTCTGTCTCTCTCATTTACTGTTAAAGGTTAGTTACATTTATTAAAATTGATACTAAACTTCAGTTTACATGCTCTAATGTTCAAATAATTTGTTACAGTTGATAACTTGTGTAATTGTCTAATTTTAACATACTTTTGAAAAAGGGAAGTCTATTCATGTATTGTTTATCCAAGTAATTTGTGTACTACAGTACTTACCTGAAATACTTACCTGAGTTGTTATGAGTAAATCAAGATGTGTAGAAGAATTGGACCATTTCTGTAATTATATGGTTATTTATTTATTTATTTATTTATTTACTTACTGTGATCTGATTCAAAAAGTGTCTAAATGGAATACAGTGTTTATTAAAGACAACAAAAGAGGACCGCTTGGGAAACCACTAACTCTTTGTCTCTGTCTCTGTTTCTCTCATTTACTGTTAAAGAGAGTACTACAAATATATATATATATATATATATATATATATATATATATATATATATATATATACAGTCGAGCCAGAAATGATTCATTCTAAATTCTAACTTAAAGTTTTAAACTTTTATTCAACCAGCAAGTTTTTTTTGACCGGAAATGACACCGGCTTCTCCCAAAAGATAATAAGACGATGCACAAGAGGCATCATTGTGGAAAAAATTATTACTCCTCTTTTATTTACATTCGAACAAAAAGTGGCGTGTTTAAAATGATTCACACCCTTCTCAATAATCAATAGAAATGTATTGGCTATTACAGCAATCAGACGCTTCCTATAATTGCTGACCAGCTTTTCGCATGTCTCCACTGGTGTTTTTGCCCATTCATCTTTAGCGATGAGCTCCAGCTTTTTCAGGTTGGAGGGTGTCCTTGCCATCACCCTGATCTTTAGCTTATTCATATTTTTTCCACAATGATGCCTCTTGTACATCGTCTCATTGTCTTTTGGGAGAAGCCGGTGTCATTTCTGGTCAAAAAAAAAACTTGCTGGTGACTAAAAGTAACTTTAAATCAGAATTTACTGGATTTAAAGAATATTTATGGATAATTTCGGGCTTGACTAATATATATATATGTATATATTGTATTTATGTGTATATATATGTATGTATGTATATATATGAATCTTGGCAAATCAGAAAGTCAAAGTGCTTTATACAATTATTGTTTGTTTTTATTATTTGTTTATTTATCTGTGGATCAAACCTTTGATCCCATTTGTAAAAACCTAATATGTTAAAAATTAAACAAGTTCTCTTTTTTTTTGATGAGGATGATTCATGCAAATTTGTGCATATTTTATTAGATTTAGTCAAATCACCTTATTTGTATATTTACACATAACATTTGCTAAAATCTGTCATGCAAAAAATGCTGCAATTCTTAATGCATCTTAAATCATCTGGGTAAGTGTGCTGATATCTATTAGTGAGTTTTGTGTTGTTTTTTAACTCTGTTCATCTGGGGTGTCTCGCTGCAGTTGCGTCCCATCACTGAATTAATGAATTAATCATGCTTAAAAAAACAAAATATTACTAAGTTCACTTTTGAACTCTGTTTTTGTTTCATTGTTTGATCACTATTTTCAGGTGAGAATTGGCCTTAACACGTCAATAACGGCAGAACAGTTTGCCCGTGTCAAATGGACAGACCCCAGAAAGACCACAAAAGATCTTTTAATGGCAGTGTTTGGACGAATCACACTTTCAACACACTGCTACACAGGAAGATGCTCCAATGCCTTCAAAGACAGAACAGGGAAGCCTCCATTGGAGTCGGAAAAGGTGTCTGACATCAGTAAGTCATCTTTCTAAAGAAAAACCCTTTTGGCAAGATATTTTAAGATAATCAGAACAATTCAAAAATTACTGGAAAATGATCTACTTTTTAGAGAAATATACTCTTTCTTTTTTTTCCCTCAGTTGCTTAATGGTTCTGACACTTAAAGATATCGGATATAGGAAATTTACAAAATTAGTCAACTATTAGTAACTTTCTGGCAATTGCAGCAAGAGATGCAAACTACTCAACTCAGCAAAAATAGTGGCTATAAATGCATAAAGGACTCAGGAATGCTAATATACAATGTGTTAAAAACACATACTAAATATAGATGCTAGCTGTGCATTAAACAATTTTATGCAAACATCCAGTGTGTAGCATAGTGCAATAAAATCACTGAATGCATTGCTAGCCATGGATTTTCCTGCTTATACCATGGCCATTTGCCAGCCTTTAAAACTTAAAGGAGAAGTTCACTTCCAGAACAAAATTGTACAGATAATTTACTCACTTCCTTGTCATTCAAGATGTTCATGTCTTTCTTTCTTTAGTAATAAAGAAATGTTTTCTGAGGAATGTTCTCCATATAGTGGACTTCAGTGGAGCCCATGAGTTTGAACTTCCAAATGCAGTTTAAAAACCGCTTCAAAGAGCTTTAAATGATCCCAGCTAAAGAAGAGAAATTATCGGTTATTTTCTAAAAAAAAAAAAAGTATAATTTATATACATTTGAACCTCAGATGCTCGTCTTGTCTAGCTGTGCATCAGCTCTATGTATTCCGGTTCAAGACAATTAGGGTATGCTGAAAAACTCCCATCTCATTTTCTCCTCCAACTTCAAAATCATCCTTCATCGCTGCAGAAGAACAGACCCAGTGTTTACAAAGTGAGAATGCATAGATGATCAAATGCCCTTTACAAAAAAAGGTAAAACAGCGATGTTAGACGATCTTTAACATGTCATGAACATCTTGGAAGACATGGGGGTGAGTAAATTATCAGGGATTTATTTATTTTTTGGAAGTGGAGTAATCCTTTAAGGAGTCTTATTGTGAACATAGATGCCCACAGCATTCCTCAATAATTGATATGGTTTGTGAACTTATGTTCTGTTTATTTCTTTCTTTTACAGGTTACATCAAAAATACATTTAGTGTCGAAACGAGCCTCATAAAGAAGACCATCTCACAGAAATGTGCAGATGAACACAAGATGGCAAAAAGGTGCAATGATGATTGTGTGTGAGTGTGTGTAAATACTGTAGTTTACAGTTATTGCTACAGTTATTATAGATATAGTTATTATAGTTATGCTTTTTCTTTTTTTTGGTGAAAGCCTGTAATTATTATAATCTGAACATAGTAAAAAAAAAGCAAATTCAATGTAATTCAGCTGTTCATATGAAAGAATACATTAAATTACTATTGAAATTAAAACAGAACATGCATTTGTTGATTTGTCTTGTATTTCAGTTGCACAACAATGAACAATGTACATTAAGGTGAGTTAAAGTAAACCGCAAGACACAAAACTATTAGTTAGTAATAAATACAATAAAAAGTGTACCTTGAGGATTCTTCAATATTCTTGAAAGATGCTTTAAAATAAAACAGGATCCCATTAAAATCCTGTAGAAATTATCCTGCAGGATATTCATGTCTTGTCCTATAAGACAATCCTATTAAAAAAAAAGCTGTCACTCGTTAATCTGCCTTCTGCGTGACAAACTGCAGTGTGCTTCACGATCTGTGCTGTGAGGAGCAGGATGTGCAGTGATAGAGAAGCATTTCTATTGGTCTGCAGGTATTATGGCCAATCAAAGACGCCATTGCACAGCAAGCCATAGACACAAATGTCCTGCTACGTTTTATTTAGTCAACACTGCACTACATTTATGTGCACAGCTGGGATAGCTTTCGTAGTCTTTTGAATGGATACAATGTAAAAATCACTTTAATTTCCAGAAAGTATAGTGAAAGCAATTTTAAAGCATAAGGAGCCATCTGCTTTGCTCTATAGCTCTCACAGTAATTAAAAGTCATATAATGATCTATGTGCAGAGCGCATACAACCAACACCTGATTATTTTAGGCAACTTAGAAATCCTGGCCAGAATGTGTCCCCAGAAAATTCCATCTCTGGTCACCTGGTATAGGCCAGATGTGGCCCACACACAACAAACCACAACTGACACTAAAACCGGCTTGATGTGTGTGGGCCAGATGTGGCCCATATGAACTCTGCCATTGCCAGAACTGAGTCAGATGTGCCATGTTTGGCCCAGATGTGGCCCAGAAGTGTATGCTATCTGGGTATCACTCTGTCCCACTGGCAGCTTTGGGGCTCTCTGATCACTGTCTGGTTCATCTTATACCAACTTACAGGCAAAAACTTAAATCTGCTAAACCTGTAGTAAAGACTGTAAAGAGATGGACCACTGAAACAGAGTGGGCTTTACAAGCCTGTTCCTGATGGACTGATTGGAGTGTTTTTGAAGCTGCTGCCACTGATCTGGACGAGCTCACAGAGACTCTAACATCCTTTATCAGTTTCTGTGAGGATATATGCATCCCACCAGAACTTATTTAACATTCAACAATGATAAGCCATGGTTTACAGACAACTTCGTCAGGTCTTCGTCTCCCTCTACACCAATGACTGCACCTCTAAAGACTCCTCTGTCAAGCTCCTGAAGTTTGCAGATGGTGCTACAGAGCCCCAAATACTAGGACATCCAGACACAAGAACAGATTCTTGCCCCAGACAATCCACCTTATAAACAGCTAAATATCCTAATACACCTCTGCATCTCTTTCTATTCTATTCTATTCTATTCTATCATCTATAGCACAACTGTACATACCACTTATTACTTAATTTAATTTTCTATATATTTTTGTCTATATATATTTACATGTGTTTTTTTTATTCTCATCTTATTTGTATTGTCTGTGTTGTTGTTGTCTCTGTGTACTGGAAGCTAATGTCACAAAAACTAATTCCTTGTATGCGCAAGCAGACTTAGCAATAAAGCTCTCTCTGATTCTGATTCTGAGTCTAATATCCAGCTCCAGTGCAGCAGGTGGCAGTAACTGTTCAGCTCGTTAGAAATCCTCCAAAAAAACCAACGAAGAAGACGAAAAGCAACTGCGGAAAATACGCAGATAGCAAGAGAAAGTGTTGCTCATTGGATTTGATCCATTCTATATCCTAGAAAACATTTTTATAGATACAACTTTAGCACAGACCCTACTAGTTTTAACACTCGCGGACATTGTTTTTGTATATTTAATCAGATCCGTCTGAGAGATATGAGAATTATTGCTGACAATCTACAGGCCTAAAGGACAGAAACATGAGCGTTTCAAATACTTACAAATTCACTTCTTAGTGGACAAGACTGCAAGTAAGTTTTCCAAAAGGGGTTATTGAAAACTAACGTGTTTCTGAAGTTTTTTTCCATATTTTATCTTATGTTTTATGCTGTTGTTGTTTTTGTGCGAAACCGAAAGTATTTTTACTCAGCCATTTCTCATTAAGATCATTTGGTTATTCTACATGGCAATGCTTTTGTTTGTAACTCACTTTATTTCTATAGTGTTTTTGTTGCTGTTGCTGCTAACTCAACATATTTCTTCATCTCATTAATGATCATCATCTCCAGGTCAAACTGAACAGCAGATAGTTTCCTCAACCCAGAGCTGATCACTGATCAGTTTATCTGCAGTTTGTCAGAGGAGCGAGGGAAGGACTCTCCGTCTGAGATGAGTCTCTCACAGAAACAGAGGTAAGACTGAGTCTGTTTTCAGACAATCATTTTAAACACAGCTGCTGGACTTTCAGATGTTTGCTGGAAAAAACTAAACCTTAACAAATGTAGCTCTAGATTTACAAATACTTTACAGAACCTTAGAGCTTCATAACTTCCTAATTTAAAATATTTAAAAGTAGCCAATAGATGATAAATATCTGACAACTGAAAATCATCATCATTTACAATCTTAACCCAATTTATAGTTGCTCTTCAGCACTGGGTTTGTAGATACTTAAGTAAATTATTCCACATCAGTGATTTTGGTTTTTAGGTCATAAGTGTATATTCAGACATTAAAAAATGACTGCACACTTAATTTTAAGGGGTCATATGATGCTTTTTAATGTTTTCATTTTCCTTTAGTGTGTAATGTATCTGTTTAGATCTTCAAAGTTACAAAGGTCATAGTCTCCTGTAAAGTGATTTATTCTATCTAACAGAGAACACTGATCCAGAAATGACTAAAATGCCTTGACTGAAGTCTAAATATTACTTTTACAAATGTCTGCATCACAATGTGAAATATTAGCGTAATGCTGTCCAAAGGTAAACACAAAGATAAGTCGAGTCTTCAGTGAGTTGTAGTGTTGTGGTCATGTTGTGGAGACGCTGTGTGTTTGGATGCGAAAGCAAACCCGCTTTGTTTGGAATCAGTGGTTTAGATTTATTTATCATGCTGTTCCTGAGCCGTACAACCCAAAGGTTAGCTTGAGTACAGCACGCTTTATACACACCTGAGCTATACACACCTAAATAAAGTGTAAATATAATACAATAAGCCACATCTAAATAACTGTGTTTTATGTTGGCACTTCAGGACATAAAGTTGATACAGTGAAGAAGAAAAATTATAACTTTATGTGATTATATCTGAAAGATCTGAAAGGTAAGAGAGTTGTGTAGCACTGACGTTTCTGACATTTTCTCTCCATTTTAATCAGAAAAGAAAATGTTGTCTTCGATTAGATCAGAAATACTTAAACGATTGCGAGTCTGTAAACAAGAATGACTGCTGTCTTTAAAACTCTGCAAACGTTTCTGTGAAGGACTAGAGAGAATGTGTGCCAATATAAAACACAGATGAACCTCCTGTAGTAAAGTTTCTTTTCTCTCTGTGTCATTAGTGTAAGATCAGGCTCACATGTGTCCAGCTCTGTGTCTGTCAAGAGTGACCAGTCAAAGGGTGAAAACCCGAACTTCAGTGAAGAACCATCACAAACCAAACAGTATTTCATGTGTCTTATTTTCTTTAAACATAGACTGTGTTAGAAAGTGTATCAATAAATAATTATCATAAAACTCTATAGTTCATAAATTTATCACAGTATTGATTTTCTCTTTGATAAAAATGTTTACAAGATATTTTGGTCACGTTTGTCCTAAAAATGCAGTATTTTGATTTATTTTATTTACTCTCAGGCTTCAGTGTAAAACACTAGATCCAGATTTACAGTCTCACAGGAAACACAAGAATTTTACAGACAGTATCTTCCAGGTAATAAAACACATTTTCAAGAATACTTAATAATTATAATAAACAAATATGTTATTGAATAAGAGTGTGACAGAAGTTTTATTTCTATTTTTTTTTCTTTTTAAAAAAACCCATAAAATAAGAATGAAAACCTATTTTTATTAATATTTTATGTTTTCCTGAATTTTTTTAATTAATAATATATATATATATATATATATATATATATATATATATATATATATATATATATATATATATATATATATATATATATATTTTATTACCAAATATAGATTAAATCCTTTTTCTGTCATTTATTTTTGTCTTGATTTGTAGGATCTTGAAAGCAAAATAATCACATTTCTGAAGAATGAGCTGGAAAAGTTTAGGAAAATATTACAAAACAAGGACTTGCAATACTTTGTAAAGGACTTTAATGAGAATAAATGCAGTATCAAAGAAGCAGCTCTTGATCTCACACTCTATTTCCTGAGAGAGATGAAGCAAGATGAAGCTGCTGATACTCTAGAAGGTAAGAGACTCATGACAATCTGTCATATTGTCAATTATAAATGTAGGAGAGAAAATAATGTATTTTTGTTTCTGTTTAGATGAGCTGTTCTTCATTCATCAGCTAAAATGTAGCCTAAAGAAGAAGTATCAATGTGTGTTTGAAGGAATTGCAAAGCAAGGTGACTCTACACTTCTGAATAACATCTACACAGATCTCTATATCACTCAGGGTTGTAGTGAACAGGTCAATACTGAACATGAGGTAAGACAGATTGAAGTTGCTTCCAGACGTCATGAACCACAAGAGATACAGGTTGAATGCAGAAATTTGTTTGAAGCACCTGAACAAGACAAGCAGATCAAAACTGTACTGACAAAAGGAGTTGCTGGCATCGGAAAATCAGTCTCTGTGCAAAAGTTTGTTCTGGATTGGGCCGAAGGAAAAGAAAATCAAGATATCAAGTTCATATTTCCTCTTCCATTCAGAGAAATGAACTTAATGGAGAAGGAAAAAATAAGTTTGATGGACAGTATAACTCAGTTTTTCCCAGAGACAAAAGGACTAAACCTTACAAGAAGGAACCAAAAAGTCCTGTTCATTCTTGATGGACTGGATGAATTTCGTCTTCCTTTAAACTTTAAGGAAACTGAGACGTTGCATGATGTTTCATCACCAGCCTCTCTGGATGTTCTCCTGACAAACCTCATCAAGGGAAATCTGCTTCCTTCTGCTCTCATCTGGATCACCACCAGACCAGCAGCTGCCAGTAAGATTCCTCCTGACTGTATCGACCGGCTGACAGAGATACGAGGATTCAATGATGCACAAAAGGAGGAGTACTTCAGAAAAAGAATCACGGATGAGAATCTGGCCAAAGAAATCATTGATCATGTTAAACAATCAAAGAGTCTCTTTATCATGTGCCACATCCCAGTCTTCTGCTGGATTTCAGCCACTGTTCTCCAGAACATTTTAGAGGAGAAAATAAATAATCAGGCTGATGACGCCTCCAAAACACTGCAGGAGTCAAATACTGAAGACACTCCTAAGACTCTGACACAAATGTACACACACTTTCTCAGATTTCAGATCCAGCAGAGCAGACGAAAGTATGATGGAGAATATGCATCAGATGTTTCCTGGGATAAAGATGCCATCTTTTCACTGGGGAAACTGGCATTTGATCAGCTGGAAAGAAACAATGTGATCTTCTATGACACAGATCTGGAAGCCTGTGGTATTGACGTCTATAAGGCATCACTGTATTCAGGCATGTGTACCCAGATCTTTAAGGAGGAAACAGGGATCGTTCTTGGTACCATGTACTGCTTTGTTCACTTGAGCATTCAAGAGTTTATTGCAGCCCTTTATGCACATCTGTTTCTAGACATCAACAAGAAATATGTGTTTGATCAAGAACAGGTAAACAAAAGTGAAACCATGATTGATTTGCTAAAGACTGCGGTGGACAAGGTGTTTGAGAGTGGCAGTGGTTATCTGGACCTTTTCCTTCACTTCCTTTTTGGACTGTCACTGCAGTCCAAAAAAAACATGATTGATTTGCTCAAGACTGCAGTGGATAAGGCACTAGAGAGTGATAATGGACACCTGGATCTTTTTCTTCGATTCCTCCTTGGTTTGTCACTCCAGTCCAATCAGGGACTCTTACAAGGTCTACTGACTCAGCAGAATGGAAATGACCAGATCAAAAAGGAAATAGTCCAGTACATAAAGCAGAAATTTGAAGCTAATCTGTCTCCAGAGAGATCCATCAATCTGTTCTACTGTCTGAATGAACTGAACGACCAAACTCTGGTGAAAGACATTCAGACCCACCTTAGCACAGGAAGTCTCTCATCTGCTGATCTTTCACCTGCCCAGTGGTCTGCTTTGGCCTTTGTGTTGTTGACATCAGAGCAGGAGCTGGAGGAGTTTGAGCTTCAGAAATTCAAGAAATCAGACGAGTGTGTCATTAGATTATCTGCAGTCATCAAAATCTCCAAAAGAGCTCTGTAAGTTGATCATTTTTTGCTTTCATCTGACAAATACATTGTTTAGAGTTTTGATGCATCCTGGAAAAACTGGAATGTTAATTACTGATTTTTTTTTATTATTATTAAAAGGTAATGAAGTACAAATGTAATACAAGATGTTTTACAGCGTTTTGCATTGTAGCCAATGTTGAGCACATTATCGCAATGGTTTAGGTGTTTAATCAGAATTCACTCAGTAATGCTTTTCCTTGAAACCATGGAACTAGCACTTTCAAATGAATATTTCATTGTAATTAAAGTTATAGTTGAACTAATATATTTATTATTTGTATTTAGCAAATGCATTCAATCTAATTATTCTGTAATCTTATTTAGGCTTAATGATTGTGGCTTAACAGACAAAAGCTGTTCAGCTCTGGCTCGAGTTCTTGGATCAGATACCAGTCTGAAAGAGCTGAACATGAGCAATAATAATCTGCAGGATTCAGGAGTGAAGCTGCTCTGCACTGGACTGGAAAATATGAAGTGTCATTTGGAGATACTGAGGTAAGCTGTGTGACATTGTCAGTGTCTATAGCCTAGGCGTTAGAGTACTGACATATAACACAACTGCACTTCTAGCTGACCTGGGTTCGAATTCCGACCCAAGGACCTTTGCCGAGCCCTGCTCCCCCTCTTCACCGAACACCGTCCTGTCAGTCTCCACTGTCCTGTTGGAAAAAAGGCCCAAAAAAAAAGACAATAATAAAAAGAAAGTTTTGTGACATTAGACCAAAATTGGAATTAATGGAATTAATTAAATTGAATTAATTATGATTTCATAGGGAATTTGAACAGAATCACTGCTCTATTGCTGGTCACTGAGTTGAACATCAACTGCACTGGATATTAATATCCAAAATATAGTGTTACCACAATTTATTAGCAAAGTAACAAGGTCAGCAGTTAAATTAACTTGTAAGCGCAAAACATAAGATACTTCTCTTTTCAATATAAATGAGGCTTTATTGGATAAATCTAAGACATATAAAGTAGTCTAACACATAAACAAACGCAAATTTGCAATAAATTTTAGTTTAATTTTAGTTAGTTTCATTAATGGTTTTTAGTTTAGTTTTCATTTTGTGAAAACATTTCTATTTCGTTTTTATATATTTAGTTTCAGTTTTAGTAATTATAGTTTAGCATAGTTAGTAGAACACTTCCAGAGCACACACAAAAAAGATATTTCAGCAACATTTATTGTTTGCACAGTTGGCATTTATCTCTGTGCTTGAGATACAACTAGGGCAAATATAAAAAAATAGGGCTGTGACGGTCGCAATGACAACCGTGCCACCACCGGTAATGTACGTGACGTCACACAAACACTAACAAGCATAAAGTACAGTGATTCTGCAACATTCATTCTGCCGTGGCGGCGTTTAGTGTCTTAGTTTTGCAGCTGCTGGAAGAGATCTGTGTTCAAACACACGCAATACACTAAAGCTGGGACAATTCCAGGAAAAGTAATTACTATGGATGTGTCGGAGGGAAATAAGCTGAGATACTTAAACAAATTGTTAATAAACTAGTGTTTTCTGAGCCAGTGTGGCAAAGATGCAGTTGACGATCCTGACTCGCCATCTGCTCACTGGAAAAAGATATATTTATCCTGACTGTAAGGTGTTTTGTTTGTTTTCTTTATTTTTACAAAAGCACAAGATTTTTTGAAATCGTGAGTGCACGGAAATAAAATTAGACCCTTTACAGTTCCGGATGATGTACTATGCTTAACTTTATGAGCAAAGATTACGGCGTAAGCCTATTTTAATTTGTTTGAAGTGATGGTGCTGGCGCTCCATGTCCTGCAAAGCGCATTTAGCTTCCACTCTCCAACAAACGACTGTATGTATATAATAGCACGCATTTGTGTAAGTTTAACATTTAAAATAACATTCTGATATGCTTGAAGATTTTATCTTAGACAAGTCGTGATGATTTGAGAAGGCAAAATTAATCAAACACTCACTGACTGCTTCTGGCCGCCTGGTTGTTACTTTAAATAACAAAAGCTTTAATTTAACAAACTAAAAATTTTCCAAACACATTTCTAAATTAACTTTATGAAGAACCAAAACGATTAGTTTTGTTTTTCATTTATTATGATTTTTTTTTATTTTATTTCAGTTTACGAAAATGGATTTTAACCAATCGTTTTCGTCTTAGTTTCAGTTTTCGTTTACGGTAATAACCTTGGTGTGAACTCTAAAAGAGTGCAAAATACACTAACACACACACACACACACACACACACATACTGGCTATCATTATGGGGATATTCCATAGATGTAATGGTTTTTATGCTGTACAAACAGTATTTTCTATCTTCTTGTCTTCAGGATCACTAGAGAGGTACAGGCAGGTTTTTTTCAGGGTTGGAGCTAAAGTCTGTAGGACAGTGGCTCTCTAGGACCAAACATGCCTACCCCTGCCCTAAATGTACCCCTCACACAAGACTCTCTGCAGCTTTAGATTTTCAACTTTGGTTTGTAGGATTTTTAAACTTCTTTCCAAGAAAGTCTTAGGGCTGCACAAAAAAATCGCATGTGATTGTCATTTGCATCTCATCAGTAAAGCCGGTTCATTGATTAGTGGTAGTGGTTCAGATGGAGAGGCGTTTAATACACAGAGCCATAGATCGTTGACAAGCTACACATTATCCTGTTCATAATCGCAGATCTTGTCAGTGATCTACAGCTCTGTGTATTAAATGGCGCTCATCTGAATGCATGTGATGGAGATTTACTACTAATCAATGAACCAGCTTTACTGACGAGATGCACATGACAATCACATGTGATTTATCGTGCAGCCCTAGTCAAGGTCATAATTCACTGATATTGATATCTTTGTGGGGATATTTGGTGCCCATAACTTGGTGAATACCGGTGAACACACAGCAAGGAAGCGGTTAATCACTTTTGACCATGAAGACCACAAATGTACCTCACAAATGAGGAGCATCAGAAGGTTAAAGCTTGAAAGTGACTATAAGCTGAAGATACTAAAGTGAATTGATGTCTAACAATTTAAAGTTCTCTTTTTAGTTTGAATCGATATGCAGTTGTCAGATTTTGTTGTATAACTATGTTTTAGTTCATTTGTATAAGGAATAAAATATAATTGTGTTTAGGGATTTCCATTGTTTAGGTCATTTCTAGAATAACTGATTAATCATCTGAATGTGACATTTTCATTCTGGTTCTAGGCTTTCAGACTGCAGTATCACTGAAGAAGGTTATAAAGCTCTGTCTTCAGCTCTGAGATCAAACCCTTCACACCTGATAGAGCTGGATCTGACAGGAAATGATCCTGGACAATCAGGAGTGAAGGAGCTCAGTGATTTACTACAGGATCCAAACTGTCAACTCAAGACACTGAGGTGATCATTAACATACACCATTTTTATAGACACTTTAAGGAAAAGAGTCAAGATCAGGGGTTCTTCATCTTCCAGGGCCCCCCTCCTTCTACGGTCAATTTTTCAAAAGGCCAAACCTTTGCCTGACATTTGCTCTTATACTGTACTTCTGCAGTAAAGAGAAAAGTGTTTATTTAAACCTTTTTTATTAACCAAAACATTTGTTTTGTCTTATTCTTCTTCTACTGCATGTTGTTAAAAAACCCCTCAAAATTCAAATACACTTTAAATTAAAGCAATACTTTAAAACTTAAAAGAAAACTCTCTGCTCAGTTTTAACCTTTTAAAATAATATATACATATACAGATTTAAAGCTCCTGAATTCTTTACTTTAGACATCCTTTACAACTTCAGAGTACTTTTTCTTAAATAAATGAACCTGCCGTTACCAAACAGGACAACAGGGAGATGCCAAAAAACTCACAAAATCCGCCTCTATCGGTGAGCATCCATTATAAAACACTCACAGGGCATTAATTTGTACAACTATGCAAATATATTGAAATTCCTCACAAAAATACCATAGAGATCAGAGCCCTGAGAGAGCGCATAGTTTGTGAATCAATAGCGGACTCAGGGGTTGTTCACATGTCGCGTCTTATTTCAAATGTAGATATGGAGTATGCACGCTCATAATGCAAGCAACGCGGTCGTGATGCGCATGCGGTTCAACGGGCTCAATGTTTCCAGACATGTCCGCGCCGCATTGAGAGCAGAGAGCAGGTCATTGTTGCTTAGCAACGGCAGACTCCACGGCAGCGCAAGCTACAAGAGCGCTTTAGAAAGAAGGAGAAAGAGGTGCACCTAGATTTTCCATGCATTTTTAGGCGCGACATGTGAACGGCCCCTTATGTGTGCCTAATGTATGACTCTGATATACAGGAGTGTCATACATTAGGCACACGCAAGTTCATTATTATTCCACTAATTGTCTTTATAGTAGCGCAGTGGTTCTCAACCTTTTTTGGGCCAGCGCCCCCTAGCCATTATTCAGGTCCCTCACCGCCCCCCATCAAATAAAACGTAGTCTAATTGTCCTCCTGAATATTAAAGTTGATTATTATTATTTTGTGTTTATTGTTATTATATTTACAGTAATTAAAATTAATGAAGTTTTAGTTTGTTCTTCCATTCCTGGAACACCCTTTTACTGCTGTGATATGTTTGGTTGTTTTAGATTTCAGTGAAAAATAATAATATGTATCCCTTAGTTTTAGAAAATACCCAGTTTTTTGAGAATATATTGAATTGCCCTTTGTTCACATAGTGGACATGCTTATTTTGGTGGGTAAATAACCACATTTACACATGCAAATGGAAGAAATGTAATCCGTACTTTACTATATTTCAAAGTAACATTCTGTAAAATTATCACATCTGTGATTTGTTAATTTGATTTAACTGACAAAAAAAAAAAAATCAAAAGTTTTCTCTGACCAACTTAAATATATAGTATTATGTAAATATACAGTATTTTGTAAATATAAAAAAAAATATTTTGAAGTCTGCAACACACTGACTCCAAAAAGCTGGGACAGAGGCAAAATAAAAGTGAAAAAGTTAGAATAACCACATAAACTGTTTTGAAACAGTTGACAGCAAGCAGGTGGATTGGTGATAGGTGAGGGCATCATGTTTGGGTATCAAAGGAGCTTCTCAGTCCTTGAAAGCAAAACTGCATCATGGCTCAACATTTGTTTATATTAACAAAAATAATATTAAGTTGGCCAGTGAAAACATTTTTTTTCTTGTACTTCTGACAATTACATAAAGGTTAAAGAGAACCATATTCTTGACTTCATGGTATTTCACAAAACATCCCAACTTTTCTGGTCTGTGCTCCTCATTTTCTAAATATTTACTATTTTAGTTCTGATTTATATATTTGTTATAGTCAATTAAATTTTAAATCTTGCTTTTTTTGTCAATGTGGTGCGCCAGCTATAATAATGAGAAATGTTTCATAAGCAACAATCAGCATGATTTCTGAATGATCATGTGACACTGAAAGATAATAAAGAGAAATAAGAAATAGAGAGGAAAACACATTTTAAAATATATTCAAATATATATATTTTTTTCAAATAGATTTAATGTTTTTACAAATGCAACCTATTTATTAATCCATTAAACACTGAGCTTTTTAAATGGTAGTGTAGGCCTATATTATTATATTATATTGTATTTTAACCCAAATATAACAGCCCATATTAACCCATACATAATTGTATTTTAAAAATATGTCATTGAATGCCACATGACATTCATCACATATTTGCTTTGACTGGACATTAAATATCATCATCATTAGTTTCCCAAAGAGCAAAAAAGCCACGTGTATATAAATTAGGGTATATTTGTTCCTTTGAACAAACCTTAAAAAGTTGACATTCAAACCAACTGCAGCCAATCAGCAAACAAAAAGCTTTCATATTAATGTTTCTAAACAAGAAAAAACATCTCATGCTTTATCGTGTCTAAATGCTTGTCTAGTTGTTTTGACGGAAAGTCCTGCAGGTGCGCTACAGAAAGTCAAGCGAACACTGACGTAAAAAGTCGATGCTAAAGAAATGAGACACTGTCAAGTCTAGAAGCTGTGATCTCGCAGCTAACACTACTACACTGGCCGCGAACGGCGCGACACGTTGCGTTAAAGCACATAGATCCCGTTGCAATCAGTGGTTCAGTAACTGAGCGTGAGCACCTCATAAACGGATGCGCGTTCACAGCCGCATTCCACGCACTTGCGCTACAGACGAGTTGACGAATAGATATACAAAGTGTGCAATGATGCATCCAGTGTAGAGACGGCATCAGGACGTGGCAGACCATCTTCTTTTGCAAGTTTCAGTTAATACATATTTGGTGTAAACTCGCATTAACCAAACGCCCCACAAGAAAAGCTCAGCGCCCCCCTTTCCAAAATATTGCTTCCAGCGCCCCCCGATGCACCGCGAACGCCCCCGTTAAGAAACACTGTATTAGCGCAATGGTTTGCTTCATGCAGCTGAGAAATGTAGTTTGTGTGCAGCGGCTGGAAGTTTTGAGCCTCCATTCAGTCTGTATTTGACAGTGTCATGAGGCTTGCTACGCGAGTCTGAAACAATCCATCACAGAACAGGAAAGAGGCCGTGCTTTGATTATTTTTAATTGAACACATTAATAATGAAATTAAACAATTATAGGATAATATTAAAATTAATTTAAAATTATCTTGCGGCCCGCCTGGAGGATCACTGAGGCCCCCTAGTGGGTAACGACCCCCGGTTGAGAAACCCTGTTCTAGATAGTTAAATTATTTAAATATTTAAATTCTTTTTAGTCAAATGATTTAAATGTTTGTGAACACACTGTCGTTTAATTGCCATCAAGCTCAGATTCACACAGCAGGTCTGTGAGTCTCCAGATGATCAAAAACATTCAGTTTCTCAAGACATTTGTTTTCTGTGCTGATGTTTCTCACTCCTTCTGAAAGATCTTGAGGTCTTTAATCACACACTCTGTATTTGTAAACTGAAAATCATGATCTAGTGAGGTTTTGCTCTTCTGCTCTGTGGGACGTTTCTGTTCTCCTGAGTTTGCTTTAGGACTGAGTGTCTCTCTAGTTTCTTTCAAATACATCTGACTATTAGACTTTGTTTTCAGATATTTATGTCTTTATTTGTGTAACCAAACGTTCAAAGAAAAGTTTTGCAATTATTAGAGTTTTTTATTGTATCAGTCATTTTTGTCATTTTGACCTTTAAATCAGAGCTGAATTGATTTTGCTTCATCTTCTGTTCTGCAGGTTTTTGGGTCCTGCTGCAGATGAAGGCTGTCAGTATGTGACTGGAATTGTGGGTAAAAACCCGTTACTCCTGAGAGAGCTGGATCTGAGTGAACATAAACTAGGAGACACAGGAGTGAATCAGATCGCTGCTCTACTGCAGGATAAACACTGTCAACTCAACACACTGATGTGAGTATTGTTAGTTTATTTACAATGTTACATTACTTTTAATAGTACTGTTATTGTAGTTGATCATATTTCCTCATTTGTTTGAGTCAGAGCAGTTTTTCTCAGCATCACAAAAAGCCACTATAATGTGAAGTATTAAAATTAAACAGGCAATGAAAAATTTCATAGAGCTATAACCTCTTCAGATTTGGTGAGTGTGATCATAAGGCCTTTGCGATGCTAAAATGCGAAAATCTTGAGTTTTCGTCAAAGGGCGTGTCCCTGGCCACCTGACAAATTAGACATTTCGCCAAGGAACAGGAAGTTGCTGTAACTCAGGCAAACAATGTCCGATCTGCCCCAAACTTCACCTTTAATAACAGTCATGTCCTGAACACATGTCCATGCCCATATTTAGTTATAGTCATAGCGCCACCTGCTGGCAACAGAAAGTAACATGTTTTACACTCTTATGGTCTCCTAGCAACATATTAAAAAGCATCAAGAAATGTTAAATTGGCTAGCAACATGCTATACACATGCTAAAACATGTTAGCAACACTTACCTAAGTGCTAAAGGATGCTATTAATGCAATGAAGCAGGAAGTTACTGTAACTCAGGCATGCAGTGTCTGATCTGCCTCACAAAGGCCTTATGATCGAACTTCATCCTCTGGGTCTGAAGGTGTTTTGGGGCCTAAAGAAGTTTTGACACGCCCTGACATTTGTGCTTATTTTAGTTGCTTATAAACATATAAATGGCTAAAGTCTGAAACAATGTATTCATCTCAAACTGGGCTACAGTAATATGAGAGCAGCATGTATGTACATGATTGTGTTTTTGAGAAAGCAATGTTTATATGCGTTTAGTGAAAAAACAAAAATGTTGAAGTCACTGAAATAAAGCCATAAAACGCATACAGAACAAGTTTATTTAAATCTTAAATCTTAATTTGCAGAAATTGATACAATATACTGATTGTGTAGATGCAGAAATCAGCAGAGAATAAACAATAAACAGTTAAGAAAAAATATTAAAAAGAAAACAAAAGAAACTGCACCTGCCAGCATACAAAACTAATTGACACAAAACAAACTATTAGAAACTAACGAAAACCCTTTTCTGGAAAACCCTTGAAATCAGCCATATTTTTGAGAAGGTACTTGAAAAGTAGTGCTCATATTTTTTTGATAAAACAATCAATTAACAATGCAGTGCATCTGATATACAGAGCTAATTCAGGAGTGCACAAGATCTCGCAATATTAAACGTGACAATGATACTCATTGAGGTGAAAAGCGGCCTCACAATGGAAATATAAAGTTCTTCAGGCCAATATTTATGGGAAAAAAATAATTTGAATAAGGAAAGCAACAAGTCAAGCACCAATAGCACTTTTAACGATACAGATTGTGTCAAAGCAGCTTTACAGGATTAAACAGGAAAATAGTGTCAATAATGCAAAAGGACAACAGTAAACAAAGTTTTTATTTTATTTTATTATACTTATAACAATCACAGGGGATACAGTCAAAGAAATAGAATACATATATATATATAAATAATAAAATAAAATAAAATAATTTAAATTAATATCATTTATCACTAAAAATATTACATAATAAATCAATAATCAAATAATATTCAGGAGGCAACCCTTACATCACAGTCATTATTTTTTTCGACAGTGCTTTTGTTTTAGCAGCTTTCTTATTAAGAGACGAGCAGAGAGATTCATAAAATAATTTTAAATCAATACAAAAAATCCTAAAGTTGGGCACACAGTCAGTAACTTTACTTTTGTGGAGATGAAATAGGCCACAAAGAGTTAAAAGTTTTAACATATCATCCAGCTCCTTAAATCCTGATTCCCAAAATAAAAATAATACATTAGTAATTTCAAAATTAAAAAGTTTGTTGTGACCTGAGAAAACAAGCCAAGACACTTCTTTCCATAGAGTCTTTGCATGATCACACTCAAAAAATAAATGTGTTATTGTTTCCAAGTTAGAATTACAAGATGTGCATTGTGAAGAAATGTCCAACGTAAATTTGGCGAGAAAATAATTACAGGGATAGTGCATATGAAGAATTTTATAATGAAGTTCTTTCATCTTGTTGGGTAACAAAAGCCAATATTTTAATATCAGAAAGAAAGGGGTAAATTAGTTTCCATTTATAAAATGCTTTAGGGTGACAACTAAGCTTCTTAGTAAGGGCTTTTCTAATCCAGAAATTATTACATTTAATATTACTAATCTCCAAACCTCCAATACAAATTCTGGGCAATTCACATTTCAAAGATTTATAACAACTTGCCCTAACCAAATGTAACAATGTAGCATTCAGGCAATGTTTAATCCACCCAATTTTGAAAACCTGATTGAGAGTATTAAAGTCCAAAGCATTCACATCTCCCTCCAGATTATTTCTAATCAGTGTCTTCCTTTTAACATATTCAGTCTTATTTCTCCATAAAAATTTAAACAACATCGAATCGATCGATGAGCATGTTTTTCGGTCAACATATAAAGACAAAGCTGGGTAGACAATTCTAGAAATACCTTCCGCTTTAGATATCAAGACACCACCATAAATGGTTAAGTTTCTTTGAGATTTACTAATTAAAATACCTAAATATCTTACAGAATTTTTGACCTCAATACCTTCTATTTGATCTACATTGAGACTGTGAACAGACATAATTTCACTCTTATTTCGATTGACTGAGAGACCTGAAGCATTAGAAAATAAATTCAAAGCATCCAAAATAACAGGGACCTGCTTCTCATCTTTTAAAAAAAGACAGGTGTCATCCGCCAGCTGACTAATTAGAAAAGTATGTTCCGCTACAAGAAAACCCTGGACATCCAAGCATTGAGTAATAAAAATATTAAGACACTCAGCAACCAATAAAAATAAAAAAGGATATGGGACACCCCTGTCTGATGCCCCTACTAATCAGAAAAGGAAGAGAAACACCATTAACCAAGGACACATTGCTATTAATATTTTTGTAGAAGGATTGTACTATATTAATGAAAGAATGACCAAAACCAAACCTTCGCAAAGATTCAAACATAAACTCGTGTTCGACCATATCAAAGGCCTTGTAAAAGTCTAAAAATAAAAGGATTGCTTTATCGTTTATCAATTCCTTATAATCTAAAATATCTAACACTAACCGTATATTATTTGCCATATGCCTGCCTTTCATGAAGCCAGACTGAGAAACAGAAACAATTTCTTCTAAACAGGGTTTCAGCCTGTTTGCATAAAGGGAAGCTAACAATTTATAATCTGAATTAAGTAAAGTTATCGGCCGCCAATGATCTAAATACAAGTAATCTTTGTTTTGGAGTTAAAGTAATTAGCCCCTGCTTCATAGACTGTCTGTACACATTCTTCAAACACTTCTAAAAGAAACTCTTTTATGTCTTGCCAAAAGATCCTGTAGAATTCAAAAGGCAGTCCATCTGGACCTGGACTTTTATTAAGGGGGGATTTCTGAATAATAACATCCATCTCTTCCAATGACAAATTCATATCACAAGAAGACCTATTATCATCACTTATAATGGGTGTGAATGCCTGAACCTTCTCAAAACAGCTATCAGAAATATGTTGCTCAAATGTGGAAGTATAAAGTTGTGAATAGAAATCAGAAACAAAATTAGAAACTCTGACTTCATCTGTAACTAAACTACCCTCAATATATAAAGAAGATATTTTTGTAACTTTTCCTCTTCTCTTCTCCAAATTAAAAAAATATGCAGAATTTTTCTCTCCAAATTCTAGCCATTTCACCCTCTATCTAATAAATGCACCCTTAGCCTTTTCTGCATAGATTTTATTTAACTCCTCCTTTAGGTTGTGTATTTTAATTTTATCATCTTCTTCTGTTATTTGTTTTCCTAGAATTTGATTCATTTCATTTAATATAGAGCTATACCTTAAAGATTTTGCCAACTGTTTACTAAATTGAATAGAACATTTTCTAAACTCATATTTGAATAACTCCCAATTAGATGATATTGTAGCTGATGGCTTTCCTTTAAATTCTTCAACAATTTTCTTAATACCTGAACAATAAGAGGAAAGTCCTAGTAAGGAACAATTTAGTTTCCAGTATGAAGAATTTCTGTGACAACTTGCACCAGAATCAGCTAAAATAAGATCGATAAAAGCATGATCTGTGAGAGGAGCAGGACAGATATCACTGGACTTAATATAAGAAGACATAAAATCAGATATAAGCCAATAATCTATACGCGATTTCCTTAAGAGATCTGCACTAAACCAAGAATATGCATAAGCATCAGCATGCATAAGCCTGTAAGTATCCAATAGAGACAGGAAACAACAAAAATCATTTATAATGGTATTACATCTGCGTGATTCTTGTTTTGATGGAAATCTATCCATAAATAAGTCAGGAGCTTCGTTAAAATCTCCTCCGACTATAACTGCAGCTGAAGGATATTTACTTTTTAAATCAAACATTTTAGAAGAAAGATCCTGAAAAAAACAGCTGTTTTGCGTATGATTGTTAAAACCATAAACATTGGCCAAAATAAACAAAGTCGCCCATAAGAGTAACCACAATAATCCATCTGCCCTCATTAGAAGAAAAGGATTGAAGTATAGAACCACTGAAATTACACTGAAAAAAAAAATCTGTTGGATTAACATAAAAAAAAATGTGTACATTGGTTGCACATATTTTTATTATGTTCTTTCAACATGATTTTTCTCCATTTGTCTTACGTAACTTATGTCTGTCAAATGAACATGATTTTTTTTATGTTTGTATGCTTTTTATGCCACATTACCTCCTGTTGATTTAACATGATTTTTGTTTAAATGAAAGCTATATGCAGTGGTGTTTCAATAAATTAACTAAAACTATGATAAATTGTACAATAAATCTAGATAAAATTAATAACAGTATAAAAACTTTGGTAAATTATAAGTACTACATCTTTAAATAAATAAAAGTGTTTCAGCAGCCTTAATCTTTTAGATTTTTAAGCAAGGCAATAAACAAAAACATTTCTTGGAAAAAAAATACTGTCTTTTTTTTTCAATAGTATATACAACAGTTTTTCAACAATCCATACAGATTACAAAAATACAGAGAAGCATCATACAGACATAGCTCATTTGTTTAAAATGCATCTGCTAAAATAAAATAACTTCATAAAAAAAGCAAAATACAAAGCTAAAAATCTAACACTTCATTCCCCCCAACCCACGCCTTCCAAAAAAAACTTGCTTAACGTAATATAATGTTACACAATAAGAACAATAACAGCATAACTAATGTAATATATATATTCTTCTGGAGGCGCGCCGCGGGCGGAGCTAAGTTTGGCGATCACTCGCGCTTAGATTACCAATAAAACACAGACATTTGATGCCGTTTCACTTGCCATAGCAGTTCTGAATCATGATCGGGATCTTTTATAGCTGGGTCCGCTCTATCTTTCAGTTTCAACCAATGTGGAAATCCAGTGTCGAACTGGGCCTTGTATATGAAACTAGAGCTGGGCAAAAAATCGATTTTTCGATTAATAATTTCTTTGAATGACGTCAATTCGATATCGATTCTCAAAATATCTTTTCCGATATTTATTTCAGCAAACATTTAAACCAAGTTAATCTTGTCATTGGTCTTCTCCACTAGATGATACCCTCTTATGTACATTGCGCGAACAGAAAGCATGTCATTCATTCAGTGCTTATGGCAGAGAAACTATTGACATGAACAAAGGAATATGTGATTTGCAATGCTCAGGTGAAATGCTATAGTAATTAGAGATGCACCGATTGACCGGCTAGTGATCGGAATTGGACGATTTTTCGCATGATCGGCCCGGATCGGTGACCCGCCGGTAAGTCTCATGTCTTGCCGATTCCGAGCCGATCATTGCGCAGGCAATTACATCACAGCCATTTAAGACATTTAAAACACTATCACTGAATATGCCCAGTTTGAAAAGGGGAAAGAGGCTAAAGCTAGCGCGCCAAATTCAAGCCTAATCTCATGAGCCACAAATCAGCAGCCTCTGCTATCTTTTATTGGGATGTTCAAGTAATACTAGCATTGTTATTTCTACCTGTTTTAAGACAGTGCACTTTTTGTTATTAAAGTTATTGTTGTGAGACGATTCTGCAATTTATTATTTATTACAAAAACAATTGTCCATAATAATATTCATTTTGTTGATAAAGCCTACTTTGTTAGTTATATATTATTTCTAAATTTTCCAAGGCACAGAGCACTTTATTTTGTTGTTACAGTTATTTTGTAGTGAGAAGATCCTGTAATGTATAATAGTTATAATAAAAAAAATAAATGAAGAAAATATATGCTTTCTGTATATGCTTTCATTACAGTTCTTAAAAAAAATCGGAATCAGCAGGTCACACTTACTGAAAAATCGGAATCGACCAAGAAAATTGCAATCGGTGCATCTCTAATAGTAATACTACAAATCTGCAGAAGCATTTGAAATCACGCGTAAAGGCGCTATATCTGCAATGAATTTATGAATGAATGACGGATGGCGTGACGCACTTTGTTTGCTACTCATACTAAACTGTTTTCAGCTTCTGCCGTCTCTCTATACGACGATATGAATACAATATCATCTCCAGCTGACAGTCACTTTGTAAGCATTTCACCGTTTCATTTGAGAAAACTGCTGTCATATCACATCTGCTGCAAGTTCTTCACAGCAACCCGTCAAAATAAAAGTTCAGTTTAACTTTAAAAAAACTGTCAGAAATATAATATTTAGCAGTCTTAAGACTTAATATAACAATGCCACTACAACTACTTCTCAATATTAATAAATCTTTATTTTTAAATGAGTAATCACATTTTTTTTTACTTTTTCATTTTTGCAGTAAACCTTGTTGTGCAGCACTTCGTTTGCCCAAAAATAAAAGGGTTTAATTTCATTTGATCAGGATAAATTAAATTAATGTTTTATGCCTTCATCTTATTACCAGAAAAATTAAGATGTACATTTTATAGGACCCTATTATTGTTTAAAATAGTAAGAAAAAAAAGAAAAAGAAAAAAAGAACAGGTTTAAAATACAGGCCTGTAGCTCTTAATTTTTTTTATTAATTCATCATTTGTAAACTGATGTTAACTGTTAATTTTTTTTTAGAAACATCAATAGCATTTGTATTAAAACTATATTCACTGAATGTAAAAAAAAATGAATTGAATTGAATCGAGAGCTTGAGAATCGAAATCGAATCGAATCGAGACATCTGAATTGATACCCAGCCCTATATGAAACATTCGTCAACAAACTCCATTTCTGCTGGAAAAAGGAACTGCATCCACTGTTCACGTAACGCTGGGTTCTTCAGGAAGCTGAGCAAAGTTATCTTTGCCTTACAACCAAAACCACACTTCTTTAGAGAGATTATAGACAGAGTGAATCCCTTGCAGCAGTGCAGCCGAATGAAGCGTTGATGGGCTCTTTCTCTCGCTCTAGTCTATGTGTGTGCGGGCGCTTTTCCAGGAGAAATGCTCATATAAGGAGTTCCACCACCGATAACGTCATTAAAGCCACGATTGAAATAAACAGCCGAAACTTATACCAACCCAGAAGTAAGATTTTCGGCACAGAATTCTCAGTCATTCGTCCAAATATTTTTTTTTTTAACTTTGGCCATGTTTAGCATGAGAATCCAACTCTTTAACACTGTGACCAACCCTGAATACACCAAACACCATTGTACCCATCCCCCCTTTAAAGCTTGAAAGTGACTATAAGATGAAGATACTAAAGTGAATTGATATCTAACAATTTAAAGTTCTTTTTTTTTTTTTAATCGATATGCAGTTGTCAGATTTTGCTTTACAACTATGTTTTAGTTCATTTGTATAAGGAATAAAATATAATTGTGTTTAGGGATTTCCATTGTTTAGGTCATTTCTAGAATAACTGATTAATCATCTGAATGTGACATTTTCATTCTGGTTCTAGGCTTTCAGACTGCAGTATCACTGAAGAAGGTTATAAAGCTCTGTCTTCAGCTCTGAGATCAAACCCTTCACACCTGATAGAGCTGGATCTGACAGGAAATGATCCTGGACAATCAGGAGTGAAGGAGCTCAGTGATTTACTACAGGATCCAAACTGTCAACTCAAGACACTGAGGTGATCATTCACATACACTGTTTTATGGACACTTCTAGGAAAACAGTCCAGATAGCTTTTTAGTCAAATGATCTAAATGTTTGTGAACACACTGTAGTTTAATTGCCATCAAGCTCAGATTCACTCTATCACTGTATCTCTACAGCAGGTCTGTGAGTCTCCAGATGATCAAAAACATTCAGTTTCTCAAGACATTTGTTTTCTGTGCTGATGTTTCTCACTCTTTCTGAAAGATCTTGAGGTCTTTAATCACACACTCTGTATTTGTAAACTGAAAATCATGATCTAGTGAGGTTTTGCTCTTCTGCTCTGTGGGACGTTTCTGTTCTCCTGAGTTTGCTTTAGGACTGAGTGTCTCTCTAGTTTCTTTCAAATACATCTGACTATTAGACTTTGTTTTCAGATATTTATGTCTTTATTTGTGTAACCAAACGTTCAAAGAAAAGTTTGGCAATTATTGGAGCTTCTTTTTAGAATAATAAAGAGTTTTTTTTATTGTATCAGTCATTTTTGTAATGTAATGGACCTTTAAATCAGAACTGGATTGATTTTGCTTCATCTTCTGTTCTGCAGGTTTTTGGGTCCTGCTGCAGATGAAGGCTGTCAGTATGTGACTGGAATTGTGGGTAAAAACCCGTTACTCCTGAGAGAGCTGGATCTGAGTGAACATAAACTAGGAGACACAGGAGTGAATCAGATCGCTGCTCTACTGAAGGATAAACACTGTCAACTCAACACACTGATGTGAGTATTGTTAGTTTATTTACAATGTTACATTACTTTTAATAGTACTGTTATTGTAGTTGATCATATTTCCTCATTTGTTTGAGTCAGAGCAGTTTTTCTCAGCATCACAAAAAGCCACTATAATGTGAAGTATTAAAATTAAACAGGCAATGAAAAAATGCATCAAGCTTTAATCCTCTGGGGTCTGAAGGTGTTTTGGGGCCTAAAGAAGTTTTGACATGCCCTGACATTTGTGCTTGTTTTAGTTGCTTATAAACATATAAATGTCTAAAGTCTGAAACACTATTCATCTCAAACTGGGCTACAGTAATATGAGAGCAGCATGTATGTACATGATTGTGTTTTTGAGAAAGGAACATTTATGTGTGGTTAGAGAAAAACTAAAATGTTGAAGTCACTGAAATAAAGCCATAAAACACATACATTTGCAACATTTGTTCACAAGACTTTTGAGAACTGGATCTTGTGGCTTAGACTTTTTGCTTAAAAAATATATCAAAATCAACCTCATGTACTCGCTCACAGAAAACAATATATTGATTTAAATTTTCGAAGACACTTCTAAGATGCTGACTGTGTCTTTTTTCTGTTGCTGCCATTACAATAGTTCAGTTTTGGTTTTAATGGCAAAGTGATTGTATTTCTTTTAGTTTCTTTAAGTCAGTTTAGAAATATTGTTACATTCCCCTCCTCTCTTGGGGTTTAAGAGGGGAAGTAACAAACAAAAAAGTAAAAAATAAACCGCAAGAACACACTTCCATCCTCTGACCAGAGTGAAGATGATGCCAGAGCAATATATTCAAGAGTAGAGGTTTATTTACAAGACAAAAAAGGACAAAAAGTTGAACATAAAGAGCATTGGCTCAGGAGAGAGCAAGGCCTAAAATAACACAACTTATCACCCTCATGGAAATATGATAATATTTTGTAATCATTTAAATCCGACACATTTTCAAATAGTTTGTCATAAAATAACATCTCAGGATAATGTAATGGGCTTTCAAATCCAAATATGACTTTCTGTAATGAAAGAGGATATCAATTTCACACGTGCTCTGTAGAGGACATCAGGACTAAAAGCATGTTTAGTACACATTTTGGGAGACACAACAAGTGAATAGAGAATGAAATTATATTTCAATATTGCTATGAAATATTAGATATTATTATGAAAGTCTTGCCAATTATTATTCCTATTATTACATTTATTTTTTCATTATATGTTGCCCCCAAAAACACATTCATATGCAAAAGCAACGTGATCTCATGATAATTCGTATGTATTTTACGTAAAATGTGGTTCTACAAAACAAATATTTACTTACGTTTTTCAAGACACTAAAACGTACAATACTGACATATTTACAGCATCTAAACGTACAAATACTTATGTATTTTTATCATTTTAACATACAAAACTGACGTTTTGACGACAGCTAGAATCCTTATGAATGTTGAAATCGCGCCATTAATTTCATTATTATTCTTGTTTTAGTTTCATAGAATGGCCTTGTTTTCAGTTGCATTATTAAATAGTTTAATCATTTACTTAATATGAAATGATTACATTTCCTACTGTTCTGTGATTTCCACTGCCAGCTCGTTTCCAAGAATAGGTCTAACACAATGATAAACAAGACTACACTTTAAACCCTTAAAATACATAAACATTTCTGCAACATTTCAACGATTCATGAATGTAAAGTTTTTCTGTGGCAGGACACAAAAGGCCTCTTCTCCGACATGCTGTGACTAACAACAGAACCATAAAATACACACCGAACACGAATAATAATTATAAAATGAAACCATTTTATTTGTGCGCTAAATCCCGATCTTCAGAATCCATACGACTGCGAGGAACAGACCCAAATTCAAGCCTTTATCCGGCGATTTTCATCTCCATCCCGAGCAGCGAGTCCAAATAGGACGTCCAAGATGGCTCTGAAAAATCCCATAGACTTACTTTGACGGAATGTTCAAATGAGCCAAGACTATTCAAATTTCAACTGTCAGAACTCCCAGAATCCTTTGAGACTCAATCTAGCTTCCCTTCTATGTACTATTTCTAATCAATGGACCGTTTTCATGACGCGTTTAACGGTCATCAGCATTGTAAATCCTCGAATGTTTTTAAAATGTTCATTTTAAAAAAAATATATGTACATTTATAACATTACAATTTGTATTATATTACCTTTTAATCAAAATACAAAAATCTAGCTAATGCTAATGCGAGGATGCTTCTAATGTGGCGTCTGTGGGAGTGACATGAATTTGACACCGTTCTCTCTTCTGACTGCCGTTATCAGTCTCTCTCGATTTTTCCCCTTTTATTCAAAGTCATGGAAACACTTTCGTGGACTTTCTCTTTCTCTGCTCTGAGCAAATCGTAATGAAAATAAATATATTTGTGGTACTCTTCCATTCACTGCTCTAGAAGTTAACCCAACTATGACGAGTTCCGCTGCTAGAAACCCGGAAATGTGAAAAAGGTCCATTCAAACTCATTCATGCTGGCTAATCATACTAGAATCATGCTAGTAACTTGCTAATCATGCTAGAATCATGCTAGTAACTTGCTAATCATGCTAGTGACTTGCTAATCATGCTAGAATCATGCTAGTAACTTGCTAATCATGTTAAAATCATGCTAGTAACTTGCTAATCATACTAGAATCATGCTAGTAACTTGCTAATCATGCTAAAATCATGCTAGTAATCTGTTAATCATGTTAAAATCAAGCTAATAACTTGCTAATCATACTATCATGCTAGTAACTTGCTAATCATGGCAACCGCCCCGCGTACCCTAGCAACTGCATAGCAACACCCTAGCAACCACCCTGATTACCCTAGCAACCGCATAGCAACACCCTAGCAACCACTCCGAGTACCCTAGCAACCACATAGCAACATCCTAGCAACCACTCAAAGTATCCTGGCAACCACATAGCAACACCCTAGTAACCACCCCAGGTACCCTAGCAACCGCATAGCAACACCCTAGCACCCACCCCGAGTACCCTAGCAACCGCATAGCAACACCCTAGCAACCACCCCGAGTACCCTAGCAACCACATAGCAACACACTAGCAACCTCCTTGGGTAGCCTAGCAACCACTCTGAGAACCTTAGCATCTATCTATCAAACTACTTTAAACTTCAAAAATTAAAAACTTTTTAAAACTTCTTAAACTTTGTAAACCTAAAACTCTTTAAATGTTTTAAACTTTTTAAACTCTTTAAACTAACTTTTTAAACTCTTCAAACTTTTTTAAACTTTTAAACTCTTTAAATGTTTTAATCTTTTAAACTTTTTAAACTCTTTAAACTATAAACTTTTTAAACTTTCTGGTCCGGCTTTCTCAAGCCAACTTAAAGTTTGTCTTGACGAACTATTTTTATCTAGTTATTTCTGTTATCTCTCTGAATGCCATGGGTTTGAGAGATTCTGTGAAGCGAAAAGCTCTTTTTCTTTTTGGGAAGAAATACAATACTGATTTCTGTTTCTTTCAAGAGTCTCACTCAACTGTTAATGACTGTAACTTCTGGAAATCACAGTGGGGAGGTGATGCATGGTTTTCTCATGGATCCGAATGTTCGGCAGGTGTTTTTAACATTTAAGAATAAGTTTGCTGGTTATGTTTTACATTATTACTGTGACCCTTGTGGGCATTTTATTTTATTTTTGGTTCTTTACACTAATAATATTTGTATTTTTTTGATTAACATGTATGGTTACAATTCTTGAATAGAATATCTCTTACTACTTTAGACTAGAAAAAAATCAGGCTTCATTAAATACTATTCATCAGTTAAAAATGAATGATAAAATATCAAAGGACCATAAAGAGATTTCTGAGTATTGCTCCTCTTTTTAGCGTAAACTATATGCATCACAATATGATGCTAAAGCATCAGATGATTTCTTAAATTCAGTGGGAGCGATTAAAAAAATAGATGGTTTAGAAAAAGCTATGTGTGATCAACCTATTAGTTTAGAAGAAATAACCAATTCAATTCATAACTTAAATAATAAGTCTCCCGGAACTGATGTCTAACCTCAGAAATTTATCAATTATTTGCTGATCGACTTGCCCCTTTTCTACTCTTAGTTTTTTGTGAAAGTTTATCTAAGTCCAGCCTCCCATCTACCATGACTCAGGGGTTAATTACCCTTATTCCTAAACCTAAAGATGATTTGTCAACTATTGATAATTGGCGGCCAATTAGTCTTTTGAATAACGATTATAAATGAATTGCCTCTATATTTGCTAAAAGAATTAAGAATGTATTAGAATATATTATAGATGAAACTCAGTCTGGTTTTATGAAAAACAGGCACATTTCGAATAATAATAATAATAAGGTTGGTCTTAGATGTATTAGATTATTCATATTTAATTGATGAACATAGTTTTATTGTATTCTTAGATTTTCACAAAGCTTTTGATACCGTGGAACATAATTTTTTATTTTCTTCTTTAAAGATTTTTGGGTTTGGTGAGTTCTTTTGTGCAGCAGTTGAAACCCTGTATAATAATGCAAACTGCTCAATCAAACTCAAACATGGAACTACCTCTAGATTTGATTTAAAAAGAGGCATTAGACAGGGTTGTCCTATATCTCCGTATCTTTTCCTGCTTGTGACCCAATTATTATCAGTGCATGTTAAAAAAGTGTTCTTAAGGGAATCTCAATTGCAAATAGAGAAATTATTATAAATCAGTAATTTCTTAGATTTCACTATGAACCATAGCTTTGTTAGATCGCGCTCCTCATGCCTAGACAATTAAGATCCAGCCCCAGACGCCAGATCAGATCAGAAAATATCAGTTTGTCTGGTAACAGAATAACTCATCAGCAGAGTCGTCTAATACACAAACCCCGTTAACAGGAGTCTTGTCTGATCCCAAAATACCCAAAACACTATTAACAGTCTTCTGTCAGCAAAGAGACGAAGTAATGATGATAAAAGGAGCTTATTGTTTATTTTATAGTCTTTAGATGCGTATGTCATTATTTACAAAAATGTAAAAAAGGAATAAATGTAAATTGTATTTTTTGTAATGAATATGAAGCACTTATTTTGGCGCTGTACATACTCAGTTGCACACTAATGGTGTAAGGTCCAAAAATGTATTAAGACCTTGTTTACTCTTATGGGAAAATGTGCTCTTTGGCTTTACTGACTATCCTGATAAAGAGGAACAGTACTTTTATTTAATTAATTTACTTATTCTTCTGACCAAATTTCACATTCATAAGTGTAAATTCACTAATAAGAAACCTAATTTCTTGGTTTTGTTGACTGAAATAGGTATTTATATTGACAGTATTCCAGACTCTGTGAATAAGAAAGCTTTAAAAACTTTGAAAGTCTTTGAATTTTACAATATATTTATTTGATTTTATATATGCATACGTGTGTGTGTGTGTGTGTGTGTGTGTGTATATATATCTTGTTTTTCTTTTTTGGAGTTATATATTTTCCTCCCCCTGGCAAATGTTTTTTTTTTTTTTTCATTCATTAAATTTTCATTTTTTCATCATTATTATTTGTTGTATTTTGTCTTTCTATCCTTTTTCTTTTCTTTTTCTTGTTTCAATGCCGTTTCTTGATAACATGTTGTATATTATTGTTCTTTGAAAAAAAAAAATAAATAAATAAAAATAAACCCGCGCTGAAATGCAGTTTAAAATTCAAATATTGCCGCATTTAGAAGCGACAGGTTTTACGGCAGGAAAATCGACCGCTCATTGGCTCTCGCCTGCCTTCGTCACAGATTACGTCATGCCGTGTTTCTGGTGAGCTGTGTTTGAATCTGGTTTGAATGATGCGCGGGCGCCTTCACGGAGCGGTCAGGATAATAATCTGGATAATATTTTAGCGATTAACAATTTAAATTCTGCTCTTCATCTCAAACAAACCTGCTGTATTCCGTCAGAAAGGACTGCGGCTGCAAACGCGTCTCATTTGGATTACTTTTTGGTACAGCTCTTGACATTTTTGCAGTAAATAAATGATTGTGATTGCGCTTTCTGTCTTTCATGTTTCTCTTTATTACTGTACAGAGAGAGTTATGGTTAATGTTAGATTTAGAGCTAGGAGTGGGATCAGTGACTATAAAAATATTTTTTATGCTATATTGTTACTAAAATGGTAATTTCCTTGCATATTTTGGTCAGTTACGTTTTATATCCTTTTATATTGCTATAAAATGGGTAGGTTATGGTTTGGAGGTAGGTTAAGGGGGCTTAAATCTAAATCGCTTATTAATAAAATGATTAAAAAAAGTTATTGATACGAATATCTTTAAGAAATAAAAGTGTACATTTTTGCATTGATAAATACGTACAAAAATGTATGTTTTGGGTCTCTAAACGTTACGTAAAAATACCTAACGTTACGTATAAACAACGAGACCAGGCTGGCAAAACAGATACAGTTTATAGAGACATTGTTTATAATGTGAAAACTATTCATAACTGCTTTTTTTGTGTTTCACAAAATGTCAAATGTCAGCATTTACTGTAAATTATAAAAACTGAATGAGAGCATTTTAAGAATCAGTGATCAGTATCTGCCTCAAATGTCCTGATTGAATATTGTTAATATTAGTTTATATAATTATTCATTGTTCATGTCAGTCCACAGTGTATTTACTAATTAACAGAAAACTTCTGAATTTAAAACTGTATTAGTGAATGTTGAAACTAACATTTAATAACCTTAATGTAAGTTGTTCATCATTAGTTCATGTTAATTAATGTAGTTAATGTTATCAAGTGAAACTTCATTTTGCATACCTTTATAACTTTTGTGTAGTTTGTAGTGTATTTAAATGAACAATGTGTAGTCTTTCTCCATGTTACCTACACACAGATATCACCATTTATTTGTCAGCAAAAGTCTGCTGGAAGATGCAAAACACATTAGTAAGATCATCATAGATCTGATTCATTGTCTTTTCTCTTTCTGTCTTCAGTCTGTGGAGATGCAGTATTACAGAGAAACAGTGTCTCATCCTGACTTCAGCTCTGAAATCAAACCCATCACACCTGAGAGAACTGAACCTGAACTGGAATAAACTAGGAGACTCTGGAGTGAAAAACCTCAGTGATCTACTGATGAACCCACAATTCAAGCTGGAGAAACTACAGTTAGTATCATTTAAGGGAAATGTCTATTATTTAGTATATTTGTAAAGTTAGAAATGGTAAACTGCAAATAGCTTAAATGATTTGATTTGATTGATTGAATGATTTTCTTCCATTACAAATGTGAAAGTAGACATTTAATTTAGTTAATTTGACTGTTGTTTCTAAATTGATTCTACATATTAATTTCCATTGGTAAATTCACTTATTTGTTGACTGAGAGTGTGTTCAGACTTGGATTGTAACTCGTTTCCTCAAATACTCCTCTCTTGGTTTGTTCATTAACCCTTTAAACCCGAGGCACCTCTCGAACGAAAGAAATCATAATCACTAAGCAATCCCTGATGCAAAAACACAAAATGGGTATCATTTTAAAGCTTAGAATCTCAGGTTTTTAAAGAATGTAATTATTTTTATCAGCTCCTAATGAGCGCTGAGCAGTCCCTCTAAACCCGAGTGTACCGGTAAAATATTAGTAATCATATTTCTCAAACCACTGCCTTGATCAACAAACATTGGATATCAAAAAAAAAAAAAAATAAATAAATAAATAATGATTGAAAGCTTAGAGTCTGAGCTTTATAATGCATGCAGACACTGATTAACTCCAAAGTAGTGCAGAGTTATTTGCTGATGAATGACAAAAATACAAAGATTTACTAAATATGTTTTTGTGCCATGTACTGTGATATGTCAGAAACAACAGCTCAGATCGGCATGTGTCATTATCATTGGAAAGGTATCATCGAGTAGAAAACAAGGATTATATTATAATTGTTTGGGGCTTTGGATAAACTGGAGCGAGTTTTTGTACAAGAAGTCACCCCCAGACCCATATGAAAATAATATATTGATCTCACCTTTTTGCTTGTAACTTTGTAAAACATGCTCCGATAGTGAAAACATCTGCAGCATTATTTAGAGCAGATTCATCTGAATAAAAACAATCCTCATTATAATCAGTTATTTATATCTGAAGATATTCATCATGCATTTATATCATAAAACTGCACAGGCGGCATGTAGATCAGCAAAATATCTAAGGTAGCTGTCATTGTGGCGATTTCACTCATAACTTCATGAAACATGCTCTGATCGTGGAAAATGGCCATCATTATTTACAGCAGATTCTCACGATTGAAATCCAAAATCAAAACAATCTGTTGCTTCTTTGGTGTGTAAATAATAACTAGACTCATGAATTTGAGAAATCAGTTGGAAAGCTCTATTGAACTCTTGGCAAGCAGAATGTAAAACCTAGATGTGTTCTGTCTATTTTATCTTTCATGTAACTCTTTTAAATAGTTGGGTATCATTTTTAATCTTAGAAATTCAGCTTTCGCATGCATCCAACCATTTTGATCAACTCCTAGCCATAATAATAATCATATTTGTCAAAATCACTGCATTGATCAACACAAAATATGTGTCATTTGAAAGACTGGAGTCTGAGCTTTACAATGCATGCAGATACTTTGATTAAATCTCACATAGTGCTGAGTTATTTTTTAGTGCGTGTTCTCTAATATGTCAGAAACATCATACAGCTCAGATAGTCATGAGTCATATGTCATCTGAAAGGTCTCATCGAGTAGAATAAAACAAGTAAAATGATTTGACTAAATTTAAGTGAGACATTACTTCAAATGTAAAACTGTAAATGGCTAAGAGAAGGGCTGCCTTGGTTCTTAATGCTATAACCTTTGATTACTTCATGATATCACCACAAAATTAATACACATACAGCACAAATGTTGAGAACATCACAGAAAAAACATTTTTATCCTACCTTATTATTTTTTATGTGATATTGAACGTCAAAAAAGAAGGATATGAAAAAATTCCCTTGGCCACACAAATTTTTCTTACATTTATCAACAGGAGAATATTTAAATGCAAAGATTTTCCCCCTAAATATATAGAAAGATTTCTATCAAACCTTTCAGCTCTCTTTGCTACAGTCTTGGAATTATGAGCCATTATTTATGTGTATGTCACTCAGAAAAAACATCAGCTCTACTGAGACAAAAATGCCCTCAGGGCTTAAAGGTTCATATCGTCGCTGTCGGGCGGAAACCTCGTATGTCCAAATTTTGTAAATTTCATATTTTTTCACAAATCGATGCTATTGGTCAGTGCCCACGTGGATCTGTAATTTTTACAAATTATTAACCAATCTAAAGTGTTGAAAATAGCTTGAGAGCAAATCTCTTAACTCATTTGAACACTTCAACTGTCTGAGAAGAGCTCGTATCTCCACCTTTTCTTCACTCCGCTGGAGTGTCGGGGCATATGTCCCCTTCTATCTTCTTGTCACAAAGCACCGGCAAAAATAATTAGCATTGAATGTGTCGGTGGAAACAGTAAGGAGATATTTGAATGATCCATTAATAAACTAGTGTATTCTGAGATAATGTCGCAAAGACCCTGACTCGCAATCTCTTCTTTGGATGCAACTTTTGAAGGAAAGCATCTTTCCGGATTACATAATGAAAGCCTTTTTTTCTGATTTGTTTTATTTCGTTAAGTAATAATTTAAAGCTTTCTATTTATTTATTTATTTATTTGTCATGTTTGTGAGGCATGTAGCCTATTCGCTGAAAAATGTGATCGCGCTGACTCCTCATGTCCTGCAAAGCGATTTCATCTTCTCCTCTTCAAAAACAATATTCACATAATAGCGCACATTTATCTAGGTTTAATGTTTAAACAAAAATTGTTCTATAGCTACTTTAACTGTTTTAGATCTATAGATTTTATTTTATGCAAGTCGTAATGATTTAAAAGGCAAAAGTCTTCCGCTGGCCGCTGTTCGTAAAAAAAACCAAACAAACAAACAAACTGATATTTAATGAACAAAAAAATGCTCCAAAAGTTTTTCTAAATTAACTTAATAAGAAAACGAAACGAAATATAACCACTTTGGCATTACATACAAAACGTAACTATGTTAATAGCTGAAACAGTAGTATAAGCTGTTCTGGAAGAATTAAGGGGAAAAAAGACGGACTCAGTTTTTTTGTATTGCATCATAGCTCTTAAACCTTTAAAATAGAGTTTAGGAAGATGTATGTAACCACAGTCGTTAGCTTTGGTTAACTATTGAAGCCTTTTCTCTTGTCAAAAGGCTCAACGCGACCGCAGACTTTGATGAGCTGCTGGCAGCAGCGAAGTCTGTGTCTGTACCATTCTTATCAATGACGGCGTAATCTCGTATCTCCCTGCTCCCAAGTCATAAAACCTCGTATCTCCGATAAAACATGATTTTGGGGAAATGTTGTCTTAATGTTGGTACACAACAGTGTATGATAGCAATATATGGTACAATACCAACTTTAACGATAAAATATTTAATAACTCAAAAAATATGCAGTTTTTTTCATTTCCTGAAAAATGACGGTTTTGGAGATACGAGGATTCCGCCCGACAGCGACGATATATTAGAAGTGTCCATGATTTTGCTGGTGTTTTAGTGAATGTTTGGCATTTACTCATGATCATCATAGATCTGATTCATTGTCTTTTCTCTTTCTGTCTTCAGTCTGAGTTATTGCAGTATGACAGAGAAACAGTGTCTCATCCTGACTTCAGCTCTGAAATCAAACCCATCACACCTGAGAGAACTGGACCTGAGCTTGAATAAACTAGGAGACTCTGGAGTGAAAAACCTCAGTGATCTACTGATGAACCCACAATTCAAGAAACTACAGTTAGTATCATTTAAAGGAAATGTCTATTATTTAGTATATTTGTAAAGTTAGAAATGGTAAACTACACTCTAAAATAGATTTTATTTTTATTAGAACAGAATTTATTAGATATTTATTTTTTTTATTTTATTGTTTTAATGATTTTCTTCAATTTAAAATGTGAAAATAGACATTTAATTGAGTTAATTTTACTATTGTTTCTGTATTGATTCTACGGTAACACTTTCTATGAAGCCCATATTTATAATACATTATAAGGGTGTTCTTAAGGCATTATAATGAAAGCATAATGCATTATAAAAACCTTATAATATGTTATATTATATTATGAATATTCATAAGAACAGTTTTAATGTATTATAATACTAATATAGATTATAAGAGTATGATGATTTATAGGGCTGCCCCCTAATAGTCGACTAAGCGTTAGTTGACCAGAAAAGGCTTGGTCGACCAAAATTTTATTAGTCGTTTAGTCGCAGAAATAAATAAATCTCACGGAGAGATCGTTAATGGCTATAGTCTGCGTGGTAATAGTAATACAGTATACTTTGGGCAGTACATCCAACATTCGCCTATTATTCATCAACCTCAAATATGGCTTATTATCTGAAACGTAAGTAGCCGCAACTTTACATGTAATGTTGTACAATGTAATGTTAAGCAGTGGTTTTCAAACCCTGGGTGGGTCGCGGGACTTAAAAAATGGGTCGCCAGGACGATTTAAGCAAGATGTATAGGCTATGTATGTAACAAAGTTCAAGATTCAGGGAGAAGGATGCGGGAAGCTGCAAACTAAACCGAAAGTAAAACGCGCGCACGCATTCAAAAGCAATTTTAATATCCCGCTTTCAGAGGGCGACTATCCCAATGCGCGCAAATTAGGCTATATATATTTTTAAAAAGTTTTAAAACCACCGACCTAGAGAAATGTGCGCTGTCTGTGTGGAAGCTAAACAGACATGCGCTTAATGCAGAACAGATGGATGCCGGTGCGGTAAGTTGCTTTTAGAATAGCTTACTCCATCATTTTTTGGCATAGACAGGTAAAAGTAAAACATCTTTTCGAAAGACGCATATTAGTGTACACTCACAATAAAAACGAAACATGCGCTTTTGTAAAATAATAAAAGCAAACAGAATGTGCTTTCTGTCGTCTCTTTTCTGTGAACTTGAGCGTGAAACTCAGTGTATATCTTTGGCTTTCAGACATTAAAACAAATCTATAGAGAGTAAAATTTCTACTTACTCAGATTATGTAATAACCTATATGAAACATGCATTCAGGCGCATCACAACTGCGGAGATGACGAGTCGCCGACTTCATCTCTTAATCCGAAAACAAAGCACTAGTTTTTTCAATATATTATTAAAATGTTAATGCAGTCTATTATTGTTTTTCCCTGACACATTTGTAATCATTACATCTACGGTGAGCTGTCGCAAGCTTTATGCGTGCTTGTGCTTATTAGGATATATAGCCTAGGCAATTAAAGGCTCATTATAATGATCTAAATGTAATATTAATAAACGTACGATTAGTCGACTAATGCTTAAAATGAACGACTACTAGTCGACCAGAAAAATCCTTAGTCGAGGGCAGCCCTAATGATTTATAACACAATGAACACACTGCATCCACTTCAGTTACAATGGATTATATTTCTCATAGTTATAATGTATTATAAGTCTCATATCTCACCATTTTTCTTAAGCTACTTTACTTAAAGCCATCAATGACCACTTATAAGCAATGGTTTCAGACACTTCTGAACAAAAAAACACAGAGATCAACCTCAAAACAGAATATTTTCCCTAAAATTTCAGCAGCTGGATAAACATTGATAATAATTGTGAACTGAGTATCCTTCATTTCAGGTAGAATTGGCCACTTAAGATAATTACAAAATGTATTTTTAAAACTTCATTATTAAAATGTTTTATTTTTAAAGGTGTATTGAAGTCTGAAAATAACTTGCTTTTGAATACATTCCTTATTTCTTTGTTCTTACACTTTTTGTCCCCAATATGTATTCCTCAACAATGTCAAGATATGATACAGTCCACTATAAATGTAGATTTAATATGGGCTTCATTGTGTTATAAATGATCACAATTTTAAACTTATAACCACAAATGCATAAGCATTATAATGTATTATAATTGATGTTATGATTATTTATAAGATGATATAACATGTTATAAGGCTTTTTATAATGCATTATGCATTCATTATAATGCCTTAATAATACCCTTATAATGTATTATAAATATGGGCTTCATAGAAAGTGTGACTCTAGTATCCTCAAATACTCCTCTCTTGGTTTGTTCATTCATATATTAGAAGTGTCCATGATTTTGCTGGTGTTTTAGTGAATGTTTGGCATTTACTCATGATCATCATAGATCTGATTCATTGTCTTTTCTCTTTCTGTCTTCAGTCTGAGTGGATGCAGTATTACAGAGAAACAGTGTCTCATCCTGACTTCAGCTCTGAAATCAAACCCATCACACCTGAGAGAACTGGACCTGAGCTGGAATCAAATAATAAACACAGGAGTGAATCTCTTATGTGACGTACTGAAGGATTCACACTGTAAACTGGAGAAACTGAGGTCAGTAACGTTCACATACAAGAATCAAAATGATTCATATCACTTCAAATCACTTTATACTCAATATCTCATGATGAGTCTGACTTCACATTATATTTGTGTCAGATTCTTCACCTTAATGATTTGTTTGTAAGATGATCTCTCTCCCTTTGTTTGTCTCTTTCTAGTCTTCATAACTGTGGCATTACAGATGTTTCTTTATTAACTCAGTCTTTGACAAACACAAAAGCACTGCAGTTTCTAAAAGAGCTTGATCTGAGTTATAATAAGATTGGAGACTCAAAGCAGCAGCTCATTGATGTGCTACGAGACTCAAACTGTGAACTGAGGTGAGTAAACTTCACTTTGTGATATTAAAGAGATTCATTTTCCTCTGATACGTGGACAACTATATACTTTCAAATTGATCAAATGATCATCAAGCTTTATTTCAAAGGGTTTGTGTCAGAATGAAATGTAAAGTTGATCAAATGTTGAACACAAAAGAGGAAAGAGAACAAAAGCACACTGTCAGAGCTTTATACAACAACAGCAATGGAAATCATGTTCTAAATGTATTATATTTAAAACACAAATATTGTTTTATACATTTTATTAGTCGTTTAGTCGCAGAAATAAATAAATCTCACGGAGAGATTGTTAATGGCTATAGTCTGCGTGGTAATAGTAATACAGTATACTTTGGGCAGTACATCCAACATTCGCCTATTATGGGTTCCAAGATGGCGGCGCGGTCAGACGCAGCGGCTACTCCGGGTCCAAATAACGGTGCTTTTATGTCTTTTAATGTCGTCTTTTCGTCTCAAAATAGTGTCAGTTTACCGGTAATTCATAAGGAAATAACTCCAAAATACATATACGATCGCCAAAGCCTTTTGAAAATCGGCAACGCATACAACCACCAACTCTCACCAGCGGCTACAGAGAAGCTCCGAGGCTTTTGTTTACTGCAAAAGCCGAACCCCGAGACCGCGGCCTCACCTACTGACGCCACCCACACAAAGCGGAGGCGCCGGCGGTGTGAGAGGGGACAGAAGCGCGGTAAGCGCGGAGGTGTACGAGCTAGGCTAAGGGCTAACCCCACCAGACCGGCTCTTCCAACACTCATGCTCTCCAATGTTCGCTCGCTGGAAAATAAACTGGACTTAATCCAACTCAGTCGCTCTACACTGCACGAGGAAAGGGATTGTTGTGCGTTTGTTTTCACGGAAACATGGCTAAACAACAACACCCTGGACTCCGCCATTCAGCTGCACGGGCTAACCTGCTACCGAGCGGACAGAGATACAGTACTGTCTGGTAGAACTCGCGGGGGAGGCTTGTGTGTTTACATCAACAAGGAATGGTGTAACAATGCTGTGTTAGTGTCAAAACACTGCTCGTCGCTGGTGGAATTTATGTTTGTGAAGTGTCGACCGTTCTATCTGCCGCGGGAGTTCACGGCCATTGTTATTGTCGCGGTTTACATCCCGCCGTGTGCAAACGCCAAGGACGCGCTTCGCGAGCTGTACAGCGCCATCAGCGAACAACAAACAAATAACCCCGACGGCTTTTTCATCATAGCCGGTGACTTTAATCACGTGAACTTAAAGACTGTTTTGCCAAAGTTCTACCAACATGTGAACTTTGCAACAAGGGGAAACAACACTCTGGACTTGGTTTACACAACAGAAAAAAACGCTTACAAAGCTGAACCCCGCCCCCACCTCGGATACTCGGACCACATCTCTGTTATGCTAATCCCAGCATACAGACCACTTCTCAAACTCGCCAAACCGGTTCAAAAACAGATCACAGTATGGCCAGATGATGCTACCTCTGCACTACAGGACTGGAACATGTTCAGAGAGGCGGCCACCTACAACAACCACACAGACCTGCATGAATACACCGAAACAGTGACTGCTTACATCAAAAAGTGCATTGATGATGTGACAGTCACCAAGACCATCACCACACGTGCAAACCAGAAACCATGAATGACAGCTGAGGTTCGTGGGCTGCTCAAGACCAGAGATGATGCGTTCAGATCAGGAGACAAAGCAGCCTTCAAAACAGCAAGAGCCAATCTGTCCCATGGCATCAAGAAAGCAAAACGCTTGTATGCACAAAAAATAAATAATCAATTTACTGACAGCAAAGACACGCGGAGTCTGTGGCAAGCCATTCAGACCATCACTGATTACAAGCCCCTGCCACAGGCCTGCGATGACGACACATCCCTCCCAGACGCACTCAACCTCTTTTATTCACGGTTTGAAATGCAGAATGACACACCTGCACAAAAACTGCCCACACTTCCCAATGACCAGGCTCTCTGTCTGTCTCCAGCCGATGTAAGGAAAACCCTATCTAGGATTAACCCACGCAAGGCTGCGGGCCCAGACAACATACCTGGCCGTGTACTGAGACACTGTGCTGCACAGCTGACAGATGTCCTAACTGACATCTTCAACACCTCGCTGAGCCAGGCAGTTGTCCTCACATGTTTCAAATCTACCTCCATAATCCCAGTACCAAAAAAGACACCAGTGTCCTGTCTGAATGACTACCGCCCCATAGCACTGACCCCAATCATGATGAAGTGCTTTGAGAGGTTAGTCATGCACCACATTAAATCCAGTCTTCCCAACACACTTGACCCACTCCAGTTTGCATACCGTCCAAACCGCTCCATGGACGATGCAATTTCCTCCACCCTACACCTGGCTCTTACCCACTTAGAAAACAAAGACTCTTATGTTAGAATGCTGTTTATTGACTTCAGCTCAGCATTCAATACAATAATCCCACAACAGCTTATCAACAAACTGAACATTCTGGGCCTTAACACCTCCATTTGCAACTGGATTCTGGACTTTTTAACTAGAAGACCTCAGTCAGTCCGTGTCGGCCGCAACACCTCCAGCACTACCACACTGAGCACAGGCGCCCCACAGGGCTGTGTGCTCAGCCCACTGCTCTTCACACTGCTGACCCACGACTGCACTGCCAAGTTCAGCTCCAACCACATCATCAAGTTTGCTGATGACACAACTTTGGTAGGTCTCATCAGCAACAACGATGAAACATCCTACAGAAAGGAAGTGGCACAGCTGGTCGAATGGTGTGGTGCAAACAACCTATCCCTCAATGTCAGTAAGACAAAGGAGGTTGTGATGGACTTCAGGAGGAATTCTGTTGACCACCCTCCACTGACCATCGACAGCTCGACTGTGGAGAGAGTCAGCAGCACTAAATTCCTGGGGGTGCACATAACAGAAGACCTCACCTGGACCACAAACATTACATCACTCTCCAAGAAAGCGCAACAGCGACTCCACTTCCTGCGCCGACTTAAAAGAGCAAGTCTCCCTCCACCCATCCTCACCACATTCTATAGGGGCACCATTGAGAGCGTGCTGACCAGCTGCATCACTGTCTGGTATGGGAACTGCAGTGCTGGTGACCGCAAGACCCTCCAACGGACAGTGAACACAGCTGCAAAGATCATCGGTGCCCCTCTCCCCTCCATTCTGGACATTTTCCTTGAACGATGCACCGGTAAAGCCGCCAGTATCGTGAAGGACCCCACCCATCCCTCCCACAGTCTCTTCCAGCTCCTGCCATCAGGAAGACGGTACAGGAGCATCAGAGCCCGCTCTGCTAGGCTACTCAACAGCTTCTTCCCCCAGGCTGTGAGAGCCCTCAATTCCAACCACCTCACCCCCCTCTTATCCACAAAGTAGACTGTAGAAAAACTCAAAACACTGCAACTCAGAGTGTGCTACACACATGTGAACGGACTGAACAAACCACCTGTAGAAACACTCTTTTCTTTCTACATGCACCAGACACTTCCTTATTAACAATTCATGTTATAAGGACCTGAATGTTTACTTGCACCACAAATAAAATTGCACTATTTGGTTCCTAACCCTAAATACCTCTTTTGCACAATACCATGCACAGTTATTATGTAAAGTTCTTATGTAGTCTGTCTTATGTTTTGTGTATATAGTCAATTATTTATAGTATATGTGTAGTTAGATTACCGCTTTCAGTAGGTTAGCTATGTATAGGTTTAAAAATTGTTCCTATGTCTAGTGTTGTATGTTTATATTTGTTTATTTATGTAGCACTGTGGTCCTGCGAGACACGACATTTCGTTCCACTGTATGTCCACACATGTAGCGGAATGACAATAAAGCTCAACTTGACTTGACTTGACTATTATTCATCAACCTCAAATATGGCTTATTATCTGAAACGTAAGTAGCCGCAACTTTACATGTAATGTTGTACAATGTAATGTTAAGCAGTGGTTTTCAAACCCTGGGTGGGTCGCGGGACTTAAAAAATGGGTCGCCAGGACGATTTAAGCAAGATGTATATTAATAAACGTACGATTAGTCGATGTTGTATAAAGCTCTGACAGTGTACTTTTGTTCTCTTTCCTCCTTTGTGTTCAACATTTGATCAAGATGTAAAGTTGATCAAATGTTGAACACAAAGGAGGAAAGAGAACAAAAGCACACTGTCAGAGCTTTATACAACAACAGCAATGGAAATCATGTTCTAAATGTATTATATTTAAAACACAAATATTGTTTTATAAATGTGTATTTAAAATCAGGTATAGTCAGTAATTAATCTGATGACAGGATTTTAATGTAATGTTTTACTCAAAGAAGACCTGTGATGGAAATATAGTAACTAATTTGTACTTTGTTCCACTGAACTCTGATTATCTTCTCTTCTGTTCCACCTTACACTGTAGATAGAGATTGACCACCAAAAGATGATAAATGCTGTATATCATAATTTGAAGCAGTAAACATCAGGTGAGGATCCACAGAAGAGCTTCACCTATGGTGTCTATGAGGAGGAAGAAGATATTTGTATAAACTCGTTCATAATGATTCAAATGTTATTGCCAAGTGCAGCACTTAAATGTATCAAAAGATATAAAGCAAATCTACAATGTGAAATTTCCATGTTACATTTGTTATCTCATATTTTCAACACATTGTTATTGCATTTTGTTCTATATTAAGTTAGTTATGTGTGTGTCTGTTAATAATGTACAGATATCCAGTATATTGTCTTTGTTCTGTGGATGGAGTCTCTCCTTCATCAGTTCACATCAACTAAACATTTTCACCAGTTAACAGCATTTGTGTGTCTTTCACATGCCTTAAGTTTTTAAGTTATTTCAACTTATGATTTTACATTTTGGATTGCTATATTTCAGTTAATTTGACTTTACAATATTTGCTGTTTCAGCTTAAGCTGAAAAAATGTAACATTAATTTTCTTGTTATGTTAATGTAAACTTTATTTTAAATGCTATAATATCAACAGATTTTTAATAATAAAAACAGTACACAACCTGCCTGTGCATGCTACACTTTTAAAAATGCTTATCATACTTAGATATTTTGTCTTGTTTCAAAGCTGTCAAAATGAAGTGAGTTTTTGCTTGGAAATCAATTATTTCAAACAGAAAACAAGATTGTTTTGCTTAGTTCATTGGCAGATTATTTTGTTTGTTCTTAGCAAAATCTCACTTCATTTTGACTTCTTTTATCTAAAAACAAGACAATTTTTACTTGTCAAGAAAATCCTTCTTGATTTAAGAATTTTTAAAGTAATTTTTAAGTAATTTTTTAAGTAAGAAAAGCATTTTTTTGCAGTGTAATGTGTGAATGCCAGTATATGTGTACACAACAAGGGCACAAAAGTAACAAAAAACTGCCCAGAAACTCATACCTAATGGGAATCTACGGAGCCCGGGAAGTCACCTGTAGGAGAAAAAAAATAATCCGTGGCGACGGTTTTGCAATTCGTCCCCTCAGTTTATAAACCGTACTCACGAATTATTAAACTGTTCCCTCGGTTTAACAAATAGTGCCCACGGATTAATAAACCGTACCCACGAATTTCCAATTCGTGCGCTCAGATTTAGCAAACTGTACTTTCGGTTTTTCAATTCGTACCCACAAATTCACAATCCGTTCCCACGGGTTTGTAAACTGTACTCACGGATTCATTAGCCGATAGAAGAACAGCAAGATCCTGGCGAATCATATTGTATATTGTATATTGTTTTATTGCATATTATTATGTGGAATAGACCTACATCAAATTGTCTTTAGTGATTCTCTATCAGTTGTAGCGGGTACTTGGTGGAATACAACGATTTAATAAGAAAGATGTGCGTCAAAAAATTGTTTATTTGTGATCATCTTAGCACACTTGTTTAGTATTACAGTAGTTTGGGCTTGCAGTGCTTCATACAACTCTGTTTGCTCACAATGGTGCGGTTCATAAAGCTTTATTTTGATCTTGGACTCAAGTATAAAGAAATACAGTCAGTGCTAAGTTCAAGGCACGGTTTTGGGATCTTCTAAACGCTTTATGTAAACTGTAGGACCAGTACACACCTTAAAGCATACTTAATGAAGATGGTGATTAAAAAAAAGACCAAATATGCTAGATACGCGGTTTCTTCCCCATAGAAAACGGCACTAACATGGCTTAATATAAGAAAACCGTAAAATAAAAAGCGCAAATTTTATATTGTATTAAAAATAAATAGGCTATGTACAGACAAACAATGCATTAAGCCACAATGTTTTTCTACGGGGGAGAAAACGTGCACGTTCTGTTCATATCCTGGGCTTCTATGCTTTCCAGTGCATAATATATTAATAAACTGTGTACCAGATTTGGTCTTTTTATATTACATTCTTCGTCCACTCTGCAAATTAGTCACAATAACGTTTCTTCATACTGTTTGGCTGTTGCATATACAGGTCCTTTTCAAAAAAGTAGCATATTGTGATAAAGTTCATTATTTTCTGTAATGTACTGATAAACATTAGACTTTCATATATTTTAGATTCATTACACACAACTCGAAGTAGTTCAAGCCTTTTATTGTTTTAATATTGATGATTTTGGCATACAGCTCATGAAAACCCAAAATTCCTATCTCAAAAAATTAGCATATTTCATCCGACCAATAAAAGAAAAGTGTTTTTAATACAAAAAAAGTCAACCTTCAAATAATTATGTTCAGTTATGCACTCAATACTTGGTCGGGAATCCTTTTGTAGAAATGACTGCTTCAATGCGGCGTGGCATCGAGGCAATCAGCCTGTGGCAGGAAAAATGAAATCTTCATCTCCATAAAGCTTTTCAGCAGATGGAAGCATGAAGTGCTCCAAAATCTCCTGATAGCTAGCTGCATTGACCCTGCCCTTGATAAAACACAGTGGACCAACACCAGCAGCTGACATGGCACCCCAGACCATCACTGACTGTGGGTACTTGACACTGGACTTGGCATTTTGGCATTTCCCTCTCCCCAGTCTTCCTCCAGACTCTGGCACCTTGATTTCCGAATGACATGCAAAATTTGCTTTCATCCGAAAAAAGTACTTTGGACCACTGAGCAACAGTCCAGTGCTGCTTCTCTGTAGCCCAGGTCAGGCGCTTCTGCCGCTGTTTCTGGTTCAAAAGTGGCTTGACCTGGGGAATGCGGCACCTGTAGCCCATTTCCTGCACACGCCTGTGCACGGTGGCTCTGGATGTTTCTACTCCAGACTCAGTCCACTGCTTCCGCAGGTCCCCCTCTCGTTGTGCAGCGTTTTCTGCCACACTTTTTCCTTCCCACAGACTTCCCACTGAGGTGCCTTGATACAGCACTCTGGGAACAGCCTATTCGTTCAGAGATTTCTTTCTGTGTCTTACCCTCTTGCTTGAGGGTGTCAATGATGGCCTTCTGGTCGGCAGTCTTACCCATGATTGCGGTTTTGAGTAATGAACCAGGCTGGGAGTTTTTAAAAGCCTCAGGAATCTTTTGCAGGTGTTTAAAGTTAATTAGTTGATTCAGATGATTAGGTTAATAGCTCGATTAGAGAACCTTTTCATGATATGCTAATTTTTTGAGATAGGAATTTTGGGTTTTCATGAGCTGTATGCCAAAATCATCAATATTAAAACAAAAAAAAGGCTTGAACTACTTCAGTTGTGTGTAATGAATCTAAAATATATGAAAGTCTAATGTTTATCAGTACATTACAGAAAATAATGAACTTTATCACAATATGCTAATTTTTTGAAAAGAACCTGTATGTCTTGCAAATATACATCTCACATAAAGCAGCACTGCACTTCGGGTCGGCGGCGTTGGCGTGGTCCCCAGGCTACATTGTAATAACAGAAGAAAGAAATATGAATGTCTCCTTTATTTTGTGTACTTCCACAATATCAAACAAAACGTTACTAAATTGCTTTTGTAAAACAACAGGGTGCGCTTTCTGCAGCACCTTATCGCCAGACAGCTTAAAAGCTTATAAAACAATCGACAACTAGTTTATTAAATACGTATAAATCCAACAAGTGGTACGTACAGTCTTCCACTTATCTGTATTGGGCTCACACCCACTAAGCCAAAAAAGCTTTATGAACCGCTTCATTGAGCGTATGGAGCTGTCTGAACCACTGCAAGCTGTAAAGTAATCAGGAAGTGTTTGTCCGAACTCAACTGGTTTTGCGAGAGAATGCAAAAAAAAAAAAGTACAAATAATTTTTCCTCCCACCCCATTTTTTTTTTCACCACCATGTCCTTTTAGGGGCTCCGTAGAAGCCAGCTGATGTCCCTATTTACAATTTGCCCAGCCTGTTGTGAGGAAACCCAAGGAAAGGTTGAGAAGCAGGAGGGAACTTTTGTAAAAATGTATATAATAAGAGGCTATATGTTATTTCTGGTAGAAAAATGTTGTAACATAACTCTTTTGTTTTATATATTCACTGTTGTTTTTATGGTATAGATTAGTCATTTTCTGCCTTTCACATACATCTCTCAGGTCTGTGCAGCATGTGGGTATCAGCATTTTTGGAAGAACCAGCCAATGCTGCATGGAAATATGCCGCCTGCAACCTTTTACTGAGTGGGGCCATACACTTTTCCGGTTGCATGGCTGCCCAGACCATCAGGATGCTGCAGCTGTTTGGTCTTCAGAGCATCAGTGTTGGCACTTTCTTCGACATCAGCGCTTGAACACAATTCCTACCATTGTGCAGAATGAGCCAGCAGGGGTCATTAGAGATCTGAATGAGGCTCATCCTGTCTGCTGACTGCAGGTAGTACACTTCAGTTTATAGAATTTAAATAGAAAACAAAACTGTGATATAATATAGTTGAATGTATGTGTGTCAAACTGTTTTTGACATTTTTACAGGTCAGATTCTCCTGGCCATTGTGCAAAATACGGTAGATACTCATCGATTGAGGACAGAATCAACAAGGTTCTAGATATTCAACTTGTCCAGGTAAGTTAATGTTATCAAACACATATCACTTTTCTGATGTTACACAGCGACATGACCAAATTATTTTAACAGAGCTCAGAGGTCCCAAGCAGCTCCTGGTGTGAGCTAGAGGCTCTAAAACGCAGAATAAGGTTTCTGACTGAGCAACATATGCAAGTGTCAGCCCTCATAACAGACAGAAATCCACAGGTAAAGACACGTACATGTACACAAAAACGTCTTGGTTACGTATGGTAACCCTCGTTCCCTGATGGAGGGAACGGAGACGTTGTGTCGCTCTTGAGGGCTCGAATACCTCTGACAGCTTTGAGAAAAGGCCAATGAGAATTGGTATGCAGTATTTGCATAGCCCGCTCCGCCCCGGAGATCCGGGCATAAGAGGGGGGGGCTAGGCAACACTCATTGTTCTGATCTGAGGAGCCGAAGCACCCGGCTACACTCAGAGGCGGTCCGAGGTTGTGGCAAGGGGGACACAACGTCTCCGTTCCCTCCATCAGGGAATGAGGGTTACCATACGTAACCAAGACGTTCCCCGTCTGTCGTTCACGTTCGACGTTGTGTCGAAGTGACAACTAGGGGTCCCAGTTGAAAACACCACAACCAGCGGACCGCGTCACGAGTGCATGGAGTGCAAATATTAACGTGTTAGATAAATGTGCGTGTTAGATAAATGTCACTCACCTCTACGTGACCTTCCAATGCCCAAGAGCTTCAGCCAGCCTTTCCTCACCTTTGGTTGAACATCTTGGAAAACATTGGGCCAGTGTCCGTCCTTCCCGGGGGGGGGGATTGGCACTACGGAGACCACACCCTGCCCGGAGGGAGGTATTCGTGTGGAGAATACACTTGAGGGCTCGCATTAGGGGAGCACAACAAGGGGACGATCCTGAGGCAGGCTCCGTATGAGGAGAGACTGCTGAGCTCAGGGTCGGAGACATTTTTTGTCTTAAGGGAAACACCGCATCTCTGGGAGTATAGGTGGAGATACACACATGGGGCCGCATTAGGAGCCACTACATGTGGGGCACCAACCTAATATGAGAGTTCACAAGAGGCAACCTAACCTCATATTAGATTCTGATAGCTACGTTGCGGGTGCAACATGATGGAAATTGTCGTTCAGGGTTCACGCCAGGAAACTTACTGAACTGGGGAAGCGTCATCACCCGTGGGGAATGACGCTTCAGCAAGCTTCTACACCGTGTCAGCTTCAGGAGTTACTGGGCTTGCGTTCAGGACTCCCGAAGAGACTGGTTCTACACGCAGATTGTAGAACCTGGCAAACGTGTTAGGTGTAGCCCAACCTGCAGCTCTGCAAATGTCTGTTAAAGAGATCCCGCTCGACAGCGCAACCAACGCTGCGACGCCCCTGGTGGAGTGGGCTTTCCCCCCCTCAGCGGGCAGGGCACCCCTGTGGCCTGGTAGGCCAAACGAATCGCATCCACAATCCAGTGGGAAATTCTTTGTTTGGAGACAGCTTTCCCCTTCTGCTGTCCTCCAAAACAGACAAAGAGCTGACTCGACCGTCTGAAGCTTTTAGTACGTTCCAAGTAAATGCTCAGGGCACGGACTGGGCATAACAAGGAGAGGTTGGGGTCGCCTTCCTGAGAAGGGATAGCTTGCAGAGTGACCACCTGGTCCCTGAAGGGAGTGGTGGGCACTTTGGGCAGATAACCGGGCCGGGGTCTCAGGATAACGTGAGAGTTAGCCCTGTGTTTGCATACCAACTCCTGAGAGTGCGCTATGACCAGCCAGTCGTCTCCCGGAGAGGGGCAAGGGCTGCTTCTGCGACTTTCGTAAAGACGCGGGGAGACAGGGAGAGCCCAAATGGAAGGACTTTGTACTGAAATGCTCGACCTTCGAAGGCAAACCGCAGGAAGGGCCTGTGTCTTGGAAGAATCGAGACATGAAAATACGCGTCTTTCAGGTCTATCGCCACAAACCAATCCTGGAATCTGATACACGTGAGAATGCGTTTGAGCGTTAGCATTCTGAAGGGGAGCTTGTGAAGGGCCCGATTCAGAATCCTCAGATCCAGGGTTGGTCTTAAACCGCCACCTTTCTTGGGTAAAATGAAGTAGGGGCCGTAGAACCCTTTCTTCATGTCGGCCGAGGGGACCGGCTCTATCGCGTCCTTCGCCAGAAGGGTCGCGATCTCCGCCCGAAGAACCGCAGCATTCTCGTCCCGAACCGCGGTAGAGAAGATGCCGCTGAACTTGGGCGGGTTGCGTGCGAATTGGATAGCATAGCAGAGTCGGATGGTTCTGAGAAGCCAGCGAGAGAGGTTGGGTATCTCGAGCCAAGCTGTAAAACTCTCTGCCAACGGTCTCAGGGGGACCACCGACGTACCTCGGGTGGGTACAGTGTGACTGAGTTGTGGTGAAAGCCCTTTGTTCGGGGGCGTGCTGTCCCGGAGGACACAAGGTGCTTTGATCGCCATAACCGACATACAAGGATCCGTGAGAAGATCGCCTGAGCTCAGGGGATCGACTGACGGATGCGTTTGTTTCTCTGTCAAAGTATGCAGAAGCGCAGGTTTTGCGGTTGAGCATGCTTTGATGTGTTTTGGTGGCTGGGTACCCCGGAGGGACCCAGCCATGGAAGGATCGACCATCGGAACCGACAGACAAGGATCCATCAGAAGATCGCCTGAGCTCGGGGGATCGACTGATGGATGCGCTTGATTCGTCAAAGCATGCCGAAGCGCAGGCCCTGCGGTTGAGCATGCTTTGATGTGTTCTGGTGGCTAGGTACCCCGGAGGGATACAGACAGGTCAGCAGATCTCTCTCCTCCGGGCTGCTCGTTTCAGGAACACTTCGAAGCCTGACGAGGGTTCTTAGCGGCCTGAGACTGAGCTAACGGCTCCACCTTCTTGCGAGAGCTCGACCGCAAGGCTGGTTTAGGTGCAGGACCAGCCTGTGGCGGGCCCTGAGCCGGTCGTCCTCGGCGTGAAACAGGCGGAGGCTGCTGCTTCGGGGGTGCGGGCCCGGGGGCCGGCGCCCGACGAGGCAAGATGTGTTTGATAGCCTCCGTCTGTTTCTTCACTGCGGAGAACTGCTGTGCAAATTCCTTGACAGTGTCGCCAAAGAGACCAGCCTGAGAAATGGGGGCGTCAAGAAAGCGAACCTTCTCAGCGTCCTTCATTTCCGCCAGATTCAGCCAAAGGTGGCGCTCCTGGACCACCATGGTGGACATCGCCCTCCCCAGAGCCTTCGCCGTGACCTTCGTAGCTCGTAGAGCATAGTCAGTCGCCGAGCGCAGATCCTGCAAAAGCTCTGGTTTGGGAACACCCTCGTGCAACTCGCTAAGAACCTTGGCCTGATAGACCTGCAGGACGGCCATAGTCGTCAGTTCCTCTTGCACTTCCGGGAAGAAAGGAACTGGGGTAGAATGTGGCCGAGAACCACGGTCGTTACCCAGATACCAATCATCCAGCCGCGAGCGCTCAGGATGGGGCGGAGACTTCCACTCAATCCCGATTGCTTTGGCCGCCCGTTCGAGCATGGCCGCCATTTCCGCGTCTGCTACTGACTGTGACCCCGCCCCCGCAGTGGGTGCCTCAGACAGCGCGTCTGCTTCAGATGGCTGCCCACTCTCCGATGCTGCAGACACTTCTTCCTCCCCCGCAGGAGCCCCAAATAACCAATCCAACCCGTACTGAGACGAGTTTTCAAAGTCATCTGAAAGCTCGACCAGCAGACACACAGAGCGCAAGGGACGCGGGGAATTACCCGGCGAAACGCTCGCGCTCTCTCGCTCTTCATCAACACGCGCCGCGGCAGCCTCATACCCGGAAGTAGAAGGACGAGCCGCGGGAGCGGTTGATGCGAGCCGACTCGTGAACGAAGTGTGCTGAGGGGCATGTCCTCGCAAGCAGGACATCCGCCCTCGCCGAACGCTGCTTCAGCATGGTCACGACCCAAACACTGAAGACAGAGCTCGTGCCGATCGTTTTGGGAGAGAAAGAAGCCGCAACCAGAAGGACACGGAAGGAAAGGCATAGTAAACACACAAACCCACCGTGTCTGCACTCTTTTAGAGAAATGTGCTCTTTTAGATTTTATTAAGAGGAAATCTGCTCTTCAAGATTCGCCGTCGAAGCAGCCAGGGGACTCTCACTGCTACTGCGTTCGAGAAGGAAGAGACCGCTGCCCGTGCCATAGATCCAACGACGAGAGAGGTGAGTAACGCTGCTTCTCAATGAAGAGACGCTGCATTCGGCTCCGAAAAAACAGAACAATGAGTGTTGCCTAGCCCCCCCCTCTTATGCCCGGATCTCCGGGGCGGAGCGGGCTATGCAAATACTGCATACCAATTCTCATTGGCCTTTTCTCAAAGCTGTCAGAGGTATTCGGGCTCTCAAGAGCGACCCCTAGTCGTCACTTCGACACAACGTCGAACGTGAACGACAGACGGGGAACTAAATTTAGCTGCTAATGACATTTACAAAATCACATTTTCTTGTAGTCAGTGTGCTGTGTCCCATGTTTTAAGTTAACAAGTGGGTGCGGGAGGAGTTGTGTCCAAAAGGAACAAGCCATTTCTTTGACATCTGGCATATTGGCAAAATTATGTATCTTTAAGAAGGTAGTTTTGTTTACGTTTTCCTTTGTTTCAATTCTGGAACAGGTCTAGGAAAAGCTCTGGAAAGGAGAGGGAGTGTGAAGATCTGAAGCTATGGAGGCCAGCTATTATTAACCTTCTCTACCGGACTGCAGCTTCCACTCCTAATGGAGATGCAGATGTGATGGAGGCCAAGAGGAAGAGCATGGTCAACCATGTGCAGGACATTCACGAACATGACGCTTCTGCGTTTCCCTGCTGTGCACATCCACATTTCAAACTCCAGACAGGTTTTCTTGCGCGCAGCCGTCTTTAACGCGTCTTGATTGTCACACAGTCTGACATTAAGTCCCACAGTGTGCCATGATCATCATGTTCATACAGTCTGACAAGCAACAATCGTAAAAGACTATTAAAAATTGCACAGGGTGAGCCCGGCTTTAATCAAGAACCAGATTGATGTGTGTGTCCCGTTTTGCCCCGTAACTGTATTGTAATCCAATCCGCCTCAGAGTGAGAAATGTCAGACAATAGTTGCATCTGACAAAGGAATACAACGAAATTATGTAATAATTAACCCTCGTGTAATTTCAGTGAGCGTGTGATAGAGATCTATGCCCTGATCAATGATTATGTTAATTAAATCCCAAATCGAAATCGGTTCATAAAAATACTGCTGTTCATGATAACTCTGGTTCGTTTAATTAGAAAATGTATTAACAGGAGATTTTTGCACATTTTTGCCTTGGAATAGAGGACTTTTGTTTTAACTGAATCTTTTAAAAAGTTTTTTTTTTAATTGAGGTTTTTATGGATAGTTCCAAATAACGTCTTTAGTTTCTATTAACATGTATCTAGGGCTGCCAATTGTTTTTTTCCTTCTGGAAAATACAAAAGATTGTGCTGTTTTATTTATTTATTAATTTTTGCACTTTATTGCCTTGAAATAGAAGCTTGTGACCTGCACAATGTTTTTGTTCATGTAAAAATATACCTCTTTCAGGCTCATTTTCATGTTCCAGCCTTGTTATATTTATCTTTTAATAAAAAGCAAAAATTAAGGCCTTGATGTTGTGGCAGTTTTTCCCTGTGGTGTCGAAAATGCTGTCGAATATCGATACTTTTCTAGGTATCGTATCCAAATGGGCAATTCCAGTATCGTGACAACACTACTGTGTATTATTTTGCTAAGAATGAACAAGGTGTGATACAAATCCCATCTCTCTGGGATTGAACACTCATGCCTCATCTTAGGAACAACATTTGTGTTTATGAGGATCAGCTGTAGCAGTGAAACTGGAGAATGCAGCTACTAGAACAGCGCTGTTAAAGGATGTCCCTGCAGCATCAGACCTTTTCTCTGGAGGCGTTTCACTCCCTCATCCTGCACTTTGCACCAAAGCACACTGGATTCTCCTTCCTTGGGATGTACAGCAGGTAAGCATGTGAATCACTTATGTGACGTACTGAAGGATTCACACTGTAAACTGGAGAAACTGAGGTCAGTAACATTAACATACAAGAATCAAAATGATTCATATCACTTCAAAACACTTTATACTCAATATCTCATGATGAGTCTGACTCACATTATATTTGTGTAAAATTCTTCACCTTAATGATTTGTTTGTAAGATGATCTCTCTCCCTTTGTCTTTTTCTAGTCTTTCTTTCTGTGGCATTACAGATGTTTCTTCTTTAACTCAGTCTTTGACAACCACAAAAGAACTGTAAACTGAGGTGAGTAAACTTCACTTTGTGATATTAAAGAGATTCATTTTCCTCCACTCTAAAAAACACAGGGTTAAAAACAACCCAATTTGGTTTGTTTTTAACCCAAGGGCTGGGTAAATATAGGACAGAACCCATTTGGGGTTAATTTTACCCAGCAAATTGGGTTGTTTATTTAACCCATCATGATGGGTTGATTTAACTCGTCTAATGGGTTGATTAATTTTTATTAAAATATAGCTTATTCTTACTTTATACATATGAAATGATGAAATACTTTATGCTTTTTACTTTATACATAATAAATTAGCAACCACTGGTTTGCATGATAACTTCCTTTATTTTCCTTTATTTATCATTTACAGCATAGTTTATCGTTTTAATGTACACATATTGCCTATTTATACTCATTTAATAAACATTAAAAGTACAAATTAAACATTAAACAGAAGTAATTCACGTGTAATCAACCGGTCTCTGTTACTCCGTTTCCATCGTAAGGGCGCTGGCTCTCGTGCCCGAGCAGGAGTCGTGTTCGGTGGGGAACTGCAATCATGGCGAGGAGATGGGCTCCGCCGCCGCGGTGGTCTCCGCGGTCTTCGCGGCCGCCGCAACCGAGAACGGGACACCCCATCACCACCACCCAGGCGGCAGAAGTAATTCACGTGAATTCAAGCAGTCTCTGTTATTCCTTTTCCAACGTAACGGTGCTGGCTCTGTGCACGCGAGCTTAAGTGTTCGGTGGGGAACGTTTTCCGGCTACCGCCGCCCCGAGTTGCGCAATCATAGCCGAAATACTGCGACTGCTTTCATAACCTGCCCAAAACAAACAGTAACCAGCTCTGAGGAAATATTTTAACATCCAAACTATTTGTATCTTTATGAATAAGCGTTTATTTTATGCAGAGTATCAGGCATTTCCATCGCGCTAGTAGATAATGTTTAATTAGGTGATTCAAACCGCGCGCCTGATGCTCTGCATGAAATTAAACGATAAACAGCACGGTAATTCTTTTATATATAAAATAAAATATACACAAACCTGTTTGTACAGAAGAAATGCATCAATTCGATGGCACTTAAAACTGCTCTCTCAACGCAAAATCCCCGCGATAAATAACTCAACTGCTGGGTTACGTCTGACCCAGGATCTGAGTAATACAAAAGCTACCCAAACATTGGGTTGTTATGTCTGACCCAGGACAAAAAAACTACCCAATCATTGGGTTGTTACATTTGACCCAGGAGCTGGGTAACACAAAAACTACCCAAACACTGAGAAAATAACCCAAAAAATTGACCCAAAAGGCTCAACCCAGCATTTGGGTTAAAAAAATAACCCAGGATTTTTTAGAGTGTCTGATATGTGAACAAATATATACTTTCAAACTGATCAAAGGATCATCAAGCTTTATTTCAAAGGGTTTGTGTCAGAATGAAATGTAAAGTTGATCAAATGTTGAACACAAAGGAGGAAAGAGAACAAAAGCACACTGTCAGAGCTTTATACAACAACAGCTGCTTTATTAATGACATCAGTAATAGTGAATCATTACAGTTTGAAATAGTTTTGGTCAGATTGTAGGAAAACACTGGTAAAATCAGTGCAGATTCCAGCTTCAGCTCACAGCCGTCCAGCATCACATGATCAATGTCTCTGTCTCTTGTGTGTTTTTACTTTTTCACATTACTTTACACTTACTTTACTTTCAGTTATTTACTGAGACCAATACAAACATGTTTAAACTAGAGGAAAAACAGCTTTAACTAGTGCAACATTGAACTGAAAGGTTTTTGTTTTGAGGCAAAATCACATCAGTATTTGTTTCTTGTGGTTTATTATATGGCATACACTCATTAGCATGTGTTTGTCTTTATAGTGACTCAACAGGAGTCACACAAACATATGAATGGAGTTCATGTTCAAATGTATTTAAAACACAAATATTGTTTTAGAAATATCTATGCAAGATCATGTCAGTGTACCTTTTTGACTCAAAAAAGAAAATTGAAAATTGAAATAACTAATTTACTATTTGTTCCATCAAACACTTATTTTTTTCTCTCTCTCTTCTGTTCCTCCTTAGATTGTAGATGAATATTAATTGTCAAGAGTCCCTCATAGAGTTCAGTCAGCAGAAGATGATAAATGCTGTATATCATAGTTTGAGATCATCTTGAGAGGAGCAGTAAACATCAGGTGAGGATCACAGAAGAGCTTCACTACTGTGGTTATGAGGAGAAAGAAATGTGTGATAAATGTGTGAATGTGATCCATACAGGTGAAGAGACTCAGACTTTACAATCAAATAATGCAGAATGTGTGTTACAAACATGATACTGAATGATTAATGATGCTTTAGTATTCAAGCAAATGATCATTTAGTTTAATTTAAAGCAGAGGAGGAAGAAGCTCAGATGAGTCTGTCTGGCTTCTTCAGTTTAATAATATTTGTATTAAACTCATCCATAATGATTCAAATGCTTAAATGTTATTGTCAAGTGCAGCACTTAAATGTATCAAAATATATAAAGCAAATCTACAATGTGAAATTTCCATGTTACATTTGCTATCTCATATTTTATACACATTATTATTGTATTTTATTGTATATTAAGTTATGTGTGTGTCTGTTAATAATGTACAGATATCCAGTATATTGTCTTTGTTCCAACTAAACATTTTCACCAGTTAACAGCATTTGTGTCTTTCACTCTCCTCTTTTTCACCACATTTACATTTGCATGTAAAATAAAATGCTACCTAAACAGTTAAAAACAACTACTTTGTTTGAAATGTTCACTTGAAATGTACACTAAAATATTTCCACCCGTTTCAACTTAAAAACATAAGATTTGTGGCTGCCTTAAGTTTAAGTTATTTCAACTTATGATTTTAAATTTTGTATTGCTATATTTAAGTTAATTAAAAAAGTTTTAACATTAATTGTAAACTTTATTTTAAATGCAGATAAAAAAATACTACAACATTTGTTTGAAACAGCATTTAAATTTTATTATAAACAGATTTTTAATATTATAAACAGTACACAACCTGCCTCTGCATGATACACTGCAACAAATGCTAATCTTACTTAGATATTTTGTCTTGTTTCAAGCCAAAATGCCTAAAAATTCTTAAACCAAGAAGGATTTTTTTAGACAATTAAAAATGATTGTCTTGTTTTCAGGAAAAATAAGTCAAAATTAAGTGAGTTTTTACTTGGAAAGCAATTATTTAAAACATAAGATTATTTTGCTTAGTCCATTGGCAGATTATTTTGTTTGTTCTAAGCAAAAACTCACTTCATTTTTACTTATTTTTTCTAAAAACAAGACAATTTTTACTTGTCTAGAAAATCCTTCTTGATTTAAGAATTTTTAGGTATTTTGGCTGGAAACAAGACAGAATATCTAAGTAAGAAAAGCATTTGTTTTGCAGTGTAATGTGTGAATGCCAGTATATGTGTACACAACAAGGGCACAAAAGTAGCAAAAAACTGCCCAGAAACTCATACCTAATGGGAAACAACCACTAAGACAAGCTGGAAAAAAAACATGTCCATTGCAGTCCTTTTTTTCTTGATCATTTAAAAGGAAAAAGGTGTCCTGCAGTGCATCATTGTAGTCTTTGTATTAGGAGGCCAGATTGCATGCTTGAGTGTATGATGTGTCTCACCATGAGCCTTTAAAATCAGAAAACATGTGAAGTAAAAATTAATACAGTTATTCTATATACACTGATAAACTTCAATATACACAAACGCATTCAATATTCTGAATAACAAAAATGTGATGTTTAAGCAGGGATGTCCAATCCTGCTCTGAGGGTTACTGTCCTGCAGAGTTTGGACACCTCTGGTTTAAAGTGTATACTCTGTTGAAATACCGATGCAAATATGTGATGATTCAAGTCAACGGAGATGTTAAACGGAGCTGTGGTAGTGGTTTGGCTTTCTGACGACTATAAATGAGAGTGACAGCAGACAAAACAAAAACTGTGTCTAGATACACGTACAAGGGTTGTTAGTTCAACCCAAAATGAATATTCTGTCATCAATTACTTACAGCTTATGGCTCTCATTATAATGTAAGTCAGACACTGAAGTGAGTTGCTGTTTTTTTATTTTACAGATTTATTCATGTTCATCGGATCTCATTTTGGAAGTGACTTTAAAAAATATTTTCTTTGGATTGTTTGACTACTCGAGACAATATAGAAAAAAATACAATTATAGCTACATTTCATATACAAAAACAAAAGTCTGGCTTTGAATCTATTCGATGTCTGAAACAAATGATTCACGATTCAAAAACCCGCTGCAAAGTTCCGATCTGAAACAAATGATTCGCGATTCTCAAACCCGCTCCAAAGTTCCGATCTGAAACAAATGATTCGCGATTCTCAAACCCACTCCAAAGTTCCGATCTGAAACAAATGATTTGCGATTCTCAAACCCGCTCCAAAGTTCCGATCTGAAACAAATGATTCGCGATTCGCAAACCCGCTCCAAAGTTCCGATCTGAAACAAATGATTCGCGATTCGCAAACCCACTCCAAAGTTAAAGTGCATATTCCAGGTTGAAAAAAAATTCCAAATATGAAATTATATGACCCATATGAAAAACTAATCCAGTTTTTTAAATGTTTTTTAAGACGGTTTCAGCGGCTGTTGTCAAAACCGTTTTTTTTTTTCAACACTGCGTCATATTACGTCACAAGAGGGAGTCGTTTTGCCGCGCTTTGCCTTGGCTTTAGTGCAGAGTGGGTTGGTATTTAGTAAGAGCAGTAGTGTGTTTTCGGTAGTTTTTGTATCCATTTATCATCGTCATGGTAAATGATTGCGTTTGTGGAGGATGCACAAACTCCAGCCTGTCAGGACTTCGAGTCACAGGTTTCCTTGCAAGAAAAGGGATGGTGCTATCTTCCGGGCCTGGGTGCGTTTTGGGCAGGTGAAGAGACGGGACTTCACCACTGCATCTGCTACGAAAAATGCGGTGGTGTGCAGCGTTCACTTTAGACCCGACGATTATCATCCCGGAGATGTGATGCAGTTTAACATGGGATGCCGAAGCAGGGACCGAGTAAGGCTCAGACCTGGTGCCGCTCCATCGGTGCACACAGCAGCTTCTTCGGGCCCACCTCCGTCATCTACCGGTGAGGGCGTCGGCGGGAAACATGACATGTCATGGATCCGTCAGAGATTCTGCTCAATGAAAACGTCAACTGTGGACCGTAAGTTGTTTATATTTTAATTTTTGACCCAGAGCAAGAGGCTTTCTCTCCACTAGCCCCTCAATCATCTGTGCTTCACTTTGGTTCACAGTGTAACCTCAGACCTTTACATCATTCATTACGTAACGTTAGATTAGCATTACTCACATATATCATTAATTGTACATGATGCCACCATCTGTTACCAATGATCAAGGGGTAATTAGTACAATAATTAGTCAAATTTTTCTGTCTGATGCAGGCAGGTACACTATTTTTGAACTACATTTTTAACACACAATTGAATTAACACATTTTAGATTTAGTGACAGAATAGTTGTTTAGTATTACAGTAGTTTGGAGCTTGCAGTGCTTCATACAGCTCTGTTTGTTCACAGTGGTGCAGTTCATCAAGCTTTATTTTGATCTTGGACTCAAGTATAAAGAAATACAGTCAGTGCTAAGTTCAAGGCACAGTTTAGGGACATTCTAAACGCTTTATGTAAACTGTAAGACCAGTACACACCTTAAAGCATACAGACTATGACCCAAGCAGTGACATGCTGTTGCACAATTATATAAAGGTGAACCTGTGTTTATTCTAGCTGTTCAGGCACAGCCCAAGATGGTCAGTGTGGGGAGTCAGACAGAAAGGTTTGAGAAACGAACATTGCCCAGTCCTGTGCACAGCGATGATGAATCATCCTTTGATTTCACGGATGAACCTGGTGATGTGTCATGGATCCCACAGGAGGAAATGAGAAGTGACTTATTGGATGAGGAACCACTGCAGGAATTGCTCCCGGACCTCCAGTAAGACTTATTCTTTTAATTTTAGATTATTTCTGTAACCAAGTTGTATCAAGTCAAAAATAATGTTTTTCTTATTTTCAGTGCGGCTGATAAGTTCATTGTGTGCCGAAGCCTACGGAGCCCCTAAAAGGACATGGTGGTGAAAAATTTTTTGGGGTGGGTGGAAAAAAAATTGAGTGGGAGGAAAAAATATTTGTACATTTTTTTTTTTTGAGTTCCCTCGCAAAACTCTCTATAGCTTGAAGTGCTTCATACAGCTCTGTACATTCACAATGGTGTGGTTCATAAAGCTTTATTGTAATCTTGGACTCAAGTACAAAGAAATACAGTCAGTGCTAAGTTCAAGGCACGGTTTTGGGATCTTCTAAACGCTTTCTGTAAACTGTAGGACCAGTACACACCTTAAAGCATACAGAATATGAACAAAAAGCGCTAAATTGCACGTTAATGGTTTTCCTCCCATAAAGAATAGGAGGCTTAATGAAGATTTTGATTAAAAAAAGACCAAATATGCTATAGACATTATTAAAATATGTCTATATTTCATGATAAGCGTTTTCTTCCCCATAGAAAACCGCACTAACATGGCTTAATATAAGAAAACCGTAAAATAAAAAGCGCAAATTTTATATTGTATTAAATTAAATAGGCTATGTACAGACAAACAATGCACTAAGCCACAATGTTTTTCTACGGGGGAGAAACATGTGCGCGTTCTGTTCATATTCTGGGCTCCTATGCTTTCCAGTGCATAATATATTAATAAACTGTGTACCAGATTTGGTCTTTTTATATTACATTCTTCGTCCATTAGCCTACCTTAAGCGTTTTCCATAACGGTTTTCTATAGGGGAGAAAAGCTTAACGTGTTCTGTTTAATCTGTTTATTAATATTTACCGCTCTGCAAATTAGTCACAATAACGTTTCTTCATACTGTTTGGCTGTTGCAGATATGTCTTGCAAATATACATCTCACATAAAGCAGCACTGCACTTCGGGTCGGCGGCGTTGGCGTGATCCCCAGGCTACATTGTAATAACAGAAGAAAGAAATATGAATGTCTCCTTTATTTTGTGTACTTCCACAATACCAAACAAAACGTTACTAAATTGCTTTTGTAAAACAACAGGGTGCTCTTTCTGCAGCACCTTATCTCCAGACAGCTTAAACGCTTATAAAACAATCGACAACTAGTTTGTTTATTTAATTCGTATAAATCCAACAAGTGGTGCGTACAGTCTTCCCCTTATCTGTATTGGGTTCACTCCCACTAAGCCAAAAAAGCTTTATGAACCGCTTCATTGAGCATATGGAGCTGTCTGAACCACTGCAAGCTGTAAAGTAATCAGGAAGTGTTTGTCCGAACTCAACTGGTTTTGAGGGAACGCAAAAAAAAAGTAGAAATAATTTTTCCTCCCATTCAATTTTTTTTCCACCCACCCCAAATTATTTTTCACCACTATGTCCTTTTAGGGGCTCCATAGAAGCCAGCTGATGTCCCTATTTACAATTTGCCTGTTGTGAGGAAACCTAAGGAAAGGTTGAGAAGCAGGAGGGAGCTTTTGTAAAAATAAAGCAAGTAAGAGGCTATATGTTATTTCTGGTAGAAAAAATGTTGTAACATAACTGTTTTGTTTTATATATTCACTGTTGTTTTTATAGTATAGATTAGTCATTTTCTGCCTTTCACATACATCTCTCAGGTCTGTGCAGCATGTGGGTATCAGCGTTTGTGGAAGAACCAGCCAATGCTGTATGGAAATATGCCGCCTGCAACCTTTTACTGAGTGGGGCCATACACTTTTCCGGTTGCATGGCTACCCAGACCATCAGGATGCTGCAGCTGTTTGGTCTTCAGAGCATCAGTGTTGGCTCTTTCTTCGACATCAGCGCTTGGACACAATTCCTACCATTGTGCAGAATGAGCCAGCAGGGGTCATTAGAGATCTGAATGAGGCTCATCCTGTCTGCTGACTGCAGGTAGTGCACTTCAGTTTAAATAATTTAAATAGAAAACAAAACTGTGATATAATATAGTTGAATGTATGTGTGTCAAACTGTTTTTGACATTTTTATAGGTCAGATTCTCCTGGCCATTGTGCAAAATACGGTACATACTCATCGATTGAGGACAGAATCAACAAGGTTCTAGATATTTAACTTGTCCAGGTAAGTTAATGTTATCAAACACATATCACTTGTCTGATGTTACACGGGGACATGACCAAATGATTTTAACAGAGCTCAGAGGACCCAAGCAGCTCCTGGTGTGAGCTAGAGGCTCTAAAACACAGCATAAGGTTTCTGACTGAGCAACATATGCAAGTGTCAGCCCTCATAACAGACAGAAATCCACAGGTAAAGACACGTACATGTACACAAAAACTAAATTTAGCTGCTGATTACATTTACAAAATCACATTTTCTTGTAGTCAGTGTGCTGTGTCCCATGTTTTAGGTTGCCAAGTGGGTGCGGGAGGAGTTCTGTCCAAAAGGAACAAGCCATTTCTTTGACATCTGGCATATTGGCAAAATGATGTATCTTTAAGAAGGTAGTTTTGTTTAGGTTGCCTATAATTACGTTTTCCTTTGTTTCCATTCTGGAACAGGTCTAGGAAAAGCTCTGGAAAGGAGAGGGAGTGTGAAGATCTGAAGCTCTGGAGGCCAGCTGTTATTAACCTCCTCTACTGGACTGCAGCTTCCACTCCTAATGGAGATGCAGATGTGATGGAGGCCAAGAGGAAGAGCATGGTCAGCCATGTTCAGGACATTCACGAACATGACGCTTCTGCATTTCCCTGCTGTGCACATCCACATTTCAAACTCCAGACAGGTTGTCTTGCGCGCAGCCGTCTTTAACGCGTCTTGATTGTCGCACAGTCTGACATTAAGTCCCACAGTGTGCCATGATCATCATGTTCATACAGTCTGACAAGCAACAATCGTAAAAGACTATTAAAAATCACACAGGGTGAGCCCGGCTTTAATCAAGAACCAGATTGATGTGTGTTTTCCCATTTTGCCCCGTAACTGTATTGTAATCCAATCCGCCTCAGAGTGAGAAATGTCAGACAATAGTTGCATCTGACAAAGGAATACTGTGAAATTATGTAATAATTAACCGTCGTGTAATTTCAGTGAGCGTGTGATAGAGATCTATGCCCTGATCAATGATTATGTTAATTAAATTAAAGTCGAAATCGGTTCATAAAAATATTGCTGTTCATGATAACTCTGGTTCATTTAATTAGAAAATGTATTAACAGGAGTTAATACATGTTTTAACTGAATCTTTTAAAAAGTTTTTTTTTTTAATTGAGGTTTTTATGGATAGTTCCAAATAACGTCTTTAGTTTCTATTAACATGTATCTAGGGCTGCCAATTGTTTTTTTCCTTCTGGAAAATACAAAAGATTGTGCTGTTTTATTTATTTATTAATTTTTGCACTTTATTGCCTTGAAATAGAGCTGTCACGCTCTACAGACAGCTCGTGTGTGTTGGCGGCACGTCGCTTCAGCGGCGGTGGTCTCCTTGTCGAGTGGATTTAGCACACATTAGGCTGCACTACCCCCTTTTGTGTTGCTTCGGCCATCTTCCCTGTGCGCCTCAGCACCTAAAGAGCAGTTTCTAAAAGAGCATACACCGGTGGCTCGCCTTTTTAAAGGCGACGTTGCATCTGTACCAATTCGACGTTATGTCGTTAGGATGACGACATGGGGTCGGGGTATAGATGCATTTCCACCTGTGCGTTTCTGGATGCGGTCGTTACCTGGCGCTAGGTGATGGTCACAATTGCTGCCTTACATGTCTGGGAATTAGCATGCTGAGACAGCTTTTGTGGATGAGTCATGCTCTCATTGTGGAGTATGACCATCACGGAGTTGCGGACTGCCAGTTCCTCTGCTCAGATCTGCCGTTCCCCCTGGCAATGCTGGGTGGACTCTACCTCTGGCGGAGAGCTGACTGGTCTTACAGTGGCTGTGAGGAATTCGGGGGGTTCCTCCTGTCACCGGCACTTCGTAGCCTATGGAGCAGCCAAAGGGACAAGCTGGACCTCCCCGTGGGGTACCACTCGTATCCTTTGGGGCTCCCCCTGACGACCAGATGTCGATTGCTGCATCGGAGGGTGAGCCAGACCTCTCTGGGGAGGATGACCCGAGCACACTGTCGTCCACCGGGCAGACAGTAGTGCCGGATTCGGACTCAGAGATGATGGCTATGCTTGCCTGGTCTGCCGAGAGGGTAGAGCTTGAATGGAAACTTCCATCACGTCCCATATCCTGTTGGTTGGATGATTGGTATCTCAGGGTGGCTTGCTCTGGTTCTCAGAGCCCCACCCCAGTGCCTTTCTTCCCAGAAGTGCATGATGAGCTTGCTGGGACGTGGATGGCACCTTTTTACTGCCAGAAACCGCTCCAGTGGCACATCCCCCCTCACCACCCTTGAAGACGGACACGGCTGTCCCGTCGGTGGAGCGTGCGTGCCGCTTCCACCTGGCGGGGCAATCCGTTGCTCCCTTCCCCAGCCCATGGGCATCTGTCGGCTCTGACCGGCAGTGCCTATGTGGCCAGTGGGAAGCTGGCTCCGTCTTACACGCTATGGCGTTGTTACAGCTCCATCAGGCCAAGGCACTGAAGGACCTGTACAAGGGTGGTTACAATCCAGAAGTTCTCAGTGAACTCTGCACCACCTCGGGCCTCGCGCCACGTGTGACGGGTTGTGTGACGTCCACTATGGTGGTCCAGGAACTCTGGCTGTGTCTGGTCGACATGAGGGGTACCGACAAATGCGGTCCACAAACCCCCTTGTGTCCCAGACTGGCCTCTTCGGCGACGCAGTGGAGAACTTTGCCCAGCAGTTCTCCGCCGCACAGAAGCATTGAGGCCATCAAATACATCCTGCCCCAGCGTGCAGCTGCTGCCTTCACCCAGCCGCCGATGGCAGCACCTCAGCCTGCTTGTCGCCGAGGGCGCCCCCTGCGTCCACCCTCGTTCCCCCGCCGCATCCGCAGCAGCCATCAGTCATGCGGCGCAGTGGAATTGGACGCAGGTAGGCCGCCCCACCTGTCCCGGCCCCCGTCAAACATGGCGGCAAGCGGAACAGCAAGAGGCCCTGGGACGGGCAACCCAGAGAGGGATGGAACTGCTCTTCAGGAGACGGTGAATGCACCTCTCCCTCCCCCGGTGGAGGGCCTGTTGGAGAATCTTTCAAAAAAAAAATTCTTGACAGTAGAGTGGCTTCCTCCATCTCTGGGTCGGGCAGTGTTGGACGGACCATCTCCGGACTTCATTCACCCTCCCCTCTCGCCAGTGAGCAGCAGTGGATGGTCAGAGCGCTGCAAAATGTGCTACCCCCATCCAGTCTGCCAGAATGCAGGTAAGAGTCTCTTGCACACAGACACTCAGACCCCGCTTCGGACCGGCACCGAGACGCCCGAGCGGGGTCCCTGCGTTCCATCTCACTGCACCACCGTGGGTATGTCGATGGTTCCGTTGGTGCCACTCGTATGTTACCTGAAAGCCTGGTCAGGTCTTCCTGGTTCATCGTGCTGGCTCCTTCAGGCCATTAGACTCGGCTATGCGATTCAGTTCGCCCGGCACCCTTCCAAGTTCAGCGGCATCCGCTTCTCCTCAGTGAGGGCTGCGGACGCTTCTGTTCTGTGGACAGAGATCGCTACCTTGCTGGCGTAGGATGCGATAGAGCCGGTCCCTCCAGCTGATATGAAGTCGGGGTTCTACAGCCCCTACTTCATAGTACCCAAGAAAAGAGGTGGGTTACGATCGATCTTGGATCTGCGTGTCCTGAACCGAGCACTTCACAGGCTCCCGTTCAGGATGCAAATGCAGAAACACATCTCCAGGTGTGTCCGTCCCCAAGATTGGTTTGCAGCGATCGACCTGAAGGATGCATACTTTCATGTTTCGAGTCTTCCGTGCCACAGACCATTTTGCAGGTCGCGTTTGAAGGCTGAGCATGTCAGTACAAAGTCCTTCCCTTCGGGCTGTCCCTGTCCCAATGTGTCTTTACGAAAGTCACGGAGGCGGCCCTGGTTCCTCTCAGAGAGCAGGGCGTTCGCATCCTCAACTATGATCCATGACTCCATGATTGTCTTATACTGGCACAGTCTCGAGACCAGTTGTGCGAGCACAGGGACACGGTGTTAGCACCTCAATCCCGATGGGACTTCGGGTCAACTGGGAAAAGAGCAAACTCTTGCCAACACAGAGGATCTCTTTTCTCAGGATGGAACTGGATTCGGTCGAACAAACGGCACGCCTCACGCAGGAATGTGCCCAGTCAATGTTGAACTGCTTGAATACGTTCAAGAGCAGGACAGCGGTCCCACTGAAACAATTTCAGAGGCTCCTGGGGCATATGGCAGCAGCAGCGGTCACCCTGCTAGCACTGCTCCATATGAGACCGCTTCAACATTGGCTCCTCGGCCGAGTCCCGAGGAAGGCGTGGCAGCACGGCACTCACCGGGTCTAAGTAACACCGGTCTGCCGCCAAACCTTCACCCCGTGGTCAGACCTCGCCTTTCTTTGGGCCGGTGTGCCCCTAGAGCAGGTCTCCAGGCATGCTGTGGTACACACAGGTGCCTCCACCACCGGCTGGGGGGGCCACGTACGACGGGCAGAATGTGTCAGGGGTTTGGACGGGCCCTCAACTACACTGGCACACCAACTGCCTAGAGTTGCTTGCAGTACGCCTTGCCTTGCTTCGTCTCAAAGGGCGCTTGCGAGGCAAGCACGTGCTAGTCAATGCTGCGACCGTTGCGTACATCAACCGACAAGGTGGTCTGCGCTCCCGTCGCATGTCGCAACTCTCCCGTCTCCTCCTCCTCCTCTGGAGTCAGAAGCATCTGAGGTCGCTTCAGGCTGTTCACATTCCGGGCTTGCTCAACCGTACGGCCGACAAGCTGTCACAAGTTGCTCTTCCCAGAGAATGGCGACTCCATCCCCAGACAGTTCAGCTGATTGGAGACGTTTCGGGGAGGCTCAGGTAGACCTGTTCGCTTCACCCAAGACGTCCCACTGCCAGTTGCTTTACTCCCTGACCGATAGAACTCTCGGCTCGGACGCACTGGCACTCAGCTGGCTGCGGGGCCTACGCAAATATGCGTTCCACCCCAGTGAGCCTTATTACACAGACACTGTGCAAGATCAGGAAGGACGAGGAGCAGGTCCTGCTAATAGCACCATACTGGCCAACAGGACCTGGTTCCCAGAACTTATGCTCCTCATGATAGCCCCTCCCTGGCATATTCCTCTGAGGAAGGATCTACTGACTCAGAGACGGGGCACCCTTGGCACCCGCGACCAGACCTCTGGAAATTACACGTCTGGTCCCTGGACGGGACGCGGAGGTTCTAGGTAATCTACCCCAAGGGGTGGTAGACACCATCACTTTGGTGAGAGCTGAATCCATGAGACATGCTTACGCCTTGAAGTGGAACCTGCTCGTCGATTGGTGTTCCTCTCACGAAGAGGACCCCCGGAGATGCCCGATCAGAGTCGTGCTATCCTTCTTGCAGCAAGGGCTGGAGCGAAGGCTGTCTCCCTCCACCCTCAAAGTCTATACGTGGCTGCTATCGCTGCACACCATGACCCCATAGATGGCAAGTCAGTGGGCAAGCATGACCTGGTCATCAGGTTCCTCAGGGGGGCGAGAAGGTTAAATCCTCCCAGGCCCCCCTCCATACCCTCTTGGGACCTGTCCCTGGTGCTAACAGCACTACAACAGGCCCCATTCGAGCCTTTGCAGGCAGTCGAGCTAAAATTCCTTTCAATGAAAGCCCTGCTCCTGCTAGCATTGGCCTCCATCAAGAGGGTAGGGGACCTGCAAGCATTTTCGGTCGACGAATCGTGCCTAGAGTTCGGCCGGCAGATTCCCAGGTAATCCTGAGGCCCCGGCCTGGCTATGTGCCCAAGGTTCCCACTAATCCCTTCAGGGACCAGGTGGTGAGCTTGCAAGCGCTGCCCCCGGAGGAGGCAGACCCAGCCCTAGCTTTGCTTTGTCCCGTCCGAGCCTTAAGATGCTACGTTGACCGGACACAAAGCTTCAGGACCTCAGACCAGCTATTTGTCTGTCAAGGAGGCCGGCAGAAGGAGAATGCCGTCTCCAAGCAGAGGATGGCCCACTGGATAGTGGATGCCATCACCCTGGCTTATCAGGCACAGGGTGTGCCCTGCCTGCTCAAGGTACGAGCTCACTCAACTAGAAGTGTTGCATCATCCTGGGCTTTAGCACGTGGCGCCTCACTGGCAGACATTTGTAGAGCTGCGGGCTGGGCGACCCCCTAAAACGTTCGCTAGATTCTATAGCCTTCGTGTAGAGCCAGTATCCTCCTGTGTTCTCACCTCAAACGGGTAGAAGCACTGAGTGGACCTGGCTCGGGTCGGCTTGCTAAAACCACTCCAGAGTGTCCAAATAGTAGACCCTGTTGAGCTCCTCCATCCCCTCGGTGCCAACGTGGCGGAGCGTTCGGCGCCAGGCCCTCACTCGATGAATCCTTGAGAAAAGGGTCAGGGCTAGGGCCCATATGAAAGACCTAAAATGGATCCCATATGTGTATTTCCACGGTACAGCCTTTGAGCCCGTGTTCCCCGGCAAGGAATTGCCTCTAGAGGATGCAAATCACCTCAATATTCCATATGTTCCTGAAAAATGAGACATATGCGTAAATGCTTCAAACCCCTATGGGAGGATGAGGCTCCGCATGTCCCAGTGCTCCAGCCTCACTGCAAGAGGGTAGTGCTAAGGTATACAGTGACTGGTATTCTTGTTGCGAGCCCCCGCTTAAACCATAAAGGGGGCGTAGAGGCTCGCCAGGACACTGGAGGAGGACAGCAGACATGGCGCTTTCCATAGGGATCCCAATCCGTCGGTCTCCGACGTGACTCGGAAAGACCGACTGATAAGGGAACGTCTCGGTTACGTATGTAATCCTCGTTCCCTGAAGGAGGGAACGGAGACGTTACGTCCCGTCGCCATGGCTGCTGTACCGCCGGGCCCCGCTCGGCTCCTCAGCGAAAACCTGACTATGCGCTGCACCAGCTGCCTTTTTGTACTCACGCTGTGATCAGCTGCAGCTGAGCGCAATCAGCGCATGCCAATGTGCATTGGCTCGTTTAGTTTACACTCGAAGTAGATTGGACTCTCTAAGCGAGATCCCAATCCGTTGGTCTCCGACGTGACGTCTCCGTTCCCTCCTTCAGGGAACGAGGGTTACATATGTAAGATATTAGCTCAAATTATTATTATTATTATTATTATTATTATTATTAGGGAATCAAATGGGAATCATATCTAATGATTCGATTCAGCTTGATTAAATTAACTTGGTTCAGAATCAATAATTTGCACCCATTAACTGTTCGTGCAGCGAAATGGTTAAATTAGTACATCTTACCAATTCTGAGGTTTATAGCACTTCTTGGAGTGCTACAAACAGTTATTTTGTTAACTCTTAAGAGCAAGGTAACAAGATCTTGGCATATTTGACCTTAAAATACACAACACAAGACAATGCTTCTTTATATATGAAACACGAATTTACTCTAAGACACACAAACTAAACTACTAACACATAAACATACACACGCACACACACATATTCATACTGTTCTAGAGGGTTATGGAGTTAGCAGAGCTTAAACGGAATCCCAAAACAACATTACTAGCAATTGCTACTATAGTTCTTAGATTGCAACCTGGTAGAACCACAAAAGCAGAGATTCGTCTTTTAGCTGCTAATAAGGATTTTATGCACCAATTCAGCGAGCAAAGGAGACTTTGTTTACTTGCGTGCTGTTTGAACAGCCGGGGTTTTCCTCCGTGACTTTGGTGTCCGGGTGTCCTGATTGGTGGCTGGTAGATGATGTCTTTGGGAAACACGTCAGTGATGAGTGAGCTGCTTGGCCGGATGGCTCCGATTGGTTCCCGGGTTACGTAACGTGATGCGCGGGAAGTTTCTTCTGCCGTCGGAGTTGCGAGACGCAAAGTCTTTGAAGCATTCGGCAGGTTAGCGGAGCGGAGTCTGTTTCTTGTAGAGTTCTGGATGGCACGATCGCGTGATGGTCAGCGCGGTGGAATGGCGGCACGCGGCGAAAGGCGCCAGGTGGAAACCGAAAGGCGCACAGCGAAAGGCAAGGCATTGTTAGGCACAAAGGGTTTTAAACCCGCCATCTTGGTCCGTCCCCATTCAGGTTTGCTCCAATCAGATCGGGTTGTGGGGCGGAGCCATGTTTCAGGTGGTTCCTCCTTGCATAAATTAACCTGTGTCCCACACGTGGTATATCTGTGAGTTTTGTCAATAACTTAAATAAACTTTTGTGATGCGAATATTGTAACCAATAGTAACTTATCATTCATCTAAACATATTGGAACTAAAACAAGCTTCTGGTCAACACCAAACATCAGATATCTTGCATACAGTCAAATACATTTTGTAGCCTTATCTACTAAAGGAAATATAATGTAAACACATAAAAGGGGAATATATTCACTCATACACATACACTCGATTACACAAAACACACCACACATATCGAAAGGTAAAGAACATACTATTCATCGGTACTGTTACTCTAATTGTGGTAGAAATAGTCTGTTTTAAGAGTTTGTGTATTCTGAATAGCCGTCCACGGTTTAGTAGAATGCAGAAAGGAGGGGTCTGGGTGACCAGAGTGTCCGGAGGTCATGCTGTGAAGCCCCTTTGAACCTTACCGGCTGGTTCCTATCATTATAAACCTTTCATTGTATATTTGATTGTCAATTCACGTGTACCTGGTAAGAGATACACTGCATGCTCTGGTTGCCTGAATGAGCCTAGATGAAAGGGGAGTTCTTGTCTTCCATCGATTGAATTAGGGTTTTAGCTATTTAAATTCCCTAAGAGATAGTGACCAGGAAAAGGGGGAGCTGGTCTGGCCCATTTTACAATAGGCACATGGCCAGGGAGATGACTCTTTTAGATTTGACTGGAATGTGGTGATCTCTGCAGTTTGATGATCTGTTCGACCGAGGTCCCACATATCCCCCTTTTGCATGGCGATGTTCCAGGTATGAACATCCGGCAGGCACTGGAATAAGAGGCAGAGAGAGAACAGACACAAACAAGGCACAAACAACATCTCCATCACAAGCTGAATTCTGGTGCAGAGCTTTAGCTATTTTGGGCTGGTAGGGTTAGAGATGCGTGGGACGACGTAGGAGTGTATTGGTTAGGATTGTTACGAATTGGATGTTTTGATCAATCTAATCATCAGTCATAATCTCAAACGGTTTGATGAGTTCTCAGGTTCAGGGTCTCAGTTAGCTTTGTTAAGTCAAAAATGCATGGAATCTTACCCGAGGCCGGGCTATCAATTGAGGAGCTTACTCCTTGAAGCGTATGGGCCGTGAGGGAGGTTAAGATTTGCATTCAAGCTAAAACGTTTTGTACGACTGCAGATTGTTTGTTTATGAATTTGATAGTTTGGTTTGGACCGGTGATGTGAGCGCTAACGAACTGTGATAGTGCCATTAAGTGACTTCCCCAAGGTTTGTAAGGCATGGCTCTGGTTTAAGAGCTGATGTTAAACAGAGTACTACAGCCACAGCAGCCCCAGCAGAGTGCCCAAGAAATCGCTTGGAACACTGGTTGTACCCGCTTAATTCAGCCTGGGTTACAGTAATTTCCTTAAATTGGTGCAGCATGTGTTTCACATCTGCTTACATGTGGGCTTAAGGCTTCCCAAGTCCGACAGGTGCCTACCCAAGTGGTTTGGGGGGCTGAGAGGGGTGTAGTGTACTCTGAAAACATTGCAAGTCAGGCTCACACCTTTCGGGTGTCAGCTTTTACGGTTGGTCCTGGTGACACAACTTCTGGCTAGGCATAATCACAATTATGCAGGGACATAGCAGGGTATGTCTGAACATCCTCCTGGTAACAGACAGGGAGTAAATGGAAAGTTAAGTCGTGGGGATCATGATTTGTTCATCACTAACCAGGACTTCTAGCAATAAACCACAACAGCTTGGTGTACGGGGTCAATCACATTTTCAAAACCCTGGAATGAGAAGTAAAAATGAGAAAGGGAAGAGAAGAGGAGGAAAAAAAACACAAAAAGAATTGGAAGGCTAGAGGGGAAGGAAAGACATAGAGAGACAGAACAGAAAACACAAACGGACACGAGGGCACTGTCTGGTTAGACAGCAAGGGTGTGTCTCCCATGTGAGAGACAGCTCCTCTATGCTGGGCGTAGGTTGTCCTAGCAGTGCGGCGGAGGAGGGTGTGTAAGTGATATGTGTTGTGTTTGGGAAGGTAGCTGTGTTTCCCTAAATAGACAAAAACTGTGTTAGTGGTGTGTTTGGACTGGTCGGTCTGTGTCAGTGGGTTTGGTCTCCCCCTTTTTCTGTTGCTTGGGGCTTGCAGCATGTCGGGCATCTTTCACATATTTGTCACGTCTTGTTGCATGCCAGGCCTGTTTGTGTTTGTTGTAGGTGGCCTTGGCATCATGGTGCTCAGCGCATGGTGCATTGTTGGCGTGCATCATCAGTCCCCCTTTTGGCTTTGAGGGCCTACAAGCCGTAGTGCAGTCAGGGGCTCAGAGACATATTTGAGGACGCCGTCTTGTAGATGCAACAGGTGCATGATGGGTTGGGGGGGTGGATGGATGAGTGATGTTCGAAACTCTTATGATTGGGTCGTTGGAGTTGAATTGCAGGGATGGGTGTGGTGCGGTTACACAACAAAGTTCCATCAGCAGCAGGGTATAGTCGTAAATGATGGGTTGGGTGGGTGGGTGGGTGAAAAATGTGCAAAACTCTTCATGAAGTGTACCTGCCGTGGTATCTGTGGTTTGTGAGGATTTGTTCCTCTGGGATGTACAGTGTGTTGCTGGAACAGTTTTGGCAGGCTGTAAGTCTGCCAAAACTCTGTCTTGCTGTTAGTCAGGCCAAACTTTGAAGCATCCATTGGCTTCCCACACGCCTTTATCTGACGAGCTTTGCTGGTTCCATGGTTCCCATGGGTTCTCGTGGATAGTCACAGGATTCCTCCCAGTAGTGTTCAGGTGTGTGTTGACGCTCCTGTGTTCTATCCCAGCGGTTGCTCTGCTGTTGAGGTTGGGTACTGCCATAGGAGTCTCGTTCTCTGTTAGATGAGGATGATCTCCATTCGTTAGGTGGCAGTGTGACGCTGTCGTGGTGTTGGGCATCCTCTAGAGCCATTACTTGACTGTGAGTGGAAAAGTCAAGCACTGCCGTGGGTTTAACGCCCTTTTCTGATGCCATCTTTTGTTTGGTGTAGGCTTTGTGCGCCAGTTCTCGCAGCTGCTGAGATGTCATTGTCTGTGGGCATGCGAGAACACCAAGATGGTGGCTTACCCCAGGATGAAGGTTTCTCAGGAAGAGAACTTTGAAATTCAGGTCTTGTTCCATGTCAGGTTCGTTGCGAGCTCCGAAGTATGCTCGTCTGAGTCGGTTGTAGTAGGCTTGGGGGATCTCATTGTGACCCTGTTTGGTTTCGAGGGCAGCCACTAGTCCGTGTTCTGAGTCTGCGAATTCTTCAATGAGGGCTTGTCGGAGAAGTTGATAATCAGTCTTTGTGTGGACAGGCTGTCTGTCCATGAAGCTCCACACCTCAGGGCTTGATGTTGTTCGCAGTAAATAGAGTCTCTCTTTGTCAGTGACGCTGGGTCTCATTTCCAGGTGAAAATCAACATCTTGCAAATAGGCTTGGATGTCTTGCCCATCTGGCATGCCTGGAGTGAGTTTGTTGATGTTTCTGGCTAGCTTGGCGAGGTCTCTGAAGTCAATGCCACATGATGGTCTATGGCTGGCTTGTGAGATTTCTCTTGGCTTGATAGTGAGGTAGGTTTCTTCGGAGAGAGCTGGTGAAGGTTTCAGCTTTGCTCCCTTCCCCTTTTGCTCACATGCCCATTCAGGAACAGGGGATCCGCTCCTGCTTGGCAGGGGTGAGGTTAGGTCACGTCGCGTTCTAGTCGTTTCAGGACGCAGTTCATAAGCATGTTTGAGTTCATCTTTGACGTTGCCAGACTCTGTGATGTGGTCTAACTGTTGCGTTAGATGGTCAATCTCAGTTCTTGCCTCATTTAGGTGAGTTTCAAGGGCTTTAATTCTGCTGGTCTTGTCCCTGAAGTCCGTCTTTGCCTTTTCCAGTAGCTGTTCAGCATACTGTAGCTTGCTCGCGAGCTCGGCGTAAGCTGGTTGGGCTTGTTCCCTTTCTTGGGTGGTTGTTGTCAGAGCCTCTTGTAGTCTGGCGATTTCCTTCTTGGCACTTGTGTCCGTCTCATCAGATCCTTTATGTTGCTCTTGCACTTCCATTTCTAGCTGCTTGATGCGTAGTTGTGCACGTGTCAGCTCCTTCTGGAGATTGGCAGCATGTCTGTCGCTCAGCTTGAGAGTGGCGATGAGGGTGTGGCTCAAGGAACTGGAGATCTTGGCTAGTTCTTTATGGCTGTAGCTTTGGCATGGGTCATGTTTCATAATGCTTGTCACCCAGCTGATCTTGTGTCTGATGTCTTAGGGTTTCGGCGGCCTTAGGCAGGAGGCTGTCTGTCATGGCGCTCAGCCAGGCCTCCAAGTCCTCCCAGTGGCCGACGGGGTCTGTTGTGCAAGACATTTCGACGCAGTGAGGGAGACTTAGACCACTGACTGACACAGACCTGGAGAAGGAAGCACAAACAAAACAAACAAAGCGAAAACAGAGGTGTGAATGTGCGGTGTCAGGTGTGGGTGATTTTGGGTGTGTAGTGGGTTTCAGCGTGGTCCTCTGGTGGGCGTGCTTCTTAATCGTGGGTGCTGTGAGGGATGTTAGTGGGCACGCACGAAGGGGCACAGCTGGAGAACAGAGGGAGAGAAGAAGACAACACACAGAGAGAGGAACAGAGTGGTCATCGGCTGCTTCCCCCTTTTCCTGCAGGGGAAATGAAGAAAAAGAAGAAAAACTATATATACATATTATGGGAAGACAGTTACTGCTAACTGTGAGATGAGAGTGACTGGAGAGAGAAAGAGAGAGAGAGATACTCTTTTCTGGGAGCAGACTGAGTATAGTTTAAAATTCTTTCCCCCTTTTTGTGGGGTCTCACACCAGGACTGTGATTGTTATTATAATCTCCTCCAGGGTGAAGGAGCGAACAATAACAATGACAGTATTGGCTTCTTAGTTGGTAGGATTGGCACCGTACACCATCTGAAGCGCTCCTAGCGGCGAGTTCACGCCTGGTACCTATCGGTCCTCGTTTGACCTGTTTTCGTCTTGGGCTGCGGGGTCGCGATGGAAAGGGAAGTGAGAGTTAGGCAAGAGTTTAAATTATGTTTCAAGTTAAACAAACATTGATTTAAATGTCTTTTAAAATTCTCTGCTTTTATGATTCTCACAGGTAGATCGCAGAACAGTAGCCGAAGTCGAATCAAAGGACAGCTAGGAGTGAGAGAGAGAGAGAGAGAGAGAGAAGGAGGGAGAGAAAGCAAAAGTAAAGGAGGAATAAGAATGTTTAATTCCCAAGTGAAATTGTGATTTCGAGTCAGTAATTATTGTTAATGATCAAAATTGCCTTCAGTACTTTCATTAAAGTTTTGGCAATGCAGTTGTGATTACATTAATCAATAAGTATCACTGATGTATGGGAGGAGAAATTGTAATTGTGAGTGAAATTGAAATTTCAAATTTGATTGTTAATGATCATAAATCATAATGTCTCATTAAAAGTTTTTCAAAGTAGTTATAATTCTATTAATCGATTAGTATCATTGAATGAAACTGAAACTTCGAAAGGGTAATGATAGTTAATGATCAAAGGTTATGATGTCTCATTAGAGTTTGATCAAAGCAGTTGTAATTAAATTACTCAGTAAGCATCATTACAATGTGGGACGGAAACATAGTTCTGGAATTAAGTGAAAGTTTCAACCCAGTGATGATATTAACTGAGTAATAATTACCGATGTCTTCCGAATTGATCAAATCAACTAGAATTCAACTTAATCAACAAGTATCATTACCATAGGGAAAAAGCCATTGTAAAGGAAATCAGATTTCAAATCAGCAATGCGGGTTATTGATTAAAATTTATAATGCTTCGTAAGATTTGTTTTCTTTCTCAAGCAGTTATAAATGGATTAATCAATGAGCTTTGCTGAAGTCTGTGCGAGGAAACATGCTTAATTACGATTAAAGTTTCAAATCAGGAACAATATTCAGTGATTAATCTTTTAATGTTGTCATTAAATTTTGTAAGGTTACAAGGAGATTAATCAATTAATATCGTCGAAGTAGGGCAATGAGACAATTGTGATTATGGTTTATGGTTTAAATTATGGTTTAAATTTTGCAATTAAACTTTAAATATTATTGAAATTGAATAATGAAAGTTAACTTTTGCAATCAGGGTTTAAAATCATAATTAAAATTCCTTTCAAATGGGAGGAGGAAAGAGATAGAAATAGTAATAGAGAGAAATGTAGTAGGGAAACCCGTTAAAGTTGAAGATGCAAATGATCGAATCACCCAAACACTATCACACACACTGTTGTCAGCCAATGAACTACAAAATTGCTACAAGTTAGCCACTCGATGCTAGCAGCTTCGCATCGGCTGCGATGCGAATGCGTTAGCTTCTGTTAGCCTAACTGTAGCACGGTCTGTTTGCAAATACGGCGCGGCGGACTGCGCCTGTGCACGAAAATTTTACTCCGGAAAGGAGGTCTTTAGGATTTCCGGGTCGCGGCCGTTCCTATGGCAGCGCAAACAACAATAAACTAGCACGTGAAATACACGCAGTGTGAACACATTGCAGGAAACGACGGCGCGTTTCAATACAGCACAGCAAATAGACACTATTTGAATTCTTATAGCGCTGAACAGTTTCAACTCGTCAGAGTGAGAGAACTTTTATCTACAGATTTACTGCAGTCAATAACGTTATTGAATTACACAATTTTGCTTGATCAAGATTCACAATTCTCCCAAAAACAACGCTTGGACACTTTTGAGTGTAGCGTTCTAAGTTCACCAGTTTCAAGTGAATAGTTGGTAACAGAGCATTAGGTATTATCTGTAACCGGGAGAAATCCTAGTTATTTCGTCATTGGAACGCGCAATGCAAAATTAATTCTAGGATAAAGGCCTTATAAGAGAACCATCAGGAACACGCTGATTTTCTCCGTGTGCGCTTTTAAGCGACTTAAATGTCTCTTTCAGACAATCTTTAAACGTTTACTGCAGTTTAAAAAAAAAAAAATCTTCGCAAGAAGAATCGAGTTACTCTTTCATTCATTCAACACACTGGCAGCCACAGTAAAGTATACAGTAACACAATAAACTGTTTCTCTGTCTTTGATCAATTTCTTCCGGATAAAATTGAACAAATACCACAAAAATGTCTTGGTGTTATGAATTTTTAAGTCAAATTATGCCAGCGTTTTTTCCTCCACCATAAAATATGTAAGATATTAGCTCAAATTATTATTATAATTATTATTATTATTATTATTATTATTATTATTATTATTAGGGAATCAAATGGGAATCATATCTAACGATTCGATTCAGCTTGATTAAATTAACTTGGTTCAGAATCAATAATTTGCACCCATTAACTGTTCGTCCAGCGAAATGGTTAAATTAGTACATCTTACCAATTCTGAGGTTTATAGCACTTCTTGGGCCCGACAGTGCTACAAACAGTTATTTTGTTAACTCTTAAGAGCAAGGTAACAAGATCTTGGCATATTTGACCTTAAAATACACAACACAAGACAATGCTTCTTTATAAATGAAACACGAATTTACTCTAAGACACACAAACTAAACTACTAACACATAAACATACACACGCACACACACACACATTCATACTGTTCTAGAGGGTTATGGAGTTAGCAGAGCTTAAACGGAATCCCAAAACAACATTACTAGCAATTGCTACTATAGTTCTTAGATTGCAACCTGGTAGAACCACAAAAGCAGAGATTCGTCTTTTAGCTGCTAATAAGGATTTTATGCACCAATTCAGCGAGCAAAGGAGACTTTGTTTACTTGCGTGCTGTTTGAACAGCCGGGGTTTTCCTCCGTGACTTTGGTGTCCGGGTGTCCTGATTGGTGGCTGGTAGATGATGTCTTTGGGAAACACGTCAGTGATGAGTGAGCTGCTTGGCCGGATGGCTCCGATTGGTTCCCGGGTTACGTAACGTGATGCGCCGGAAGTTTCTTCTGCCATCGGAGTTGCGAGACGCAAAGTCTTTGAAGCATTCGGCAGGTTAGCGGAGCGGAGTCTGTTTCTTGTAGAGTTCTGGATGGCACGATCGCGTGATGGTCAGCGCGGTGGAATGGCGGCACGCGGCGAAAGGCGCCAGGTGGAAACCGAAAGGCGCACAGCGAAAGGCAAGGCATTGTTAGGCACAAAGGGTTTTAAACCCGCCATCTTGGTCCGTCCCCATTCAGGTTTGCTCCAATCAGATCGGGTTGTGGGGCGGAGCCATGTTTCAGGTGGTTCCTCCTTGCATAAATTAACCTGTGTCCCACACGTGGTATATCTGTGAGTTTTGTCAATAACTTAAATAAACTTTTGTGATGCGAATATTGTAACCAATAGTAACTTATCATTCATCTAAACATATTGGAACTAAAACAAGCTTCTGGTCAACACCAAACATCAGATATCTTGCATACAGTCAAATACATTTTGTAGCCTTATCTACTAAAGGAAATATAATGTAAACACATAAAAGGGGAATATATTCACTCATACACATACACTCGATTACACAAAACACACCACACATATCGAAAGGTAAAGAACATACTATTCATCGGTACTGTTACTCTAATTGTGGTAGAAATAGTCTGTTTTAAGAGTTTGTGTATTCTGAATAGCCGTCCACGGTTTAGTAGAATGCAGAAAGGAGGGGTCTGGGTGACCAGAGTGTCCGGAGGTCATGCTGTGAAGCCCCTTTGAACCTTACCGGCTGGTTCCTATCATTATAAACCTTTCATTGTATATTTGATTGTCAATTCACGTGTACCTGGTAAGAGATACACTGCATGCTCTGGTTGCCTGAATGAGCCTAGATGAAAGGGGAGTTCTTGTCTTCCATCGATTGAATTAGGGTTTTAGCTATTTAAATTCCCTAAGAGATAGTGACCAGGAAAAGGGGGAGCTGGTCTGGCCCATTTTACAATAGGCACATGGCCAGGGAGATGACTCTTTTAGATTTGACTGGAATGTGGTGATCTCTGCAGTTTGATGATCTGTTCGACCGAGGTCCCACACATACGTAACCGAGACGTTTTTCCCTGTGGTGTCGAAAAGAATGAACAAGGTGTGATACAAATCCCATCTCTCTGGGATTGAACACTCATGCCTCATCTTAGGAACAACATTTGTGTTTATGAGGATCAGCTGTAGCAGTGTAACTGGAGAATGCAGCTACTAGAACAGCGCTGTTAAAGGATGTCCCCGCAGCATCAGACCTTTTCTCTGGAGGCGTTTCACTCCCTCATCTTGCACTTTGCACCAAAGCACACTGGATTCTCCTTCCTTGGGATGTACAGCAGGTAAGTATGTGAATCACTTATGTGACGTACTGAAGGATTCACACTGTAAACTGGAGAAACTGAAGTCAGTAACATTCACATACAAGAATCAAAATGATTCATATCACTTCAAAACACTTTATACTCAATATCTCATGATGAGTCTGACTCACATTATATTTGTGTCAGATTCTTCACCTTAATGATTTGTTTGTAAGATGATCTCTCTCCCTTTGTTTGTCTCTTTCTAGTCTTTCTTTCTGTGGCATTACAGATGTTTCTTCTTTAACTCAGTCTTTGACAACCACAAAAGAACTGTAAACTGAGGTGAGTAAACTTCACTTTGTGATATTAAAGAGATTCATTTTCCTCTGATATGTGAACAAATATATACTTTCAAACTGATCAAATGATCATCAAGCTTTATTTCAAAGGGTTTGTGTCAGAATTAAATGTAAAGTCGATTCAAATGTTGAACACAAAGGAGGAAAGAGAACAAAAGCACACTGTCAGAGCTTTATACAACAACAGCTGCTTTATTAATGACATCAGTAATAGTGAATCATTACAGTTTGAAATAGTTTTGGTCAGATTGTAGGAAAACACTGGTAAAATCAGTGCAGATTCCAGCTTCAGCTCACAGCCGTCCAGCATCACATGATCAATGTCTCTGTTTCTTGTGTGTTTTTACTTTTTCACATTACTTTACACTTACTTTACTTTCAGTTATTTACTGAGACCAATACAAACATGTTTAAACTAGAGGAAAAACAGCTTTAACTAGTGCAACATTGAACTGAAAGGTTTTTGTTTTGAGGCAAAATCACATCAGTATTTGTTTCTTGTGGTTTATTATATGGCATACACTCATTAGCATGTGTTTGTCTTTATAGTGACTCAACAGGAGTCACACAAACATATGAATGGAGTTCATGTTCAATGTAATTAAAGCACAAACATTGTTTTAGAAATATCTATGCAAGATCATGTAAATGTACCTTTTTAACTCAAAAAAGAAAATTGAAATAGTAACTAATTTACTATTTGTTCCACCAAACACTTATTTTTTTCTCTCTCTCTTCTGTTCCTCCTTAGATTGTAGATTAATATTCATTGTCAAGAGTCCCTCATAGAGTTCAGTCAGCAGAAGATGATAAATGCTGTATATCATAGTTTGAGATCATCTTGAGAGGAGCAGTAAACATCAGGTGAGAATCACAGAAGAGCTTCACTACTGTGTCTATGAGGAGAAAGAAATGTGTGATAAATGTGTGAATGTGATCTATACAGGTGAAGAGACTCAGACTTTACAATCAAATAATGCAGCATGTGTGTTACAAACATGATATTGAATGATTAATGATGCTTTAGTATTCAAGCAAATGATCATTTAGTTTAATTTAAAGCAGAGGAGGAAGAAGCTCAGATGAGTCTGTCTGGCTCTTCAGTTTAATAATATTTGTATTAAACTCATCCATAATGATTCAAATGCTTAAATATTATTGTCAAGTGCAGCACTTAAATGTATCAAAATATATAAAGCAAATCTACAATGTGAAATTTCCATGTTACATTTGCTATCTCATATTTTATACACATTATTATTGTATTTTATTGTATATTAAGTTAGTTTGTGAGTGTCTGTTGCTAATGTACAGATATCCAGTATATTGTCTTTGTTCCAACTAAACATTCACCAGTTAACAGCATTTGTGTGCCTTTCACTCTCCTCTTTTTCACCACATTTACATTTGCATGTAAAATAAAATGCTACCTAAACAGTTAAAAACAACTACTTTGTTTGAAATGTTCACTTGAAATGTACACTAAAATATTTCCACCCGTTTCAACTTAAAAACATTAGATTTGTGGCTGCCTTAAGTTATTTCAACTTATGATTTTAAATTTTGTATTGCTATATTTAAGTTAATTAAAAAAGTTTTAACATTAATTGTAAACTTTATTTTAAATGCAGATAAAAAAATACTACAACATTTGTTTGAAACAGCATTTAAATTTAATTATAAACAGATTTTTAATATTATAAACAGTACACAACCTGCCTCTGCATGATACACTGCAACAAATGCTAATCTTACTTAGATATTTTGTCTTGTTTCAAGCCAAAATGCCTAAAAATTCTTAAACCAAGAAGGATTTTTTTAGACAATTAAAAATGATTGTCTTGTTTTCAGGAAAAATGAGTCAAAATTAAGTGAGTTTTTACTTGGAAAGCAATTATTTAAAACATAAGATTATTTTGCTTAGTCCATTGGCAGATTATTTTGTTTGTTCTAAGCAAAAACTCACTTAATTTCGACAATTTTTACTTGTCTAGAAAATACTTCTTGATTTAAGAATTTTTAGGTATTTTGGCTGGAAACAAGACAGAATATCTAAGTAAGAAAAGCATTTTTTTTGCAGTGTAATGTGTGAATGCCAGTACAGGTCCTTCTCAAAAAATTAACATATTGTGATAAAGTTCATTATTATTAGGAATTTTGGTTTTTCATGAGCTGTATGCCAAAATCATCAATATTAAAACAATAAAAGGCTTGAACTACTTCAGTTGTGTGTAATGAATCTAAAATATATGAAAGTCTAATGTTTATCAGTACATTACAGAAAATAATGAACTTTATCACAATATGCTAATTTTTTGAGAAGGACCTGTATTAGTAGAACATATGTTGTATAAGACTCAACGCATGTAAATAAAGTCTTCAGGGGGAAAGAAAAATCAAGTTTTGCACAAAATATAAGTAAGAGCAAAGTGAACGCGACCTACACCGACGCCATCTTGAGGACGTTCCCAGTTTTCAGTTAAAGTCAGTTCATCAGTGATTCAGTGTGTCATCATCCACCTCAGTTCAGTTCAAATAGTGTCTGTGCAATCAAGTCGATATATCGCTGGAAATTAAGTGTCTCCATCTAAGCACACCAGAGGCGACAACAGCAAAGAACCAAAACTCCATCAATGACAGAAATGGAGAAAAACCTAGAGAGAAACCAGGCTCAGTCATAGTATCCTTCCAAAACTTAAAGTTGCCACAGTCATTGCATGCTTTTGTGCTGTACTTTATTTGTACCATTTTGTTTTATTAGTTTATTAGAATTTGAATGATAACGATATTGTTTGATAAGTGAGAACTCTGATTTTAGTCCTTGAAAACCAAAAAAGCAGTGCTTGAAAAGTCCTTGAAATCCTGGAATTTCATTTTGCATTTTCTGTATGAACCCTGAATTAATGATTCATTTTTAATATTTTTTTTTAGCTTGTGAAAGTACCAGTTGCCACAGTAGACTTTTCCACAGCACTATATAGAAAAAAAAATATTACATTGATTTTACTGAAAAAAAAAAAAAACATTACATTTCAGGTTTCCATGAAGACCACAAATGTACCTCACAAATGAGGAGCATCAGGAGGTTAAAGGGTACATAACATACACAGTTTCACCTAATCTCATGTTAATCTTGAGTACCTGTAGAGTAGTACTGTGTCCTTAATATCTCCAAAAAAAAATTGTTTTATCATATTTATAAAAGAAAAATACAGTTTTCAGAATTTCTCCGGAAGCTTAGTTTGGCGATCACTCGCGCTTAGATTACCAATAAAACACAGACATTTGATACCGTTTCACTTGCCATCTGCAGTTCTGAATCATAATCGGGATCTTTTATAGCTGGGTCCACTCCATCTTTCAGTGTCAAGCAATGTGTCGAACTGGACCTTGTATATGAAACTAGAGCTGGGCATCTTTTTTTTTTTTTTTAATGAAGTCGATTCGATATCGATTCTCAAAAGCAGCGAATCGATCTTTTCCGATATTTATTTCAGCAAACATTTAAAACAAGTGAATCTTATCATTGGTCTTCTCCACTAGATGTTACCCTCTTATGTACATTGCGCGAACAGAAAGCATGTCATTCATTCAGTGCTTATGGCGGAGAAACTACTGACACGAACAAAGGAATATGTGATTTGCAGTGCTCAGGTGAAATGCTATAGTAAAACTACAAATCTGCAGAAGCATTTGACATCACGCGTAAAGGCGCTATATCTGCAGTGAATTTATGAATGAATGACGGATGGCGTGACGCACTTTGTTTGCTACTCATACTAAACTGTTTTCAGCTTCTGCCGTCTCTCTATACGACAATATGAATACAATATCATCTCCAGCTGACAGTCACTTCGTAAGCATTTCACCGTTTCATTTGAGGAAACTGCTGTCATATCACATCTGCTGCAAGTTCTTCACAGCAACCCGTCAAAATAAAAGTTCAGTTTAACTTAAAAAAAAAACTGTCAGAAATATACTATTTAGCAGTCTTAAGACTTAATATAACAATGCCACTACAACTACTTCTCAATATTAATAAATCTTTATTTTTAAATGAGTAATCACATTTTTTTTTTTACTTTCTCATTTTTGCAGTAAACCTTGTTGTGCAGCACTTCGTTTGCCCAAAAATAAAAGGGTTTAATTTCATTTGATCAGGATAAATTAAATTAATGTTTTATGCCTTCATCTTATTACCAGAAAAATTAAGATGTACATTTTATAGGGCCCTATTATTGTTTAAAATAGTAAGAAAAAAAAGAAAAAGAAAAAAAGAACAGGTTTAAAATACAGGCCTGTAGCTCTAAAATTTTTTTTTATTAATTCATCATTTGTAAACTGATGTTAACTGTTAATTTTTTTTTAGAAACAGCAATAGCATTTGTATTAAAACTATATTCACTGAATGTAAAAAAAAAAAAAAAACGAGAATCGAATTGAATTGAGGGCTTGAGAATCGAAATCGAATTGAATCGAGACATCTGAATCGATACCCAGCCCTATATGAAACATTCGTCAACAAACTCCATTTCTGCTGGAAAAAGGAACTGCATCCACTGTTCACGTAACGCTGGGTTCTTCAGGAAGCTGAGCAAAGTTATCTTTGCCTTACAACCAAAACCACACTTCTTTAGAGACATTATAGACATTATAGAGTGAATCCCTTGCAGCAGTGCAGCCGAATGAAGCGTTGATGGGCTCTTTCTCTCGCTCTAGTCTATGTGTGTGCGGGCGCTTTTCCAGGAGAAATGCTCATATAAGGAGTTCCACCACGATTACGTCATTAAAGCCACAATTGAAATAAACAGCCGAAACTTATACCAACCCAGAAGTAAGATTTTCGGCACAGAATTCTCAGTCATTCGTCCAAATATTTTTTTTTTTAACTTTGGCCATGTTTAGCATGAGAATCCAACTCTTTAACACTGTGACCAACTCTGAATACACCAAACACCATTGCACCCCCCCTTTAAAGCTTGAAAGTGACTATAAGCTGAAGATACTAAAGTGAATTGATGTCTAATAATTTAAAGTTCTCTTTTTTGTTTGTATCGATATGCAGTTGTCAGATTTTGCTTTACAAATAAGTTTTAGTTCATTTGTATAAGGAATAAAATATAATTCTGTTTAGGGATTTCCATTGTTTAGGTCATTTCTAGAATAACTGATTAATCATCTGAATGTGACATTTTCATTCTGGTTCTAGGCTTTCAGACTGCAGTATCACTGAAGAAGGTTATAAAGCTCTGTCTTCAGCTCTGAGATCAAACCCTTCACACCTGATAGAGCTGGATCTGACAGGAAATGATCCTGGACAATCAGGAGTGAAGGAGCTCAGTGATTTACTACAGGATCCAAACTGTCAACTCAAGACACTGAGGTGATCATTAACATACACTGTTTTATGGACACTTCTAGGAAAACAGTCCAGACAGCTTTTTAGTCAAATGATTTAAATGTTTGTGAACACACTGTAGTTTAATTGCCATCAAGCTCAGATTCACTCTATCACTGTATCTCTACAGCAGGTCTGTGAGTCTCCAGATGATCAAAAACATTCAGTTTCTCAAGACATTTGTTTTCTGTGCTGATGTTTCTCACTCCTTCTGAAAGATCTTGAGGTCTTTAATCACACACTCTGTATTTGTAAACTGAAAATCATGATCTAGTGAGGTTTTGCTCTTCTGCTCTGTGTGACGTTTCTGTTCTCCTGAGTTTGCTTTAGGACTGAGTGTCTCTCTAGTTTCTTTCAAATACATCTGACTATTAGACTTTGTTTTCAGATATTTATGTCTTTATTTGCGTAACTAAACATTCAAAGAAAAGTTTTGCAATTATTGGAGCTTCTTTTTAGAATAATAAAAAGTTTTTTATTGTATCAGTCATTTTTGTAATGTAATGGATCTTTAAATCAGAGCTGGATTGATTTTGCTTCATCTTCTCTTCTGCAGGTTTTTGGGTCCTGCTGCAGATGAAGGCTGTCAGTATGTGACTGGAATTGTGGGTAAAAACCTGTTACTCCTGAGAGAGCTGGATCTGAGTGAACATGAACTAGGAGACACACGAGTGAATCAGATCGCTGCTCTACTGCAGGATAAACACTGTACACTCAACACACTGATGTGAGTATTGATAGTTTATTTACAATGTTACATTACTTTTAATAGTACTGTTATTGTAGTTGATCATATTTCCTCATTTGTTTGAGTCAGAGCAGTTTTTCTCAGCATCACAAAACGCCACTATAATGTGAAGTATTAAAATTAAACAGGCAATGAAAAAATGCATCAAGCTTTAATCCTCTGGGTCTGAGGGTGTTTTGGGGCCTAAAGAAGTTTTGACATGCCCTGACATTTGTGCTTGTTTTAGTTGCTTATAAACATATAAATGGCTAAAGTCTGAAACACTGTATTCATCTCAAACTGGGCTACAGTAATATGAGAGCAGCATGTATGTATATGATTGTGTTTCTGAGAAAGGAACATTTATGTGTGGTTAGAGAAAAAACAAAATGTTGAAGTCACTGAAATAAAGCCATAAAACACATACAGAGCATTTGTTCACAAGACTTTTGAGAACTGGATCTTGTGGCTTAGACTTTTTGCTTAAACAATATATCAAAATCAACCTCATGTACTCGCTCACAGAAAACAGTATATTGATTTAAATTTTCTAAGACGCTGACTGTGTCTTTTTTCTGTTGCTGCCATTACAATAGTTCAGTTTTGGTTTTAATGGCAAAGTGATTGTATTTCTTTTAGTTTCTTTATTAAGTCAGTTTAGAAATATTGTTACATTCCCCTCCTCTCTAGGGGTTTAAGAGGGGAAGTAACAAACGAAAACGTAAAAAATAAACCGCAAGAACACACTTCCATCCTCTGACCAGAGTGAAGATGACGACAGAGCAATATATTCAAGAGCAGAGGTTTATTTACAAGACAAAAAAGGACAAAAAGTTGAACATAAAGAGCATTGGCTCAGGAGAGAGCAAGGCCTAAAATAACAAAACTTATCACCCTCATGGAAATATGATAATATTTTGTAATGATCATTTAAATCTGACACATTTTCTAATAGTTTGTCATAAAATAACATCTCAGGATAATATAATGGGGTTTCAAATCCAAATATGACTTTCTGTAATGAAAGAGGATATCAATTTCACACATGTGCTCTGTAGAGGACATCAGGACTTAAAGCATGTTTAGTACACATTTTGGGAGACACAACAAGTGAATAGGGAATGAAATTATATTTCAATATTGCTATGAAATATTAGATATTATTATGAAAGTCTTGCCAATTATTATTCCTATTATTACATTTATTTTTTCATTATATGTTGCCCCCAAAAACACATTCATATGCAAAAGCAACGTGATCTCATAATAATTCGTATGTATTTTACGTAAAATGTGGTTCTACAAAACAAACATTTACTTAAGATTTTCAAGACACTAAAACGTACAATACTGACATATTTACAGCATCTAAACGTACAAATACTTATGTATTTTTATCATTTTAACATACAAAACTGACATTTTGACGACAGCTAGAATCCTTATGAATGTTGAAATCGCGCCATTAATTTCATTATTATTCTTGTTTTAGTTTCATACCAATGGCCTTGTTTTCAATTGCATTATTAAATAGTTTAATTGTTTACTTAATATGAAATGATTACATTTCCTACTGTTCTGTGATTTCCACTGCCAGCTCGTTTCCAAGAATAGGTCTAACACAATGATAAACAAGACTACACTTTAAACCCTTAAAATAATAACATTTCTGCAACATTTCAATGATTCATGAATGTAAAGTTTTTCTATGGCAGGACACAAAAGGCGTCTTCTCTGACATGCTGTGACTAACAGCAGAACCATAAAATACACACCAAACACGAATAATAATTATAAAATGAAACAATTTTATTTGTGCGCTAAATCCCGATCTTCAGAATCCATACGACTGCGAGGAACAGACCCAAATTCAAGCCTTTATCCGGCGATTTCCATCTCCATCCCGAGCAGCGAGTCCAAATAGCACCTGAAATAAACCCGTGTGGAGGACGGCCAAGATGGCGGCATGTTAAGATCACTTCTAGTAGCTCTGCTGTAAAAAAAATATATATTATAACTCACGTAAACTGTCTGCTTTCAACTGGCTACCTTACTCATCCCTGGTGTGCTTTATTAAGGATATAATTGTGACATAAATATATCAAAAGGTGCTGAAAAACGTAAAGAATGGGCGAAAAGTCTGCTGGATGTATCTGTGGATATGCACGATTACGCACTTTCTGATGTTACTGACCCCGGTTTTGGTAATACTCTGGATGCTCTTTACTGAACTCATCTTCCCGACTCTCCAACTAAACCTGTTTCTGAGAAAGGGAAGATGGAAACACTGGAAGATGTGGTCGCGATGTTATCATCCATCTCATCACTGATAGACGAGCGCTCTGATTCTCTTGAAAAGTTGCTGAGTTCCAACGCTGTGAAAATCGAGGGCTTGAAAAAGACTGTGGGCTTTGTCTCTGCTGAAGTCAAAGTTGACCAACTAACTTCTCGATTGAAACTCGGGGAGCAGCGAATTGAGTCGTGTGAAACTCGTTTATCTGACCTGGAGAGATACTCGAGGCGCTGGAGCCTTCGGCTGAGAGGGGTTCCAGAAAAGGAGAAGGAGAACATCAGGGATGAAGTCATCTGCGTATGTGAGCAAACATATCCTGAGGGGAAGGGCAGATTTTAAAAGAAGCTGGGGCCTATGGTAGAAGAAGCAGGCGCAGCTGGAAAAGCGGGTGCAGGCGCCTTCATTAATGGCACTGAGATCCGTTTGCCTGCGTATGCTGAAAAATACATACAAATAAAAACAAAGATTCAGACTTTCTTCTACGAACCTTCCTTTTGCGGACCAGCTTATCGTTGGCGAGCTTTATTGGGGTTTTCTAATAGCAGCTCGACCACAACTACAGATGATGCTTCTGTATTGTTACAGCTCCTGTTTTTCTTAATGTACCTTCTTATGGCAACCAGTTGTTGTGCCTTGATGGTTGGATTTTTTTCTCAGTATGTTCAGCTGAGCTACGATTCTCAGGTTTATATACTCACTTTTGCACTTACTGTAATCTTTTTTTGTTCATTAACTTGTTCATTATTTCTGTTATCTCTTTAAATGCCATGGGTTTGAGAGATTCTGTGAAGCGAAAAGCTCTTTTTCTTTTTGGGAAGAAATACAATACTGATTTCTGTTTCTTTCAAGAGTCTCACTCAACTGTTAATAACTGTAACTTCTGGAAATCACAGTGGGGACGTGATGCATGGTTTTCTCATGGATCCGAACGTTCGGCAGATGTTTTTAACGTTTAAGAATAAGTTTGCTGGTGATGTTTTACATTATTACTGTGACACTTGTGGGCATTTTACTATTATTATTATTTTTGGTTATTTTGATTATTTTGGTCCTTTACACTAATAATACTTTTATTTTTTTGATTAACATGTATGGTTACAATTCTTCAAATGAAAACCACGCTCTGTTTGAAAACAAAATTGTCTTTTGGCTAAACAAGTATCCATCTGGTATAATTTGTATGGGAGGAGACTTTAACATTGCTCCAGATAATATGCTAGATCGTATGCCACCAAAGAAAATTCCATGTAACTTGCTACTTTAAACCTTTATGGAGAAATTTGATTTAATAGACATTTGGAGGCAAAAATATCCAAACAAAAAAAAACATATACTTGGTGTAATACTGATTTTTCCAGGTAATCAAGAATAGATTTTTGTCTTATATCTAGGAATGTTGACTTGCATAATATTTTGTTGATGTAATTCCAACCCCTCTAACTGACCACAAAGCAATTTTTCTCAATATGCAGATATCCACTTATTATAGTCCAGCCAAATCATCTTATTGGAAACTTAATAATTCTTTCTTGAAAATCCAATCAGTAAAAATAGAGATTCCACGCCTCATTAAGTTTTTTTTTTTTTTTTTTTTTTTTTTAAAGGGCTAATACAAAAAAAAAACATATTGCACTAATTGGGAACTTTTTAAATGTGAGGCTTCTAAATATTTAAGGCATGTTGGCAATTATCTTGCTAAAATTCATAAGGAACAGGAAGATACAATTATATTTGGAATTACCGCACTCTTAAATAAAGGATCTAATCATTTTTCAGATTTAGATAAAACAAATATGGCAGAATTACAAAGCAGATTAGACAACATCTATAAAAAAAGGCTGACGGAGCTTCATAAGGTCTAGGAAAACGTGGCTGGTACTTCTTTATACTAGAAAAAAAATCAGGCTTCATTAAATACTATTCATCAGTTAAAAATTAATGATAAAATATCAAAGGACCCTAAAGAGATTTCTGAGTATTGCTCCACTTTTTAGCGTAAACTATATGCATCACAATATGATGCTAAAGCATCAGATGATTTCTTAAATTCAGTGGGAGAGATTAAAAAAATAGATAGTTTAGAAAAAGCTATGTGTGATCAACTTATTAGTTTAGAAGAAATAACCAATTCAATTCATAACTTAAAAAATAATAAGTCTCCCGGAACTGACGTCTAACCTCAGAATTTTATCAATTATTTGCTGAGCGACTTGCCCCTTTTCTACTCTTAGTTTTTTGTGAAAGTTTATCTAAGTCCAACCTCCCATCTACCATGACTCAGGGGTTAATTACCCTTATTCCTAAACCTAAAAAAGATTTGTCAACTATTGATAATTGGTGGCCAATTAGTCTTTTGAATAACGATTATAAATGAATTGCCTCTATATTTGCTAAAAGAATTAAGAATGTATTCGAATATATTATAGATGAAACTCAGTCTGGTTTTATGAAAAACAGCCACAGATTTTTGGGTTTGGTGAGTTCTTTTGTGCAGCAGTTCAAACCCTGTATAATAATGCACCTGCATTCTGCTACCACAGAAATAACATCTTAGAAATAAGATTAAAGAAGTTTCCTGTAAACTCATTCACAGATTTTATCCAGCAAATCATTATTTATAAAAATTGAAAAAAGGAATAAATGTAAATTGTATTTTTTGTAATGAATATGAAGCACTTATTTTGGCGCTGTACATACTCAGTTGCACACTAATGGTGTAAGGTCCAAAAATGTATTAAGACCTTGTTCACTCTTATGGGAAAATGTGCTCTTTGGCTTTACTGACTATCCTGATAAAGAGGAACAGTACTTTTATGTAATTAATTTACTTATTCTTCTGACCAAATTTCACATTCATAAGTGTAAATTCACTAATAAGAAACCTAATTTCTTGGTTTTGTTGACTGAAATAGTATTTATATTGACAGTATTCGAGAAGCTTTAAAAACTTTGAAAGTCTTTGAAATTTACAATATATTTATTTTATTTTATATATGCATACATGTGTGTGTATATATGAATATCTTGTTTTTCTTTTTTGGAGTTATATATTTTCCTCCCGCTGGCAAATGTTTTATTATTATTAATATTATTATTATTATTATTTGTTGTTGTATTTTGTCTTTCTATCCTTTTTCTTTTTCTTTTTTCAATGTCGTTTCTTGATAACATGTTGTATGTTATTGTTCTTTTAATAAAAATAAATAAACAAATAAATAAATAAATAAAAATAAACCCGCGCTGAAATGCAGTTTAAAATTCAAATATTGCCGCATTTAGAAACGACAGGAAAATCGAACGCTCATTGGCTCTCGCCTGCCTTCGTCACAGATTACGTCATGCCGTGTTTCTGGTGAGCTGTGTTTGAATCTGGTTTGAATGATGCGCGGGCGCCTTCACGGAGCGCTCAGGATAATAATCTGGATAATATTTTAGCGATTAACAATTTAAATTCTGCTCTTCACCTCAAACAAACCTGCTGTATTCCGCCAGAAAGGACTGCGGCTGCAAACGCGTCTCATTTGGATTACTTTTTGGTACAGCTCTTGACATTTTTGCAGTAAATAAATGATTGTGATTGCGCTTTCTGTCTTTCATGTTTTTCTTTATTACTGTACAGAGAGAGTTATGGTTAACGTTAGATTTAGAGCTAGGAGTGGGATCAGTGACTATAAAAATGTTTTTTATGCTATATTGTTACTAAAATGGTCATTTCCTTGCATATTGTGGTCAGTTACGTTTTATATCCTTTTATATTGCTATAAAATGGGTAGGTTATGGTTCGGAGGTAGGTTAAGGGGGCTTAAATCTAAATCGCTTATTAATAAAATGATAAAAAAGTAATTGATACGAATATCTAAATGAAATAAAAGATACGTAAGTATTTAATGTTTTTTTAGCTGACAATACTGTTTGTACGTTTTAAACGTTGAAATACGTCTAAATTGTACATTTTTGCATCGATAAATATGTACAAAAATATACGTTTTGCGTCTCTAAACGTTACGTAAAAATACCTAACGTTACGTATAAACAACGAGACAAGGCTCGCAAAACAGATACAGTTTATAGAGACATTGTTTATAATGAGAAAACTATTCATAACTGCTTTTTTTGTGTTTCACAAAATGTCAAATGTCTGATTTTGGTGCAGCATTTACTGTAAATTATAAAAACTGAACGAGAGTATTTTAAGAATCAGTGATCAGTATCTGCCTCAAATGTCCTGATTGAATATTGTTAATATTGGTTTATATAATTATTCATTGTTCATATCAGTCCACAGTGTATTTACTAATTAACAGAAAACTTCTGAATTTAAAACTGTATTAGTGAATGTTGAAACTAACATTTAATAACCTTAATGTAAGTTGTTCATCATTAGTTCATGTTAACTAATGTAGTTAATGTTTTCAAGTGAAACCTCATAACTTTGATAAATAGCTCACATCTTAATGGGTAATTTTGCTGATTTTCAACCTTTGCATACCTTTATAACTTTTGTGTAGTTTGTAGTGTATTTAAATGAACAATGTGTAGTCTTTCTCCATATTACCTGCACACAGATATCACCATTTATTTGTCAGCAAAAGTCTGCTGGAAGATGCAAAACACATTAGTAAGATCATCATAGATCTGATTCATTGTCTTTTCTCTTTCTGTCTTCAGTCTGTGGAGATGCAGTATTACAGAGAAACAGTGTCTCATCCTGACTTCAGCTCTGAAATCAAACCCATCACACCTGAGAGAACTGGACCTGAGCGGGAATAAACTAGGAGACTCTGGAGTGAAAAACCTCAGTGATCTACTGATGAACCCACAATTCAAGCTGGAGAAACTACAGTTAGTACAGCTACCAGTTACCACTGGACTCTTGACATCTTTGCTGTAAAGCACTATTATTTCACTCTATTATACTGTAATTTCACTATTTTTTAAGGGAAATGTCTATTATTTAGTATTTTTGTATAGTTAGAAATGATAAACTACACACTAAAATAGCTTAAATTATTTCATTTGATTGATTGAATGATTTTCTTCCATTACAAATGTGAAAGTAGACATTTAATTGAGTTAATTTGACTGTTGTTTCTATATTGATTCTACATATTAATTTCCATTGGTAAATTCACTTATTTGTTGACTGAGGGTGGGTTCAGACTTGGATTGTAACTCGTTTCCTCAGATACTCCTCTCTTGGTTTGTTCATTAACCCTTTAAACCCGAGGCACCTCTCGAACGAAAGAAATCATAATCACTAAGCAACCCCTGATGCAAAAACACAAAATGGGTATCATTTTAAAGCTTAGAATCTCAGGTTTTTAAAGAATGTAATTATTTTTATCAGCTCCTAATGAGCCCTGAGCAGTCCCTCTAAACCGGAGTGTACCGGTAAAATATTAGTAATCATATTTCTCAAACCACTGCCTTGATCAACAAAAATTGGGTATCATAAAATAAAAAAATAAATAAATAGTGATTGAAAGCTTAGAGTCTGAGCTTTATAATGCATGCAGACACTGATTAACTCCAAAGTAGTGCAGAGTTATTTGCTGATGAATGACAAAAATACAAAGATTTACTAAATATGTTTTTGTGCCATGTACTGTGATATGTCAGAAACAGCAGCTCAGATCGGCATGTGTCATTATCATTTGAAAGGTATCATCGAGTAGAAAACAAGGATTATATTATAATTGTTCGGGGCTTTGGATAAACTGGAGCGAGTTTTTGTACAAGAAGTCACCCCCAGACCCATATGAAAATAATATATTGATCTCACCTTTTTGCTTGTAACTTTGTAAAACATGCTCCGATAGTGAAAACATCTGCAGCATTATTTAGAGCAGATTCATCTGAATAAAAACAATCCTCATTATAATCAGTTATTTATATCTGAAGATATTCATCATGCATTTATATCATAAAACTGCACAGGCGGCATGTAGATCAGCAAAAATATCTAAGGTAGCTGTCATTGTGGCGATTTCACTCATAACTTCATGAAACATGCATTTATCAGAGAAAATAACACAACATTATTTTCAGAAAATTCTTCCAATTAAAAGGAGCCCAAATTGATCATAATTCATTTATGAGATCTAAAGATATTCCTAATGATGTTATCACACACATGAAACCATTAAATTAAGAAAAATATAGGTTACATTTTCATTCATAACTTCATGAAACATGCTCTGATCGTGGAAAATGGCCATCATTATTTACAGCAGATTCTCACGATTGAAATCCAAAATCAAAACAATCTATTGCTTCTTTGGTGTGTAAATAATAACTAGACTCATGAATTTGAGAAATCAGTTGGAAAGCTCTATTGAACTCTTGGCAAGCAGAATGTAAAACCTAGATGTGTTTTGTCAATTTTATCTTTCATGTAACTCTTTTAAATAGTTGGGTATCATTTTTAATCTTAGAAATTCAGCTTTCGCATGCATCCAACCATTTTGATCAACTCCTAGCCATAATAATAATCATATTTGTCAAAATCACTGCATTGATCAACACAAAATATGTGTCATTTGAAAGACTGGAGTCTGAGCTTTACAATGCATGCAGATACTTTGATTAAATCTCACATAGTGCTGAGTTTTTTTTTAGTGCATGTTCTCTAATATGTCAGAAACATCATACAGCTCAGATAGTCATGAGTCATATGTCATCTGAAAGGTCTCATCGAGTAGAATAAAACAAGTAAAATGATTTGACTAAATTTAAGTGAGACATTACTTCAAATGTAAAACTGTAAATGGCTAAGAGAAGGGCTGCCTTGGTTCTTAATGCTATAACCTTTGATTACTTCATGATATCACCACAAAATTAATACACATACAGCACAAATGTTGAGAACATCACAGAAAAAATATTTTTCTCCTACCTTATTATTTTCATGTCATATTGAACGTCAAAAAAGAACCATATGAAAAAATTCCCTTGGTCACACAAATTTTTCTTACATTTTTTCATCCATTTATCAACACAAGAATATTTATTTTTAAAGATTTTTCCCCCTAAATATATAGAAAGATTTTTATCAAACCTTTCAACTCTCTTTGCTACAGTCTTGGAGTTATGAGTCATTATTTATGTGTATGTCACTCAGAAAAAACATCAGCTCTACTGAGACAAAAATGCCCTCAGGGCTTAAAGGTTAATATATTAGAAGTTTCCATGATTTTGCTGGTGTTTTAGTGATATTTGGCATTTACTCATGATCATCATAGACCTGATTCATTGTCTTTTCTCTTTCTGTCTTCAGTCTGTGTTTATGCAGTATTACAGAGAAACAGTGTCTCATCCTGACTTCAGCTCTGAAATCAAACCCATCACACCTGAGAGAACTGAACCTGAACAGGAATAAACTAGGAGACTCTGGAGTGAAAAACCTCAGTGATCTACTGATGAACCCACAATTCAAGCTGGAGAAACTAGAGTTAGTATCATTTAAGGGAAATGTCTATTATTTAGTATATTTGTATAGTTAGAAATGGTAAACTACACTCTAAAATAGACTTTATTTTTATTAGAACAGAATTTATTAGATATTTATTTATTTTATTTTATTGTTTTAATGATTTTCTTCCGTTACAAATGTGAAAATAGACATTTAATTGAGTTAATTTTACTATTGTTTCTGTATTGATTCTGCGGTAACACTTTCTATGAAGCCCATATTTATAATACATTATAAGGGTATTCTTAAGGCATTATAATGAAAGCATAATGCATTATAAAAAACCTTATAATATGTTATATTATATTATGAATATTCATAAGAACAGTTTTAATGTATTATAATACTAATTTGTGATTATAGCTTATAAGAGTATGATGATTTATAACACAATGAACACACTGCATCCACTTCAGTTACAATGGATTATATTTCTCATAGTTATAATGTATTATAAGTCTCATATCTCGCCATTTTTCTTAAGCTACTTTACTTAAAGCCATCAATGACCACTTATAAGCAATGGTTTCAGGCACTTCTAAACAAAAAAACACAGAGATCAACCTCAAAACAGAATCTTTTCCATAAAATTTCAGCAGCCGGATAAACATTGATAATAATTGTGAACTGAGTATCCTTCATTTCAGGTAGAATTGGCAAATATATTTATAAATATATACAAATATATACAAAATATATTTTTAAAACTTCATTATTAAAATGTTTTATTTTTAAAGGTGCATTGAAGTCTGAAAATAACTTGCTTTTGAATACATTCCTTATTTATTTGTTCTTACACTTTTTGTCCCCAATATGTATTCCTCAACAATGTCAAGATATGATACAGTCCACTATAAATGTAGATTTAATATGGTGTTCATTTGTGTTATAAATGATCACAATTTTAAACGTTATAACCACAAATGCATAAGCATTATAATGTATTATAATTGTTGTTATGATTATGTATAAGATGATATAACATGTTATAAGGCTTTTTATAATGCATTATGCATTCATTATAATGCCTTAATAATACCCTTATAATGTATTATAAATATGAGCTTCATAGAAAGTGTGACTCTAGTATCCTCAAATACTCATCTCTTGGTTTGTTCATTCATATATTAGAAGTGTCCATGATTTTGCTGGTATTTTAGTGAATGTTTGGCATTTACTCATGATCTTCATAGATCTGATTCATTGTCTTTTCTCTTTCTGTCTTCAGTCTGCGTTATTGCAGTATTACAGAGAAACAGTGTCTCATCCTGACTTCAGCTCTGAAATCAAACCCATCACACCTGAGAGAACTGGACCTGAGCTGGAATCAAATAAAAAACACAGGAGTGAATCTCTTATGTGACATACTGAAGGATTCACACTGTAAACTGGAGAAACTGAAGTCAGTAACATTCACATACAAGAATCAAAATGATTCATATCACTTCAAAACACTTTATAATCAATATCTCATGATGAGTCTGACTTCACATTATATTTGTGTCAGATTCTTCACCTTAATGATTTGTTTGTAAGATGATCTCTCTCCCTTTGTTTGTGTCTTTCTAGTCTTCATTACTGTGGCATTACAGATGTTTCTTCTTTAACTCAGACTTTGACAAACACAAAAGCAATGCAGTTTCTAAAAGAGCTTGGTCTGAGTGATAATAAGATTGGAGACTCAAAGCAGCAGCTCATTGATGTGCTACGAGACTCAAACTGTAAACTGATGTGAGTAAACTTCACTTTGTGATATTAAAGAGATTCATTTTCCTCTGATACGTGGACAACTATATACTTTCAAATTGATCAAATGATCATCAAGCTTTATTTCAAAGGGTTTGTGTCAGAATGAAATGTAAAGTTGATGAAAATGTTGAACACAAAGGAGGAAAGGGAACAAAAGCACACTGTCAGAGCTTTATACAACAACAGCTGCTTTATTAATGACATCAGTAATAGTGAATCAAATGATTAGCATTGATTCCAAGATGGCGGCGCGGTCAGACGCAGCGGCTACTCCGGGTCCAAATAACGGTGCTTTTATGTCTTTTAATGTCATCTTTTCATCTCAAAATAGTGTCAGTTTACCGGTAGTTCATAAGGAAATAACTCCAAAATACATATACGATCGCCAAAGCCTTTTGGAAATCTGCAACGCATACACCCACCAACTCTCACCAGCGGCTACAGAGAAGCTCCAAGGCTTTTGTTTACTGCAAAAGCCGAACCCCGAGACCGCGGCCTCACCTACTGACGCCACCCACACAAAGCGGAGGCGCCGGCGGTGTGAGAGGGGACAGAAGCGCGGTAAGCGCGGAGGTGTACGAGCTAGGCTAAGGGCTAACCCCACCAGACCGGCCCTTCCAACACTCATGCTCTCTAATGTTTGCTCGCTGGAAAATAAACTGGACTTAATCCAACTCAGTCGCTCTACACTGCATGAGGAAAGGGATTGTTGTGCGTTTGTTTTCACAGAAACATGGCTAAACAACAACACCCCAGAATCCGCCATTCAGCTGCACGGGCTAACCTGCTACCGAGCGGACAGAGATACAACACTGTCTGGTAAGACTCGCGGGGGAGGCTTGTGTGTTTACATCAACAAGGAATGGTGTAACAATGCTGTGTTAGTGTCAAAACACTGCTCGTCGCTGGTGGAATTTGTGTTTGTGAAGTGTCGACCGTTCTATCTGCCGCGGGAGTTCACGGCCATTGTTATTGTCGCGGTTTACATCCCGCCGTGTGCAAATGGCAAGGACGCGCTTCGCGAGCTGTACAGCCCATCAGCGAACAACAAACAAATAACCCCGACGGCTTTTTCATTATAACCGGTGACTTTAATCATGCGAACCTAAAGACTGTTTTACCAAAGTTCTACCAACATGTGAACTTTGCAACAAGGGGAAACAACCCTCTAGACTTGGTTTACACAACAGAAAAAAATGCATACAAAGCCGAACCCCGCCCCCACCTCGGATACTCGGACCACATCTCTGTTATGCTAATCCCAGAATACAGACCACTTCTCAAACTCGCCAAACCGGTTCAAAAACAGATCACAGTATGGCCAGATGATGCTGCCTCTGCACTACAGGACTGCTTTCAGTGCACAGACTGGAACATGTTCAGAGAGGCGGCCACCTACAACAACCACACAGACCTGCATGAATACACAGAAACAGTGACTGCTTACATCAAAAAGTGCATTGATGATGTGACAGTCACCAAGACCATCACCACACGTGCAAACCAGAAGCCGTGGATGACAGCTGAGGTTCGTGGGCTGCTCAAGACCAGAGATGATGCATTCAGATCAGGAGACAAAGCAGCCTTCAAAACAGCAAGAGCCAATCTGTCCCACGGCATCAAGAAAGCAAAACGCTTGTATGCACAAAAAATAAATAATCAATTTACTGACAGCAAAGACACGCGGAGTCTGTGGCAAGCCATTCAGACCATCACTGATTACAAGCCCCTGCCACAGGCCTGCAATGATGACACATCCCTCCCAGACGCACTCAACCACTTTTATTCACGGTTTGAAATGCAGAATGACACACCTGCACAAAAACTACCCACACTTCCCAACGACCAGGTGCTCTGTCTGTCTCCAGCCGATGTAAGGAAAACCAACCCACGCAAGGCTGCGGGTCCAGACAACATACCTGGCCGTGTAATAAGAGACTGTGCTGCACAGCTGACAGATGTCCTAACTGACATCTTCAACACCTCGCTGAGCCAGGCAGTCATCCCCACATGTTTCAAATCCACCTCCATAATCCCAGTACCAAAAAAGTCACTAGTGTCCTGTCTGAATGACTACCGTCCCATAGCACTGACCCCAATCATGATGAAGTGCTTTGAGAGGTTAGTCATGCACACCACATCAAATCCAGTCTTCCCAACACACTTGACCCGCTCCAGTTTGCATACTGTCCAAACTGCTCCACGGACGATGCAATTTCCTCCACTCTACACCTGGCTCTTACCCACTTAGAAAACAAAGACTCTTATGTTAGAATGCTGTTTATTGACTTCAGCTCAGCATTCAATACAATAATCCCACAACAGCTCATCAACAAACTAAATATTCTGGGCCTTAACACCTCCATTTGCAATTGGATTCTGGACTTTTTAACTGAAAGACCTCAGTCAGTCCGTGTCGGCAGCAACACCTCCAGCGTTACCACACTGAACACAGGCGCCCCACAGGGCTGCTCTTCACGCTGCTGACCCACGACTGCACTGCCAAGTTCAGCTCCAACCACATCATCAAGTTTGCTGATGACACAACTGTGGTAGGTCTCATCAGCAACAACGATGAAACATCTTACAGAAAGGAAGTGGCACAGCTGGTTGATTGGTGTAGTGCAAACAATCTTTCCCTCAATGTCAGTAAGACAAAGGAGGTTGTGATGGACTTCAGGAGGAATTCTGTTGACCACCCTCCACTGACCATCAACAGCTCGACTGTAGAGAGAGTCAGCAGCACTAAATTCCTGGGGGTGCACATAACAGAAGACCTCACCTGGACCACAAACACCACATCAGTCTCCAAGAAAGCGCAACAGCGACTCCACTTCCTGCGCAGACTAAAAAGAGCAAGTCTCCCTCCACCCATCCTCACCACATTCTACAGGGGAACAATTGAGAGTGTGCTGACCAGCTGCATTACTGTCTGGTACGGGAACTGCAGTGCTGCTGACCGCAAGACCCTCCAGCGGACAGTGAACACAGCTGCAAAGACCATCGGTGCCCCTCTCCCCTCCATTCTGGACATTTTCCTCACACGATGCTCCAGTAAAGCCATCAGTATCGTGAAGGACCCCACTCGTCCCTCCCATAGTCTCTTCCAGCTTTTGCCATCAGGAAGATGGTACAGGAGCATCAGAGCCCGCTCTGCTAGGCTACTCAACAGCTTTTTCCCCCAGACTGTGAGAGCCCTCAATTCCAGCCACCTCATCCCTCCTCTTATACAAATGTAAACTGTTGCAGTTCCACCTGTAGAAACACTCTTCTCTCTACATGCACCAGACACTTTCCTATTAACATTTCATGTTACAAGGACTTAACAAATGTTTATTTGCCAATGCACCACAAATCATATTGCACTACTTGGTTCTCAACCTTAAATACCTCTCTTTTGCACAATACCATGCATAATTATTATATAAAGTACTTATGTAGTCTGTCTTATGTTATGTGTACGTATAATTGATTATTTATAGTATATGTATAGTTAGATTGCCACTTTCAGTATGTATAGGTTTAAAAGTTGTTCCTACGTCTGGTGTTGTATGTACATATTTATTTATGTAGCACTGTGGTCCTGCGAGACACAACATTTCGTTCCACTGTATGTCCACACATGTAGCGGAATGACAATAAAGCTCGACTTGACTTGACTTGACTTGTGTGTTTTTACTTTTTCACATTACTTTACACTTACTTTATCTTCAGTTATTTACTGAGACCAATACAAACATGTTTAAACTAGAGGAAAAACAGCTTTAACTAGTGCAACATTGAACTGAAAGGTCTTTGTTTTGAGGCAAAATCACATCAGTATTTGTTTCTTGTGGTTTATTATATATGGCATACACTCATTAGCATGTGTTTGTCTTTATAGTGACTCAACAGGAGTCACACAAACATATGAATGGAGTTCATGTTCAAATGTTTAAAACACAAATATTGTTTTAGAAATATCTATGCAAGATCATGTACATGTGCCTTTTTAACTCAAAAAAGAAAAATGAAATAGTAACTAATATCAATTTGTTCCACCAAACACTGATTTTTTTCTCTCTCTCTTCTGTTCCTCCTTACAGTGTAGATGAATATTAATTGCCAAGAGTCCCTCATAGAGTTCAGTCAGCAGAAGATGATGAATTCTGTATATCATAGTTTGAGATCATCTTGAGAGGAGCAGTAAACATCAGGTGAGGATCACAGAAGAGCTTCACTACTGTGTCTATGAGGAGAAAGAAATGTGTGATAAATGTGTGAATGTGATCCATACAGGTGAAGAGACTCAGACTTTACAATCAAATAATGCAGCATTTGTGTTAGAAACATGATACTGATTGATTAATGTTGCTTTAGTATTCAAGCAAATGATCATTTAGTTTAATTTAAAGCTGGAACAGAGGAGGAAGAAGCTCAGATGAGTCTGTCTGGCTCTTCAGTTTAATAGTATTTGTATTAAACTCATCCATAATTATTCAAATGTTTAAATGTTATTGTCAAGTGCAGCACTTAAATGTATCAAAAGATATAAAGCAAATCTAGAATGTGAAATTTCCATGTTACATTTGCTGTCTCATATTTTATACACATTATTGTAGTTTATTGTATATTAAGTTAGTTATGTTTGTGTCTGTTAATAATGTACAGATATCCAGTATATTGTCTTTGTTCCAACTAAACATTTTCACCAGTTAACAGCATTTGTGTGTCTTTCACTCTCCTCTTTTTCACCACATTTACATTTGCATGTAAAATAAAATGCTACATAAACAGCTGTTTCAAATGTTCACTTGAAATGTACACTGTAAAAAAAAATTACACCCATTTCAACTTAAAAACATAAGTGTGGCTCACTTAAGTTTATTTCAAATGTTTTCTTTGGACTGTTTGACTACTCGAGACAATATAGAAAAAATACAATTATAGCTACATTTCATATACAAAAATAAAAGTCTGGCTTTGAATCTATTCAAAGTCTGAAACAAATGATTCGCGATTCACAAACCACTCCAAGTTCCGATCTGAAACAAATGATTCACGATTCACAAACCACTCCGAAGTTCCGATCTGAAACAAATATGATTCGCGATTCGCAAACCCGCTCCATAGTTCTAGTCTGAAACAAATGATTCGCGATTTGCGAATTCGCTGGATCGCGAATCATTTTGCAAATTGATTCTCGAACCCTCTCAGCATTAATGTGACGAGCTGCAGCTCAAAATACATGTTAGATAGAAACATTGTGCATTTATGATGCAGTCTGTAGCTTGAGTTTTGCTGTATCGTCTGTTTGTTGCTGGCTTTGCATTATGACAGATTTTTTCATGATTATTATTAAATTAATATTTTATTGTCTGCATTAACATTTAAATAATCTAAATAATTTAATGATAGTAGGCTACACAAGATGTAGGCCTACATAAATTAGTGAAATGAACATTTTTAAGCTTTTAGTTCATTATTGGCAGGAGTGAAAGTGTTGCAGTGTCTGTGTTTCTCACTGTAAATAAAACATGAAACTTTTCTCCAAATGCGCTTCATTATCTAATAAATGTCACATTCTCAGATGTTTGTAGTGTTTTTCAAAAACTGCACCGCTTTGCTAACTGTCTGCAAAGTTTGAAAATATATTTTAAATACATTGTAGCCTATGCATTTTAAAGTTTTTAGTATTTAATGTCATTTCTTAAATGTAGTTATTTTTATATATATTTACAAATACTTTTAAAACTATTTTTTACATACATGACATTTTAATATTTAATGTCATTTCCATTAAAATGTGGTTCCTTATATAAGTAAACATTTTTATTTACAGTAGGAAAAGCTTTTTTCATTATTTTTTTTACATTATCATTATTGTAATATTAAATGTAATGTTCTTTTAAATCTATTTCTTTTTATTTGCATTTTCATATACAGTGAAAACACATTTTAAATATATCGTAAACAGTATTTTATTAATTCATGTAATATACTTAATGTACTTAATTAAAAAACTTATATCCATATTTTGCATATTTTTAAGCATTTTGATATATATGCAATTCATACTGATCTGTCCTTATGCAGCTGAAACACACACACACACACACACACACACACACATTTTCTTCATCAGTCATATATTGACAGCAGTATCGAGTGTGTTGTTATCTCTGCTCGTAAAGGTTTGATGTGTTTCTAGCGCCACCTAGCGATCATTAAACAACATCATCACTGAACGACACCACAGCATTGATTCATAATACACAACCAGATAACTGAGATGAAGAAGATTGAACTGTAATATTACATAAAAGAACCATTCAAACCATTTAATGTTTATTTCACTGTCCATATGTGACCCTGGACCACAAAACCAGACATAAGGGTCCATTTTAAAAAAATATATATATATAGCTGATCTGAAAGCTGAAAAATAAGTTTTCAGTTGATGTAGGACAACATTTGGCCGAGATATTCAACTATTTGAAAATCTGGGGTGGAAAAAAAGTGAAAATTACTAGTTGTCCAAATTAAGTTCTTGGCAAAATACGTTTTGATATATTAGTAGGAAATGTATAACAAATCTTGATGGAACACAATTTTTGCTTAATATTCTAATGATTTTTGGCATAAAAGAAGCATCAGTTACCCATACAATGTATTTTGGCTATTATCCAGGAGTCCGTTTCATCTGTTTAATATCACAATCATCGTTTTGAGAAGAATAGCATTTTCACAAACATTTGCATAATAGTTTCTATCTAAATATATTGTTCGAGTTTTGTGTATATTCTGAGGAAATCAATGAATAATGAATATCTTTTTAATGTAATAGCTGAGTTCTCTTTAGCATTTTTGTTCCAATCGTCATTTCTGTCTTGATGAACATCCACAGCTTCGTTCGTTTTAAGCATTCTGTGTTCTGTGGGACTGTGGTGAGAGGATTTATTATAGCAATATTTCTCCTCAGGTTTTAAATCCGTATGTATTGTCTCCCTCGGTGCTGCAGATGGCGCTGTGGACTGCGCTGAACTAAAACTCACATCCGCGCCAACATGGCGGCGGCCGCCGGAGCGCTTCTGCCCGGTGACGGGATCGTGATCGCGGGTAAACTCTACTCGGGTGTCGCGCTCACTCTGGATAACTGCCTGCTGCCCACCGAGCGCGTGCACTGCAGCCCCTCGCGCGCGCACGGACTGTCCGCGCGCACGGAGGAGCAGCTTCGGAACCGCCTGTGCGAGATGATCCAGAACGCGGGAATTCTGCTCCGCTTGCCTCAGGTCCGCGCTGCCAGCGCTTCTCTGTTGCCTAGCAACGATTTGCCACCCCCTACTCTTGACAACAGACCCATGGAAATACTTTAAGATGGTTAACTGGCTCTGAGTCTGACCAGACTGGTCTGTTTTGCTTTGAGAATGGTTTTGGGCTTTATTGAGCGTAAATGAGACAGGGAGACTAGTTAAGAAACAGCAGGATGGTTTCACTAAGCATTAAAGAAACACTTCAAACAACAACAACTCTAATGTAGATTGTGAAAGTGTTGCTAAGCAATATAGAGATCAAAACGACTAGACAACCAGAGTGTTTAAATTAGTTTTGACATAATTTCCCACATGAAAACAGTGATAAGAGTTGATGACTGTTTCACCAGGTTGCTATGGCAACGGCCCAGATCCTGTTCCATCGCTTCTTCTACTGCAAGTCGTTCGTGAGACACTGCGCTGAGGTGAGATGCTAATAGTCCACTCTAGACGTATTGCTAGCTGCCCTGATAGCACATGTACATCTCGGAGACGTCTATTTGATGTCTGCATTTACATCTGGAAGATTTTTTTGTGTGTGTTTGCCCATCTGGAATATGTCTATAGGACAATTCCTATCAGATGTCAAATAGACGTCTATTAGATGTCTTTAAGATGTTTATAGTTTAGAATTTATGTAAAACTGACATCTTGCAGACGTATGTGTGCTATCTGGGATAGCAAGAGCAAAATAATTTATTCTACTAATAGATAGCACACGTATGTCTGCAAGATGCCTGTTAAAGATCTCTTGGTCTGGAAGACATCTGCTGTATAAAATCATCTGGCAGACATCTGTAAGATGTCAGTTTTACGTTCTTTCTAAACGGTAAACATCTTAAAGACATCTAATAGACGTCTGTATGACATCTGATATTACATCTGATACATCTTTAAGATGTCAGTTTTACATCCCTGATAAGACACATATATCACGAAGACATCTATTTCACATCTGTATTTTTTCTATATTGTTTTTTTAGAGCGTTTGCTAGTCTGCAATACATCTATTGGATGTTTCCTATCAGATATCAAGTAGACGTCTGTTAGATCTTTTTAAGATGTTTATGATTTGGAATGTATGTGAAACTGACATCTTGCAGACGTATGTGTGCTATCTGGGATACATTCTAAATCCTAAACATCTCATAGACATCTAATATACATCCCAGATAGCACAAATACGTCTGCAAGAGACGAAAAGACGTTAAAGATCTCTTGATCTGGAAGACATCTGCTGTGTACAAAGGTCTGGCAGACATCTGTAAGATGTCAGTTTTGCATACATTCTAAACCTCTTAAAGACATCTAATAGATGATCTATTGACCCTTGATATGAAATGTATGACATGAATTCTATAGACATATTGCAGATGAGCAAACGCTCTATAAAATACGTCTTGCAGATGTAAATGCAGACATCATATAGACGTCTCGGTGATGTATGTGTGCTATCAGGGAACCTAAGCTAACAGTTAGTTGACATGTAGTTGCACATAGTATAAAATCGAAATCTAACATTTCTAAACTAGCCGTTTGTCACATGACCTATAACCTTGTCACAGACGGTGGCCATGGCGTGTCTCCAGCTGGCGTCTAAGATCGAAGAGGAGCCGCGGCGGGTGAGGGACGTGCTGAATGTCTTCCATCACCTCAGACACGCCACAGGAAACAGGTAACACGCTGCTCAGCTGTACAGTGTGTGTGAGTCTGCACTTGTGTTCTAATACTGCGGTGTCTCCAGCAGGTGCGTCAGTCCCATGCTGCTGGACGACGGCTACGTCAGCCGCAAGAGCGACGTCATAAAAGCAGAGCGGCGCGTCCTGAAAGAGCTCGGCTTCTGCGTCCACGTCAAACACCCGCACAAGGTCAGGCTGACGCATTCTCACATGCATTTGCTGCTTTTTTAGGCCAAAAACAGTTTACTCGAGTATGCAAATTTTTTTTAGGCCAGAAAAATATTTTTTTACGGAAGTACACAAAACTTTTGCTAATTTTATGGAAGCAAAGTTTGTAAAAAAAAAAATAGAAAGTCTAAATTATGAAATAAAGAGTTGCAATTATGACTTATAAATTAAAATTACAAGATAAAAATTCAAAATTATGACACAATTAAATTGTAAATTAATGTAAATTATGACTTTAAAAGTCAAAATTACGAGCTAAAAGGTGGAAATTATGACTTTAAAACTTGTAATTCTGAGATAAAAAGTTTAAATTATGACTTTAAAAGTCAAAATTATGACTTAAGTGAATGATTTACCATTATGATTTGCTAAATCAAAATTATGACTTTAATAATCGTAATTACGAGATAAAGTCATTATGTCTTTAAAATTATGACTTTAAAAAGTCAAAATTTACTAAATTGAAATTGTGAGATAAAAGATCAAAATTATGACTTTAGAAATTGCAATTCCGATCACGAATTGTGACATAATTAAATTGTAAATTATGACATAATTAGATTGTAAATTATGACTTTAAAATCAAAATTACGAGATAAAAGGTCGAAATTATGACTTTAAAAATTTTAATTTAGAGATAAAAAGTTTAAATTGTGAATTTAAAAGTCACAATTATGACTTAAGTAAAAATTATGACAATAAAGGTAAAATTGAGGTAAAAAGTCGAAATTATGATTTTAAAAATAATCTTGTAATTACGAGATAAAAAGTCAAATTATGCCTTTAAAATTCGAAATGGTGACTTATAAAGGTTAAAATTCTGAGATGATAAATCAAAATTATGGCTTAAGTTATAATTACGAGATAAAAATGACTTTAAAATGTCAAAATTTACTTACTAAATCAAACTTATGACTTTAAAAATAGTAATTACGAGATAAAAAAGTAGAAATTATGGCATTAAAAATCGAAATTATTACTTTAAAAGACAAAATTATGAGATAAAAATTCGAAATTATGACTACGTCGAAATTTGGAGATAAAGAAAATATTTAATTTTAATTTTTAAGCATGTACTAAAAAGTATTCAAAAATATTGAGCAAATTAAGTTTAATCTGTCACATCTGCAGTGTCCAGTTGAAGGCCTAAAAAGATTCAGTGATTCTATAACTCATTAAAAGACATTAATTTGTCACCCCCTACTGGCATAAAGATGTAATCAGCAGAAATAGTCACTTAATCTATGAGTGAATTAATCAGAACAAATCTTTTAAATCAACAAGTTCAAGAGAAGTCAGTGGAAAAAAAAAGCTTAATGCATTTAATGCAGAATTTTGACTTTTTATCTCATAATTTCGACATGGTCAGAATTACCACACTTTATCTCATAATTATGACTTTTAAAATCAGAAATTTGATGTTTTATCTCGTATTTATGACTAAAGTAGTCACAATTTCATCTTTTTAAGGCATGCATTTTTTTCTTACCTGGCGGAAATGGACTTCCATACGTGTGCATTTTAGGTGAAAAAGTATCTTTAGAAACAACAATGAATATTTCGCTTGCAGCAACGCTGAGAATGCGACATGTCTTCGTGTCGCTGTATAAGCTGTAGTGTGCTGCGTTTCAGCACCTAGCTTGCATCAGTTGAAGTGTTTAGGTGTTTTTGTGGTGATGAGCTTGTTTCCTGTGCAGGTGATCGTGATGTATCTTCAGGTTCTGGAGTGTGAGAAGAACACCAGACTGGTTCAGATGGCCTGGTGAGATCCTCAACTCAAACATGTCCCAAACATTGTGCTGAAAACGACTCATTTGCATTAATTCTAACCATCTCTCTGTGTGTCTGTAGGAACTACATGAACGACAGTCTGAGGACTGATGTGTTTTTGAGGTTCAGGGCTGAAACTGTGGCGTGTGCGTGTATCTTTCTTTCTGCTCGAGTGTTACAGGTGAACACACACACACACACACACACACACACACACTAACAATGTGTTTTGCCCTTTACTAGTCCATTAAAGCATCTCTCTGTCACCAGATTCCTCTGCCTGAGCAGCCAGCCTGGTTCTTGTTGTTTGGGGTGTCAGAACAGGACCTGATAGAGATCAGTTGTTGTATTTTGAAGCTGTACACAATGCGGTGTGAGTCTCTCTCTGCTCTGCAGCAGCAGGTGGAGGAAATGCGTTCAGTATTGGACGCTCAATATAACGCCAGCAAACCAGAGGGACTAGTGTCCACCACTGAAACCACCACAGCAGGGTTCTCTCCCACGTCTAAAACTGGTGGGTTGATGTACAATGACGCCAGCTAGGGTTGCAAAGGGGAAATTTACCAGAAATGTGTTCTCTCATTGTCCCTTAGCATCTCCTGCTGAAAACCAGAAGAACCACGAATCCCCGCTGTCACGCCTCGCCCTCAAAAACGTCTGTCGGAAGATCACCAGTAGAGACGGGTGAGTTAGATGTGGACATTTGCTCATGATTTGCGTGTGTCATGCGGTGTGTCATGCAGTGTGTCATGCGGTTTGTTTTGCGTGTGTCATGCGGTGTGTCTTGCGTGTGTCATGCGGTGTGTTTTGCGTGTCATGCGGTGTGTCTCGCGTGTGTCATGCGGTGTGTCTTGCGTGTATCATGGGGTGTGTCTTGCGTGTGTCATGGGGTGTGTCTTGCGTGTGTCATGCGGTGTGTCTTGCGTGTCATGCGGTGTGTCTTGCGTGCGTCATGCGGTGTGTCTTGCGTGTGTCATGCGGTGTGTCATGCGGTGTGTCTTGCGTGTGTCATGCAGTGTGTTTTGCGTGTCATGCGGTGTGTGTTTTGCGTGTCATGCGGTGTGTCATGCGGTGTGTCTTGCGTGCGTCATGCGGTGTGTCTTGCGTGTGTCATGCGGTGTGTCTTGCGTGTGTCATGCGGTGTGTCTTGCGTGTGTCATGCGGTGTGTCTTGCGTGTGTCATGCGGCATCTTGCGTGTGTCATGCGGTGTGTCTTGCGTGTGTCATGGGGTGTGTCTTGCGTGTGTCATGCGGTGTGTCATGCGGTGTGTCTTGCGGTGTGTCTTGCGGTGTGTCTTGCGTGTCTTGCTGTGTGTCTTGCGTGTCATGCGGTGTGTCTTGCGTGTGTCATGCGGTGTGTCTTGCGTGTGTCATGCGGTGTGTCTTGCGTGTGTCATGCGGTGTGTTTTGCGTGTGTCATGCGGCATCTTGCGTGTGTCATGCGGCATCTTGCTTGTGTCATGCGGTGTGTCTTGCGGTGTGTCTTGCGGTGTGTCATGCGGTGTGTCTTGCGGTGTGTCTTGCGTGTGTCATGCGGTGTGCTGAAGTTCATATGTTTCTTTCTCAGGAGGAAGCGTTTGAGTCGCAGTGATGAAAGGCGGAACTCTCGCTGCACCCCATCGCCCCCTAGACGCAGGTAAGCCCTCACCTGTCTCACACACACCTGAATCAACCATAATTATGAAATAAAAAGTTGAAATTATGATTTTAATAGTCAAAATTATAACTTAAGTCATAATTACGAGATATGAAGTTAAAATTATGACTTAAGTCAAAAATTATGAGATAAAAAGTCAGAATTATGACTTAAGTCAAAATTCAGAGATAGTCTGTTATGACTGTGAAAGTTATGAGATAAAAAGTCGAAATTGAGTCATAATAATGAAATAAAAAGTCGTGATTGTTATGATTGAAGTCATAATATTGAGATAAAAAGTCAAAATTATGTTGAAATTATGAATTCAAAAGTCAAAATTATGATTTGAGTCAATTATGAGATGTAAAGTTAAAATTATGATTTAGTTGAAATTATGAATAAGAATCATAATTTTTAAATATAAAGTTAAAATTATTAATTAAAAATTTTAATTATGACTAAAGCCACAATTATGAGATAAAATCAAAATGATGACTTTATGAAATTGTCTTTATATTAAGTCGTAATTATGGTATACTTACAGTAAGTCATAATTATGAGATAAAAAGTCAAAATTATGACTTAAAAAGTTGATATTATGAGATAAAAAATTTAAATATGACTTGCCAAAATTCTGAGATAAAGTCTAAATTGACATTTTATCTCATAATAATAAAGTCAATTATGAGATAAAATGTCATAATTTTATAAAAATTCGAAATTATGACCTACTACGTCGAAATTATGAGATAAAAAGTTTACATTATGACTAAAAGTCATAATTACAAAATAAAAAGTCAAAATTAAGGCTTTATTAGTCATTATTATAAAAAAAGTCAGAATTATGACTTACTAAATTGAAATTATGACTTTAAAAGTCATAATTATGAGATAAGTCTTAATTATGACCGTCAAAATTATGACATTAAAATTCTAAATTATGACTTGAGTCATAATTATGAGATATAAAGTTAAAATTAAGACATAAGTCAAAATTATGGGATAAAAAGTCAAAATAATGAGTTGGTCGAAATTGAGATAAAAAGTCAAAATTATGAATCATAATTATGAAACATAAGGTTAAAATTATTATGAAATTATGAAAAAAATCTAAATTATGTTATGACTTAAGTCATAATTATGAGATGTAAAGTTAAAATTATGACTTAAAAAGTTGACTAAAGTCACAATTACGAGATAAAAATAAAAATGATGACAGTCAAAATTATGCCTTTTAAAAATCTAAATTATGACTTAAGTCATAATTATGAGATAAAAAGTTGAAACTGACTAAAAGTCGAAAATCATAATGAAATAAAAAGTCAAAATTATGATGTAAGTCATAATTACGAGATAATTATGGCATACTTACAGTAAGTCATTATGATCAAAAGTTACTAAATTAGTTGACTTACTAAATTTAAATTTTAAACGTCAAAATTGTGACTTGGGTCACAATTACGAGATATAAATTATGATATTTATCTTATATTAATTATATAATTATGACTTAATTCATTAAAAGTCATAATTATAAGATATAAAGTTAAAATTATGACTTAAGGAAATTATGACTGAAATTATGACTTTAAAAGTCATAATTATGAGATACAAATTCAAAATTATGATTAACTACATCAAAATTGAGATAAAAAGTTGAAATTATGGCATACATACAGTAAGTCATTATTACAATAAAAAGTCAAAATGATGACTTACTAAATTGAAATTATGACTTTAGAAGTCATAATTGTGAGATTAAAAAGTCAAAATTCTGTTTTAAAAAGTTATTAACATGTTTAATCATTATGACATGAGTCAAAATTTAGATAAAAAGTCGAAATTCTAAGATTTAAAGTTAAAATTATGACTGAAAGTCTTAGTTATGAGATAAAAGGTTGAAATTATGATTTAAGTTGTAATTACGAGATAAAAAGTCAAAATTATGCCATTCTTACAGTAAGTCATTATTACGAAAAAAAAGTCAGAGTGATGACTTACTAAATTAAAAAGTCATAATTGTGAGATAAAAAGTCTAAATTATTGACAATCAAAATTATGACTTTAAAAGTCAAAATTATGAGATAAAATGTCAAAATTATGATTTACTAATTAGAAATCATGAGATGAAAATATTTCCTTTAAATTTCTAAGCATGTAACAAAAAATTATTCAAAAACATTGAGCAAATTAAACAAGTTTAATGTGTCACATCCGCAGTGTCCAATTGAAGGCCTAAAATGATTCGGTGATTCAATAACTCATGAACCCTTTAACTGATACCTCTTCCGTACAGTTGAGCTCACTTTGTTAGGGAATAAATCTATCAAAAGGAACAGATGAGAGAGCAATCTTTCCACAGCTATAATGCCTGACCTCTGTCTGCTGTTTCAATGGAAGGATGGAAATTTCCAGTTTACAAACACACAGTGGTGCTGGTCAATTATCAGATAATAGGGTCAAAACAAACAATCAAGGGAATAGAGATGAAACCATAAAGTTGCTGTGCATAGGGTAGAGGGTAAAGAACAGAAATAGTTCTCTGAATTTAAATTGCGATTTACCGTGGACTGACATCTCTAAGAGTTTTATAAAAAAAAACATAAATTGCTGAAGGCTATTTATTAGATGACTACTAATAAGAATTTTAAGTTAAATCATTTTTTTCATTAGCTCCTTTTAGGGGTGAAAGTTAAAAGGTTAAAAAAAACCTAAAAGACAGTCAACAACTCTCTGTCTCACAGGCGCAGCCGAAGCGTTTCGTCTCCATCGCCTGGACGCACGAAGTCGCACAGATACCGTCAGCGGGAGCGGGAACGAGCGCGGAAAAAGAGATCTTCATCTCACAGGAGATGATGTCACTGGCCTTAGTGGGAGTGGCCCAAAATGGACCAATCAGATGGCGTCTGTGAAACTTCTTAAACTGCCTAGAAAAAGTATTTTGTACTGTGTGTTTTTTAGAGAAATCAAATCTCATAAGAAGAGTTTAAATAAACTGGAGCATTTAAGTAACTGTTATGATTCTATTCATGATTCCTTTCTAGTATCATTGCTAAACTGTGAACTTTGTTTGGACCCTTGATATTGAGCCCTGTAAAATGTTGAAATTATGAAATTGTTTACAAGATAAAAAGTTTAAATTATGGCTTACCAAATCGAAATTATGACAGTCATAATTATGAGATAAAAAGTCGAAATGATGGCTTAAATCAAAATTATGAGATGAAACATTGAAATTATGACTTATAAAGTTAAATTATGATTTGAGTCATAAATATAAGATAGTCAAAATTATGAGATAAAAAGTCTAAGTTATGACTTAAGTCAATTACAAGTTGAAAAGCCGAAATTATGATGTTAAAAAGATTTAAGACAAAATTACAAGATAAAACATTGAAATTATGACTTAAAAAGTCTAAATTGAGTTAAGTAACAATTACGAGATAGATTATGAGACAATAGTCAATTGCAAGATAAAAGTGTAAAAATTCATAATTATGAGATAAATCTAAATTATGACTTAAATCAAAATTATGAAATGAAAGAGACTGAAATTATGACTTAAAAGTCTAAATTATGAGTTAAGTAATTACGAGATAGATTATGAGACAAATAGTCTTAAGTCTTATGACCTAAGTCAACTGCAAAATGAAAGTTTAAAAATTCATAATTATGAGATAAAAAGCCAAAATTATGACAATCAAAATTGAGCTAAAAATCTCATAATTATGAGATAAAAAATCTAAATTATGGCTTAAATCAAAATTGAGCTAAAAATCTCATAATTACGAGATAAAGTCTAAATTATGGCTTAAATCAAAATTATGAGATGAAAGAGACTGAAATTATGACTTAAAAGTCTAAATTATGACTTGCTTGGAAAAAATGTATTTTGTGTTTTTTAGAGAAATCAGATCTCATAAGAAGAGTTTCAATAAAATGGAGCATTTAAGTAACTGTTATGACTCTATTCATGATTCTAGAATCATTGCTAAACTCTGAAGTTTGTTTGGACCCTTGATATTAAGCCCTGTAAAATGTCGAAATTATGAAATTATTTACAAGATAAGTTTAAATTATGGCTTACTAAATTGAAATTATGACAGTCATAATTATGAGATAAAAAGTCGAAATCATGACTTAAATCAAGATTATGAGATAAAACATTGAAATTATGACTTATAAAGTTAAACTATGATTTCAGTCGTAAATATGGGTCAAAATTATGAGATAAAAAGTCTAAGTTATGACTTGAGTCAATTACAAGTTGAAAAGTCAAAATTATGATGTTAAAAGGATTTAAGAAAAAATTACAAGATAAAACATTGAAATTATGATTTAAAAAGTCTAAATTATGAGTTAAGTAACAATTACGAGATAGATTATGAGACAATAGTCAATTGCAAGATAAAAGTGTAAAAATTCATAATTATGAGATAAATCTAAATTATGACTTAAATCAAAATTATGAGATGAAAGAGACTGAAATTATGACTTAAAAGTCTAAATTATGAGTTAAGTAACAATTATGAGATAGATTATGAGACAAATAGTCTTAAGTCTTATGACCTAAGTCAATTGCAAGATGAAAGTTTAAAAAATCATAATTATGAGATAAAAAGTCTAAATTATGACTTACTAAATCAAAATTGAGCTAAAAATCTCATAATTATGAGATAAAAAGTCTAAATTATGGCTTAAATCAAAATTATGAGATGAAAGAGACTGAAATTATGACTTAAAAGTCAAAATTATGACTCGCTTGGAAAATATTTATTTTGTATTGTGTGTTTTTTAGAGAAATCAAATCTCATAAGAAGAGTTTCAATAAACTGGAGCATTTAAGTAACTGTTATGACTCTATTCATGATTCTAGAATCATTGCTAAACTCTGAAGTTTGTTTGGACCCTTGATATTAAGCCCTAAAATGTCGAAATTATGAAATTATTTACAAGATAAAAAGTTTAAATTATGGCTTACTAAATTGAAATTATGACAGTCATAATTATGAGATAAAAAGTCGAAATGATGACTTAAATCAAAATTATGAGATAAAACATTGAAATTATGACTTATAAAGTTAAATTATGATTTGAGTCATAAATATAAGATAGTCAAAATTATGAGATAAAAAGTCTAGTTATGACTTAAGTCAATTACAAGTTGAAAAGTCGAAATTATGATGTTAAAAAGATTTAAGACAAAATTACAAGATAAAACATTGAAATTATGACTTAAAAAGTCTAAAATTATGAGTTAAGTAACAATTACAAGATAGATTATGAGACAATATTCAATTGCAAGATAAAAGTGTAAAAATTCATAATTATGAGATAAATCTAAATTATGACTTAAATCAAAATTATGAGATGAAAGAGACTGAAATTATGACTTAAAAGTATAAATTATGAGTTAAGTAACAATTACGAGATAGATTATGAGACAAACAGTCTTAAGTCAATTGCAAGATGAAAGTTTAAAAAAATCATAATTATGAGATAAAAAGTCTAAATTATGACTTACTAAATCAAATTTGAGGTAAACATCTCATAATTAAGTGATGAAAAGTCTAAATTATGACTTAATCAAAATTGAGCTAAAAATCTCATAATTATGAGATAAAAAGTCTAAATTATGGCTTAAATCAAAATTATGAGATGAAAGAGACTGAAATTATGACTTAAAAGTCAAAATTATAACTCGCTTGGAAAAAATTTATTTTGTATTGTGTGTTTTTTAGAGAAATCAAATCTCATAAAAAGAGTTTCAATAAACTGGAGCATTTAAGTAACTGTTATGACTCTATTCATGATTCTAGAATCATTGCTAAAGTCAGAAGTTTGTTTGGACCCTTGATGTTAAGCCCTGTGGGATCACAGCGGCCTCACTAATGAATTAGGCTGCTAACTAGTGAGGGTTTAATGAGCCTGCTGGGAAACTTCAATCCCTCGAGGATCCTAATGCATGTGTATCTCTGGTGGAATCTCGCCGGCTCCTCTTGGTATCTTCTCGGGATGGAGCTGGTGTGGTGTTGGGTTGATATATATATATGTATGTGGTAACGATGGTGATGAGGGTATGAGGTCACTGACGCGTCACAGAGAGAAGCTTCATAAATGCTGGGAAATTCTGAAGCGCTTGTCCAGTTCTCAGGCGACTCATGGCCACTCAGGGGATGCCCATAAGCGCCTCTCAGCGCATGGCGTCGTCTCCGCTCTACCTCGCCTTTTACCTCTTTCTGGTGATGCTGGGGAACGTGGGGAACACCGTGGTCATCGCGGTAGTCGGGGAGAGTCTTCTGCGGGAGACGGGAGCCGTCCGAAGCTCTGACGTGATTCTGGTCAACATGGCTTTCTCCAACCTGATGGTGTCCCTGACGAGAAACTCTCTTCTGGTGATCTCCGACATGGGAATGGAGGTACGGAAGAATGGCTGTGGTGTGATGATGAATGGACCCAGCGAAAGTTGTTTCAAAGATTAAGACAAAAGTGCTGAAACGGCATGTTTTAATGTTAGATGGATGTAAAAGGTCAACAAAATGCATGTAACGCTTCGGCAAATCAAAATTCAACCTTGATCCCTTTCCCGTGAATAAACTTTTGAGTTAAAAAGACGAAATTGTGACTACAAATCGTAATTACGAAAAAGTCATAATTATGACTAAAGTTGCAATTAAGAGATAAAAATAACAATTATGCCTTTAAAAGTCAAAATTATGACTTGAGTCATGATTATGAGATATAAGTTAAAATTATGACTTGAGTCATGATTATGAGATGCAAGTTAAAATTATGACTAAAAGTCATAATAATGAAATAAAAAGTCTAAATTATGATTTAAGTCATAATTGCAAGATAAAAATGTAAAATTATTACTTACTCAATTGAAATAACTTTAGAAGTCAAAATTATGACTTGAGTCATAATTAGGAGAAATAAATTATGAATTATATTTATTATATATGAATTAATGAAATTATGACATAATTCATTAAAAGTCATAATTATGAGAAAAAAAGTCAAAATTATGATTTACTACGTCAAAATTGAGATAAAAAGTTGAAATTATGGCTCACTTACACTAAGTTATTATTACAATAAAAAGTCAAAATGATGACTTACTAAATTGAAATTATAACTTTAGAAGTCAAAATTATGACTTAAGTCATAATTATGAGATGTAAAGTTAAAATTATGACTTAAAAAGTTGAAATCATGACTTTAAAAGTCACAATTATGAGGAAAAAAAAGTCGAAATTATGATTTACTACGTCAAAATTGAGATAAAAAGTTGAAATTATGGCTCACTTACACTAAGTTATTATTACAATAAAAAGTCAAAAAAATAATGACTTACTAAATTGAAATTATGACTTTAAAAGATAAAAAATAGATTTAAAAAATCAAAAAATTCAACCTTGATCCCTCTCCCATGAATAAACGTTTTAGTTGCCGAATGGGAATGGAAGTACTGTCGACATAATAGACGTTTTTGTTCATAGTTCGTTTAAAAACAAGTGGTTGACCATTAAAATACTGGTAAAAGAGTAAGTTAAACCCAGCAAAACCATTGCCGTTGCTTCAAAAAACACCCAAAACTTAGTCCTGAATTTAGGAGAGGATCTGATGTAGGTGCAAAGGGGGATTTTACGAGTTTGGGAGCTGAACCACATAAAATCTTCAATTGGTAACTAGTAGACGCCTGGCTGTTGTAATGGTGCCTGGAAGATGGTTTTGAACAAGTTGTAGGGACTACCGATGGTATTGGGAGATTCCCTTGTACAAGAAATTACAGTAGTCCAAATCTTACTCGATCACATCAAAGGCAAAATCCTGACTGAAATGTATCCACAATGTGTAATGTGCAAACAGGAAGAGCTGAGACTGTGCAAAAGTAATTTTGATGTGGGAAGAAATGCTGTTTGTAAATTGAACATTAGGTCCTACAGGTTGGTTCACTCTGGAAATCTGAAGTCTTTGTTTTCAGATTTCAGATTTTTTGTTTTCAAGTACTCGTATTTCATTAAACAGCCAGGACTGAGGAAGAGTTTTCAGTTGCCTAAGCTTTGATGGAGCAATGGCATCATTGTGAGGCCAGAAAAGTATTTTTACAAAATTAGAAAAAAAATTTTTGATAGTGTATCGCAAACCTGTGTGCCAGTTAGTCTGGCACATTGTTATGGAAGCCCATTTCCGCCACATAAGAAAAGAAATCATGCCTTAAAAAGTTTCAATTATGACATACTTAAAAAGTCAAAATTATGAGTCGAAATTATGACTTTAAGCAAAAATTATGAGATAAAGTGTCAAAATTATGAATAAAAAATATAATTACAAGATAAAAAGTTGAAATTGACTTACTAAATTGAAATTATGACTTTAAAAGTCATAATTAGGATACATACTCAAAATTATGAGTCAAAATTATGACTTTAAGTAATAATTATGATATAAAAGTCATCATTACAAGACGTAATCATGACATCTAAGTCATGACTTCAAAATTATTACTAAAAGTCATAATTATGAAATAAAAAGTTGAAGTTATGACTTTAAGTAAGTTATGTAAGTTTACATAACTTACTAATTTGAAAGTATGAGATGAAAATATTTTATAATTTTTTTAAGCATGTAATAAAAATTATTTAAAAATATTGAGCAAAGTAAATGTTTAATCTTTTTTTTATAAAGGCCCATTTCTGCCCCATAAGAAAAGAAACCATGCCTTAAAAAGTTTAGATTATGACATACTTAAATCATAATTACAAGATATGAAGTTAAAATTATGACTTGTCATAATTATGAGTCTAAATTATGACTGTAAAAAGTCAAAATTATGAGATAAATTGAGATTGTGACTTTAAAAGTTAATTGTGAGATAAAAAGTCAAAATGATGAGATAAAAAGTTGAAATTAGGACTTACTAAATTGAAATTATGATTTTAAAAGTCATAATTACGAGATACAAAGTCAAAATTATGAGTCAAAATTATGAGATAAGAACTCAAAATTATGACTCAGTCAAAATTGACTTTAAAAGTCATAATTGCGAGATAAAAAGTTTAAATTATGACTAAAAGTCGTAATTATGAGATAAAATGTCACAATTATGACTTACTAATTCGAAAGTATGAGATAAAGAATATATTTCATTTAATTTTTCAAGCATGTAATGAAAATTATTTAAAAATATTGAGCAAAGTAAATGTTTAATCTTTTTTTTTTTATGGAAGCCCATTTCTGCCCCATAAGAAAAGAAACCATGCCTTAAAAAGTTTAGATTATGACATACTTAAGTCATAATTACGAGATATGAAGTTAAAATTATGACTTGTCATAATTATGAGTCTAAATTATGACTGTAAAAAGTCAAAATTATGAGATAAAAAGTTTAAATTAGGACTTACTAAATTGAAATTATGATTTTAAAAGTCAGAATTACGAGATACCAAGTCAAAATTATGAGTCGAAATTATGAGATAAGAACTCAAAATTATGATTTAGTCAAAATTGACTTTAAAAGTCATAATTACGAGATAAAAAGTCATGACTTAGTCGAAATTATGACTAAAAGTCATAATTGTGACATAAAAAGTTTAAATTATGACTAAAAGTCGTAATTATGAGCTAAAATGTCACAATTATGACTTACTAATTCAAAAGTATGAGATAAAGAAAATATTTCATTACATTTTTCAAGCATTTAATGAAAATTATTTTAAAATATTGAGCAAATTAAATGAGTTTAATCTGTCGAATCACAGAAAATGATTCAGTGATTCAATAACTCGTTTTGCAGCGTGACTTTTATCCCACCAGTTTTCAACCTGAAGTCATCAACGTGGCTCTTTCCTCGCAGGTGTTCCTCAACAGAAACTGGTGTCGCTTTATGATGGGCGTCTGGGTTTGGCTGCGCTCCGCGAACGTTTGGTCGACGTTCTTCCTCAGCACGTTCCATTTCCAGACGTTGCGGCGGGTCGCCCCGCCCGTCACGAACGTCCACGGTCACCCCGGACCCCCCAGATCCCTCATATTCGGCTTGTGCCTCATCTGGAGTCTCAATCTGATGTACTCCGTCCCAGCGTTTATGTTCTCCAAGAACGGAGACGAGAACTCCACCGAGGTCAGTTCGTCTGTTTACCTTTCGAACTGTCTATAGCACCAGGGATGTTCCAACATACTCGTCTGGAACTTTCTAGTGGGTCTAAATGTGTTTAATTAGTCTCCAGGGAGAGGTTTGGACACCCCTGCCATAGATCTTTTTGGTAACTGATGGTGTGTTCCCTTCTTTTAATCTTGGACCTCTCATCCAGTCGCTGATGTTGGTGAGCAGCACCACTCGGCCGCTGCTTGGCTGCGTCTGGAGCTTCCCGTCGGTCTACAGCGGCCTGGCCTTCGCCACCTCCTCCATGGTGATCCACGAAATGATTCCCATCGTCTTGATGAGTGTCACAAACCTGGGCTCCCTGCTGACGCTCTACGCTCACGGACAAACGCGAAGAGCCGCCAACAAGAGTCCAGACGCACCGGTCATCACCCGGATCCCCGCGGAGCGACGAGCCGCTAAGGTGAGCTCCATGTTCCTCACCCAGCTCTTACATAGATTACTTAAAGGATTAGTTCACTTTCTGAACAAAAATGTACAGATAATGTACTCACCCCGTTGTCATCCAAGACGTTCATGTCTTTCTTTCTTCAGTCGTGAAGAAATTATGTTTTTTGAGGGAAACATTTCAGGATTTCTCTTCATATAATGGTTATGAATTGGGGCCCAAAGTATGAACCTCCAAAATGCAGTTTAAATCCAGCTTCAATGGACTTCAAACGATCCCAGCCAACGAAGAAGGGTCTTATCTAGCGAAACGATCGCTTATTTTACAAATAAATTGACAATTTATATACTTTTTAACCACAAACGTTGGTCTGGTCTCTGTGGTCTGGATCAATACAGTTAGAAAACTCCCATCTCATTTTCTTCCCCAACTTCAAAATCATCCTACAACACTGTTTTACCTTTTTTGTAAAGGGTGTTTCTTGTAAAGGCATCTTCTTTGTACGTTCACTTCGTAAACACTGGGTTTTTTACTTCTGCAGTGATGTAAGGACGATTTTGAAGTCAGGGAAGAAAATGAAATGGGAGTTTTTTGACGTAACCTAACAGAGACCAGAGCAACATTTGCAGTTAAAAAGTATATAAATTGTCAATTTGTTTGGAAAATAACCAGTGGTTTTGCCAAGACGCTTCTTCATCAGCTGGGTTTGTTTAAAGCCCTTTGAAGCTGGATTTAAACTTCATTTTGGAAGTTCAAACTATGGGCCACAATTCATATCCATTATATGAAGAGAAATTCTGAAATGTTTTCCTCAAAAAAAAAACAACTTCTTTACGACTGAAGAAAGAAAGACATGAACATCTTGGATGACAAGGGGGTGAGTACATTATCTGTACATTTTTGTTCTGAAAGTGAACTAATCCTTTAAGGAGTGATGAAAACTAATGTAAGTTACTCATTTTAAGTAAAGTATTGTGACCAGTGTTGGGGAAAGTTAATTTTAAAAGTGACCCATTACAATATTGAGTTACTCTCTAAAAAAACTAATTACTTCTTATTTGGATATCATTGTACAAATCCAGCAGGTTGGTAAGGACCAACAAGGCCTACTAAGCAGTACAGTTGTTAATTATACTGTGAAGATGTCATTTCCTCAGCTAATGATCTTCAAGCATGCTCTATTATGGCGGTTATCCTCTGGGAAAAGCAGATCACTGTCTATTGGGAGCACATGCTCTGGCCGTGAGCAAGTCGCTTCATGTTTTGGGTTTTTCCGGCAAGGTGTTTCTACAAGAAAGTGCATTAACTGACATTTGTGTGTTTTCACAGGTGATTCTGGCTCTGAATATCCTGTTTATCTCGTCGTGGGGCGCCAGTGTCATCTCCGTCAACTACTTCAACTACAACCGCAAGTCTTCCAGCTCTTCCACGGAGTTCCTGCTCATCGTCGCTCGCATCGCGAACATCACCTTCATCGCGCTGTCGCCCATCGTCCTCGCCGTGGGACACAGGAGACTCCGGGCGTTTATGAAGTCAATTCTGTCTCGTATAATCTGACATATAGATATCAAAGACATATGTGACCCTGGAGCACAAAACAAGTCTTAAGTCGCTGGGGTATATTTGTAGCAATAGCCAAAAACACATGGTATGGGTCAAAATTATCAAAAAAATCAATTATGCCAAAAATCATTAGGATATTAAGTAAAGATCATGTTCCATTAAGATATTTTGTAAATTTCGTACCATAAATGTATCAAAACTTAATCTTAACTGCGTCACATAAGTGTGTTTCTGTGTCACATGATTTATTTTTAATAAAGCTGCATGTATTTACTCAAGAACGAAGAGTGTTCTGTGCCTTTCAAAAAAGAAGTCGAGATTTAAATTTAAATTTAAATAGATTTAAAATGGGATGTTTTAAATGTAAGCAAATTAAATTGAGCATCTGGTTTATCGGCGCCAACCGGAATGAAACTGAAGCATCAGTAAGTATCAATAAACACTGAAGAATCATTTGAGCAATTTCATTGGTCTTGAGAAGAATCTTCTTTGTTTCTATCAAGTCATTACTCCAAAAACATCTGTTGTCTCTCGTAATGTGTTTGTTATTGTCTCATGTCTGCTAGGGCCGCTAGCTTTTGACGAATGCAGACATACACTGGATCGCCTCTGTTATAATCAGCGAAGGGTTTGCAGTGCGGGCAGCTTCACTGATTATAATGGGAGCGATCTAATTGATCTAATCTCGTCGCACCACAGTAGAACACCAGTGTTTGACAGAGGAGATAAAACAAGGTAAACCTGGGTTTCGTTACTCTTGGATTGTGTTTTCACTTTGCAGACGTGAATATTAGCAAGTTTACAGTCATGTACGATCACCTTTGCCGGTTTCTCTTTCTTACGCTGAGCTCTCATTTGGTTTAAATGTGTAATTATTGTTAGAATAGATTAACCCAGCATGTTTTCTATTCTATATTAGGTTGTTTGTTTCTAACCAAGCATTTTTAACAGTCTTTAAAATGGTGCCAAACAAGATGGATGCCCTAAACAGAAACATGTAAGTTCTCTTCTTGTTCAGTGTGTTAAGAAATGTCTCTGTTTCTCCATCAGTAATATATTAACAGCAGTATTGAGTTGTGTTATCTATGCTCACACCTGTGAGTGTCTGATGTGTTTCTAGCGCCACCTAGCGAGCATTAAACAACATCATCACTGAACAACACCACAGGATTGATTTAACTCATGATCCAGAACCAGATCACTGAGATGTAGAAGAGCAAACTGTTTTCATGTTTTCGTTATTTTATAGTTCATATTTAATTTGCATTTGCTTCTATTTTTTACACGAGGACAGAGGGAAGAGATTATTAAACCTTACAAAATTAACCATAGTTTCAGTCAAAAAGCCATACATCTATTTATAGTCTTGGTTTTTTGAATAAAAGTAGCATACATATAGGCCTATTTATTGTGTTTACCTCAGTGTTTACCTCAGCGTCCAGAGATTTTCCAGAGCTCTCTTGAGGTGAAGCGATCAGTTTCTTACTATTATAGACAGAACCATTGTCATGACACGTTACAAATATAGGAGAAAATAACTTTTTACTTAGCAAACATTTGAAACGCATCCATCCGTGTTTGTTTCTTAAAAGTTTAAAGGGCGTGTGTTTAAATTATTTCAAACTGGAGCGTGCTGCGGGCATCACCCTGTTTACACAGGTTTACGTCACAATTGCTTTATAGAAATACGTTTTCCTGTGTGAATGTATTTAATACATTTCTGCCTGTTTATATAAAATCTAATCCATCTGGTCCCTTTTCCAAAAATCTTTTGCTTATTTTCTTGTCAAGTCGTGTGGAAGCCTGTTTCCACCACTGCATAAAAAAAAAGGTTATTGCATCTTTTTATCTCACATTTCTGACTTTTATTCTCAGAATTGTGAGATGTAAACTCGCAATTATGAGTTAGAAAGTTAGAATAGCAAGATACAAACTCAATTCTGGCTCTTTCTCACAATTGCTAGTTTGTATCGTGCTATTTTTACTTTTTCCTCACAATTGCGATTTTTTTTCTCACAATTCTGGCTTTTTTCTTGCAATTGCAAGTTTGTATCTCGCAATTATGACTTTTTTGCAATTGTGAGTTTGTATCTTGCAATTTGGACTTTTTTCTTACAATTCTGGCTTTTTTCTCACAATTCTGACTTTTTCCTCGCAATTGCGAGTTTGTATTTAGCAATTTTGACTTTTTTCTCACAATTCTGGCTTTTTTCTTGCAATTGTGAGTTTGTATCTCGCAATTATGACTTTTTTGCAATTGCGAGTTTGTATCTTGCAATTTTGACTTTTTTCTCACAATTCTGGCTTTTTTCTTGCAATTGTGAGTTTGTATCTCGCAGTTATGACTTTTTTGCAATTGCGAGTTTGTATCTTGCAATTTTGACTTTTTCCTCACAATTGCAATTTTTTTTCTCACAATATTTGCTTTTTTCTCGCAACTGACTTTTTTCTTGGAATTTCTTGTATCAAGTTAGAATGGCAAAACACAAACTCACAATTTTGTATTTTGCGAGTTTGTATCTTTTTTGACTGCAAATGTGAGTTATAAAGTTTGAATTGCAAGACAAACTCACAATTCTGACTTCTTTCTCGCAATTTCGACTTTTTTTCTTGAAATTCTGACTTTTTCCTTGGAATTGTGAGATACAAACTCAAAATTGTGCGCTATAGTGCAAAGTAGTTTTGATATGTTCTTAGAATTGCCTGATTATCTGACAATTCTGACTTAATAACTTGTAACTGCGAAAGATATAAACTTGCAATTCTGAGAAAGAAGTCTGAATTTATTTCTCAGAACTGCGACTTCATCAGAATTGAGATGTTATTTCTCAGAATTGTGAGTTTGTCTTGCAATTCTGACTTTATAACATAATTGTGAGTTTATATCACACAATTCTCCATTCTCTTTTCTCAGAACTGCAAGTTTATATCTCACAATTTGACATATAATTGCATGTTGTAAAGTCAAAATTGCACGATATAAACTTGCAATTCTAAGAATTTATTTCTCAGAATTGCAACTTTTCAGAATTGCAAGTTTGTCTAAGTTTATATCGCACAAAATCTAAATTCATTTCTCATTCTGAATTTATATATCACACAGCTGTGAGGAAAAAAATCTTGCAAGATTAATATTACATTTAGTTTTTCATTTTTTTATTCAGTGGTGAAAATGGGCTTCCATAGGTCGCTGATAGTTGTGATGATTGATTTGAAAATAAATAATCTTGAATTTCAGTTAACGCAAATGGTCATACTCACAGCTCTTCAAATCTGATGATAAATGATTGTTGCAAGATTTCATGTAAAATTAATGTGTTTTTTTTCAGATCTCATATTGCTGTCTGTCTCGTCTTTCAGGTCAGTCGTCATCTCCATCTGTTTTTCTTTGTTGCACAAAGTCCAACAAAGCAGATATTAACCAGGACATCAGGTTGGTGGAAACTACTGCGCATCTAAATGAAGTGCAAATAAAATAAAGCCATGATTGTGTGTTAGATTACTCAGAATCAGTAGTTTCATGTGCCTAGAGGATTGGCCATCCCTAATCATCTGCATTGTTGTTGAACCACGACTCCAGCAACAACCTTCAGGAGGTTGTGTTTGTGGACCCACACTCTGCGGGATTGTGGTGGGCTTGCTAATGAATTAGACCGCTAACTAGTGCGAGTTTAATTAACCAGGTGGGGATGGTTACTCCCTCGCGTGTGAGGATGCAAGCTCAGCTCGTTTAACCCAAAACATCCAGATCTCTGGTGGAATCTCACCTGCCATTCACGGCATCTTCTCCTATGACAGCAGGACCGGGATGCAGCGGATGCTGATTTGGCTCCATATTTATCCGGTAACCACGGCCCATAAAAGGGGCTCGCGGTCGGGGGGCGGAGAGCGACGTGTTGAGATGGAGAACTGACAACATCTCTGAGACGCTCTGAGAGAAGCTCCATTCATGACTGAAGGCGTCTGAACACTTGACCGGCGAAGTATTAGAAGAAGCATGGCACCTGTGAGAAAACCCTCGAGCGTCAGTCAGAGCATCTCTTCATCGCCGTTCTACTTCGCCCTCTACATCATTCTGGTGCTGCTGGGGAACCTGGGGAACACCACGGTCATCGCGGTGGTCGGGGAGAGCCTTCTGCGGGAGACGGGAGCCGTCCGAAGCTCTGACGTGATTCTGGTCAACATGGCTATCTCCAACCTCCTGGTGTCCTTGGTTAGAAACACGGTGGTGATGGTGTCCGATCTGGGAGTGGAGGTACGATTGGATGGACGATTGGTTGGTTGGATGGATAATTATTAATGACGGTGTGGAGATCCAGAAATGAGCTTAAACCCAACCTGGTTCCAGTTTTGTGAAGGTTTTAAACGGCTGACAGTAGAACATCATCACCTCATAAGCCTATTGATTTATCCTACAGAGATTAAATTGGGTTATTTGGGTTACCGCTGGGAGTTTGGTTCAGTGCTAGAGTTATTGATTGCTCAGAACTTCCAAAACCAACAAAAAACCAGTTTGACTCTAAATCAAGTGTCGTTTTTCGAATAGAACCATGCTTTACTATTAGGGCTGTGAATCTTTGGGCAAACAATGAATCAATTCACGATTCATAGGGTTTCGATTCGATCCAAGAACGATTTTTGCAAATTCGGAGTGATTCGATTTTCTGACTTTTTTTTGGAATTGTAAGATATGAGCTTGCATGTTATAAAGTTGGAAGTGCAAGACCAACTCACAATTCTGATGACTTTCTTGCAATTTCAGGTTTGTATCTCACGATTTAGACACTTTTTCTTGAAATTCTGACTTTTTTTCTTGGAATTATGAGATATGAACTCGAAATTGCGCACTATAAAGTCATTTTGAAGGGGTTAAATATGTTCTTAGAACTTAGAAACTTTTAAACTTGCAATTCTGAGAAAGAAGTCTGAATTTTTTCCTCAGAATTGCGACTTCATTGGAATTGAGACGTTATTTCTCAGAATTGGGAGTTTGTCTTGCAATTCTGACTTCATAACACATAATGTTAAAGTGAGTTTATATCACACAATTCTGACTAAATATCTCAGAACTGCAAGTTTATATCTCACAATTTGACATAATGGCATGTTATAAAGTCGAAATTACAAGAAGAATCTTTGGGTAAACAACAAATCGATTTGATTCACGATTCATAGGGTTTCGATTCAATTCAAGAACAATTTTTGCTAATTCAGAGCGATCCGATTTTCTGACTTTTTTTGGAATTGTGAGATATGAACTTGCAATTGCAAGTTTGAATTGCAAGACAAACACAATTCTGACTTCTTTCTCGCAATTTCAGGTTTGTATCTCATGATTTAGACTTTTTTTGGAATTGTGAGATATGAACTCGATATTGTGCGCTATAAAGTCATCTTGAAAGGGCTAAATATGTTCTTAGAATTGCACATATTATCAGAAAATTCTGACTTAATAACTTGTAACTGCGTATTATAAATTTGAAAGATTTAAACTTGCAATTCTGAGAAAGAAGTCTGAATTTTTTTCTCAGAATTGCGACTTCATTGGAATTGAGACATTATTTCTCACAATTGTGAGTTTGTCTTGCAATTCTGACTTCATAACACATAATTGTGAGTTTATATCACACAATTCTGAATTAATTTCTCAGAACTGCAAGTTTATATGTCACATTTTGACATAACTGCATATTATAAAGTCGAATTTGCAAGAAGAATCTTTGTGTAAACAGCGATTCAATTCTATTCATGATTCATAGGGTTTCGATTCGATTCAAGAGTGATTTTTGCAAATTCAGAGCGATCTGATTTTCTGACTTTTTTTATAGAATTCACGCTTCATTCGATTCTTAGTGTTTTAAATCTACTAATAGACGAAATCAACGATTTACGATTTAAAAATCCATGTTTCAAGATCGACGCATATGCATCGTCAGGTTTGGTAATCGATGCATCGAGAAAACTAATCTAAACACTTGGTGGACCAAAGTTTGCTGGGTTTGAAACGCTCAAACTTGCTTTTTTGTGGTTAAAATGGTTAAATGGTGGTGTTTACTCCTCGCAGGTTTTCCTCTCCAGAGACATGTGTCACCTCATGATGGGCATCTGGGTTTGGCTGCGCTCGGCCAACGTTTGGTCCACGTTCTTCCTCAGCGCGTTCCACTTCCAGACGTTGCGTCGGGTCGCCCCGCCCGTCATCACCCTGCACGGGCCCCGCGGGCCCCCCAGCTCCCTCATCGTCGGCTTCGCCCTCGTCTGGAGCCTCAACCTCATCTATGCCATCCCAGCGTTCATCTTCTCCAAGAACGGAGATGAGAACTCCACCGAGGTCAGTCCGCCTCTTTATCTGAATTGAACTCGTGCAAAACCTCGTTTGACCCCTGACCTCTCCTGCAGACGCTGATGCTGGTGAGCAGCACCACTCGGCCGCTGATGGGCTGCATCTGGGACTTTCCTTCACCCTACAGCGGCCTGGCCTTCGCCACCTCCTCCATGGTGATCCACGAGTCCATTCCCATCTGTCTGATGAACATCACCAATCTGGGCTCCCTGCTGACGCTGTACGCCCACGGACACTCACGCAACACCGCCAACAAGAGCCAGGACGCACCGGTCGTCACCCGGATCCCCGCGGAGCGACGGGCCGCCAAGGTGAGTGAAGTTTTATTTAACCCTCAGAATGCATTTAAAATCTGTGTTCTGTTTTGCATTCTGGAAGAATCGCTATTTGTGACTCTGAAGCATAAAAGCAGTCATAAGGGTACATTATTTGAAACTGAGATGTTTACTGAATAAGCATCTCAGTTTGGTTTGTTATGATGGGACAATATTTGGCTGAGATACAACAATTTGAAAATCTGCAATCTGAGGGTGCAAAACAATCTAAATATTGAGAAAATTACCTTTAAAGCTGTCCAAATGAAATTTTTTTCTCAACTTTTCTCTCACCCAAAAACTTTTTTTCAGCAAAACTTAATTTTTTTTTTGGTGCAAATCAAGACAAAATCAGGTATAAATAATGATTTAACAATCTAACAAAAACTTTTACAGAAAGTTTTTTGATGAAAGTAAAAAACACTTTTTTTGATGAAACCTTTAAAAAAAAAAAAGATTTCTTATCTATTTCTTTTCTGTCAAAAAAAATTCACCCAAAAACTTTTTTTCAGCAAAACTTAATTTTTTCTCTTATTTTTTTGTGCAAATCAAGACAAAATCAGGTATAAATAATGATTTAACAATCTAACAACTGAAATTATAAAAAAGTATTTTTTGATAAGACAAAATATTCGTTGATAAAAAGTTCTTTGATGAATGAATTTAAAAAAATGAAATTCTTTTTGATGAAACCTTTTTTTTTTTATTCTCATCAATTTCTTTTGTCAAAAAAAACATTCTGAAAGGAAAAAATATGAGAATTTTTTTATTAAACATTTTTTATAAAAACATTATTAAAGTTATTTGCTTATAAAATTTTCAGAATGTTTTTGTGTATTTGCATCTTTTTCATGTTTTATGAATCAACTAATCACTAAAAAATATACTTAAATAACCCTGTATGACATCCATCAGAAGACCTTAAGAAAGTAGCAAACTGGAGGAGCTGCTCATTTCAGTGAATGTATAAACACATGATAAATATCATCTAACTACTCACAATAATTCATGTTCACTGACTAAACTAATGATTCAACTGTAGTCTGATAGTAAGACAATATTTCAACTGCTGTAAATCCATTCATATGTGACCCTGGACCACAAAACCACAAAAAAATTAGGGTCAATTTTTCAAAATTAGTATTTATACATCGTCTGAAAGTTGAATAAATGCGCTTTTCATTGATGTATGGTTTGTTAGGATCGGACAATATTTGGCCGAGATACAACTATTTGAAAATCTGCAATCTGAGGGTGCAAACAAGTTTTAAAATGTTACTCACAAATTGCTCTAAAACAGCACGCATTTATAAAACTTGTGTATTTATTTCTACGAAAACATCCAAACAATGTAAATATCACTCTGCTAAGTTTTTAAATGAAGTAAATTCATTTTACTTGCAACTTTAACTTTTTAGATGAAAAAGTAATGAATTCGTCAATGGTTCATCAATAGATGCGCATATTCATGTTCATCAACAAAATTCAGTCCAAAAGTGGGTGAGATGTAGAGAAAAGATCAAATACATTGTACAAATGTTTTTGGCACTAATATAACTTCATAGATCGTTTTACCAAAAAAAAAGTATTTTTTGCTCTAATGGTGCTCCATACCCGAGTCAAAATGACCCGAACATTTTAAATGTTAATATCTCTTTTAAAAATCTGATGAAAAAAAAAAATGTATTTAACCCTCACAATGCTTTTAAAATCTGTATTCTGTTTTGCATTCTGTACAAATTGCTATTTTATTAAAAAAAAAAAAAAATTAAAGTATTGATATTTTTGTTATTACATTAACCTCTTATTAACTAAAATATTGGGAAATTCTTTGAAATTTCAAGTTATACATGAACCAAATGATTATGAAAAATATACATATATTTTTTTCCGTGTTGATGAGAAATTTTATTTCAGTATGTCACTGTATGAAATGTATAAAAACATATAATTTGAGAATTATTAGTATTAACTGCTTTTGAATAAATGGAATTTATTTAAATTTCTTTGAATGTATAACTCATGCCCACATTTAAGAAACTTAAGAAAACATCAAAAAAATGTGTTACTCTGAAAAGATTTCAAACAAACTAGATAAAAAATTTGTCAAGACAAACTTTAAGTTGGCTTGAGAAAGCCGGGCCAGAACATTGGAAAAGTTTATGAAGTTTAAAAAGTTTAAAAGGTTTAAAACGTTGAAAAAATTTAGTTAAAAAAGTAAAAAAAAAAAAAAAAAAAAAGTTTATAAAATTTTAAAAGTTTAAAAAGTTTATAAAGTTAAAAAGTAAAAAAAAAGTTTAAACAGTTTATAACATTTAAAAAATTATAACATTTAAAGCTTTTAAAAAGTTTAACAAGTTTAGAAAATGTATAAAGTTTAAAAGATTTATAAAGTTTAAAAAGTTTAAGAAGTTTCCAAAAATTTTATGTTTTACTTTTAAAGTTAGATGTTTTTAGCATTATTAGCAAGTTGCTAGCATGTTGTTAACATTATTAGCATGCTAGGGTGCCCAGAGTGGTTGCTATGGTGCTGCTATGTGGTTGCTATGGTACCCAGGATGGTTGCTAGGGTGTTGCTGTGCAGTTGCTAGGGTACCCGGGGCAGTTGCTATGGTGTTGCTATGCGGTTGCTAGGGTGGTTGCTAGGGTGTTGCTATGCGTTTGGTAGGGTAAACAGGGTGGTTACTATGGTGTTGCTATGCAGTTGCTAGGTACTCAGGGTGGTAGCTAGGGTGTTACTAGCATGTTTTTAGCATGACTGGCATGTTACTAGCGTGTTGCTAGCATGATTAGTAAGTTGTTAGCATGTTTCTAGCATGATTAGCAAGTTGCTAGCATGTTTCTAGCAAGATTAACATGTTACTAGCATGTTGTTAGCATGACTCTAGCATGATTAGCATGTTACTAGCATGATTGGCAAGTTTCTAGCATGATTAGCATGTTACTAGCATGTTTCTAGCATAAATAGCAAGTTTCCAACATGATTGACACTAATGTAACTTCAAAGATTATTTAACAAAAGTATTTTTGACACTAATGATGCTCCATACACACCGGAATCAAAATGTGACCAGAAAATGTATTTATTTTTTCAGATTCTTACAATTATTTTTTAAGAGACATGCCTATATGTGTATATATATAATGTATCTCTTTCTGGTCAAAACAGAACTAACTAATAAAACTTCTCTGCGTTTCTCAGGTGATTTTGACCTTGAACATCCTCTTCATTTCGTCTTGGGGAACGAACGTCATCTCGGTCAACTACTTCAACTACAACCGGGGATCCTCCACAGAGTTCCTGCTCATCGTCGCTCGCTTCGCCAACATGAGCTTCATCGCATTTTCGCCCATCGTCCTCGCCGTGGGACACAGGAAGCTGCGGGCGTTCATAAAGGCAGTCCTGCTGCGCATGATCTCTCTGTTTGCATAGACTTCAGATATCGTGCTGTGAAATTATTTCAGCGTGTCGCTCTGAAATCACACGCCACTGAAACACATTTCTCTGTGACTGAAGAAAAGTGGTTTTGTTTGGACATATTGGACATTTCACATCATGTTTGTCTTTGAGTGTTTTCATTTCATTTTCATGTCCCATGTCTGTTGTTCTCGGCAGCTGTCTGACTGATTAAACGTACAGTTAACTAGAGATTCTTTGCATATATCGTGTGTTTTTGTGTTGTGCGAGATTATTACCAGCAAAACTGACACTTTGGATCATATAAAACTAGATGAGTAAAGTTCACAGACTAACTCTGAAGTTGGCTGGAGAAAGCCTTGTCTGAGAGTTTGAAATAACGTTGAAAAGCATAAAGTTTGGGACAGAGTGGGAGCACACACACGTTTCTAGCATTAAGTTGCATGTTGCTACCTGGTTTAGAATGGTTTAGTTATTTTGCTAGCACGATTTAACATGAATTAACATATTGTTCGCACAATTTAACATGAATTAACATGTCACTAGCATGTTGCTAGCATGATAAGCAAGTTACTACCATATTTTTAGTATGTCACTGGGACGATTAGCATGTTACAAACATGTTGTTAGCATTATAAGCAAGTTACTAGCATGTTATTAGCATGATTAGCATGCTACTATCATGTTTCTAACATGATTAACAAATTATTAGCATGTTAATAGCACGATTAGCATGTTGCTAGCATGATTATATCATTATTATCATGTTGCTAGCATGATTCTAGCATGATTGGCAAGTTACTATCACGTTATCATGTTTCTAGCATGATAATCAAGTTACTAGCATTGTTATATTTCTAACACGATTATTGCTAGCTTGATTCCTGCACGATTGGCATGTTACTAGCACATTATCATGTTACTAGCATATTATCATGTTTCTAGCATGATTAGCAAGTTACTAGCATTGTTAGCAAATTTCTAACACGATTAGCATGTTGCTATCTTCATTCTAGCATGATTAGCATGTTATTAGCATGATTAGCAAGTTACTAGCATGTAATCATGTTTCTAGCATGATTAGCAAGATACTAGCATTGTTAGCATGTTTCTCACATGATTAGCATGTTGCTATCTTGATTCTAGCATGATTAGCATGTTGCTAGCATGATTAGCAAGTTACTTGCATGTTGTTAGCATGTTTCCATGCTAATCCATTTAAAACCAGTCATGCTAACATGTTACTAGCATGATTAGCAAGTTACTAGCGCATTATCATGTTTCTAGCATGATTGGCAGGTTACTAGCATTGTTAGCAAGTTTTTAACATGATTAGCATGTTGCTATCTTGATTCTAGTATGATTAGCGTGTTATTAGCATGATTAGCATGTTACTAGCATTGTTAGCATTTTTCTCACATGATTAGCATGTTGCTATCTTGATTCTAGCATGATTAGCATGTTGCTAGCATGATTAGCAAGTTACTAGCTTGTTGTTAACATGTTTCCATGCTAATCCATTTAAAACCAGTCATGTTAGCATGTTGCTATCATGATTCTAGCATGATTAGCAAGTTACAAGCATGTTGCTAGCATAATTCTAGCATGATTAGCAAGTTACTGGCATGTTATCATGTTTCTAGCATGATTAACAAGTTACTACCATGTTGTTAACATGTTTCTAACATGATTAGCCTATTGCTAGCTTGATTCTAACATGAGTAGCATGTTACTAGCATGATTAACAAGTTACAAGCATGTTGCTAGCATGATTCTAGCATGATTAGCATGTTACTAGCATGATTAGCAAGTTACTAGCATGTTATCATGGTTTTATGCTAATCCATTTAAAACCAGTTGATTCAGTTAAAAAAAAAACAGCTAAAACCAGTCTAGGGTAGTTGTCTAGTCTTAGCTGGTTTAGGCTTGGTTGGTGTTCTAGCAGGTGTTCTGAAATGATTTGCATGTTACTAACATGAGTAGCAAGTTACTAGCACTTTATCATGTTTCTAGCATGATTAGCAAGTTACTAGCATGCTGTTAGCATGTTTCTATGCTAATCCATTTAAAACCAGTTGATCCAGTTAAAAAACGGCTTAAATGCAGCCCAGGCTGGTTGTCTAGTCTTAGCTGGCAAAATCACTTCAGAACCAGCCTGGGAGACCAGCCAATCAGCTTTGGCTGTTTTTTCAGTAGGGAGCTTCTCAGCTTTGCTACAGCAATAAACAGCTTAAATACATCATAAGTTTGCACACCCTGAAAATAAAAGTCTATGAGATTTTTAGTGGGTTCAGTAGCCTGGTTTATGAAAACCACGAGTCGGGTCACAAAACCATAAGGTTTAGTCTCAGAAGACGATTAAATAGTAGTTCTCAAGCCAACTTAACAATCATTTATTTTAACTTACATGCTAAATGAAAACGTACATTCGAGTGAAACAAAATAAAACAACAATCAAATTGCGATCAGTCCAATATTTTCGTTCACTGTTTCGGAGTCAAGTTTTCCCACTCTGTGCCGTTTACGTGACCTGTGTGTCCTTCTGTGTCGCACGTGGCCGTTTGATCAAGTGCACCCATGCTGCATCATGGCTCTGAATTAGCATGTTGTTACCACAATTTAACATGAATTAGCATGATTAGCAACTTACTAGCATGATTTGCAAGTTACTAGCATGTTATAATGTTTCTAGCATGTTTCTAGCATGATTAGCATGTTTCTAGCATGATTAGCATTTTACTAGCATGTTGCTAGCATAATTAGCAAGTTACTAGCATGTTATCATGTTGCTAGCATGTTTCTAGCATGATTAGCATTTTACTAGCATACTGCTAGCATGATTAGCATGTTACTAGCATGTTATCATGTTTCTAGCGTGATTAGCATTTTATTAGCATGTTGCTAGCATGATTAGCAAGTTACTAGCATGCTATCATGTTTCTAGCATGATTAGCATTTTACTAGCATGTTACTAGCAGAATTAGCAAGTTACTAGCATGTTGTTAACATGTTTCTATGCCAATCCATTTAAAACCAGTTGATTTAGTTAAAAAATGGCTTAAAACCAACCTAGGCTGGTTGTCTAGTCTTAGCTGGTTTGGGTTTGGTTGGTCTTTTAGCAGGTCTCCCAGCTTGACCAGTGGCCAAAACCACTTCAGAACCAGCCTGGGAGACCAGCCAATCAGCATTGGCTGGTTTTAGCTGTTTTTGTCAGTAGGGAGTTTTTTGCTACAGCAAAAAAACAGCTTAAATACACCATAAGACTCACTGTACAAAGTTTTCACCCCTCAATAAAAGAGATTGAGATCTGAGATTTTTAGTGGGAAATATAGTCTGATTTATGAAAACCATGAGTTGGGTCAGTTAGAAAAGATACAGCAATCCGAGTCAGACCAGTCTTTAAAAGTCCAGATACACTTTAAGGTTTAGTCTCAGAAGAAGATTAAAAAGTAGTTCTCAAGCGATCTTAACGATCATTTATTTGAACTTACATGAAACACTTAAATGAAAACGTACATACGAGTGAAACAAAATTAAACAACAATCAAATTGCGATCAGTCCAATATTTTCGTCCAGAGTTCCGGAGTCACGTTTTCCCGCTCTGTGCGGTTTTCGCGACCGGCGCGTCCTTCTGCGTCGCCGCTGTCGCTCGCGGCCGTTTGACGAAGCGTGCCCAGTGCTGCATCATGGCGCTGATCCTCCGCCGCAGCTTCCCGTGTCCGAGCGCCACCACCAGCGGACTGAACCCCACGAAGAGCGACGCGGAGAAGTGCGCCACGGTCAGCAGTCCCTCCGCGTGCCTCCCGCCGTTGTGGTTGTAGTACGTGACGGCGGCCACCTGCAGCACCCAGCAGCCCACGAACAGCGCCACCAGAGCCATGATCACGTGACCCGCCTTCCTCTCGCCGGACACGTGCCGGTCGAGCTCCGCCGCGCCGCCCGCGCCCGCCGTCACCGCCCGGATGTGCTTAGCGAGCGAGTGCAGCGTCAGGAGGTTGGTGCCCACCATCAGCACGAGCGGCGCGACCTCGTTGAGCGCCAGCGACACGGAGGCGAAGGCGTAGCCCTGCTGGCTGCTGGGAAACTCCCAGACGCAGCCGAGCAGCGGGCGAGTGGTGCAGCTGATCACCATGAGCTCCACCGTGGCGTTTCCGCGCACGTGCGTCGTGTACACCAGCGCCGGCAGCGAGAACAGCAGGTTGACGCCCCACACGGCGGACAGGACGGCCCAGACGCGCAGGCGCTCGCGCCGGTGCCCCAGCGGACCCATGGTGACGTGCTGCCGCCGCAGGGTGGCGCAGTGGAAGGCGCTGAGCGCCAGAGTCACCCAGCAGCCCACGGCGCGCCACCACACCCACAGCAGCATGAAGACGCGGCACCAGCCGGGCGACAGCGACACCTCCAGGCCCAGGTCCGACACGAAGATGGGCACCGTCCGGAACACCGACGTCAGCAGGTTGGCCATGCACAGGTTCACCAGGATGGTGTCGGACGGCGCCAGGTGGCGCGAGGCGCTTTCTTTAGCGCACTGGAACACCTGCAAACACACAAAACACTGATTCACAAGAAAGAAAACACGTCCATGTCGCTGACTAATCAAATTTGTGGTGTCCATTAGAGTTGCTTTCGTCAACGAAAATTATGACTAAATATCAGCGTCAGCGAACCTTTATCTCGTGACGAAAATGAGGCAAGACGCGATGTAAATGCTAGTCATGTGACCAGGGCCGGCCCAGGCTCTGTTGGTGCCCTAGGTGAGATTTTAGATTTCCGCCCCCCAACAAAATTCAGAAAATGCAGATTTTTCAAAATGTATTTTATTATTATTTTATTCTAACATTATTTTAAGCACTACAGTGCAGGATATAAATACTAATTTTATATTAGTATTAACAACAAATGCACAGGTAAAATGTAAATGTAAAATGTAAAGTCGGGAATGAATTTCGAGGGGGAACGGCGTTCGGAGACTTCACTTCAGCCAATAGAAATGCTTCTCTATTGGTGAGCCTCAGGTTGTGAAAACAGACTGCAGTTTTGTCATTCACTGTAACAAAGAAGTATAGAGACAATGTAAATAATAGATTCAGTAGCCTGATTAATTAAACTGGAAGTCTGTGAGATCATGAAGACCAGTTATAGTTTTCTAAAGGGAGTTTGCAAATGTGAAATTGAATTTATGCAACAGCATTATTAATTTTAGATTTTATACAAAAGTTAACATAAGGTCTTACTTATTTCAGGAACGTTTCTGTTTCATTTTTGAATGAATCTTCATTTTTCATAAAACTGATCATACATGAAAAATTATCATACATAAAATACATAAAACGATCATACATAAAATACAGTGCAATCAGTTCGGATTACATAAACGATTCAAGAAAATGACTTGCTTTTTATTTTTATAAAAGTGTACAACTCTAAATGTATAGTTTTAAATATGTTTTTAAATGTGAATCTAAAATGAAATCTAAATGTTTAACAATAACTGATCATTCACATTTTTATAAATTATTCTTTAATTTCACTAATTAATCTTTTTTATTGTTTTATTTTAAACACAAGGGGTCATTAATGATGTTTACATTAGGCTTATAGCATGTGCAAATTCACACACATAGTTTCTTTAATCTGGCCAGAATTGCAGGTGTCTGTCTTAATATCCAATAATAGCAAAGATAAAATATCAAATAAGCTTAAGGTATTATAGATTTTAAAGAGATTTTTAATTAAATACCATTTAAATACCATAAAATAATAAAAGGTAAGATTCAATTCGAGCCCTGACTACGATGATCGATCAGTATTAAAATTGTTAACTGTCAGTAATTATTTTTCTTATGGGTGTAGGAGCGAATGATGGTCACAAGAGGGCGCCTTTCCGCGAAAAAAAAAACTCCCCCAGTCATTTTGCTCCCTAGGCCACCGCATATTTCGCCTATGCCACGGGCCGGCCCTGCATGTGACGATGACCATAATAAAATGTATAATGCAATATTGCTGACGAATAAAAACGAGACTAAAAGTGGTTTACAAAATAATGCTAAAATGTCTCTTCATTTTCGTTGACCAAAGCGAGAGGAAACGAAATGTTATAACGTTATTTCGTCGCGTTATTATTAATTTGCATTATTTCTGTTTCCAGTGTCTCACTTCAGGGGTTTCGCACTGCGCAGACACAGGCGACGTCACTTCCTTAAGCCCCGCTCTCGGCATTAGACGACAACAAACAAAGGCTGTATCCGTAATCGCCCCCTATACAGTCATTCATTATTGCCTACATTAGTCCACTCATACAGTTCATTCAAAGGAATGAATGAAAACGAGTGAAACGTGGACGAGCGCGTTGTAAAATGAATCGATGGATGATTAAGCTGCGGGCGCCATCTTTTGGCGAGACGTGAGAATTCATTCAGCACGCGACTCTCAAAGTGCATAGGGTTTTGTCTATAGGCTACTACTACTTATACCATATTGACTGGGTTAAATAGAATTGCATTACTAAAAAGAGACTAAAATACAATTTTTATTGACTAAAGCTAGACTAAAACTAGACTAAAATAGTCGTGGATAATTTTGACTAAAATAAGACTAAAATGCTCAGACTTTTAGTTGACTAAAACTTGACTAGACTAACAAGAGTATGAACGTGACTAAAACTAACAAAAACTAAAATGACAGCTTCACAAAGCTAAAATTAAAACAGGCCGCCAAAAACAACACTAGTGTCCATGTGGTTTACTCTTGGTAGTTCTCATTGGATTCTATTAACTTTAAACACATTTCATATTCAATGTTTAATTCAAAATAAATATTAAAATACAATTATTTAAATATGAATATAATATTAAATGCATGTAATATAACATGTATAAGTATTTTTATTATTATTTAATTTTTATTTAGTACTTTATTTAAATGTACTAAATATTTAGATTACATAAAAACATTTAATATCAATATATTAATATTTAATCATTTCGTGTAATAGTAATTTGATTTAATATGAAATATTTATTTAAATGTGACCCTGGACCACAAAACCAATCATACGGGTCAATTTTTAATCGATAATTCATGCATCTGAAAGCGGAATAAATAAGCTTTCCATTGATTGATTTGTTATGATAGGACAATATTTGGCCGAGATATAACTATTTGGAAATCTGCAATCTGAAAGTGCAAAAAAAATCTAAATATTGAGAAAATCACCTTTGAAGTTGTCCAAATTAAGTTCTTAGCTATGCATTTTACTAATAAAAAATTATGTTTTTAAATATTTATGGTAGGAAATTTACAAAAAGTCTTTGTGGAACATGTCCGTTACTTACTATCCTGATGTTTTTTTGGCTTTAAAGAAAAATCGATAATTTTGTCCCATGCTATGCATTTTTGGCTACAAAATATTGTCACAAATATCATAAATGTTTATATAAATAAATATTAGAAATAAAACTATTAAATATGTTTTAAGGCAAAATCGTTTTAAATGTGTAACATTTATTTTAGTTTTTGTTTAAAATATTAATGTAATTAAAAACGTAAATTTAGTTTTTTAAACATTTAATTAAAAACAAGTACAACAAATCATATGATTAATATTTATTTCCTGATCATATTAGTGATATAAATGTATCAAAAATACTAATGGTCCTAAAATATGCTTCATGTTCTTTACACAAAATGTAATTATCAAAGATAGATGGCGCAGTAACGCCAAGGTCACGAGTTCGAATCCCAGGCAAAGCAGGACATGCTAAAGATGTAAACGTTTACTTTAACTGCAATGTGAGTAATTTTGGATAAAGTATCTACCAAAACATATACTTTTTTTTTTGGTTCATCCGAGTTTGGTTGTTTTCTCTCACCACATTGATGACCATAATATTTCCTATAATGCCAGAGAACACCAGCAGGCCGAAGAGGATGGCGTCCACCGTCAGGACCTCAGACATGTCTGTTTGTCCGTCCGTCTGTCTGTCTGTCTGTCTGTCTGTCTGTCTGTCTGTCTCACGGCCGTCTGTCTCTCAGTCTGTCTGTCTCCGCGTCCGTTCCGTCCATCGTGCGCGCGGCTCGTAACGGTCCGAATAACGGTCGATCGTGTGGCTCGTTCACTTCAGCTGCGTATATAAACACAAACACGCGCTCAGATGAACAATCTCACCCTCAACAGGGTTTTCAGGCTCCATTAAACTCAAAACGTCCGACGCTTTGCAGTTTTTCAGGCTTCTGAGGCCGCGGGGATTTTAATCTTTAATCAATTATTAAACGCCTGAGTGACGATAAACATCTGATCAACGGCCTACAACATCCGTGAAAACTGAGAGACCCCTAGAAGCTTGTATTTGTACACTTTCACAATTTTGTTGTTTAATAATTTGTTTGTATTTCGTCCCGGCAAACACAGAACGTTCCCCTGACGTTAGTTTTTGGGAACGTAATATCTTTGGGGAACGTTCTTTTTGTAGGTTATATCTTGTCTAACCATAAAATGACGTTCCCAGAATGTTGCAGGATGGTTGTTTTTAAAATAACCTAAAATTACTTACACATTGCTTACTTATTTTTATAAGCCTGTGAAAACTATCTTTCCACGTTTCAAATGTTTTTTTTTTTTTTTTTTGTGAAATGACAGAGCCCTTTTATTAAAATAAAGAAATTAGATCAATCAAAACCATTTTTAAATTATAATATTAATTCAGGGTAGAGGATTGAGTGATAAAAAAATAAATAAAAAAACGTGGGTTTGTTTCATCTTCGTTTACTGCGCGCCTCTGTTCTGCGCGCGCTTCTCCAGCTCGCGCTTTCAACTGTCTGCCACAGAGAGCCGCGCGCTCACGGAGTTTAGAAATTAACATTCTAAAAACTAAAAAATAATAATAATTTTCTTGGAACCAAAAACTAACGTTCTGGGAATGTTAGAATAACATCCCTGCTAACACACGACGTAACAGTTACGTAATTTTGTTAATTGGGATTCTACAAACCAAAAACGAACGTTCTGGGAAGGTTAAGAAAACTTTCCTGACTAACCGAAAACAAACCAAAAACGAACATTCTGGGAACCAAAAATGTTAGCTGGGCTTTAAATGGGATTTTTTCAGTATTTTGTCATTTTTATTTGCACCATCAGATTCCGGATTTTCAGATTGTTGCATCTCGGCCAAATATTTCCCTATCCTAACAAATTATTTATTCAGCTTTCTGATAATGTATGTGACCTTTATGACTGGTTTTGTGGTTCAGGGTCACATAAGTACAAAAGTGAAGAGCGTGTGTAAGTGTGTAAAGTGCTGATGGAGACCCGTTCGTCTCTTATTCTCGAGGGTTTTATTAAAGTCGGTCTGATTCGGCATGTTCCCGTCATTAGTAGAAGCGCTGACTCAATCCTCCAGATGAACGCGTGTGTGTTTGCGTGTTTGGAGCAACATCACCATCACTGACTCTAATCAGCTCATCATTATTATGAGCGTTTCATTCGCTCGTCCATCGTGCGTCATTCTTACGTAACGCTGAATTGTAGCCTACCCGCCTCAAGAACTTATTTGAAACTGCTGATAAACGATTGTTTTAGTCCACTAATGTTTCCGATCATTAACCCGTATTGGTGACATACAGATGATGAACACTAGATGGCGTCATACTCAAACTGACGAACAGCTGAAAATACAAAGTGATCCAGGAGGACACACATTAGAAATTAATGGCAAATTAAATGCGCAGAAATAACAATCTTTATGATATATAATGATTTTAGAAGTAGCCTATTTTAAGAAATATTTTGACGTTTTTGACGTGCTTCCAGTAAAACAATGAAACAAAATTTGTGAAACCAAACCAGTTGTATATTTGCTTCCCTTACAGTTCCAAGAGTAGCCTATCATTGAATGACTATACCTGTCCAAAAATGTATATTGTTTTAGTTATAAAGACAGATTCTAGCAAAAACTCAACATGATCAAATTGTTTACCAGCAGATAATCTACCGATACGTGTGTTTATTTAATTCAGCATAGTTACGAATAATGTAGAGCGTATTTCTAAAACGAAAATGTCTTAATGTTTTGTGACGTAGATGAAGTGAGAATGAATGAAAGCGAGAGGGAATATGATAATTAATAGTGACGCGCGCGCACTCGGACAGATGCTCGCTCTCGTTCGGCGGCTGCAGCGGGAGGCTTTCTCGTTTTCTGAGGTAACAATCTTCGTCTTTATGTACATTAAATCTTGACGCACGACACCAGTCTGCTTAATGATGTTCGCTGAGCTTGTTTAGCTCGTTCTGGATGCAGATATTCGGCCGTTATTGTCTTAATCCGAGGTCGGTGTGCAGCATGAGTCGGTGATTTGGGTTCGTGTTCATTCTAGGCTTTTTTTTTGCAGGTCGGCGCGCACCGGTGTGATGGCGACCACGCGCTCTCCGCTATTTTCAACATCTGTCCGCTCTTTGTGATTGTGAATGTTTAGCCCTTAAATCAGACATGGCACTCCGTCAGGGATCGGTTCTCCTCCGCTGCGCGGTTCTGCTCGTCCTCAGCGGCGGGAGTTCTGCTTTACCGAACCGGACCAGCAGCGTCCGCGATGCGCAATACGAGCCCACCAACAGTAATAATACCGACTCTCTGGGAATTACCGAGCGGATACCAAAGCAACAGGACAACAGCAGTACAGCGAGGCGGTGGCGTGTTCTGGGCGAAGCCGGGCCCTTGTGCGCGTACCGCACTCTTAGCGCAGGTGACCCCGGGCCACTATGCTTCCGCTACGCCCAACCTGACTTCAGGTGCGCCAGCGCTTCCTGTCGACAGGTGAGCTCACCTGGTGGGCAGCTCACAGCGAATATTCTGTCCAACGGAAGTGTGTTCGTTCAGTGGACAGTCGGTCACGAGGCTCCACTCGACTCGCCGAAGGGCCTCACGCCGGGGCAAACGGGTGGCTTCAGGCTCAGCTGCTGGTGGAACGGCAGCTACACGCAGTTCGAATGCGCCGGGGTGCATCTGGGCGGCAGCTGCAGGGACTATTTACTCAACGAGCTGCACGCAAACGTGCCCTACCGCCTGTGCGTGCGGCCCTACGCAGCCGAGCAGGCCGAAGCCTGCGTGGACTTCGACCTCGCGCCCGGCGGCATGCAGGACATCGTTATCGCCATGACGACGGTGGGAGGAGCCATCTGCGTGATGCTGGTCATCATTTGCCTGCTGGTGGCGTACATCACCGAAAACATCATGAACCCGACAGCGCAACACGCGCTTACCGCACAACACTCGCACAGGTCGCACTTACACACGCACTTGTGAAAACGCAAGCGCTACATCGTTAACACACACGCGCACCTTCCTACAACTCAGGATCCACGTTGGAACTGCTGCGCTGCTCCTGAGACGCACGTTCACCACACTGCCCTTTCGAAAATTAGCCATGGTTTTACTGCAAATAAAACCAAAAAACCATCCCTGATAGCACATGTACATCTCTGAGACGTATATTTGACATCTGCATTTACATCTGCAAGACGTAGTTTGCTCATCTGGAATACGTCTTCTGGATGTTTCCTATCAGATGTCAAATAGATGTCTATTAGATGTCTTTAAGATGTTTATGATGTAGGATGTATGTAAAACTTACATTTTTACACGGCAGATGCTTTCCAGATCAAGAGATCTTTAACAGACATCTTGCAGACGTACGTGCCCTAAAAGCACATGTACATCTCGGAGACATCAATTTGATGTCTGCATTTACATCTGCAAGACGTAGTTTGCTCATCTGCAATGCGTCTATTGGACGTTTCCTATCAGATGTCAAATAGACGTCTATTAGATGTCTTTAAGATGTTTATGATTTAGAATGTATGTAAAACTGACATCTTACAGATGTCTGCCAGATGTTTGTACACAGCAGATGCTTTCCAGATCAACTGACGTTTAACAGATGTCTTGCAGTCGTCAAATAGACGTCTCCGAGATGTACGTGTGCTATCAGGGATAGTAGTGACTACGCCAAAAAAAAAAGGATAGTACAATTTTACTATAATAAATCCATGGTTAATTTTCGTAAGGGTACTTACACACTGGCTTTGTTCGGAGTGGAATACTTGGCTACTATTTAGTGAACACTGTGCAACAAGCGTTATTCTGAAATAGTAGCGTGCTACTTTTGCCACATGACCTCATCATGTTGCATGTGAGAGGCATCCAGTTCGTAGAGAAGACTGTTTGCATGTTCACCGCAATTTAGCATTTAGCCAATCAAATGAGTCAAGAAAGACCAGGCAATACAGTACACCACAGAAATAGTAGGAATAATAGGACAGTATTCCATTCCGAACATGGCCATACACTTTAATATATATATACATATATACGACAAGCTTTTTTTCCTGTGTTTATGTGCGAAGTCTCATTTAATAATCCACTTACCAAAAAACTGTGCACTCTCATTGATATTTAGACTGATAGCTATATTAATATTTGTTTTAGAACTGCAAACTAACTGCGTACGATGGCTTTGTGTAAGGTAATAACAATGTTTTTGAGGCTTAGGGGGTGTAGTAAGGAAGTAAAGGGACGCTGTAGTTTTGTACTCTGATGTTCTGTGTGTCAAACCCAATAATTTACAGTATGCCTTATCTTTACACGACTCTTAATTCTGATTCTGAGTTAGTAATATTCACCAAAATAAGGACCCACTGACTGGAAAAACAGTCATTTGAATACTGTGCTTTTTTTCCTCTCTGTAATACCTTTTGTGTCAATAAAAGAGGGTGAATTTAAGGAACTGCCTTGGTTTTTGTTTATTTTGTTTCCGAAACAGAATTGATAGACACAAACGTGACCTAAAGTTGCACATTGTATGGGTCAAAATTCTTGATTTTTTCTTTTATACCAAAAATCATTAGGATATTAAGTAAAGATCATGTTCCATGAAGATATTTTGTAAGTTTCCAATTGTAAATATATTGAAACTAAATTTTTGATTAGTAATATGCATCACTAAGAACTTCATTAGGACAACTTTAAAGGAGATTTTCTCAATTTTTTGCACCCTCAGATTGCAGATTCTCAAATAGTTGTATCTCAGGCCAAATATTGTCCCATCCTAACAAACCATTCATTAATGGAAAGCTTATATTCAGCTTTCAAATTATTTCAAATCTCAATTTAAAAAAAAAAAAACTGACCCTTATGACTGGTTTTGTGGTCCAGGGTCACAAATTATACTGTTTATATATATATAATTATTATTACTATTATTATTATTTATTTATTTATTTATTTATTATGAAGTAAAGGAACAGCAAAAACAACTACAAAGACAAAATACAAACAAATAAGAGTTACATACAATAATCCAAAGCATATTATAGAGTCTTACAAGCAATATAATTATTTCTTAAAGAGTTCACATACACATCAAAATCTTTCTTGAAAATAAAAAAGTAAGGAGTTTTCTTTGAAAATTGACATTTATGAATATAAAATGTAGCAAGGAATAGCAATAAATGAATAATAGATTTACAGTGAGAAGGATCTAAATTCACAGAAAAACAAAAAACATACAGAAAGTTTTAACAAAATCAGAAAAGTCAGCAATAAACAGTCCCAAAATAAATGACACTTTCTTCAGACTGAAGACAAAAAAGTACAATTGGGGGAAATACTATTAATACATTTAGCAAGTTTGTAAATCACTGTGTAGCAATTATGAATAATTTTCATAGAGACTTAGATAAGAAGAATTTTTGTCGAAGAAGCCAAAACTCTTCCCATTTTATATCACTAAATATGAATTCCCAAAAACTCACACAAAGCAGGTAAAGAAATCTGAGATATCTGTTGATAACTGAACGAATGTATTGAGAAAACTTTGGTTATAATTTATGTATTATTATATTATATGTATTATATGTATAATTTATAGATTTACGTTTATATCTAGTATTTTTATTGTCCCAAATCAAACGTTTTTTTTTTTTTTTTTTTACAAATATATAAAAAATATAAAAATGTCTTGTTTTTAGTACAAGATTGCTGTTGTGTTTTGCTTGTTGATATTTCTGTAATGTTTAATTAACATTAATAAAATAAAAACGTTTTCCTTCGTCATCAATGATCCGCGGCGTTTCCGCGAGGCCTCAGCGGAAGCCCCGCCCACTCCCCCTCCCCCCATTGTGACGCATCACTGACAGCTGCGCAGCGCAGCCGCCATTTTCTCCCCCTCAGCGGATCCGAGTAGAAGCGTCGAACCGAGCTCTCGCCTCGCGTCGTTGCCGAACCGATCCCCCTCAAACCCACTCCACTCTTACCGGGCTCTTAGTTAGCGATGCCGGCCGATCCGCTGCGTGTCGCGGTCGTGTGCTCCAGCAACCAGAACCGCAGCATGGAAGCGCACAACATCCTGAGGTAACGACGAGGGGAAAAAACCGAGCCGAACTCGAGTCCCACAGCGCCGGTGTGTTCTGTCATCCGCCTCGCCGGTGTTTTTCCGTCGTTTTGTATCGATCGGTGTCACATTCGGATCGGTACAATCAGATCACGCGAACCCAAACGAACCGAGAACGAATCATTGAGAGAAAACTCTATTTTCACGCCGCTTTAAACGCGTTTAGAGCCGATGGAGGTCGTTTAAAGCTTCTGGAAAAGAGCAGTCAGACTAAGAAAATACTTTTTTTTTTTTTTTGTATATATAGTGCTGAGGTAATGATGGTTACAAAACCATACTGCAGTTGTGGCCTTGGAGCACAAAACCAGTCTTAAGTCGCTGGGGTTTATTTGTAGAAGTAGCCAAAACTGCATTGTATAGGGCACAATTATAGATTTTTCTTTTATGACAAAAATCATTAGGATTTTAAGTAAAGATCATGTTCCATGAAGATATTTAGTAAGTTTCCTACCTAAATGTGTCAAATCTTATTTTTTTTTTTATAAGTGATATGCATGGCTAAGAACTTCATTTGGACAACTTTAGGGGTGATTTTCTCAGCATTTCTGTTTTTTTCCACCCTCAGATTGCAGATTTTCAAATAGTTGTGTCTCGGTCAAATATTGTCTGATCCTAACAGACCATACATCAGTGGAAAAGCTTATTTATTCAACATGATGTATAAATCTCAATTTTGAAAAATTGACCCTTATGACTGGTTTTGTGGTCCAGGGTCACAATTAGCCAGAATAAATATTAGAGATGGCTCCATACCATAATTTTGAATTCGGGTGCAATACCAGAATGTAATACCTCAGTACCGATGCTAAATCTTTAGTGAGTAAGGTAACATACCTAAAACATGTATTAGCTAAGTCAGAATTGTAACAAAAGTTGCTTTACTGTGTTTTTTTTCGACGTGTTCAGAATCGCATTGTTGTCCCCCTCTCTCTTCGATTATTTTCATTTTTCATACTCGGCTGAAGAAAAAGCACTGCATGTGTTGCCAGGTCCACTACTTTTACACCATTGTCGCCGATGTCCGTGGGTTGAAGCAACCCCATAATCTCATATTTAGCCCCTGAAATGTGAATTTACATGGGGAAAAACAGATAAAAAAAACATGTATTTTATCCCACAAAATGCAAGTCTTTAAAGGGGGACCCCCCTCAAAACGCATTTGGGCGGGTTTTGGTGTGAACGTCCTGTCTGGCTTTCTTCTTCATATTCGCGTATCTGTTCGCGTATTGTCAATTTGGGAAATACTGCCGCCTACAGGCGAACTTCGGAACAGCAGCGTATACAATACCGAATTTTGTATGCAAAATAATGCCTCATTTCTATGTTTGTTTTTATTTACTACTTTTTGAGCGCACCGATGGAGTTTAATCTTTTTGCGTATTGTCAATTTGGGAAGCGCTGCCGCCAACAGGCGAACTTCGGAACAGCAGCGTATAAAATACCAAATTTTGTATGCAAAATGCCATATTTCACTTTTACGGTTGTCTTTATTTACCACTTTTTGAGCACATTGATGGAGTTTAATCTGTTTGCGTATTGCGGCAAGTTGGGAAATACTGCCACCTACAAACGAACTTTGGAACAGCAGTGTATACAATACCGAATTTTGTATGAAAAATAATGCCGTATTTCACTTCTACATTTGTCTTTATTTACTACTTTTTGAGCGCGTTGTTAGAGTTTAATCTGTTTGCGTTTTGTGGCATTTCTTTGAAATACTGCCACCTAAAGGCAAACTTCGGAACAGTAACGTATAAATTACAGAATTTCTAAGTAAACTAATGCCATATTTCACTTCTACGGTTGTCTTTATTTACTACTTTTTGAGCGCGTTGTTGGAGTTTAATCAGTTTTCGTATTGCGGCAATTTGGGAAATACTGCCGCCTACAGGCGAACTTAGGAAAAGCAGCGTATACAATACCGAATTTTCTATGAAAAATAATGCTGTATTTCATTTCTACGTTTGTTTTTATTTACTACTTTTTGAGCGCGTTAATGAAGTTTAATCTGTTCGCGTATTGCAACATTTTTTTAAATACTGCCACCTACAAGCGAACTTCGGGACAGCAGTGTACAAAATACCGAATTGATCAAAATGATAGTATTAAAGTGGTATTTTTCCATTACTGGTGTACCGCGCAGAAGGGATGTAGCTATAAAAAGCATAGGCCTTAATCACATTTGTCACGAATGAAAACGAGGCTGTGAGGGATTGAACTGACCGAAAAAAAAACATCTTAAAATAAGACCATTGAAAAGTCCTAAAGGCGCGTCCCTCGCGTCCTCGTTTTCTTCCGTTCGCTCGGCCGCCGCAGGTCAGGGAGGGTTTGATGTTCTGATGTTGTTGTGGTTTCTCACTGTGTCTCTGTTATTCCCGCAGCAAGCGAGGGTTTGATGTGCGTTCCTTCGGCACGGGAACCCACGTGAAACTCCCGGGACCCGCTCCGGACAAGCCCAACATTTACGACTTCAAAACCACTTACGAGCAGATGTACAACGACCTGGTCCGCAAAGACAAGGAACTGTATCCCTAGCACACACAGAAACACACCTGAGCCCCGGAAATCAAACCGAACCCTCGATTAGGCAGCTAGGGAACGTCAAAAATCAACTCTTAGACATTCAGGTTTCTAGGAAGAGCCCTGGCCATCCGCAGTAACTTTCTTCTGTACCATTAGGATCTCTAAAATTGCGAAAAGTTCCCGGGGTGATTTAGTTGTTTTGAGAACTTCAAGCTTCGAAAGGCTCTTTGAGGAACCCGAAATGCGTGTTTAATTGGGATCACTGCGCAAAAGCCTTTTTTAAAACATTTTCGAGCGTGATTTTTATCTTAAGAGTTAGCGTTTGTGACCTTGGACCACAAAACCTTAAGGCAATGAAATGTCAGGCTTAAATGAGCCGTTGTTTATTGAAATATGCATTTGTTTGCATGCATTTCTAGTGCAAAAACCTAAACACTGGATGAAGTCCGTTTCAAAATTCTTGTTTAAGTTTTTTTTTTTTTTGGCATATTAGAGTCAAATGTTTTTCCAGAGGGAATTTTGGGTCATTTTGTCGCTCCATAATTCAGAAAATACTTGGAACAGACAAAAAAATGTGTGTTTCTAATAATAACGTTGTTGTGTGTGTGTATATATATATATATATATATATATATATATATATGAGCAAATCCCTCTGTAAAAACATTCAGGATATAGACGGGAATAAATGTGTAAGTGCTACAGAAGTGGAGATTTATGGCTCGGTGTAGGAGAAAAAAAAACTAATTGTGAGAAAAATATGTATTGCAATTGAAATCTATTGACGCAAATAGATAAAGTGCTATGAAAGCAACACTTAACAGTGTCTTTTGGATGTTTTCCCTTCATTAGTCTGAAAAAACAGTTTGGCCTGCTTTCTTAAGCTGCTTAAGTGATCGTTTTGATGGCAAAAATCTTTAGGAAGTAAAGTAAAGATCATGTTCCTTGAAGATATTCCAACACAAATATATGAAAACTTAAATATGCATTGCAAAGAAGTTTGTTTGCACAACTTTAAAGGTGGTTTTCTCAATATTTAGATTTTTCCGCACTTTCAGATTGCATTTTTTTTTTTAAATAGTTGTATCTCGGCTACCTTAACAAGCCATACCTCAATGGAAAGCGTATTTACTCAGTTCTCGATTGCAAAAAACCCTGGTTTTGTGGTCCAGCCTCACATGTGACATCTAGTTTTAATTGCAGGAGCCTTGAATTAACAAGCGACTTCATGAGCTCCATAAATGATGGTTCAGTGGTTATTTCCTCTCCTCGTCTCGTTCCAAACCTGTGTGGCTTTCATCTTTGGAACACAACAGAAGGTTCTGAAAGAAATGGAACACAAGTTTGGTTCGCAGAGGAAAGTAGGTCATACAGGTTTGGAACAAGATCAGGACTCATGGATAAAGACGGATTTGTAATTTCACTTTAGGACTTTGGTGACACAATGCAAAGAGGCGAGCATAGATCTACTCGAAGGGCATTTTCGTGGTCAGTGTGTCTTTTCTGAGGCTCGTCTGCCGGTTCGTCCGGTTTGGATGAAGTCAGAGGCGCTTTTGTTCTCTCCAGACTCTGATTCATTGAGTTCACAGGAAAGCAGGTCACAGATTGCCTCCTCTCGTGCGTCACACACGACTCCAGTAGATTCATGTTTGGTTAACAGTTTATACATTTGCACAAACTGCGTCTTTCTTGGTTTTTTTTGCATTTGTATAACATTCATTTGGGCTTTTGATGGCAAACTCGTTTACGGAGTTCATTCTAATCTAAAACCACTCTAATTCACTCAGATGTTTTATTTGGGGGAGCAGCATTTCTTCATAGTTTATTTTATCCAGGCGCATTTCGTTTAGTTTTATTGCCTTTTTAACCTCTTTTTGACCTGGAGAGTCATTTTTGTTTCTTGAAAATGCTAAAACTGACTGACTTTACTCACACAGGGTATAAAAACATCACGAAAATACATATCTTTTTACTTCTTTGGAAATTTATTTCCAGCTCATTTTTTGCACAAAAACGACCATCTCTGCAAAATCATGGGATAGTATTAACTTCTTACTGTCGATCAGCACAGGTTTGTGTTTCTTCTTGGAGCTGAGTGATTGTAGACCTCATTAAAAACCTCAGTTTTTAAGCGATTTTTGCCTAAATTATCCACAAATAATGCTTTGTTTTATTCGAAAACTAAGGTGCATTGACTCGGCTCCAAAAAGAAACACACAAAAAGCATAATGAGAGATTTGCAATCCATTTTTGGTCAGGGACACAAAATTATGTAGAGGGTTTTCCGTTCAAAACACTTCTGACAAAACACTTATGTTTAAGATTTGAAAACAAGCTTTAATATTTAGGTAGCTTTGCTTCGTGAGAGCATTTTTTATCATTTTTCGCAAGAAAAAAATACTTTTTTGCATTTTTCTTTTTTTTTTTTTAAATCATTAACCTGATAAATGCCACTCAGCTTTTAAAGTCCTGATTTTTTTTTTTTTTCTTAAAGTCATACTTGCACTACAAAAAATGCTTTTCTTACTTAAAATATCTAAACTTCCTTAAATCAAGAAGGATTTTCTAGATGAGTAAAAATTATCGGCTTGTTTTCAGAAATAAAAAGTCAAAATTAAGTGCGTTTTTGCTTAAAAGAAGCAAAATAATCTGCCAGTGGGGTACGCAAAAATCGTCTTACTTCAAGCAGAAAACTAGATTATTTAGATTACCTTGTTGGCAAATTATTTTGCTAGTTTCAAGGAAAAACTCGCTTAATTTGAATTTCTTTTTTCTGGAAACAAGACAATTTTTACTTCTCTAGAAACAACTTCTTGATTTAAGAATTGTTTTATATTTTGGCTCAAAACAAGACAAAAAATCTAAGAAAAGCATTTTTTTGCAGTGTGCAAAAATAAGAAAAATAAAAAAAGATTTACAGGGTTATGAAAAACTTAAGAAAAACCCGGTAAATGATCATAATTAGCCTCATTTACACTTTTACGTTTTCATTTTAGAGCATAAGCACAAAAAAAAGATGAGATTTAGTCAGTTAAATGTTGTTTATCCAGTGATTGGACACGATTATTAACGCTCGTTTACATATTGACCGAATCCAGTGTTTTATGTTACTATTTTAATTAAACGAAACTGACTGTGATGGGGTTTGATTATAGTTGAGTTTAGTTAAAGAACAGAGTGGTGTTTTTCTTTCTTAAATTTATTGTCTTGTTTTTCAGCCGAAATATGAAAAAAATCTTAAATCAAGAAGGATTTTCTAGACGAGTAAAAAGAGCTTGAAATAAGATTACCCCATATGCAGATTATTTTGCTTGTTTGAAGCCAAAACGCTTAATTTTATCTAGTTTTTTTCTAAAACAAGACCATTTTGACTTGGTTTTAGAATTTGTAGATATTTTGTCTGGAAACGAGACTAAAAATCGAAGTAAGAAAAGCATTTTCTGCAGTGTGCCAAAATAGGAATAAAAAAATAGCGTAATAAAAAATCTCCAGTTCGAATCTGAAGCATTTGATGGTTAAAATACACGCTAAATGATCATAATTGGCCTCATTTACACTTTTACGGTTTCATTTTAGAGCATAAGCACAGTTTTTGAGATTTAGTTAGTTTTAAATGTTGTTTATCCAGTGATTGGACACGATTATTAACGCTCGTTTACATATTGACCGAATCCAGTGTTTTATATTAATATTTTAATTAAACGAAACTGACTGATAGGGTTTGAGTATAGTTGACTCTCTAGTTAAAGAACGGGATTTGATGCACTGCAAAAAAAATGTTTTCTTACTTAAAAAATCTTAAATCAAGAAGGATTTTCTAGACGAGTTAAAAAGTGCTTGAAATAAGATGACTCTGCTTACCCCATATGCAGATTATTTTACTTGTTTGAAGCCAAAACACTTATTTTTGACGGTTTTTTTTTCTGAAAACAAGACCGTTTTCACTTGATTTTAGAATTTGTAGATATTTTAGCTGGAAATGACCAAAAAAAAAAAATCTAAGTAAGAAAACCATTTTTTGCAATGTGTAAAAATCAGAATAAAAAAATCTGCATTTACATATTGACCGAATCCAGTGTTTTATATTACTATTTTAATTAAACAAAACTGACTGTGATGGGGTTTAGTGAGTATCGTTGAGTTTAGTTAAAGAACAGTGTTTGATGCACTGCAAAAAAAAAAAAAAAAATCTTACTCAGGTTTTTTTGGTCTTGTTTTCAGCCGAAATATAAAAAAAAATCTTAAATCAAGAAGGATTTAAGGAGTAAAAAGTGCTTGAAATAAGATTACTTTGCTTGTTTGAAGCCAGAACGCTTCATTTTGACTTTTTTTTTCTGAAAACAAGACCGTTTTCACTTGATTTTAGAATTTGTAGATATTTTGGCTGGAAATGACAAAAAAAAATCTAAGTAAGAAAACCTTTTTTTTTGCAGTGTGCCAAAATGAGAATAAAAAAATAGCGTTATGAAAATCTCTTCGAATCTGCACTGCAAAAAATGCTTTTCTTACTTCGATTTTTTTGTCTTGTTTTCAGCCAAAATATCTAGAAATTCTTAAATCAAGAAGGATTTTCTAGACGAGTCCAAATGATTGTCTTGTTTTCAGGCAAAATATGTTAAAATTAAGTGAATTTTTGCTGGAAACAAGCAAAATAATCTGCAAAAAAATGTTTTCTTACTTAAAAAATCTTAAATCAAGGATTTTCTAGACGAGTTAAAAAGTGCTTGAAATAAGATGACTCTGCTTACCCCATATGCAGATTATTTTACTTGTTTGAAGCCAAAACACTTAATTTTGACTTTTTTATTCTGAAAACAAGACCGTTTTCACTTGTTTTTAGAATTTGTAGATATTTTGGCTGAAAACAAGACTAAAAAATCTAAGTAAGAAAAGCATTTTTTTTAGAATAAAAAAAAATATAGCATTACGAAAATCTCCAGTTCGAATCTGCACTGCAAAAAATGCTTTTCTTACTTAGATTTTTTGTCTCGTTTTGAGCCAAAATATCAAAAAAATCTTAAATCAAGAAGGATTTCCTAGACTTTGCTTAACCCATATGTAGATTACTTGTTTGAAGCCAAAACACTTAATTTTGACTTATTTCTGGAAACAAGACCGTTTTCACTTGATTTTGAAATTTGTAGATATTTTGGCTGGAAACGAGACTAAAAATCGAAGTAAGAAAAGCATTTTTTGCAGTGTGCAAAAATAAGAATAAAAAATAGCTTTACGAAAATCTTTGGCTGAAAATGACCAAAAAAAAAATAAATCGAAGTAAGAAAAGCATTTTTTGCAATGTGTAAAAATAAGAATAAAAAAAATGTGCTTTTACATATTGACCGAATCCAGTGTTTTATATTACTATTTTAATTAAACGAAACTGACTGTGATGGGGTTTAGTGAGTATCGTTGAGTTTAGTTAAAGAACAGAGTGGTGTTTAATGCACTGAAAAAAAAAAATCTTACTTGGGGGGGGGGGTGCTTGAAATAAGATGACTTTGCTTGTTTGAAGCCAAAACGCTTAATTTTGACTTGTTTTTTTCTGAAAACAACCGTTTTCACTCGTTTTTAGAATTTGTAGATATTTTGGCCAGAAACCAGACTAAATCTAATAAGAAAAGCATTTTTTGCAGCATGTATGCACCTCAGAAGTGCTTTCCAGTTGCTCTGGCGAAGGGTGACCAATAGATGGCGCCATTGCGATGTGTTTCCAGTGTTTTAACCCTTTGTGGACGCGCCTCGTGATGCGCTCTGGGTGGTTTTTGTCCACGTCTTTTGTCTTCCTTGACGTCCGTGCCCCTCAGATACACGCAGAACGGCATCCTGCACATGCTGGACCGCAACAAGCGCATCAAGACGCGTCCCGAGCGCTTCCAGAGCTGCAGAGAGCAGTTCGACCTGGTGATCACGTGTGAGGAGCGCGTGTACGATCAGGTGCTGGAGGGTGAGGAGCGTCCGTCTGTGCCTTCGCTTCTGTGTGTTTGTGTTTGTGTCAAAGCTCCAGATTAACGCTCGTCTCTTCCAGACCTGAACTCGCGCGAGCAGGAGACCTTTCAGCCGGTGCACGTCATCAACGTGGACATCCAGGACAACCACGAGGAGGCCACGCTGGGAGCCTTCCTCATCTGCGAGCTCTGCCAGTGTGTGAGTACAGATGCCAACCTGAGGACTTAATAAACTCACTCTGTGGCCATGCGTTACGCTCACGGTTCACCCAGTGCTTTGTTTTTCATCAGCCGTTTAGAGGATGCGCATAAAAGCATCCTTATAGAAATCATTGAACTGATTGACACACTTAAAAAATAACTAAATATAAAAAAAAAAATTATATATATATGTGTGTGTGTTTTTAGAGAAATATAATACACTTCAACTTTAAAAAATATTTAAACTCAGTTGAAGTTTAGTTACTTCAAAATATTTATACACTTAATATTTAGAATTTTTTTTCATTATAATTTTTATTGAACTCACAATTGGTTCGACCTGTTTTAAATGGATAAATTCTGAATATTACTAAACATTATAATACCGTCACAATTGATTGGATCTGTTTTAAAATAAAAATATAAAAGCAAAAATAAATAAATTCTAAATATTACTAAACATTATAATACTGCCTCAGTGACACTAAAATAAATAAATGATTTAAAAAATAAAATAAACTGTTTAACAGTTACAAACGTTCAATGCTAATCGGATGTGATTATCTACACAAGAATGGTTTAGTTTAGCTCATAAAAGCATCCTTCTATAAATCATTGCACTGACTGACACACTTAAAAAATATAACTATAAATATAAAAAAAAAAAAAAAAAATATATATATATATATATATATATATATATATAAATATATATAAATGTTTTTTAAAGAAATATAGTACACTTCAACTGAGTTTTTTTTTTATGTAAATATATTTTTATTTAACTTAATTTCTCATTTTTATGTAGTTTAACTTGATGTACTGAAATAACTCAAATCTACTAACAAATAAATATATTATATTCATTTATTTGTTAGTAGATTTAGTACTTGATGTACTGAAATAACTCAAACTGAATAAAAATTATTAACATAAAAATGGCTAAATTAATTAAAAAAAAAAATATATATATATATATATATATTAGTGGTGTCAAAATTAGCGCGTTAACGCAGGAGATTAATTTTTTAATTTTAACGCGTTAAAAATAAACGCATGGGCGGGGCCACCCCACTCACAACTGCTTATGAAATGCTGTTATTTAAATGCGCAGAGCGTCTTTACGAACACATCAAACAGGAGACTTTTCAGATGCGCGCTCCAACTTTACTTCAGCACCAGACGCGAGTCAAACGACCGCGGAAGCGGTACCGGTGACGAGGAGCTTAAGTAAAACGTCAGTGAACTGCGGTCAGATGAGATGCTGTCAGGCCATATGTCGGTAAAAACGAATTTAATTGTCCTGTCAGCCTATATACTCTGCTTGTAGCGCGCGCTCTTGATGTTCACGCGCAAATGTGCCGACGCGCGCTGTATTAGGCTATATTAAACCCAAATGAAACTGCGAGCATGCAAAGTCGTAGTTATATCGTCAGGTAAAACATGAATTCACAAAAAAAAAAAAAAAACGATTAAAGCTGCCTTAACTGTGCGTGTAAGAATTTATTATTTATAGGTCAAAGCAGTGTCAGATCAAGTTCAGCAGTGACAACCTTTAAAGTAACAGCAGCCAAAATATCCTTATAACCAGTTGCTGTGATGTGTGTTAATTAAGGAACAAAATTAAAAAGAGGAAATTAATAACTAAGTTTTATCTTTATATAATTTAGAATTTGATATAATTTAGGCTATATTTTCTTGCTGAAGGGCACAGGTAGCTACTATATATATATGACATTTATTATAATGGGTTTGTGTGAAGATTGTTTCAAGTTCACTTAAATTATTATTATTATTAGTTTTTTTTTTTTTAAAGTCTAATAAATGTTAAAGTGATAGCTCTTAATGATACTGTAATGTTGAATGATTTTTTATATATATATATATCAGTGATATTTGCCTTCAGTCCTAAAACAAGATGGCGTTAAACAAATATTCAAAATATATGTTCTTTATGTTGTTTCTACATTAATTTGAAGCATTAAAGTGAAATTATTGCAATATAAATGTATAATTAAAAACTTTAATGTCAGGTAGAATTAATCGCGATTAATTTCAGGTAAAATGTGCGATTAATTAGTTAATTTTTTTTAATCGATTGACACCACTAATATATATATATATAAAATATAAGTAATTTGGAACCTGTAATATTTTTTGATCAATAAAACATTAAAAAGAATAGCATTTATTTGAAATAAAAAACACTATTGTACCATTAAACACCTCGTACAAAGCTTTGGGGTCAGTGATTTTTTTTTTTTTTTCTTTCTTTCGCTCTTTGAAAGAAATTCATACTTTTATTCAGAAAGAATGTGTTACATTGATTAAAAAGTCATAGTAAAGACTTCTATTGTTAGAAAAGATTAATATTTTGAATAAATGCTGTTCTTTTTACTTGTTATTTATCAAAGAATCATGAAAAAAGTATCACAGGTTCCCAAAAAAAAGTACTAAGCAGCAACTGTTTCCAACACTGATAATAAAAGTAATACATAGAAAAATAAAAAAAAATTGAAAACCACCATTTCAAAATCTTACTGATCCTTACTTTATATATATATATATATATATATATATATATATATATATATATATATATATACTTAATATTTTAAAATAAAAATATAAAAGCTAAGATAAATTCTGAATATTACTAAACATTATAATGCTGTCTCAATGATACTAAAATAAATAAATGTTTTAAAAAATAAAATAAACCGTTTAACAGTTACAAACGTTTAATGCTAATCAGATGCGATAATCTACACAAGAATGGTTTAGTTTAGCTCATAAAAGCATCCTTCTATAAATCGTTGCACTGATTGACACACTTAAAAAATATAACTATAAATATATATATATATATATATATATATATATATAAATATATATATATATATATATATATATATATATATATATATATATATATATATATTTTAGAGAAATATAGTACACTTCAACTGAGTTTATGTAATTATATTTTTATTTAACTTATTTTATTTCAAACATTTCTCATTTTTAAGTAGTTTAACTTGATGTACTGAAATAACTCAAACTAAAACTGAATTAAAATTATACCAACACGTGTATAATTTTTTTTTTTTTTTTTTGGGAACCTGTGATACTTTTTTTAGGATTCTTTGATAAATAAAATGTTAAAAAGAACAGCGTTTATTTAAAAGATAACTTTTGTAACATTAAACATTAACCTTGTACAAAGTTTCAGTAGAGTCGAGTCAGTAAATATTTTTTTCCCTTCTTTCGCTCTTTGAAAGAAATAATTTTTTGACAGAAAGGACATGTTAAATTGATTAAAAAGTCATAGTAAAGACTTATATTGTTAGAAAAGATTAATATTTTGAATAAATGCTGTTCTTTTTACTTGTTATTCAATAAAATAAAATAAAATAAATATAAAAATGTTTGAGTTTAAGTTTTTATGTAATTATAATTTTTATTAAAATTATTTTATTTAAAACATTTCTCATTTTTATGTAGTTTAACTTGATGTACTGAAATAACTAAAACTAAAACTGAATAAAAATTATTAACATAAAAATGGCTAAATTACAGAGTTTACACAATTTTTATATATATATAAAATAAATAAATAAATTTGGAACCTGTAATTTTTTTTCAGGATTCTTTGATCAATAAAACGTTAAAAAGAATAGCATTTATTTAAAATAAAATAATATATATATATATATATATATATATATATATATATAGATTTGTTTTCATTGTAATTTTAATTAAATTCACAATTGATTTGACCTGTTTTAAAATAAAAATATAAAAGCAAAATTGCATCAATTTTAAATATTACTAAAATTATAATACTGTCTCCGTGATATTAAAGTAAATAAATGATTTAAAAAATAAAATAACAAACCGTTTAACAGTTAACTGTTTTAATGGTAGTTTACACAAGAATGGTTTTATCAGTTATTTAGGCATTTTCATGTGCGTTTGTCACTATTCTTGTGTGCATTTTTTCAGGGTAAGTGCTTGAAGTACTTGAATTTGACTTTTTGACATTGAAGGCCTGGGAAACTCTTGAAATAAGCAGTATTTCTGAAAGGTACTTCAAAAGTGTCTGAATAATTTAAACGCAGTGTATCAATGCAATGAGCATTTCATTTTGTTCAATAAGCACATATCTTTTCACGCTAAATTCAAGCAATTCAAAACACATACTTTTTTTTGTCTTATTTCAGTTCATGTCATAAAACTAGCGAGCTAAGCTAGTAGTAGTACTGACAGTGTGGTGTAAACATGGCTAAAAAGAGGAGTAGATGAACCGAATCAATTGAGTGAGTCATTTACATTGGAACCACTCTGATTGATTCTAACCTGTGGTTTTCATCATTCAGTTCAAGTGATTTGACAAGCAGAAAACAGATCAGATTAAGATGTAATGATTTTTAAAAGCACATAGTAATGGGTGAAACGGATCTTTACGAAACTCCAAGTTAAACCATTGCATCATAAAATGATTCACTGTTTCGAATTGGATCACGCATCACAGTTCATTTGTTTCAGATCAGGATTTCAGATCGCATATCGCGAATCATTTGATTCAGATCGAGACTTCGGAGCGGGTTCACGAATACGGCGTGCGGATCGCGAATTATTTGATTCACATCGCGAATTATCTGATTCACATCTGAACATCAGGAATTCGGAGTGTGGAGTGCGAATCATTTGATTTACGTCAGGAATTTGGCGCGTGGATTGCGAGTCGCGAATCATTTGATTCAAATCGGGAATTCGGACTGCAAATCATTTGATTCAAATTGGGAATTCGGAGTGCGAATCTCGGATCATTTTATTCAAATTGGGCATTTGGTGTGCGGATCGTGAGTCGCGAATCATTAGATTCAAATTGGGAATTCGGAGCGTGACCCATGAATTATTTGTTTTAAATCTGAACTTTGGGACCGCAAATCATTTGATTCAAATTGGGAATTTGGAGTCCGAATCTCAGATCATTTGATTAAAATCGGGAATGCGGCGTGTGGATTGCAAAATTATCTGATTCACATCTGAACATCAGGAATTCGGAGTGTGGAGTGCGAATCATTTGATTTAAGTCAGGAATTTGGCGCGTGGATTGCGAGTCGCGAATCATTTGATTCACATCTGAACTTTAGACCACAAGTTATTTGATTCAAATCGGGAATTCAGACTGCAAATCATTTGATTCAAATTGGGAATTCAGAGTGCGAATCTCGGATCATTTTATTCAAATTGAGCATTTGGTGTGCAGATCTTGAGTCGCGAATCATTAGATTCAAATCGGGAATTCGGACTGCAAATCATTTGATTCAAATCGGGAATTCGGAGTGCGAATCTCAGATCATTTTATTCAAATTGGGCATTCGGTGTGCAGATCGTGAGTCGCGAATCATTTGATTCAAATCGGGAATTTGGAGCGCGGCCCATGAATCACTTGTTTTAAATCTGAACTTCGGGACTGCAAGTCATTTGATTCAAATCGGGAATTCGGAGTGCGAATCTCAGATCATTTGATTCAAATTGGGCATTCGGCACACGGATTGTGAGTCGCGAATCATTAGATTCAAATCAGGAATTCGGAGCGCACATCACCAATTGTGTATCATTTGATTTAGATCAGAATTTTGGAGCAGGTTCATGAATCGTTTGATTTAAATCGATTCTTTTCAGCTAGATGCCAAAGCATCATTACTCATTTTCATGTAGTTTACCTTGATGTGCTAAAATAGCTGAATATAAATATACTATACATTACATAAAGTTCACAGAATTTGTCATTGTTTTTTTTGTTGTTGTTGTTTTTATATAAATATGCCTTATTTGTATTTTATTGAACTGTTTTTGCCGTGCAGATAGCCATTGTAGCTGACATGGCATTTAATAAGTGATACTACTACTTATATAGTCTAACATTTAGAATATTCTTTTATGTTTTCCTTAAAATTAAACTCAGTTAATTCTACCAAATACTTGGAGTCCGTTTCCCATTTTGCTTCATTAAAAACACATGAATGAATGAATAAATTCAAAATATTAACATTATTGATCTCAGTAATGCTCAAATAGCTATAAAAAAAATTAAATAAAATAAATGTAAAGTTTAATCGAACGCAATAATATACACAATGGTTTTATCAACAGTTTTCTGTGTTTGTCACACCATTCTTGGCGCAAAATGATTGCAAGAATGCTTTTATGAGTAATGATAGATCTTCAGTCATGAAACGTGATTTACACAAACATTTGACCCATGCGTTCTGCTGGTGTTTGATGAACGTTTATAAAACTCTTCAGTTTGTGACATAATCCTCCTTTACATAAATCTGCATAAGAAGGGTTTCACAGGAGATTGGTTCTTCTCTCTCTCTCAGATCCAGCACACGGATGACATGGAGAACGAGATCGATGAGCTTCTGCAGGAGTTTGAGGAGAAGAGCCACCGGCCGTTCCTGCACACCGTCTGCTTCTACTGACGCCTCATTCACACGCAGAGACTCTCTCTCTCTCTCTCTCTCTCTGTCTCTCATTCAGTTTACCGCCGACACAGACCTCAGCAGGGAAGAGCGCTGACTCTGACTCTCAGTCCTGAGCTTGGGTTTCTGACCAACCGAACTGAAGGGACGCCGAGAGAATCAAACGGTTCCTGGTCTGAGCGCCGAACCCCTCAGCGATCGAAGCCCGCGGTTATTAGCGAGGGTTTTCCTGAATCTGCTGGACCATGTTTGATTTAGAGGATGTAACCTTTCGTGACTCTGGCAGACGGGATGCGCTATCTTTTTAGTTTCTTCTCTTTTTTCATGAATTTATTTCAGCGTTATTTAAAGATGGGGTTTGACACCTGTGTTTTGTTTTTCTTTAATTTTGTAAATGAAAAGACGATTCTGTAATTGTACCTGAAGCTGCCCAGAGTGCCTGAAATTATCCTTGTAAATATTGCGCTATAAATGAACGAACGAATGAATAAAAGCGTTGATGAATCTCACTCGGTGTGTTTTTCTTCATTACGTCGTGTGTCAGATTTATTATTTTACTAGTGTTTTTATTACTCTGACTCCTAATAGCGAACTTTCAGGTAAAGAGAATCACTAGCACAAAAGCTGATTAAAGGAGCCATTCATTTTCAAATTTCACTTAAAAAGTACACAGTGAGGATGTTCGCAAAATCATTTCATTCAGAATCAGGACTTCAAATCGTGTAAATCCTGTTTTGCAATCTATGCTCTTAAATCCTAGTCTGAAATTAAGGTTTAAGAATCGTTTGGAGCGGATTGCGAGTCATTTGATTCATTTCAGGATTGCGAGTCGCGAATCTTGATTTATTTAGGGACCCGCAGATCGCGAATCATTTGATTAATTTCAGGATCGCGAATCATTTGATTCATTTCGGGAGCGCGGATCGCAAATCATTTTATTTATTTCAAGACCTCGGATCACGAATCATTTGATTTATTTCGGTGCCGCAGATCGCGAATCATTTGATTCTTTTCAGGATCGCGAATCATTTGATTTGTTTCGAGACCGCAGATCGCGAACCATTTTATTCATTTTAGGATCGCGAGTCGCAATTAAATCATTTGATTTATTTCGGGACCGCAGATCACGAATCATTTGATTCATTTCAGGACCGCGAATCGTTTGATTCATATCAGGATCGCGAATCATTTGATTCATTTCAGAAGCGCGGATCGCGAATCATTTGATTTATTTCGGGGCCGCAGATCGCGATCATTTGATTCATTTCGGCATCGCGAATCATTTGATTCATTTCGGGACCGTGGATCGTGAACCATTTTATTCATTTCATGATCGCGAGTCGCGAATCATTTGATTTATTTCGGGACCGCAGATCGCGAATCGTATGATTTCTTTTTTTTTTTTTTATTAAACTATTTTAGCAGATAACAGAATTACACACAAAAAGACAAAAGAATACACATATAAATGTGTAGCCAGGGTAAGCAACAACAAAGTAATAAAATTACACAATACAAAAGTTTCCAGTTTCAACTTCGGTGTGTGGACCACGAATCATTTGATGGCGAATCATTTGAATTTGGGACTTCGGACCGCGGATTGCGAATCATTTGATTCAAATTGGGACTTCGGACTGCAGATTGTGGATCATTTGAGTCAAATCGGGAATTCGGACTGCAGATTGTGGATCATTTGAGTCAAATCGGGAATTCGGACCACGGATCGTGAATCACTTGATTCAAATCGGGAATTCAGGCCGCGGATCGCGAATCAGTTGAATTCGGACCGCGGATTGCGAATCATTTGATTCAAATCAGGAATTCGGATCACAAATAGTTTGTTTCAAATCTGGATCATTTTTCTGATTTCTTTATTTTTAAGGTAAACAGTAGGAAACATCAAACCATTCAGTACAGTTATTAAAAAGGAAAGAAAAGAGACACATTTTTATAATAATGGTATTTAGTGTGAATTTCAGAATGATTTTGTTTTCAGCTGATGAACGACCAGAATCCAGCTCCAGCATTTGACAAAAGCAGCACGTGCTTAGAATAAACAGATCATCATCATCATTTCGAGTCTGAACTGTCAAGAAGCCATTGTAGCACATATGGTACATTAAAAAAGAAAAGGGAAAAGCCGCGACGTAAAGCATGGTATTACCATGGTATTTTTGCGCGTGTCCCGCGTGGGTCTGATATTCCAGAGGAGCGTGACGCAGGAGTTCCTCATTAAGCTAATGGACTGATCTGAGATCTGATACAGCCAAACTCCAGCGGCAGCACATCAGATCACTTACAGCTCCGCTCCGCGCTCCCGCTGCTTCTCCGCCGAAATAAACACCTGCTGAAAGCGAGCGACGCGCACATCGCGTACACACACACGCACGCGCGCGCCTTTTTCAGACGCGCCGCGGAGGAACATCCGAGCCGCAGGTGAGACATCTGATGCTTCGCGAAAACACCGATGAAGAGGACGGCGAAACGATGAAGACGCTGCTGAAATCGTCTGCGGGTTTGTGAGGGATCTGTGCTGGAGATGCGATGGCGTGCGATGAAGCCGTTGTGATGATGATGATGATGATGATGAAGATGATGTTGTGTGTGCTCTGTGGATGAAGATGATGTTTATGGTGGCTGGAGCGGTTCTGGCGCTGGTAAGAAGATCTGTGTGAAGATTCTGCTGAGGAATTACGTAACAATCTCTCTCTCTCTCAAACACGCGCTGACTGCAGCTGAACTTTATTGTTGCTCGTTCTGCATGGTGTTTTACTGTGGAGAAGCATGCTGAGGTGCGCTGTTAAACGCTGATCGCTGGGAAATGGCAGTGGTTTTGCTGTTTTCCAGGCCATCGTGTGTATGTCCGACATGAACGCGCTGCTGGACCGATTTCACAACTTCATCCTACCGCGCATGCGCGGACCCGAGCGCGTGTGTCACTGCACCTGCGGCAGGTAAGACGCGCTTTTTTATTATTTCTACATAAACACACCTAATATTCGCTTAAACTCAACTAATAGTCTCTTAAACACAACTGATCGCTTAAACACAGTTAATATTCAGTTAAACGCCCCTAATATTCGCTTAAACAGCTAATATTCACTTAAATGCAGTTAATATTCACTTAAACGCCCCTAATATTCACTTAAGCGCAGTTAATATTCGCTTAAACGCACCTAATATTCGCTTAAATGCAGCTAATATTCACTTAAACGCACCTAATATTCGCTTGAACGCACCTAATATTCACTTAAATGCAGCTAATATTAACTTAAACGTAGCTAATATTCACTTAAACGCACCTAATATTCGCTTGAACGCACCTAATATTCGCTTAAATGAAGCTAATATTAACTTAAACGTAGCTAATATTCACTTAAACGCACCTAATATTCGCTTAACTGCAGATAATATTCGCTTAAACGCAGCTAAGATTACCTTAAACAGCTAATATTACCTTAAACAGCTAATATTCACCTAAACGCAGCTAAGATTTGCCTAAACGCAGCTAATATTCGCTTGAACGCAGCTAATATTCGCTTGAACGCAGCTAATATTCGCCTAAAAGCAGCTAATGTTCGCTTAAACGCAACTAATATTCGCTTGAACGCAGCTAATATTCGCCTAAAAGCAGCTAATATTCGCTTGAACGCAGCTAATATTCGCTTATTCACTTGAACGCAGCTAATATTCACTTGAACGCACCTAATATTCGCTTAAACGCAACTAATATTTTCTTAAACGCAGCTAATATTCACTTAAACGCGGCTAATGTTCGCTTGAACACACCTAATATTCGCTTAAACGCAACTAATATTTTCTTGAACGTAGCTAATATTCGCTTGAACGCAACTAATATTTTCTTAAACGCAGCTAATATTCGCCTAAAAGCAGCTAATATTCGCTTGAACGTAGCTAATATTCGCTTATTCGCTTGAACGCAGCTAATATTCGCTTGAACGCACCTAATATTCGCTTAAACGCAACTAATATTTTCTTAAACGCAGCTAATATTCGCTTAAACGCAGCTAATGTTCGCTTGAACACACCTAATATTTGCTTAAACGCACCTAATATTCGCTTAAATGCAGCTAATATTCACTTAAACGCACCTAATATTCGCTTGAACGCACCTAATATTCGCTTAAATGAAGCTAATATTAACTTAAACATAGCTAATATTCACTTAAACGCACCTAATATTCGCTTGAACGCACCTAATATTCGCTTAAACGCACCTAATATTCGCTTAAATGCAGCTAATATTCACTTAAACGCACCTAATATTCGCTTGAACGCACCTAATATTCGCTTAAATGAAGCTATTAACTTAAACGTAGCTAATATTCACTTAAACGCACCTAATATTCGCTTGAACGCACCTAATATTCGCTTAACTGCAGATAATATTCGCTTAAACGCAGCTAATATTACCTTAAACAGCTAATATTCACCTAAACGCAGCTAAGATTTGCCTAAACGCAGCTAATATTCGCTTGAACGCAGCTAATATTCGCTTGAACGCAGCTAATATTCGCCTAAAAGCAGCTAATGTTCGCTTAAACGCAACTAATATTCGCTTGAACGCAGCTAATATTCGCCTAAAAGCAGCTAATATTCGCTTGAACGCAGCTAATATTCGCTTATTCACTTGAACGCAGCTAATATTCACTTGAACGCACCTAATATTCGCTTAAACGCAACTAATATTTTCTTAAACGCAGCTAATATTCACTTAAACGCAGCTAATGTTCGCTTGAACACACCTAATATTCGCTTAAACGCAACTAATATTTTCTTGAACGTAGCTAATATTCGCTTGAACGCAACTAATATTCTCTTAAACGCAGCTAATATTCGCCTAAAAGCAGCTAATATTCGCTTGAACGTAGCTAATATTCGCTTATTCGCTTGAATGCAGCTAATATTCGCTTGAACGCACCTAATATTCGCTTAAACGCAACTAATATTTTCTTAAACGCAGCTAATATTCGCTTAAACGCAGATAATGTTCGCTTGAACACACCTAATATTTGCTTAAACGCAGTTAATGTTCACTTAAACGCAGCTAATTTTCGCCTAAAAGCAGCTAATGTTCGCTTGAACGCAGCTAATGTTCGCTTGAACGCACCTAATGTTTGCTTAAACGCAGCTAATGTTCGCTTGAACACACCTAATATTTGCCTAAACGCAGTTAATGTTCACTTAAACGCAGCTAATTTTCGCCTAAAAGCAGCTAATTTTCACCTAAAAGCAGCTAATGTTCGCTTGAACGCAGCTAATGTTCGCTTGAACGCACCTAATGTTTGCTTAAATGCAGCTAATGTTCGCTTAAACGCAATTAATATTCGCTTAAACGCAACTAATATTCGCTTAAACACAACTAATAGCACGCTATCGTTCAAATGCCGAATTTCCGGTTGTTTGACAAAATGTTCTGAAGCGTTGTAAGCGTTATTTGAGGTAGCTAACTCCACAGATTTGATCTAGGTTTGGTGAGCAGATGATTCAGGTTACTTAAAGAAAATGAGCCATACCGGAAGTGCGAGTAATTTGCGACGCGCTGTTTTCTGTGTATGTGCGAGACTTCCGCTTCATTAGTCGCTATTCGTAAATATTATTTGCGCTGTAAACAGTACAGCTATTTACTCTACAAACCAGCATGTTTATGATTCTGATGGTAAAATAATATGATAATGTTTTTTGTACCACTAAAATAACCAGAAACGAATGAATAATAGGAAAATAAAATAAATTCTGGCCAAAATATACGCTAAATTTATGCTTGATAAAATATTAATTAAAATATTACACAAAAATTATTTTTAAAACTGAAAATATTCAACATTTAGGTATCGTACAGTATAGCCTAGATTTATTACTTTATTCATTATTTATTGTTATTCAAACAAGAATCACAAAGTGCAGTAAAAGGTACAACAATTCGCAAATAAAACATTTAAAACACAATCAAATTTAGCATGCTCCCTTACTCTTTTATATCATTTAATACGTGCAAGTCAGAATAAGCATGTTATTTGAATCTTTACATAATTGTGTTACACACGAATGACAATGTAGCATTATTTCAACCAAATTTTGACTATTCTCCAAAAACTGATTTGAAACCTTGAAAGTAGGCACTTTACTTACATTTAATGTGCTTTCTATGGACATAAAATCACTTTTGTAAATTTCTTTTGACGTGGACATCTTAAAGTTTTTCACCCATATATATATATATGGTATTTATATATAAAAGTGTTTTTTAATTCTTGCAATAATAAAATACAGAAAGCGTATAGAGGGCTTTTTCAAGCATTTTAGAAGCAAACCCCAGTGGAAGTCTGGTCTGTAGTTTTCCAGTCGTAGGGTTCAGTGTGGACTGCTTTGCGGTGAGGGTTACCTGAACCCAGCTGAATGTGCCAATAACAGCTGATGTTGAACATCAGACACCTGAGCCGCTGGACAAGAACCTCGTGAAAGCACATCCAGACGCGTTTCACCCCGAGATGAAGAGTGAGATTTAGCTTTTTTACTGCTGCATGACGCTAACGTAACTGTACTGCCGTGTTCAGCTGAAAAAAACAGCGACTCCCACACAGCCGTGAGTCTTTCAGATGTTCCTCCAGAGAAAAGCACTGCAGGAATCTCTGAGCTTCCTCCAGTGATCCCAATAAAAACAAGCTCCGATAAGCAGTCTAAACCCAGCAAACACAGAACATTCCCCTAACATTCCCATATGGTTCCCATTTGGTTATTTTTTGGGGGAGCAAATGAAAGCATTCTAGGAATGTTCCCTGTAGGTTCTCTTTTTAATAATCTATAAAAAACATTCCCAGAACGTTCCCTGCAGGTTATTTTCAGTTGCCATAACCACATAAACCATGTAATTAAAACTTTGCAGATGTTTCTGGTTATTCTAATGCTGAAATGTATATATGTTTTTATCATAAACAATTTTTGCAGAATTTCAGTTCCCATTAGGTTCCCGGAAAGTTCCCAGTAGGTTCCTGGAATGTTCCCAGTAGGGTTCCCATAACATTCCCAGTATGTTTCCGGTATATTTCCATTAGGTTCCTGGAACGTTCCCAGTAGGTTCCCAGAACGTTCCCAGTAGATTCCCGGAACGTTCCCAGTAGGTTCCCGGAACGTTCCCAGTAGGTTCCCAGAACGTTCCCAGTAGGTTCCCTAAAACGTTCCCAGTAGGTTCCAAGAATGTTCCCAGTAGATTCCCATAACATTCCCAGTATGTTTCCGGAACGTTTCCAGTAGGTTCCCGGAACGTTCCCAGTAGGTTCCAATGACATTCCCAGTAGGTTCCCTAAAACATTACCAGTAGGTTCCTAGAATGTTCCCAGTAGGTTCCCATAATATTCCCAGTAGGTTCCCAGAAATGTTCCCAGTAGGTTCCTAGAATGTTCTCAGTAGGTTCCCATAACATTCCCAGTAGGTTCCCGGAAACATTCCCAGTAGGTTCCCAGAATGTTCCTCTAACCTAAGGGCAATGTCATATTTATGTTAAGAAAACTTTCCTGGCTAACCTGGGAACCAAAAATTGTTAGCTGGGAAGTCAACATGATCTCCAGCTTTCATTTAATCGGGCGCTGATGAAGGTCTGAAGGTGTTGTTGGATGTTCTTGTGGCTCCCGCAGGCATCATGTGGAGTACGTGATTCCGTATGAGGGCTCGGTGTCGGCCGGCTCCATCGGCTCGTCGGCGGGGAGCAGCGTGAGCAAACAGGAGCTGGACCTGGTGCTGGGTCTCCTGATGGGCTTCTGCATCAGCTGGATCCTGCTGTGGCTGGACGGAGCTCTGCACTGTGTGCTGCGCTTATGGAGGTCCAGCAGACACTACGGTGAGATCACACTTAGCCCTCAGACACACACAGGTCTGTTTGAAACCCGAAGAGACGCATCAAATGTTTTATTGGGTTAGCATGAGAAGGACAACTGATCTGCTGCTAGAGCTGCTTCTTCTTCATTTTATTCTTAGACTAATTTTCTGGGATAACATGTTGGGATCATGCTAATACCTCTCTAGAATCATGCTAGTAATGTGCTAATTGTGCTAGCAGCATGCTAGCAGCTTGTTAATCATGTTAACAAGTTAGCAACATGCTAATGATGCTAGAATCATGCTAGTAATGTGCTAATCATGCTAACAACATGCAAGTAACTTGTTAATTATGATAACATACTAGTAGCTTGCTAATCATGTTAAGATCATGCTAATACCTTGCTAATCATGGTAGCAACATGCTAGTAACTTGCAAATTATGTTAACAACACGCTAGTAACATACTAATCATGAAAGAATTGTTATTATCATGCTAGCAACTTGCTAATTATGCTACCAACATTAATAACATGTTAACTTCATGTTAATTATGTTAGAAACAACAAATTGTTTTGAAATTAACAACATGCTAATAATGTTAGCAGTATGTTAACTACATGCTTATCATGTTAGCAACATGTAAATCATGCTAGAAACATGATTAGCAACATAACTACATGCTAATATTTATAACATTAAGATGTTAATTTCATGCTAATCATGTTAGCAACATGTTAACTACATGCTAATCATGGTAACAACAGGCTAATCATGTTAAAATAGTTAATGCCTTGCTAGAATCATGCTAGTAATGTGCTAATCATGCTAGAATCATGCTAGAAACATGCAAGTTACTTGTTTATTATGCTACTAACATGCTAGTACCTTGCTAATCATGTTAAGATCATGCTACAACCTTGCTAATCGTGCTACCAACATTAATAACATGTTAACTTCATGTTAATCATGTTAGCAACATGCTAACTACATGCTAATCATGTTAACACATTCTAACAACATTCTAATGACGTTAGAAACATGTTAGCATCATGCTAAAATGCTTGTCCATATACATTTTTGAAAAACTTGAAAGCTTTTACGGCTGCTTCAAACGTTCAGACTAGGCTTTCTCAAGCCAAACTTTTCTCAGGTCTAGTTTTTTAATGCATAGTTTTTCAGTCAGCAAATGAAACTTGGCAGATGCGTTAAAAACCTTCAAAATACACATAATTAATTTTTTTTCAGATTTTTTTACACCAATTTTTTTTAAAGAGATATAACCATTTAAAAAGGTTCAGGTTGTTTTGACCCGTGTATGTATGGAGCGCAATTAGTGTCAAAATACTTTGTGCACCATGATCTATGGAGGTATAAGAGTGCCAAAACAATGTTGCTTAATGTATTCGTCGCACTCACGTTTGGCCCGTTCCAGGTGCGGACGGCGATCTGTGGCGCTCGTGGCGCTGGGTGTCGCGCGTGTGTAACCTGCGGGAGCTGCGCAGACGCCTGCAGACGCGGCGGACGGAGGACGGCGGCAATAACGTGGTGCACGTCAAGCAGAAGCTCTACCACAACGGCCACCCGAGCCCTCGCCGCCTCTGACCCGCTCTCGCCCCGTCTTTCTGCTTGCTGTGTGTTTTTCACTGGTTTTGTGAGTGTTAGTTTTGTAGGGCTCTACACGTCACCAACGGGACTTGGTGGGGGGGGGTTTGCATTTTTTAGACCAATCTTTGTGTACCGGGTAAACAGTGTCTGTTTTAGAAAAACACGGCATGCTGGGTAATCTTCAACGAGGAGATCTGCTGCTGTATTCGGTGTTTGTGTGACATTAAAGTGACTCGTTTGATGGAGCACAAATGGCTTGGGTTTCCGCCGTCAGGTGATTTTCAGAAAAACTCACATACATGCTTTGTTTGCTGATGGACGAATATTTGTGACCCTGGAGCACAAAAACAGTCTTTTTTTGTAGAAACAGCCAACAATACATAGTATGGGTCAAAATGTTTTCTTTTATGCCAAAAATCATTAGGATATTAAGTAAAGATCATGTTCCATGAAGATGTTTTGTAAATTTCCTACTGTAAATATATCGAAACTTTTTTTTATTAGCAATATGCATTGCTAAGAACTTCATTTGGACAACTTTAAAGCCGATTTTCTCAGTATTTCTCAATATCACTATCTGGTTTTGTGCTCCAGGGTCACATTTATAAAAAGTTCAGTGTGTTTTTTGTCTCTCTCTGAACGAGACTATTCCTAAAGGACAAAACAGTCCTGATCATTCTCTTTATTTATTGTTAAATTACATGTTTTGCTTAATAAAGTTTGATTTAGTAATAAATATAAGTAATAATTAAAAATGTATTACCATTAACACAATTTCCCCATTAAGCATAACTTGCTTTTTGTTTTGTTTTGAAATCCTTTGATTAATCATGTTTGTTTCATTAACAGCATACATATATTAGAAATAAACACTGTATATAATGTTTACACATTTTACAGCTTTCTTATCTTTCGATATTTGTATCAATAATAGTTTTTAGGTGTTGAACGTCTGTCGTCAAAATAAAAAACAATGTTTTATTTCCCTTGAACTTATGTTTATGTATTTTAAATTTAGCTAAAATATGATTTCTCATGATAATATCATGTCATAAGTGGGATAAAAAAACAAAAAAAACAAATAAAACATTCAGTGAACGACCAGAAATGGGTTTGCACAAGAAATCAATATCATATAGGTATAAAATTAAATCTGTTTGCAAGGTAGCAATTGCTGTGGCAATATTTATTAAATAAGTTTAAGTTTCACAGATAACAGGTAGATGGAAAGCATCCGCTGTGTACAAACATCTGTTTTACATACTTTCTAAATCATAAACATCTTAAAGACCTCTAATAGACGTCTTCCAGATGTAAATTTGGTCGGTTTGTATGCTGTTTATTTGATATATTTTCCTTATGACATTTTATCAGACTCCCAAATTATAACATATCGCAGAATGACACGAATGTTGTTGAACGCAAGACTTTTATTTGGCGTTTTTTTTTGCGCTCAAGTGGACGGGCTTTTATTTTGTGGCGCCCGCAGGCGGAAGCGGAAGCGCAGTGATGTGTCGGCAGTGTTTCGGTGATGATGGCGGATAGCAGCGATCAGTATGAGTCGGTTCTGTGTGTGAAGTCAGAGGTTCATGTGTACCGAATCCCGCCCAGAAGCTCCAACCGCGGATACCGGTGAGACTCGATCACTCCGACCGGCGTAACGAGTTCAGATGACGCTAGTTTAACCGGGAGCCACACGCGCAGCACCGATCATATGATTCTTATGTCACTCTTCAGTTCCTGCTTCACTAAAACTCACTTTTATTATTACTACTGATTCGATGATTAAACCATCCGGTTCTGCTTCTAGTCGATCACGTGATCACAGTAATAATGTTACAGCGCGTTTCAGATGAACTGCTGTCAACAACACAAACGCACAGCTCATGAATATTAATGAGCGTGCATGAATTCTAATGAGCCATACGTGAATATGACGCACATTTAATCCGTTTATACATGAGAACGAACGGACTGAACGTTCCTCTGCCGATGAATTATATATATAAAATATTATAAGCAGAGGGGGGGGATGCTTTTGAAAACTTTTTTTCACATTTTAAACCCGTCTTTTTAGGCAAGTACCAGATAATGAGTGTCATGTCATGAAATGTTTTTAATACGGTGGACACTGTGTCTAACGTGATCACAATTTAATGAAAACACTGTAAGTTAGGCCTATTAATTGTAATGATTTCATTTCAAACAGCCAATAAATTATAAAGCAAGCAAAGAACACAGTATCAATGGAGCTTTTTGAAACTCAGAATCAGTAAACCACTGAGTCACAAAATGATTCACTGTTTCGAAGCTCTAATCGCATCGCGTATCATTTGATTCAAAATGGGACTTCAAAGTGTGTATGGCGAATAATTTGATTCAAAACTGGACTTCAAAGTGTGTATCGTGAATCATTTGATTCAGAATGGGACTTAAAAGCACTTATCGTGAATCATTTGATTCAAAACAGGACTTAAAAGTGCATATTGCGAATTGCTTGATTCAAACCAGGACTTAAAAGCACTTATCGTGAATCACTTGATTCAAAACGGGACTTAAAAGCGCTTACTGTGAATCACTTGATTCAAAACGGGACTTAAAAGTGCGTATGGTGAATCATTTGATTCAAAACGGGACTTAAATGCGCTTATTGTGAGTCATTTGATTCAAAACGGGACTTAAAAGTGCTTATTGTGAATCACTTGATTCAAAACGGGACTTCAAACCACGTATGGTGAATCATTTGATTCAAAACGGGACTTAAGTGCTTATCGTGAATCATTTGATTCAAAACGGGACTTGAAAGCGCTTATCATGAATCATTTGATTCAAAATGGGACTTAAAAGTGCATATTGCGAATCACTTGATTCAATAACGATATCACTTGATTCAATAACGCGAATCACTATAACGCGAATCACTTGATTCAAAACGGGACTTCAAACCGCATATGGTGAATGATTTGATTCAAAACGGGATTTAAAAGTGCGTATGGCGAATCATTTGATTCAAAAGGTATAGTATATATAATTATATGAAGAGTGTGTGTTCAGGGCAGCGGACTGGAAGCTGGAGGAGCCAGCATGGAGCGGACGCATGAAGATCACGGCTAAAGGGAAAATCGCCTTCATTAAACTGGAAGACAGAAACACAGGTGAGTGAGTGGCTCATACGGCCGTGTGTCATGTGTTCTCGTGTACACGCGTGTCATTAGACGTGTTTTGTGTGTTCAGGTGAGCTGTTCGCTCAGGCGCCGGTGGATCAGTACCCAGGGATCATTGTGGAGGCCGTCACCGACTCCAGCAGATACTTCGTCATCAGGATTGAAGATGGAAACGGTGGGTGAGATTCTGTGTGTTTAAGCCCTGATTTTACTGTTCACAGAACAAAAACGTCATTTATTAAATGCATAAACATAAAAAAAAGTGTTATTTATATTTAATAAAGCATTTATTTATCATTATTATACATTTACTGTTTTGCATTACAGTAACTTAAATGTAAATTAGAAGTAACCAATTTTGTGACTGTCGTTTCTTCAGGACGCCACGCGTTCATCGGCCTCGGTTTCGCCGATCGCGGCGATTCGTTTGATTTCAACGTGGCGCTACAGGATCATTTCAAGTGAGTCGTTCATTCCGACCTTTGACCTGCGCTACGAGCGCGCTCTTCCTGTGCTGATGTCATGATCACGTCTGCCCCGTCACAGGTGGGTGAAACAGGAAAGTGAACTGGCCCGACAGGAAGCGTCTCAGGTTTCGGTGCCGAAGCTGGACTTGGGCTTCAAAGAGGGTCAGACCATCAAGATCAACATCGGGGTGAGAGAGACAACCGGCCCGGACCATAATGTACACTAGGGGGGTGCAATATTTGACTTTTTTTTTTAGCAAAAACCACTCAAAATACAGTATTGGGCCAAATATAAGACAACCCCCACTTTTTCAAGATGTACCTTTTGGAAAAAGGCTTTTTGAAAACCAAATCTTGTGGTTTAAGAAAAAAAAATTGTAAATTATTTTCATATTGCGTATTTTTCCTTTTTTAGTTTTTGTTTTGAAAGTATGGTAAATACTGGTAAGCAATCAGATTAAAAAATATACGCTTTTTGATATACCGTAAAAATAACTGAGATAACAATTAGGCTCAATCCATCTCATACCAACATTACATTAACAGTAGAAGGGAAATCTTATTATAGTCTTCAAATCTGGGTACTGTCTTGCTTTTTAAAATCACTTACAGAGGAAGGTTTGGTTCATCAGGCTAACATGGCAGTCAACACTCATGCTGCTGTACGCTTTTCTTTTGCTTTCGTTTTCAATCTTGTTGTTCTAATATTACCAACAAACATTACATTATGGTGTATTATTGACATGTCAAAGTCTAGACCCGCAATATAAGACAAACATGTTTTTTCAGATGGAAAAAACTTGTCTTATATTCGGGTCAATACGGTAATTTCTTACAACAGTTCAATAGACACAAAGTTATTTAAGAGATGTACGTTTTAGACAACATATTGGCTATTTTTCCTCCATTTCGCCACCAAAATTCATTCCAAACACAGCCACAGCACTCTTTTGAGTTTTGAGTTTTTAAAGAGACTTGCGTGTTTCGTTCCTAAAGAATCAACTGTTTAAATGATTCAGTTCAATCGCAATGACTCACTTATTAACATCGACTTGCTGCCATCTACTGGCGGTTTTAATTTCACATTTAAAGAATCTTCATTTTTAATTTTTTTTTGTGATTTCAAATCAGTATTCAGCGTTTTATGTTTAATGTATCAAAACTGCAGGTTAAATGCATTCATGAGCTGCATTAAACTGTGTGTAAATACATCTAAATGTCGCTTAAGATGCAGCTTCTGTGTTTCCTCTGCATTTAGTTGATACTGATTTCGTTTGCTTGGTAACAGCCAACAAATGCCTTATTATTCTAATTCACCGATTAAATGTGGAATTGTTTTAGAAAAATTGGCTTTTTAAAGGTTAAAATAAAAAAAGGTAGAAATCAATTGAAACTTATTGAGAAGATTAATGTTTCCTTAAGATACCAGCACATTAACACACTCCGCAAAATATAATCTACTTTATCGTTACTGATAAAAATCCCAGAAAATACCAAGATATTATATTTTGCGCCAGTGTTATTTCTGATTGTGTTTTAGTCTGATTGTGTTTTAGTCGACTGAAATGCCATTTTGTTTGTCATATTTTTAGTCATACTGTAAAAAAAAACAATTTGTTGAGTCAACTTAAAATAATTTGTTACCTGGCTGCCTTAAAATGTTAATTTCAGGCAATTCGGAAAAAAAAGTATAGATGTTAGATATTTGAGTTGATTCAACTTAAAATTTTCAGGCAGCCGAGTAACAAACACAGCTGTTAAGTTTAACAAACTATTTTTTAGTTTAGTCAACTCGAATATCGAATTTCACTTAGTACAACTTAACATTTCAACTTGAATGAACTTATTTGAGGCAACTGAACTTACAATTTTACGGCAGCAGGGTAACAAATTATTTTAAGTTGACTCAACAAATAGTTTTTTTTGTTTTTTTACAGTGTATGCTACCTTGTGTCCCTCCGGATAGACTAATAGGCTATGATACAGTTCAAATGTATGCATCTAAAATGTGTCATTCAAAACGAGTTTCCGTTTCATTACCGTCTATCATCTTCATTGGTGAAAAAATGTTGACGAAAATTATTCACCAATGAAATTAACTCTCTTTATGTTTTGCACACCCCTAATGTACTCACTCACTTAAATTTTGTCTCTCTCCCAGAACATGAAGAAGAAAGAGCCCAGCGGCGCGGCAGCGAAGTCTCGTCCGATGGGCTCTTTGCTTCCTCCTCCTCCTGGAGTCAAATCCGCCGCTCTGGTTCCTCCGCCCGCAGCGCAGCAGTCGACGCCCGCTGCTCCGCCCAGCGCAGGTGAGAGCGACACACCCGTTTATCTACCGATCCCATCAGTGGGTGTGGCTAATACGAGCTCCTCCCTTTCAGGAACGCTACTGGACTTCGGAGACTCCGCCCCCGTCGCGGCTCCGCCCTCTCAGGACCTGTGGGGTGATTTCACGGCTGCAGGCTCTGGGTCAGTATGACGATCAAACGCTCTGTACTATGGAGGTGTTTTACTGCCATTAATAACCGAGCGCACAACTAATGCCAGCGCGCACAGTAAATAACAGATCTACATGCGAGGATCTACAGTCGGGGGCGGGACTTACTTTAATATAAATGTACAGATTAAATTATACTAATATATAATAAATTAGTAAATGACATATAATAAATGAAAATAAATTAAATATTATAATTTTTTATTTTATCAATAAATAATATACTGTTATACTAATAGATAATATATAAATGCATAGATTTTATAAAACTTAAACTTTATTTGGATTTTTATTTAATGCCAAAATAAATAAAAATCTAAATCTAAGATTTCCGTTTTAAATAAATGCTGTTCTTTTCAACTTTTTGTTAAAGAATCCTGAAAAACAAACAAAAAAAAAACACAGGTTTCAACAAAATATTAAGCAGCACAACTGTTTGCAACGTTGATGATAAATAACAGTCGGCACAGTATTAGTGTGGTTTTTTTTTTGTATTTTTGAACCAATAAATGCAGCATAAGAATAAATGAGCACAAGAAACGTCTTTTAAAACCATCAAAAATCACACTGATCCCAAACTTTTGAGCAGCAGTGTTACGTAAAATTTTATATATGTGTGTGTGTGTGTGTGTGTGTGTGTGTGTGTATGTATGTGTATATATATACATGTGTGTGTGTGTGTGTGTGTGTATATATATATATATATATATATATATATATATATATATGGGTTGTCAAACGATTAATCCTGATTAATCGCTTCCAAATTAAAGTAAAGTTTACATACTATAAGTGTGTTTACTCTGTATATTCATTATGTACATATAAATACACACACATACATGTATATATTAAAACATAATATTTATATGTATATATATTTATACCTTTATACACATTAGATTATAAATAAATATAAATATTTTAGACACAAATCTAAAATATTTTCCCTTAATATATACATGCATGTGTGTGTATTTATATATATATATATATATATATATATATATATATACTATAAATATACACAGTACACAAATATATAGTATGTAAACATAAACTGTTATTCTGGATGCAATTAATCGCGATTAATCGGTTGACAGCACTATTAGCATCTATTAGTATCATTTTAATGCAAGTGCATACGTTTTATAAAATTTTAACTTTTTATTTAGGTTTTTATTTATTGTTAAAATAAGCTATTTATTTAAAATATATTTTGAATGTATTGTCTAAAATACACACACACACACACACACACACAAATACCTTTATAAATATTGTTAAATAATAATAATAAAAATACATTTTATTTTGGCATTTAATAAAAATCTAAATAAAGTTTAAGCTTTATAAAATCTATGCATTTTTATATATTGTCTATTAACATTAGTTGTGCGCTCGGTTGTTAACGGCAGTAAAGTGCCGCCACAGTATACATCTGTCGTCTGCAGGCGTCTCACTCTCTGATGTGTTCGACAGGTCTGCTCAGGACTCGCGGACGGGATGGGTGCAGTTCTAGCGTCCGATGGTGTGTTTATAAAGGGAACCGATGACACACGGACGCTGTTTTCCCGCGGATGTTTTCTATGCAATCACGATATCTGATATCTGCTGCATTCCAGCCGGCGTTGAGTTTCAAACACGTTCCTTGTCACATTTGATAAATGTCGTCAGTATCGTCTGTCGTTTACCTTTAAAGCTGAAGCGTCACCATAATGACTGTCTCCAAACAGGTTTCCAGAACACTCAGAACAGGCAGAAGTTAGCAGAATCCAACAATAGATAGTTACAGTGTTTACAGGAAGTTCCTGAAGCGACTTCCTCATAGCGACTCTGTGTCAGGCTGCGTTTGAACACGCTTCAGCTTTAAAGCCCTTCGTTGTGTTGGTTTAGTGGTTTCATGTCTAAGAATCAGCTGTCGGTAAGGTTTTCTTTTGTTTCTTTTAACGTCTCGAGTTCCTCGTGTGTGTTTTCCACTCAGAGCAGGATGTGAAGAGCTGGTTTTATATGTGTTTATGAGCAGATGATTTTTCACACTATGTATTTTGAACTAACCCCAGACTTTATTCGCTTATATTTTTCCAGGTGATTACAGATTTATTCTTGATATTGTCAGTGATTTAAAAGTTCAAATCTTTCCTTCAAGTGCCTTTACGAAACACCTGTAGAATGTACAAATGATGGTTTATATATATGAATAAACCTTTTCCTTGTATACAGTGTTTTTTTTTTTGCAGTAACACAGATTCATTCAGTAGAATAATTGAAAATGTGCTAGAATCATTTGTTTGTTTTTCTTTTAAGGGTTGGGTTAGCCCAAAGTTATTCCCAGATAGCACACATACGTCTGCAAGATGTCTGTTAAAGATCTCTTGATCTGGAAAGCATCTGCTGTGTACAAACGTCTGGCAGACATCTGTAAAATGTCAGTTTTACATCCGTTCTAAATATAAACCTCTTAAAGAAATCTAATAGACGTCTATTTGACATCTGATAGGAAACGTCCAATAGACATATTGCAGATGAGCAAACTACGTCTTGCAGATGTCAAATAGACATCTCCGAGATGTACGTGTGCTATCAGGGATTATTTCAATTTCAAATTATTTATTAAGCACCTTCAAAATCAACTTTAGTAGATTATAATGACTAATTGTTATAAAAATTCTGACCTCACACTGATGTACATCTTACACATGTACATCTTGGAGACATCTATTTTACGTCTGCAAGACATCTGCAAGGCGTAGTTTGCTCATCTGCAATACGTCTATTGGACGTTTCCTATCAGATGTCAAATAGACGTCTATTAGATGTCTTTAAGATGTTTATGATTTAGAATGGATGTAAAACTAACATCTTACAGATGTCAGCCAGATGTTTGTACACAGCAGATGCTTTCCAGATCAAGAGATCTTTAACAGATGTCCTGCAGACGTACGTGTGCTATCTAGGTACATATCAAAATAGTTTTTTTTTAAACCAAAAAAAAAATTGCAGTGTTTTACATCACAATTGCGAGACTGTTTTACGATTCTGAGTTTGTATCTTACAATCTTCAGAACGGCGATGACAAAAAACAGAATTTTGAGATTGAACCAAGTAATTAGCTTTAGTATATTACATTTTATACTTAAACCGCTTTCATAGATGTGTGCTCATTAACATAAGTAAATAAACATGAGTGTGTGTAATGGTTACTATGGTTGTGTTCTGTTGTAGTTTCAGGTGTGAATGAGAGCCGCTGATTTGCCAGGTGAGTGTCTACATTAGAAAAACAAAACTATAACCATAGATTAGAATTATTTGATGTAATCATGTCTTTATATGTATTTAAGTTCAGTTGTTGTTCTGCCGTGGTTCCGTCTCATATCGTGCGCTAATATCTGAAGTGAATCCCGGTTTTTGTATGCAAATCCCGTTTCATCCTTGAGCTCGGTGATTTGGGGTCTTTTATATGCTCGGGAAGTGAGTGTGACCCCGGAAAGACTCCAGACTGAGCATCACAGACACACAAACACTCGCATTAGCACACAAACACTTCCATTCGGAGACCGCAAAGCGCGTTTAATAGGGATTTAATGCGGATTTAATGCCAGGTAAGAAGACCCCGCGCGATTTGCTCCGCGTTCGGCCGTGATTTTTTTTTTTTTTTTTTTTGTAACGCAGTCGTGGATGAATGAGTTAAATATATGCGAAACTAATGCGATCGATCACTTGTCATGAGTATATATTAACATTATGTGTACATTTTCTAATTCTGCCGTGAAGCGTCACGTCACTGAGTGGAGGTTTCAGGGGGTTTTATGTTGGGTGACGTGTTCGACGTGTTTTAAAGATACACCGTACAAAAAGAAGCACTCAGAAAGATGGATTAGAATATAAAAACTAACAAAGTACACCGTATTTGTGATAGGTTTCGTGTCGTGTGGCGAAAGGGAAGGAGTTTGTAGTTCCTGTGAGAGATTTAAATCCTGCAGATCCCGAACCCGCCTCAGGAGGCGTTCAAGTCTCTCTTTGTGTTTAATAAGAAACACTGAAAAGCAAACCAGCAGCAACCAGTTAATCAGAATGTATATATTACATATACAAACCTGCGTCTCTTTTCGAGCAACTCCTCCGTTCATTATTGTCACTTTTTAAATCCCTGCCTGGATTTCAAATTGTGTCCGTTAGTAGTGTACTTTTGTGTTGGTGGGGCTGTTGTCATGGTGACGGGGCAGTTAGTGCCACTCTATGGAATGACAAATGCTAAATGTTTTGATATTTCTGCAGATCTTGTTTAATTTCATTTTATTAGATGTTTCTTTAAGCCTTTGTCGTCGCTGTTTCAGTTTCTCTTTTGAATGCGCATCTGCGCATATAATCTCAGTCAATCTCATTAAAGCCTCCTGCTGTCTCTCTCTCTCTCTCTTACTCACTCTGTGTGTGTTGCGTGTCTCTCATTCCGTCTCTCTCTCTCAGTGTGTTCGCGGGTCTGTTCGGGACGGCTCGGAATAACTGGATTATTATCAGGATTCGTTTATGAAGTTGATTTCTGTTAGCAAACGCGCGTGATTCGAATGCTCGAAAGGCGCGAGTTCTGCGATTTAAATTTTAACGGATTTTCTAACGGTTTTTTTTTCTGATTCTAATGTTTCTAATATCGCAAATTGGTCATGAGCGCTTCTGAAAACCCGAGCGAGTCCAAACTAGAGGCGGTGATTCAGGTGCAGTTCATTTACTTCAGTTTTTACTTAATTATTATAGTAACCAACAAAAATATAAGAAGAGAAGTAGAGAAATTACTGTTAATTTCACAAAAATTAGAAAAAAAAAATAGTTCAGTTTTATTGAATTGAGCATCACATTTAGGAAGTATAAAATCTGAAATAGTGTTTTATCTGCAAAACGTAGTCAAACAATCTTTGTTTTATTTACAACTTTAAAACATTTTTTCCAGCATGTGCTTGAGTTTTATTGGTTTATTGTTAGTTTTGTTGGTGTATTGTTGTGTGGATAGTTTAATTTTGTCGCATTAGTGACTCCGCAGGTGTGTGTTCTGATCTGATCTAAATATACAGCAGATCACCACTGAGACCATCTGCTACAGACACACACACTGTGACATAATACCATTCTCTCTCTCTCTCTCTCTCTCTCTCTATGTGTGTGTGTGTGTGTGTGTGTGTGTCAGAGGTTGGAGGAGAGCGTTCTGTCTGAAGAGAAGCGGCTGACGGTTCGAGGATCTTCTCCAGATGAACCTCCGGCCAGTTTACCGGCCCGCGTGCGAGAGATCGTCTCCAGGAACCTGAGCGACAGCGGTGAGACTCATCAGACCTTCAAAAGGCATCACATGCAACACTGATAGTCTAATGTCTGATTGTGTCCATCAGCTGGAGGCATGTCGTCAGGTCTGTCGCTTCAGGACGAGAACCGGGTTCTGCAGGTGGAGCTGAGTCGCGTGGAGGACCTTCTGGCTCACAGTCGAGCGGAACGAGATGAGCTGGCCATCAAATACAGCGCCATCAGCGAGAGAGTGAGAAATGCGCCCTGAAGTTCATCAAAGAATGTCTGATAGTCTAGTTCTTCTGATCTAGAACCAAAACAGGTTCTAGATCGGAATAGATGATTGACAGTCTGTTAAAACACTCACACTCGCACACACACGCTCGCTCGGCCTTTTGTCTGGGTTTCGGCGAGGTTGACCCATCTCCGTGGTAACGACGAGTGGAATGTAGTGGAGTGGCACGTTGCCATGACGACGGTAAACAGTGAGGGACCGTCTGGATGACTGTGATTTACTCAGACGCTTTCAGCATCAGTCTGAATGGGAAATGTAGACGTGAACGTGAGCTGTGTTTACCTGTGGTGATGTTAAGAAATGAAAACATCAGTGCTAGTATTCTAATGTACGGTTATACGGAATAATCATTTTCTTAAATATTTAATTTCTTTGTTATAGTGAAGCGTTACATTAGTTCTTGATTACATTAGTTCAAAACAAAAATAATGCAAATAATAATGCAGATTTATTGTTGTTTTAAAGTCATATTAATATGTAATCGCATCATTTTTGGCTAAATTGCGCAGCCATACAAAAAACAAGCACATTAAATCTGCAGATCTTCTTTTTAAATCGCAATCACAAGTTCTCTGAAATCTTCAGAAAAATCGCAGATTAAAAAAATGAGATTTTTCTCTCAAATTGTACAGGTCTAGTTGCTAGGGTTTTGTAGATGATTATTACGGTCTTTGAAATGGTTGCTAAGGTCTTCTGGTTGTTGCTAAGGAGTTATGGCTGGTTGCTAGGGTCTTTTGGATGGATGCTAAGGTCTTCTGGTTTTTGCTAAGGAGTTATGGGTGGTTGCTAGGGTGTTTTAGGTAGATAGCAAAGACTTATGGGTGGTTGCTAGGGTATGTTAGGTAGTTAATAAAAAGGGTGGTTGCTAGGGTGATTCGTATGGTTGCTAAGGTCTTCTGGTTGTTGCTAAGGGGTTATAGGTGGTTGTTAGCATGTTTTAGGTAGATCGTAATAAGTTATGGGTGGTTGCTAGGGTGATTTGGATGGTTGCTAAGGTCTTTTGGTTGTTGCTAAGGAGTTATGGGTGGTTGCTAGGATGTTTTAGGTAGATAGCAAAGACTTATGGGTGGTTGATAGGGTATGTTAGGTAGTTAATAAAAAGGGTGGTTGCTAGGGTGATTTGTATGGTTGCTAAGGTCTTCTGGTGGTTGCTAAGGAGTTATGGGTGATTGTTAGCATGTTTTAGGTAGATCATAATAAGTTATGGGTGGTTGCTAGGGTGTTTTGTATGGTTGCTAAGGTCTTCTGGTTGTTGCTAAGGAGTTATGGGTGGTTGTTGGCATGTTTTAGGTAGGTCGTAATAAGTTATTGTGGGTGGTTGCTGGGGTGTTTTAGGTAGATAGTAAAGAGTTATGGGTGGTTGCTAGGGTGTTTTAGGTAGAGAGTAAAGAGTTATGGGTGGTTGCTAGGGTGTTTCAGGTAGTTAGTAAAACGGCTGGTTGCTAGGGTCTTTTTGATGGTTTCTAAGGTCTTATGGTTGTTGTTAAGGAGTTGCTAGCATCTTTTGTGAGTGAGTCGTTCACTGTGTAAATTTGCATTGTCCTCTAGTGTATAGTATGGGTAAAAACGGCAAAAAAGGAGTTTGTCAGAATTTATACTATTGTAAACTTTCACTACTTTCACTAGCGCTAGTGCCGACTGACTCTAAACAGCGGTAATCGTGTCGTTTTGCAGCTGGAGCAGGCGCTGCGTTTGGACACCGGCGAGGAGGGACTCGACTCCCCCGAGTCTCGCAGTCTGGCGCAGCAGAACGTAGATCTGCGCAGACGTCTGGACGAGGAGCAGGCGGCGTACAAGCGCAAGCTCACGGCGTACCAGGAGGGGCAGCAGAGACAAGCGCAGCTTGTGCAGAAACTACAGGCCAAAGTACAAACACGTCGGATCTGACGCTCTCGCTCCGCCTGCGTTCTCTCGCACAGAACTCATCTGTGTTTGTGTCTGCGCAGGTTCTCCAGTACAAGAAGAAGTGTGCAGATCTCGAGCAGACGCTGCTGGAGAGATCGACTGTGAGTAGATGCAATGTTTATCACAGAATCTGTAATCAGTAACGGATTATAATTAGCAAGCGTGTGTCGCTGTAGGCTCAGTGCGACAGTAACGGACACCGGCGGGACGAGGATGAGCCGAGCAGTGAGATGGAGAGCGCCCTCATCCGGCTGGAGGAGGAACAGCAGAGGTGCGGCGCTCACCGAGCTAACGCTAGCGCGCTGTAAGTGTGAGCGTGTGCTAAACGTGTTTGCGTCTGTGCAGGAGCAGCGGCCTGTCCGCCGTCAACGCTATGCTGCGGGAGCAGCTGGAGCAGGCCGGACTGGCCAACGAGGCGCTCAGCCAGGACATCCGCAGACTCACAGCCGATTGGACCAAAGCCAGGGAGGAGTTAGAGCAGAGGGAGTCTGATTGGAGGAGAGAGGAGGAGGTGGGTGTGGCCATCTGCATCACTCAGATTAATTTGATAAGCGGTGCGTTTGACGCGGTGCGTTTCTTCAGTCTTTCCACAGCTACTTCAGCAGCGAACACAACCGTCTGCTGGCGCTCTGGAGGCAGGTGGTGGGCTTCCGCAGACACGTGTGCGAGCTGAAGAGCGCCACCGAGAGGTAGGACCGCGCCGCTGCACTCATTCACAGCTGAAACGCCGTAAACACTGATAACATGTTTGTCTGTCTGTCAGGGATCTGAGCGAGGTGCGTAACGAGCTGGCGTGCGTGGCGCAGAGCGTGCAGCTGCAGTGCGTGAGCGTCTGCGCGGCCCTGCGCAGCCGTGAGGACGGGTCTGCGCTGCTGCTGGAGAGAGAGACGGCCCAGCGGCTGCAACTGGAGCAGCAGCTCAGAGAGACGGTGACCGAGATGATGACGCTGCAGGCCAAGAGTGACTCGGAGAGAACCGAGCTCAACACACGGTCCGTTCCTATGAATAGAGCTGGTTAAAGTCTAAAATTATACATTTACAGCGTCTACTAAATTTAACACCCTTGAGAATCATAACAAGCGTTGTCTGGAAAGTAGTATAGTTCCCTAATCAAATATGAAGAGATCAAACAGCAGATTCATGAGTTCATCCAAATTTCGCACAAAGGTTATGGATGTAATTATAATGTATGTCAGACACTGAAGTGAGTTGCTGTTTGAGGAAGATTATAGGAAAATCTAAATTATTTTGTGTTTCCAGCTAGCTAAATTCCACATACATAAACAAAGTTGCGATCTGAATCAATTGATTTGCGATCTGAAGTCCCATCTGAATAATGATTCACGAACCATCATTTCAGATCGGATCTTCAGAGCACGAGTCATTCAATTCCCGAAACGATTCGCTAACCCGCTTTGAAGTTGAACTCTTTTGATCTGAATCAAATGATTTGCGATTTGAAGTCCCAATCTGAATCAGACGATTTGCAATTTGAACCCCCGATTTGAATCAAAAGACTTGCGGTTTAAACTCCCAATTTGAATCAGACAATTCACGATTTAACCTCCCAATCTGAATCAAACGATTTGCAATTTAAAGTCCCTATCTGAATCCAACGATTCGAACTCCCGATCTGAATCAAATGATTCGCGATTTAAAGTCCGTGATCTGAATCGAAAGATTTGTAATTAGAATTCCCGATTTGAATCTGAATCAAACGATTTGTGATTTAAAGTCCCAATCTGAATCAAACGATTTGCAATTTAAAGTCCCTATCTGAATCAAAAGATCTGTAATTAGAATTCCCGATTTGAATCTGAATCAAACGATTCGTGATCTGAAATCCCAATCTGAATCAAATGATTCACAATTTGAAGTCCCGATCTGAATCAAAAGATTTGCGATTTAAACTCTCAATTTGTATCAGACAATTTGCAATTTGAACTCCCAATTTGAATCAAAAGATTTGAACTCCCAATTTGAATCAAATGATTTGCAATATGAACTCCCAATCTGAATCTCAATCTCAATCTTTTTAGAGGCAATGTCAAAATTTGAAAATGAATGCCTCTTTTGAATCGCTTGAACTGAATGATTGAAGTCACAAGTTTGAATCAGTCAGAGCAGTTCTTTTTTGTTTTATTGCATTAATTTAAATATTGAGAAAAAATATTGTGTTTACAAATAAAATATCCATATTTCCATTCCAAAGATAACATCCAACACAAATCTAAGAGCAGGTGAGGTGAGGTAACTGTTTACTGCTATCTAGTGAAACATTAATATGACGAGCTGCAGCTCAAAACACATGTTAGATGGAAGTAGTTTTAGGACTACAGGAAATCAGTTGGAAGCATCCAGTCATCTCATATCATTTAAGTCAATGTTCAGTTTATCAGTATATATTGTAATAAATATTTGATAAATGATTGTTGAATCTGATTGTAATAGTCTTTACTGGCATAAACTCAGTATTGGACTAGTCATCTATCATTAGTTTGTGTCTGGGAGTGTTTTAATTATTAGTGCTGGTTAAAGTGTGTGTGTGTGTGTGTGTGTGTGTGTGTGTGTGTGTGTGTGTGTGTGTGTGTGTGTGTGTGTGTGTCAGGCTTGTGGACGCAGTGAGAGAGCTGGAGCGTCTCAAAGCTCGTGTGGAGGACAGGGAACAGGAAGTCACAGCACTCAACAGGAAACTGCAGGTATACACACAGCTTGACCTTTACACAGGCGAGGAAACCAATTACAGATCAGATGTAGCAACCACATAGCAACACCTGATGTGTGTGTCGTCAGGATCAGAGGAGTCTGGAGGAGACAGAACTTCATTCACTGAAGAAACACACTGCGGCACTGCAGAACACACTCCGAGACATCACACAGGTACAGCACACACACACACACACACACACACACACACACATGTGATTCATTGGTTCATTGGTTGTGTGTATTAATCAGGGTTCATACAGATCCTGTAAAAGGAAATTCCAGAACTTTCAAGCACTACTTTTTTTATTTTCTAAGACTTCAATCAGAGATCTCACCTATCAAAAAAGTCTTCTCCTTCAAATTCTAAAATAAATAAATAGAAATATACTAATAAAACAAAATTGCAAAAATAAAGTAAGGCACATGCAAAGTATTACTAAATTATTACAAAGTATGCTACACTTTTACTATAGTAAATCCATGGGTAATTTTGTTTTTTAATTTTAATTTTAAAGGGATTTGTATTTGTGTATACTTTCTTCTTTCTTTACTTTGTTTTTATAACTACACTGCCTTAATAGGTTTGATGTTTTCTACTGTTTAGGAAAAAAAATCTGAAAAAAAAGGCTCTGAAATTATTATTTGAAACGGAAGATATGCAATATGCACGAACTGAATCAAATGATTCACAATCCACGCTTCAAATTCCCAAACTGAATCAAGTGATTCATGATCCACGCTCCAAATTCCCAAACTGAATCAAATGGTTCACGAACCATGCTTCAGATTCCCAAACTGAATCAAATGATTCACAATCCATGCTTCAGATTCCCAAACTGAATCAAATGATTCAAGATCCACGCTCCAAATTCCTGACCTGAATCAAGTGATTCATGATCCACACTCCAAATTCCAGAACTGAATCAAATGATTCACAATCCACAATCCAAATTCTCAAACTGAATCAAATGATTCACGATCCATGCTTCAGATTCCCAAACTGAATCAAATGGTTCACGATCCATGCTTCAGATTCCCAAACTGAATCAAATGATTCACAATCCATGCTTCAGATTCCCAAACTGAATCAAATGATTCACGATCCATGCTTCAAATTCCCAGACTGAATCAAGTGATTCACGATCCACGCTCCAAATTCCCAAACTGAATCAAATGATTCACAATCCACGCTCCAAATTCCCAAGCTGAGTCAAGTGATTCACGATTAGCTCCAAAGTCCCGATCTGAATCAAATGATTTGTGAACCATCATTTCAGATCAGGACTCTGAGAGCGGATCGTGAATCATTTGATTTGAATCATTCAGTTCGTGAAATGATTCACAACCCTTTCTGATCCGAATCAAATGATATATAAATAATGATTTAAAATGAAGTCACGAGTTTGAATCAGTCGAAGCGGTTCCAGTGTAAATGACTCATTTCCTTCATCTGTTCCTCTTTTATTTGCATCGGTTTTGTACGACATCAACTGAAATAGGTACTTCAAGCACTTTGTACAAACTCTGATTAATGTGTGTTTGTGTAGCTGGTTTTGTCTGACAGCGACAACGTGGACGAAAACACAGAAGAGTCTCTGCTGCCGCTGCTGCGCTCTTCATCATCATCATCTTCATCAGCCATGATCCCCGACAGCTGTCTGTCTGCACTGCGCTCCACACTGACTGGCAGACAGATCCAGCTTCAGGAGCTGCGTGAGCGTCTGCAGTCTGCGCAGTCCTCGGTGCAGCAGCTGCGCAAGCAGCAGGGAGAGGCGGGGTCAAACCGGCGGGAGGCAGAGCTCCAGGCGCAGACGCTGCAGGCGGAAAGAGACGACGCCCAGCGAGAGAGAGAGACCGTCGTGAGAGATCGAGACCGACTGAGACAGGAGAGAGACGCGCTGAGCAGGTGAGACGCCTCGCACGCCCCGTCAGTCGCACGGAGTCATGTGACCACTGAGCGAACCTGTCTGTCTCTGTGTCAGGGAGAAGGATGCGGCGGATAAGGCCGCGCAGGCGGCGCATACGCAGGCGCAGCTGTTGCAGCTGGAGTGCGACAGGCTGCAGTTGGCCGTGGCGTCTGCGCAGAGAGAGCGCGAACACGAGCGGGAGGAGAGAGACGCCGCCGCGCTGGAGAAAGAGCGAGCGCGAGCAGAGACCGACAGAATGTGAGTGTGACGCGTTTGACGCATGAGCAGGAGTGTGTGACGCGTTACTGACGTGTGTGTGTGTGTGTGTGTGTCAGTCAGCAGCTGTGGGAGGAGTCAGAGCGGCGGGCGTCTTCACTGCGCGCTGAACTAGCGGCGCTGAGGGAGTCTCTCCAGCAGGGGGCGACAGACCGACAGCTGATGGAGGCCGAAAACAGACAGCTGAGCGACGCACTCAACAGGGTCAGACACATTTATACACTATTATGTACAGTAATACACTATTATGCATTATTATTATTATTATTGACGGAATGTTCAAATGCTCAAATTTAAAATTTAAACTCCCAGAATCCTTTGAGATGCATTTTTGCGCTAAAACACCGTTCTGAAATAAAAACATTCCTGGCGTTTTTACTGCATTTCAGAAACGATCTCCATCCGCACAACGCAACCGAAAACACGTCACATGACTGTTCATAACGAGCATGATGTTATTGTTTACGCGGTCGTCGAGGATACGCCGAGCTAATGTGTGGCTAATCATGCTATTAACATGCTGGCAACATTAATCATGATAGAAACATGGTAATAACATGATAGTCATGTTAATAACATGCTACCTACATGGCAAGTATGCTAGCAACATTGTTAATTATTCTAGAAAAACATTAAGCATGTTAGCAAACACGTTAACTATATGATAATCATGTTAGAAACATGTTAATCATGATAGAAACACACTAGCAATATGTTAATGTTAGCAAAACGGTAACTACATACTGATCATGTTAATCATGCTATAAACATGCTAACAACAGGCTAATCACTATAAACATGTTAACAACATAGCTACATGACAATCATGTTAGGAGCATTGTTAATTATGCTAGAAATATGCTAGAATTGCATTAACTACATGTTAATCATGTTGGCAATATGCTAACTACATGCCAATCATGCAAGCAAACATGTTAATCATGTTAGAAGCGTGTTAGCAACTAGCTAATCATGTTAGCAACACGCTAACTACATGTTAATCATGTTAGAAACACAATAACAATATGCTATGCTAATGTTAGCATTGCGGTATCTGCATACTGATCACACTAATCATGCTATAAACATGCTAACAACATGTTAACAATGTTAGCAAATATGCTAGCTACTCGACAACCATGCTAGAAACATGTTAATCATGTTAAAAACAGATTACCAACATGCTAGTCATGTTAGCAACATGTCAACAACCTGCTAATTATAATAGAAACAAGTTAACAATGTTAGCAAAATGTGGTTAAAATGTGCGGCCCTGCAAACAAGCACAGCAAACGAGCTGCTTTTTTAAAATGTAATTTTTGTCCCCCAAAAATTCAATAGATGTTTTTCCTCCTAAACATTCATCATGCGTTGTGATTTCATTGGTGTGTGTGCAGAGCGGGAGCAGTCACACTGAACTCTCTCTAGTGCTCACCAAGCTTCACTCCGAGGAGTCGTCACTCAGAGATTCTCTCGCTAAGATGAGCGGCATTAACGAGAGTCTCGCGCAGGACAAATCTGACCTCAACAGCCTCATCGTACAGGTACTAAACTCGCACAATCACACGTGTCTACTTTACTAAAGGTGTTTCAATGATACATGAACCATTGCTATTGGCCGCCTGAATGATTGACAGCTGGAGGAGGAGAAGAGTGTGTTGCTGTCTCAGCGGAGAGAAGCGGAGCAGGAGAAGCTGACCATCAGAGACGAGCTCGTCCGCTCTGAGCAGGACCGTCTGGAGCTGGACTCGGTCCGCCTCGCCCTCCACCAATCGTTGCAGGAGTCTGAGATGGCCAGGGCGGGGCTGGAGGCGGAGCTTCAGTCGCTGCAGGCCGACAGAGCCAAACTCCAGGACAGACTCACACAGGTGACAGTCTCTCGCCTTGTCTTATTCCAAGGTCATTGTTGCCACTCGGATCCAGTCCGTATCCTGATCAGATGGTCACTGCAGTCCCCTGATCCAGTCTGTATCCTGATCAGATGCTCACTGCAGTCCCCTGATCCAGTCCGTATCCAGATCAGATGCTCACTGCAGTCCCCTGATCCAGTCTGTATCTGGATCAGATGGTCACTGCAGTCCCCTGATCCAGTCTGTATCTGGATCAGATGGTCACTGCAGTCCCCTGATCCAGTCTGTATCCTGATCAGATGGTCAGTGCAGTTCCCTGATCCAGTCTGTATCCGGATCAGATGGTCACTGCAGTCCCCTGATCCAGTCTGTATCCGGATGGTGGATCAGCACCTATAGTCGACCTCTACAGTTACAAATTGCTTGTTTGATTGTTAGTCAGAGGAGAACTGATCCCCCAACTGAGCCTGGTTTCTCCCAAGGTTTTTTTTCTCCATTTCTGTCACTGATGGAGTTTTGGTTCCTTGTCGCTGTCACCTTTGGCTTGCTCAGTTGGGGACACTTAATTTTCCAGTGATATTGTATACTAATTGAACTGAGCAGGACGATAGCGTCACTGAATTCAATGATTAACTCGCTTTAACTGAAAAATTGACCTTACCTTACCTATTTGATATTGTAAAGCTGCTTTGATGCAATCTGTATTGTAAAAAGCGCTATATAAATAAAGGTGACTTGACTTGAATTGTCTCTCCTCCTGTCCCTCATGAACTGTCTCTGATGTGCTGCTGTCAATCAAACAGCTGATCGGCGAGGTCAATGGTTTGGAGGCGGAGCTCGGTTCTGTCCGCGGCGAAGGAGACAGGCAGAGCGGTGCACTCGAGGAGGCGGTGCGTGGGCGGGCGGAGCTCGTGCGAGAGAGGGCGGGGCTTCTGGTTCAGCTGACGGCGTCGGAGAGAGAGAACGCCGCCCTGACGGAGGAGCTCGCCGCCTACAGGTGACATGGAGAACTCGATATTAATGATTCATATACGCTAGTGTGTTTGATTAACCGAGAGCATGTGCAGGACGGAGCGGGAGAATCTGGAGACGAGTCTGTTTGAGCTGCAGCAGCAGATAAATCAGATGGAGTCTCGACGCGAACAGCTGGAGTCTGAGAACCAGAACCTGAGACTGCGCTCTGACAACATGACAGGTACACCAGACACCTTACTGATCTGCTATATAAGCTGCTGCTGCTGCTTCTTTTGAGCCAAAATTTAGTCTATCAAAACCTCCAAAAATCCCATAGACCTCTTGTCAAAACTCCCAGAATCCCTTGAGACTAAATCAAGTTTCCCTTCTGTGTACCTAAGCCATTCAGAATGCTGATCATGCAAATAACATGCTAGAAGCTTGCTGACTATACTAGAATCACGCCATCAACATGCTAATAACATGCTAGAATTATGTTAACAACATGCTAGCAACATCCTAGTTCTTTTTTTTATTTTTTGCTAGAAGCATGCTAGTAACATGCTAATCATTATAGAATCATGTTAGCAACATGCTAGTAACTTGCTAACCATGCTAGAAACAGGCTAGCAACATGTTAGTACCATGATAATCATGTTAAAGTCATGCTAGCAGCATGCTAGTAACTTGTGAATCATGTTAGAATCATGCTGACAACATGTTAATTGTTACAAACATGTTATCATGCTAATCATGTTAGCACCATGCAATCATGCTAGCAACATACTAGTAACTTGTTAGTCACATAAGAAACAGGTTAACAACATGCCAGTACCTTGCTAATCATGCTCAAAACTGGTTAGCAACATGCTAGTAACATGCCAATCATGCTAGCAACATACTAGTAACTTGTTAGTCATGTTAGAAAAAGGTTAACAACATGCTAGTAACTTGTTAATCATGTTAAAAACAGGCTAGCAACATGCTAATCATGTTAGAATCATAAATAAACTAGAAACATGTTAACCACATGCTATGAATCATGTTAAACATGCTAATAACAAGTTAGTGACATGCTTATGTTAGAAACATGTTACCAAATGCTAGTAACATGCTAATCATGCTAAAAACATGTTAACAACATGCAATAAATGTGCTAATCGTGCAAGAAACATGCTAGCAAAATGTTAACAACTTAATCATGTTAAAACATGTTCATAACAAGCTAGTGACATGTTCATCATGTTAGAAACATGTTAGCAACGTAGTAATCATGTTAAAACATGCTAATAACAAGCTAGTGACATGTTAATCATGCTATAAACATGTTACCACATACTAGTCACTTGATAATCATGCTAAAAACAGGCTAGTAACATGCTAATCATGCTAGAATCATGAATCAACTAGAAACATGTTAACCTCATGTTATGAATCATGTTAAAACATGCTAACAAGAAGTTATTGACATGCTTACATTAGAAACATGCTAGCAACATGCTAAACATGCTAGAAACATGTTAACAACAAATAATCATGTTAAAATATGCTAATAACAAACTAGTGATGTGCTAATTATGCTAGAAACATGCTAGCAACATGCTAGTAACTTGCTAATCGTGTTAGAGACATGCTAGCAACATGCTAATCATGCTAGAAACAACATGCTAGTCCTGTTAAAAAATGCTAATAACATGCTCTCCATGTCTATCTGACTGGAAACCGTCAAACTTTTAAAATCTCGTAAAACTTTCTGAAACTTCTACAACTTTTTTTCAAGTGTTCTGGTCTGGCTTTCTCAAGCCAACTTCAAAGTTTGTTTTGACAAACTTTTTAATCTAGATTTATTTTAAAATCACGTTTGGTCTGTGTGTGTGTTTAGCGGAGCTGAGGCGTTCGCGTGCCGAAAGAGAGGCGTCTCAGTCTCAGAGCGAGAAAGAGAAAGACACGCTGAGAGACGCGCTCACAGCCGCTCAACAGGAGGCGCAGCGAGCTCTGCGTACGGCTCTGTCCGACCACCAGGAGGAGCTGGAGAGACTGACCAATCAGAAGGTCGTAGGAGCTCTTGTGTATTCTTTACGTGCGACGCATGTTTGAGATGCACACATCACATGATATCGTGTCCGTCCCGCAGGAGGCGCTGCGCTGCAGTCTGGAGGCGGAGCAGGAGGCGGCGCTGCGGCACGTTCGAGAACACCTGGAGGAGCAGACGATCCGTCTGGAGAGAGAGCGCGACGAGCTTCAGGAGGAGCTGCGTTCCCTTCAGCGCGACAGAGACCAGAGTCTGCTGCAGGCCGAAACGGACAAACAGCAGGTGAGGCTCGCCCCGAACGCTCATTCGTGTCCGTGTCATTTGTGTCGTGACCCGTCTGATGCTGTGCGCAGGCACTGTCTGTGAAGGAGGCCGAGAAGGCGGTTCTGTCGGAGAAGGTGAGCTCTCTGCAGGCGGAGCTGAGCACTGCAGTGCTGGAGCTGGAGAGACTGAACCGGGAGACAGCGCTCCTCAGAGACCAGGAGCGGGTCAGTAGACATACTGTTGTTTTTGGTGGCCTGTTTTAATTTTAGTTTTAGTCTAGTCTTTGTGTGAACATGTCATTTTAGTTTTTATTAGTTTTAGTCACGTTCATACTCTTTTTAGTCTAGTCAAGTTTTAGTCAACTAAACGTCTGAGCATTTTAGTCTTATTTTAGTCAGAATCATTTAGTCTAGTTTTAGCTGACGAAAACTGATGACGTTTAGTCTAGTTTTAGCTGACGAAAACTGATGACGTTTAGTCTAGTTTTAGCTGACGAAAACTGATGACGTTTAGTCTAGTTTTAGCTGACGAAATCTCATGACGTTTAGTCTAGTTTTACGTGTTGAATGAAATCTCGCATCTCGCCAAAAGATGGCATGATAAAGGTTCACTGATGACGATATTTTTCGTTTGACGAAACCAACACTAAGTAGACGCATAATGAAAGTTTTCTCTCTAGTCATCCCCTAATAATCATGGCTGTTATAAACTGTGGCTTTAATTCGTCTCTAGGCCTCAGTTGCGACTCTAAACGCAGAACTGCAGGAGCTGCGCAGTCAAATGCAGGATGCAGCCGGTGCACACGGGCGTGAGCTGCGCAGACTGCAGGAGAACTGCGCCGAGCAGCAGACGCGCGCGGATACGGCGATCAGTGAGGTTTGTGCTTGACTCTTTTGAAATGTGCTTCAAAAGTAAGACATATAATTGCGATGTTTCTCCTGTAGTTGGAGGAGTGCCGCGCGCTGCTGTCGTCCAGCGAGGAGAGCCGAGACAGTGCCAGACGAGAGCTGCTGGAGATGGACAAGCGATTGTGCCAGATGCGGGATGCGGGGGAGGGGCACAGGCGAGAGGGGGTGGAGCTACGGCACTCCCTCAGTGATGTCACCAAGGAGAGGGACGCCCTCAGCCAATCAAACGCGCAGCTGAGGGAAGTGCTGCGAGCGGCAGAGAGCGAGAGAATCAGGTGACGGATGCTTGAATGAACATGGTGTGACAGTCTATATAAGCTTGTTTCCACCATGGGATACAACTCAATTCTTAGATAAAAAGTTTGAATTGTGTGATGTCAATTCAGAATCACAAGTTATAAATTCACAATTCTGAGAAGTTCAAGACTTTGAGTAAAATGGTGAGAAGCTGCAATTTTATTCTGTGGCAGAAACAAAAAAAAATGAATTGTGACAGTTCAGCAAGTCAGAATTATGAGATGAAAATTGTGAGGTGAAAGCACGAAAAAAGTCAGATTTATGAGATTACAATTTTAAAACATTTGAATTATGAGATTAAACTCAAAAAACCTTTTTGAGATGAAAATGCAAAAATTCCAAAAGTAAAATAAAAAAAGGCAGAATTGCAAGATAAAAACTTGAAAAAAGTCATAATTGTGAGATGAAAATTTGAAAAGTCAGATTTATGAGATGAAAATTTATGAAAAAGTCAAAATTACAAGATGAAAACTCAGAACTATGAGGGTTTTTTTTGTTTAAATCGAATTACGAGGAAAACTTGAAAAAGTCAGAATTCTAAGATCAGAATTGCGAAAAAATCTGAATTGCGAGACAACAACTTGAAAAAAGTCAAAACTGTGAGCTGTGAAAATCTAAATTTAAAAAAGTCAAAATTACTAGTTGAAAACTAAAAAAAAGTGAGCTGAATACTTAAAAAGTTAGGAATACAAGATAAATATTTTTACAAAGTCAGAATTACAAGATGAATATTAAAAAAAGTGAGAATTACAAGATGAAAATTCAAAAACATTCAAACTGTGAGATAAAACTTGGAAAAAAAAGTCAAAATTGTGAGCTGAAACCTTGAAAAGCTTTACAAATTGAAAATCTAAATGAAAAAGTCAAAATTACTAGTTGAAAATTTAGGGAAAAAATAGCTGAAAAGTTAGAAATACAAGATGAATATTTAAAAAAAAAATCTGAATTACAAGATGAAAAAAAAAAAAAGCCAGAATTATGAGATGAAAACTCAAAAACAGTCAAAATTTTGAGCTGAAAACTTGAAATGTCAAAAATTGTGAGATGAAAACAGGAAAAAAAAATCAGAATTATGAAATGAAATTTGAAAAATGTCAGAATTAACAGAATTTTTATTTTATTTAACAGAATTACAATTTAAAAAAAATTGAATTATGAGATTGAACTCAGTCAAAATTTTGAGATTTAAATGCAAAAAGGAAATTGAAAAAGAAGTCATAATTGTGAGCTAAAAATAAAAAAAAGTCAGATTTATGAGATTAAATTTTAAAAGATTTTTAAAAGTCAAAATTACGAGATGAAAACTAAAAAAAAAATCTGAATTATGAGATAATTAAAAAAAAACTTGAAAAAAGTCAGAATTATAAAATGAATTGTAAAAAAGTCTGAATTACAAGACGACAACTTGAAAAAAGTCAAAATTACTAGTTGAAAACTCGAGGAAAAAAAAGTGAGCTAAAAACTTCAATAGGTAGAAATACAAGATGAATATTTAAAAAGAAGTCAGAATTACAAGATGAAAACTTGAAAAGTCAAAAATTGTGAGATGAAAACATGAAAACGTCAGAATTGTGGTATGAACAGTCAGAATTACAAGATGAAAACTAATGTCAAAATGACAAGATAAAAATTTGAAAAAGTCGTAATTGTGAGATAAAAACTTGCATTTACAAGCTTCTATATAGTTCACCTGCTTGCCCTGTGCTTACACTTATAAATATGATATACTACATTGCTGAAGGTTATTTATCTGTAATAACTACTAATACATACTAAGTAGAATAGTAAGCATGCAAACTGTCATGCAGATGATTGGAGGGACTGTGTTTTGTCTGTGTTCAGCGTGAAGCGCGTGTGTGAGGAGAAGGAGCAGAAAGTGTCCCTGCTGGAGGAGAGTCTGGCGTCTGCGCAGAAGGAGGTGTCCGATCTGCGCAGCTGTCTGCGCGAGGTGGAGAGGTCCCGACTGGAGGCGCGCAGGGAGCTGCAGGAGCTGCGCAGACAGGTCAGACCGAAGCGGCGTGAACGCGTGAGCGCTGAGGGCGAAGTGGAAGAGCTGGCGTCTGACGTGTGTCTCTCTGTCGTCAGGTGAAGGTTCTGGACGTGGAGCGCGAGCAGAAGGGGAAGCAGCTGGCCGAACTGCAGACGCGTCTGTCTGTGGAGGAGCAGAAAGACGAGGAGCGAGCCAGAGAGCAGATCGCACTCAAACAGAGACTCGCTGATGCGGAAACTAGCAGAAGCTCTCTGCAGAAAGAGGTGATCTAATACTCATCCAGTGGAGGTGTGAGGAACAATGATGAAATGCATAATATAACAATATAATCCATCGGTCTCTAGCTGTCTTCTCTACAGCGGCGTCTAAGCGAGAGCGAGTCGAGCTGGCGCAGTCGAGAGCGGGAGTTGACGTCTCAGCTGCAGGAAGCTCGTGGCTGTGAGAAGAAGCTCCAGGACGAGGCGCGTAATCTCTCGGTGCGCGCTCAGGCGGCCTGCGACGCGTCTGCGCAGATGCAGCTGGAGCTGAGCGAGGCGCAGGGCCGTCTGGCCGCGACAGAGGCGGAGCTGTCTCGCGCGGAGGCGTCCCGCAGGGATCTGGAGTTCAGGCTCTGCAGTCTGCAGTCGGCGCTCACGCGGACGCTGGGCATCGGGGCGAGCGGGCGGAGCAGCAGCAGGGGGCGGAGCCCGGCAGGCTCCTCCCCTTCCTCGCTGACCTCGGGGATGATGTCGCGCCATCGGAGCGTGTCTCCGCTGCACTGCTCGCTATCGCCACCCAAAGGTCAGATTTAGTTCGATGGGAAATCTGGAATAGAGATGTTTTTTGGTTTCTGCATCATTTCTGTGCTCTGTGTCAGATGTGGCAGGTAACGTCACTCCCGATAACACCGTGGTCTTGCGGCCGTTGTCTCCAGAGAGGACAGACGCCCCGCTGCCCGTCGCTCTGCCGGAGCTGGACCCGGAAACCCTGCGCAGCGGCCTCAGAGACTTCCTGCAGGAGCTGCGCGAGGCTCAGAGAGACAGAGTAACGCGCTACGCTCACCACTACTACACCAACAGCCTTAACTATATTGATGATTACTATGACGACTGCAATGATAGCTATGACTATTGCGACAAATATAACTATAAAGATAACTGTAACGATGATAACTGTGACAGTAACTATAAAGATGTACGCTATAAAGACCGTTGTGACAAATATAACAGGGATACCCACTACAGTAACTTTAACAGTTAGTTACGATAACTATAACTAGATAAAAAAGTTTGTCAGGACAAACTTTAAACTTGTCTTGAGAAAGCTGGACCAGAAAGTTTGAATAGGTTTGAAAAGTAAAAAAAAAAGTTTAAGAAGTTTAGAAAGTTTAGAATGTTTCTAGCATGATTAGCAAGTTGCTAGTATGTTGCTAGCATGTTTCTAACATGATTAGCAAGTTACTAGCCTTTTGCTATCACAATTCTAGCATGATCAGCATGTTACTATCATTTTTCTAGCATGAATAGCAAGTTACTAGCATGTTTCTACCATGATTCTAGCATGATTAGCAAGTTGCTAGTATGTTGTTAGCATGTTTCTAACGTGATTAGCAAGTTACTAGCATGTTGCTAACACGATTCTAGCATGATTAGCATGTTACTATCATTTTTCTAGCATGAATAGCAAGTTGCTACCATTTTTCTAGCATGATTAGCATGATTCTAGCATGATTAGCATGTTACTAGCATGTTTAGCAAGTCGCTAGCATGTTGTTAGCAATATTAGCATATTGTTAGCATGATTTGCAAGTTGGTTTGAATGGATTAGAAATAGCAGATAGAAGCCTCAAGGGATTGTGGGAGTTTTGTCAGTGTGAATAGTTGTGGCTCATTTGAACATTCCGTCAATGTAAGTCTATGGGGCTTTTCCCTGTTTTAATCGTTAGTTTTACGAAAATCGTAAGTGCGATCAGTTAGCAAAGATAACTTCAGATCAGTCTGAAGATCTGGGCTGAGTTTGGAGTCTGTAGAGTTAAAGTTTTAAGAGGAGATAGAGTTGATATTTTAGTCTCAAAATAATAATAATAATAATAAGCCAACTGAATGATAATTGTTGTGACAACTATATTGATAACAATAAAAACAACAACTATAATACCTATATCTATTACAATAAATGATAACTTACGTTTACTATCACAATAATTATTATGACGTCTGCGAAAATATATAAATATTACAACAACTATAGCTATAAAGATAACCACTACGATAGCTATAAACATAAATATAACTATATCTATTACGATAACTATAATAATTGTCAAATATAGCAAAAGTGATAACTATAATGATAAACTATTTCAATACCAATAAAAAAATACTATAATAACTATAACCATTACAATAAATGTATCTATAATCAACAATAATTTTTATGACGACTGTTACAGAAACTATAACTATTACGACAACTCTAACTATAAGGATAGCTACAACAATAACATAATTCTAAAGATACTAAAACTGTTACGATAACTATAACGATAATTATGACAATTGTGACAATATAACTATTACAACAACTGTTACTTTAAAGATAAACATGATGATAACAATAATTATAGGTATAACTTTTACAATAAGTATACATATAAAAATTGTCAAATATAACAATAATAACTATAACGATAATTGTTATGACAACTATATTGATACCATTAAAAACATTTTTAATGACTATAACATTACAATAAATGTAACTATAATCTACCTTATCTATTAAAATGACTATAAGTCAAGTCAAGTCGAGCTTTATTGTCATTCCGCTACATGTGTGGACATACAGTGGAACGAAATGTCGTGTCTCGCAGGACCACAGTGCTACATAAATAAACAAATATGTACATACAACACCAGACGTAGGAACAACTTTAAACCTATACATAGCTAACCTACTGAAAGTGGCAATCTAACTATACATATACTATAAATAATCAACTATACGTACACATAACATAAGACAGACTACATAAGTACTTTACATAATAATTATGCATGGTATTGTGCAAAAGAGAGGTATTTAAGGTTGAGAACCAAGTAGTGCAATATGATTTGTAGTGCATTGGCAAATAAACATTTGTTAAGTCCTTGTAACATGAAATGTTAATAGGAAAGTGTCTGGTGCATGTAGAGAGAAGAGTGTTTCTACAGGTGGAACTGCAACAGTTTACATTTGGATAAGAGAACATAACTATAATTATGATGGCTGTGACAAAAACTATGACTATTACGACTACAACTATAACAATAAAGATAACTACAATGATAACAACAATTATCTTACGATAAGTATAACGGTAATGTAAAATATTACAATAATTGTTATTACAACTATATTGATACCAATAAAAAGAATAACTACAATTCAGTAACCGCTACAATAAATGTAACTGTAATCAGCAATAACTGTTACAATGATTATAACAATAATTATTATGATGACTGTTACAAAAACTACGACAACGGAAATTACGACAACTAAAACTTTTAAGATACGACTATAACAACAGTTATAAAGATAACTATATATTTATTACGACAAATATAACAATAACTATTACAATATCTATATCATTAACTATTATGACGACTTTATTGATAACTATACAAACAATAACTTACGATAAATTTGCTCTAATGATAACTATTATGATAACAACAGTTATTGTGACAATAATAACTTTTTAATTTTACTGCAATTTATAAAGCACGATTTATAACACAACATGACTGTAATAACTATTACAATAACTGTAGCTACAATAACTATTTTAATAACTGCAACTATTATGATCACTATAAAGATATAAACAATAATAATAACTATAACAACAGTAACAATAGCAATAGCTATTGCAAAAACTATGACAACTATAACAGTAGCTGTAATGATTGCTGATATTGCTAATAGTTATTGCTAATAACTATAACTGTTACGATAACTAAATCTATAAAGATAAGAATAATTGTAACTATAACACTAACAATGACTATATTATTGTAACTATAATGATCACGAAAACTATAGCTATGAATATTACGATAAAAATAACTATAAATGTTACGGTAACTATAATGTTAACCATAACTATTATGATTACTATAACAATAACGATAAATGTATCAGCGTCCACACCAGCAGATGATAACGTTCTGTTTATTATTAACGCGCTACAGTTTTGCTGTCTGCCACTTTATGCTATTTAAAATGGGATGGATTCTGATTGGTTTACAATGTTTTTATTGTGCATCAGCTGGAAAACTACACTCTGAAAGTGATTCCAATGATATCGTTCCTCTGTGCCGTTACAGTTGCGATGTAGACTTCGCAAACAAATAAAACTATTGTTATAGTAATCATAATAGTCATCGATATGGTAATCGTCATAGTTGTGGACTTCACTATTATCTGAGATCTTTATGGTGAACAGTTGAGTTCATTGTGACTGGACCTGATTGGTCCAAAATCGTCTCTACTTAAATATTAAACACCAGATATCTTCTGATTGGCAGGACGAGGCGCGGGGTCAGTTTGGGTCGCTGCAGAGGGAGCTAGAGGAAGTGACAGGGGAGAGAGACTCCGCCCACCAGCGCCTCATTCAGCTCCACCACACGCTACAGGAGTGCCAAGAGGGTAACACATCTGTCTCCACAGATTCAGCTGCTTTCGGCAGACGCGTGTTGATTGTGTTTTTGCGCAGATAAGCGTACGGTGGACGAGAAACTGTCGTCGACTCAAGGTCTGCTGCAGCAGCAGGAAGAGTCCCTGCGGAGAGCGGACCGAGACCGGCGAGCGCTGAACGAGCGAATCAAAGAGCTGGAGAGGCTCTCGCAGAACACAGAGACCGAGCGCAAGCGCGTGGAGGTGCGTCTCATTTCATCTCAGCTAACGTTATGAATATAGTAAAGGCTAGCGCTAACGCAGACGTCTCCCCACGCAGGAGCAGTGCAGTAAGCTGCGTGGCAGCGAGGCGCGTTTGGAGGCGGAGCGTCGGCGGCTGCGCGAGGCTCTGGAGGCGGCCGAGGGGCGTGGCACACGGGTGGAGCTGGGGAGGCGGAGTCTAGAGGGGGAGCTGCAGAGACTGAGACTGAGTCTGGCCGAGAGAGAGATGGAGATCCAGGCGACTCACGACCGCAGCGACAGCGCCGTCAAACAGGTCCCGAACGCAAACGACCACACCACCGGATTCCTCTCTCGCTTAACGACTGAGTAAATTAAAGCTTTGCGGCGTGTTTCAGGTGGCGGAGGGTGAGGCTCGCGTCGCGTCTCTTCAGCGTGAGGTGGAGCGGCTGACGGCGTCGCTGTCTAAAGCTCAGGACGGAGAGAGCGTTCAGAAGGAGCGAGCGCTCGCTCTCTCACAGAGCCTGCAGGAAGCCACCGCTGCCCACAGCGCCACCCAGGGGCGCCTCGCCACACTGCAGAAGACACTGGGACAGGCGGAGACTGAGCGAAGACAGCTGCAGGTGAGGACAGGGAGATCTATAACGAAACATAACTATAGTAACTATAAAGATTATGGTAATTATTATGATAGCTATAACTTACAGTAACTATAATTATATAATAGCTATTAATATTACAATAACTATGTTACGATATCATATACAATAGCTGTAAACATTGCGACAACCATTACTACTTATGATAACTACAAATATTACAGTAACTATGAGTATTATGATAGCTAACAATTACTATTACAGTAACTATAATTATATAATAGCTAGAAATATTACAATAACTGTTACGATATCATATACAATAGCTGTAAACATTGCGACAACCATTACTTATTATGATAACTGCAATATTACAGTATATATTACAGTAACTATGAGTTTTATGATAACTTAATAACTACTATAGTAACTATAATTGTAATAACCATACAGATAGCTAAAGCCATTACGATAGCATTACAATAACTACAACTGTATATTTTACAATAATTATTACAGTAACTCTCACTATAATAACTACAGGGTTCGTACAAGGTGCTTAAAGTGCTTGAAGTACTTGATTTTAACTTTGTGAAATGTAAATTCTGGAAAACCCTTGAAAACAGACATATTTTTGAGAAGGTACTTGAAAAGTACTAGAATTCAATAAAGCGGTATATCTGAACTGGTGTTTTTTTTTTTGATGAAACATTCTTTTTACGCAAAATTAACGATACAGCGCATCTGATATACAGAGCCAATTCAGAAGTGCACAAGATCTCGTAATATTAAACGTGACAATGATACTCATCGAGGTGAAAAGCGACCTTTGATTGGGTTTCCATTCGTGCATTTCAGAAAGTTTAAGTTATAGGTATATAAAGTTTTAAAAAGTTTACGTTTTTGAAGCTTAATGTCTGATTAGATAGATAGATAGATAGCATGTCACTAGTACGTTGCTCGCACAGTAAGCAAGTTTGCTAGCATGTTGTTTACACGTTTCTAGCATGATTAGCATGTCAGGAGCATGTTGTTAGCATGATTAGCAAGTTACTAACATGTTGCTAGCATGTTTCTAGCATGATTAGCATGTCACTAGCATGTCGTTAGCATGATTTACAATGTTGCAAGCATGTTTCTAACATGATTAGCATGTCATGAGCATGTTTTGTAGCATCACTCTAGCATGATTTGCATGTTGCTAATATGTTAATATGCTAATATGTTGCTAGCATGAGTAGCAAGTTGTTAGCAATGTTGCTAGCATGATTAACATGTTACTAGCATGTTGCTAGCTTGATTCTTGCATTATTAGCATGTTTCTACCATGATTAGCAAGTTGCTAGCATGTTTCTATCATTATTGCCAAATTACTAGCAAGTTCCTAGCATGATTCTAGCATGATTAGCATGTTACTAGCAAGTTGCTAGCATTCTTCTAGACTGGTTCTAACATGATGAGCATTTTACTAACAAGTTGCTAGCATGATTCTAGCATAATTAGCAAGTTGCTAGCGTGTTTCTAGCATGATTAGCAAGTTGTTAACATGTTTCTATCATGATTAGCAAGTTGCTAGCGTGTTTCTAACATGATTAGCAAGTTGTTCGCATGATTAGCAAGTTGCTAGTGTGTTTCTACCGTGATTAGCTAGTTGCTAGCATGTTTCTTGCATGATTAGCATGTTTTAGCATGATTAGCGAGTTGCTAGCATGTTTTTGAGTAGTAGTTTTTGAAGTTTAAAGTAGTTTTAAAAGCTTAATGTTTGATAGATGATAGATAGCATGTCACTAGTATGTTGCTAGCACGATTAGCAAGTTGTTAGCATGATTCTATCATGATTAGCATTTTACTAGCATTATTGTCAAGTTACTAACATGTTTCTAACATGATTAGCAAGTTGTTAGCATGTTACTAGCATTATTGTCAAGTTACTAGCATGTTTCTAGCATGACTAGCAAGTTGATAGTATGTTGCTAGCATGTTTTCAGCATGCTAAAATATCACATTAACTTATAATGACATATAAACTAAATCAAACTGTAGTAACTATAAATATTACTAAAACTATAATAACTATATATATATTACTATAACTATAATAACTATAAATATTAGAACTATAAGTTACCTTATGATAACCATAGCTATAACTACAAATATTACATCAACTGTAATCATCACAATGCTTTAATGACTATAACTATTGTGATGTAGTTGATCAGAGCTGTTTGTCGTTCAGGAGCGTGTGGATGGGCTCAGAGCGTCTGTGTCGGACGGGAAGCGTAGCATTGCTGTGCTAACAGAGCGTGCGCAGACGCTGCAGTCGGAACTGACCCAGAGTCAGCTGCGCAGATCTGAGCTGGAGACAGAGCTGCACAACACACAGGAGGTGACACTTGATTAATTTCGGCTTGGATGAATTTAGCTTTAAATCATTAGATTGCAGTGTAAATTAAAAGTGATCTGAGATCAAATTACAGCAGACTAAAAAGATCTGACTTCACTTTCAGTCGCAGAGACCGTGTGAATGCAGCACTTCACTTTTTGAAGTGCTCTGAGATTGATTCAGTCTTTCTCTGATCACATGCAGGCTCTGCGGCAGAAGTCAGACAGTCTGACCGAAGCCCAGCGCAGTCTGCAGTCTGTGCAGACAGACAGAGCGTCTGCAGAGGAGCGTCTGCGCAGTCTGCAGAGAGCCGTGGCCTTACTGGAGACCGAGAAGAGAGATGCAGAGCGACAGGCCGTCCGGCTGGAGAAAGACAAAGCCGCGCTGAGGAACACACTGGATAAGGTGAGACGCCTGTCTGTCTGTCTGTCTGTCTGTCTGTCTGTCTGTCTGTCTGTCTGTGCGACGCGTTTAAATGCAGGCTTGAATCCAGCAAGATCTGCTTTGGCTCGTCAGGTGGAGCGTCAGAAGCTGAAGACGGAGGAGAGCAGCATGCGTCTGTGTGCAGAGAAGGGCCGTCTGGATCGCTCTCTCAACACCGCAGAACAGGAGCTGCTGGACGCACAGAGACAGATCGTCCTGCTGCAGGTACAACATTACCAGCTAGTTCACATGCTAACGCTAATCATCAGCTGGGTTAATAGTGTCATCCTATAATGTGTGTGTGATGTTTCTCATCGCTGTGCGTGTAAGGAAGAGTTATCCGCCGTCAAACAGAAGATTGCGTTGTGTCTGGTGAGTAAAGGCCTGTCCACACCAAGAACAATAACTATAACCATAACTATATTACCGACAACACCAACAGATGCTAATTATAATGATAACTATATGATGAACTACACCAACAGACGATAACTTTTAAGATAACTATATTACCGACAACACCAACAGACGATAACTAGAACGATAACTATATAACCGACAACACTAACAGACGCTAACTAGAACGATAACTATGTGACAAACTATACCAACAGACGATAACTACATGACGAACTATACCAACGGACGATAACTATAACGATAACTATATGACGAACTACACCAACAGATGATAACTATAATGATAACTATATTACCGACAACACCAACAGACGATAACTATAACGATAACTATATGACGAACTACACCAACAGATGATAACTATAATGATAACTATATTACCGACAACACCAACAGACAATAACTATAACGATAACTATATGATGAACTACACCAACAGATGATAACAACAACGATAACTATATTACCGACAACACCAACAGACGATAACTATAACGATAACTATATGACGAACTACACCAACAGATGATAACTATAATGATAACTATATTACCGACAACACCAACAGACGATAACTATAACGATAACTATATGACGAACTACACCAACGGACGATAACTATAACGATAACTATATGACAAACTACACCAACAGATGATAACTTTTAAGATAACTATATTACCGACAACACCAACAGATGATAACTATAACGATAACTATGACGAACTACACCAACAGATGATAACTTTTAAGATAACTATATTACCGACAACACCAACAGATGATAACTATAACGATAACTATGACGAACTACACCAACAGATGATAACTATAATGATAACTATATTACCGACAACACCAACAGACGATAACTATAACGATAACTATATGACGAACTACACCAACAGATGATAACTTTTAAGATAACTATATTACCGACAACACCAACAGACGATAACTATAACGATAACTATATGACGAACTACACCAACAGATGATAACTTTTAAGATAACTATATTACCGACAACACCAACAGACGATAACTATAACGATAACTATATGACGAACTACACCAATAGACGATAACTATAACGATAACTATATTACCGACAACATCAACATACAATAACTATAACGATAACTATATCGTTATGACGAACTACACCAACAGACGATAACTATAACGCTAACTATATGTCGAACTACACCAACAGACGATAACTATAATGATAACTATAAGTTTAACTGCGATGTGGACTTGTTCTCAGTTTGAATAGCGCTGAATTGTTTGTAGTTGTCGAGTATAGTTCTCTTCAGTGTGGACTGGCGTGATGAACAGCTGGTGTTTAATGTGTTTCGTAGTGCACTAGAGCAGCAGCGTCAGGATCTGTCGCCGTGGTGTCGGGGTTGCTGTGGTTTCTGCTGTTGCTATGGTCTCTGCTGTTGCTATGGTGACAGTGGGTTGTCTCCGCTAGTTCTCCGGTTCGTCAGCAGCGGTGTGTGTGTGTTTCAGGCTCAGCTGGCGGAGCTGGAGCAGAGTCACAGCGTGAGCGAGCAGGCGGCCCGTCTGCGTGAGGACGCCCAACGGGAGGCGGAGAGGCTGCGTCTCAGTCAGAGAGAGGCGGAGCGGACGCTGGCGGCCCGAGAGAGAGCGCACCGGCAGCGCGTCAAGGGTCTGGAGGAGCAGGTGTCCACGCTCAAGGAGCAGCTCCAGCAGGAGATCCGCCGCAGAACGCCGTCGCTGCTGTCCGCACTCAGCTGATCCTGCACTCCTGCTCATTCACAGTGTTCAGTGCGGTCAGTGTGCACTGCAGCTTCACTGCGCTCAACCTTTGAGGATGTCTTTTACCATGTTTGATATTTTTAACAGAATACAGAAAAGGTCAATCTATGGAAGCTTGTTTCAGCCACAGAAAGTAATTGTGACTTGTTAAAATCTAACAATTCAGACATTTTTAGGATTGTCAGTCACAACATTGTGTCAACATCTTGCATTTCTACGTTTATATCTCGCAAAACCCTGAATCACAAGAAATTGTAAAAAGCCACAATTACGTGTTTTTTTTATTTTTTTATTTTTTTTTATTTTGTGGTGGAAACAAGAACTAGTTGCCCCAAAACCAAAAGAAAAAAAATGTATTTTGCTTAAAGAGACTTAAGTCTATGTTTAGGACCAATTTTTTAATATAATGTGACTTTATTATAGTGTATGACAACGTTTTAGTGCCACGCTAAAAAATGTAAAAACTAAAATTATGAGATTAAAGTCATAATATTTTGAGAATAAAGTTGAAATTATGAGAATGAAGTCAAAATTATGAGTAAAATTGAAATTACAAGAACAAAGTCGAAATATAAATACGAAAAATTTTGAGAGTAAACTTGAAATTACGAGAATAAAGCCTAAATATTTTGAGAATAAAGTTGAAAATACAAGAATAAAGTCAAAATTACAAGAATAAAGTTTAAATATTTTGAGAGTAAAGTTGAAATTACAAAAATGAAGTTGACATTTCAAGAATAAAGTCAAAATATAAATTAGAAATATTTTGAGAATAAGGTCGAAATTGCAAAAATAAAGTCTAAATATTTCATGAATAATGTTAAAATTACGAGAATAAAGTCGAAATTACAAGAATAAAGTTTAAATATTTCAAGAGTAAAGTTAAAATTACAAGAACAAAATCAAAATATAAATTCAAAAAATGTTGAGATTAAAGTCAAAATTACAAGAATAAAGTTTAAACTATTTCAAGAGTAAAGTTGAAATTACGAAAATAAAGTCAAAGTATAAATTAGAAATATTTTGAGAATAAAGTTGAAATTATGAGAACAAAGTCAAAATTACAAAAAAAAATTGACATTTTGAGAATAAAGTGGAAATATTTTGAGAATAATGTCAGAATTTTTAAAATAAAGTCAAAATTGCAAGAATGATTAAATTTTGTGAATAAAAAATTTTGAGAATAAAGTCAAAATTACAGGAATAGTCTAAATGTGCCATGTTATTCTCGAAACACTTTTTATTCTCATAATTTTGACTTTATTCTTGAAATCTTACAACTTTAATCTCATAATATTATTTTTTTGACAGTAAAATACCGTCGTAATGATGAGAATTAAGCACATTTTATTCTTGTAATCCATGTTAATGGGAAAAAGAGAGTTTTCCAGACATATTTTTAGGTCAAATAATCCTGTCTTAATGGATGAATGAAGCGCTCACATTCCCTCAACACTTGATAAATACTTGAATATTTCACTGTAATATTTATAGTTGATGTGAATGAGATTCAGTGAATATCTCAGAGAACTGTTTTTTATATATATATATTTGTGAACTGTAATGTTTTATAATTTGCAATGCAGTAGTATTACTATCATGTTTTTACCTCGACTGATTGCTGACAGCTCATTTTTGTAAACTAGTGATGTGAACAGATGTAATCCACTCACCCTTCAGTTCAGTCTGAAATACAAACATTTGACTCACGATGATCAGAGGAGTTCAGTTTCACTCTGAGATTAGAAAACGCCAGATCCATGGTGTCAAAAGTCTGTCAGAACGGACTCTGACGGAAAGGTGAGACACTTGACGGCAAACTATATGTCAATGATCCTTATTTTAATTAATTTCCAAAAGCAATAATATTAAGGTGCAGGTTACAGTTCAATCAGAAGCAAAGGGAACATCTGGAGGGATCGTAATCTCGCATTAATGTCTTGTGTATCGTCACTAAAAACAATAAAATATGCCATCTGAATAGGTCTTTTTCAACTCTGCACAGTCTTTTGGTTCATGTGTGTGAATGAGATGTGGATTTGCGTCTTGTCGCTAGAATTGTTTTTATCCAGTCATACATAAGAAAGATTAAAAGTTAAAATTACAAGAAGTTGAAATATTTTGAGAATAAAGTTGAAATTACAAGAATAAAGTGGAAACTTCAAGAATAAAGTCGAAATATTTACAAAATAAAGTTAAAATTATGAGAATAAAGCCAAATTTACAGGAATAAAGTTTAAATATTAAAAAAGTTGTGATTATGAGAATAAAGTTGAAATTACAAGAATAAAGTGGAAATTTTGAGAATAAAGTTGTAATTAGAAGAATAAAGTTAAAATATAAATTCAAAATATTTCAAGAATAAATTAAAATTCAGAGAATAAGGTCGAAATAAAACGTCAAAATATTTTGAGAATAAAGTTGAATTTACAAGAATCAAGTCGAAATTACAAGAATAAAGTGGAAATTACAAGAATAACGTTAAAATATAAATTCAAAATATTCCGAGAATGAGGTCAAAATTACGAGAATAAAGTCTAAATGTTTGAAGAATAAAGTTGAAATTACGAGAATGAAGTTAAAATATAAATTCAAAATATTTCGAGAATGAGGTCGAAATGACGAGAATAAAGTTGAAATGATGAGAATAAAGTTAAATATCAAGTTGAAATATTTTGAGAATAAAGTCAAAATTACAAGAATAAAGTTTAATTATTTCGATAATAAAGTTGAAATTTCAAGGATAAAGTCTAAATATTTTGAAGAAAAAACTTTACAAAAATAAAGTTGAAATATTTCAAGAGTAAAGTTGACATTTTGAGAATAAAGTGGAAATGTTTTGAGAATAAAGTCTGCATTTTTAAAATAAAGTCAAAATTGTGCGAACGATTCAAAATTTTGTGAATAAAGTAAAAAATTTAAATAAAGTCAAAATTGCGAGAATTATTAGAAATTTTGTGAATATAGTCAAAATTCTGAGAATAAAGTCAAATTTACAGGAATAAAACGAAAATGTCAGATTCGTCGTGTCAAAAGTCTGAATGAATCGAACGGACTCTGACAGAAAGGTGAGACACTTGACGGCAAACTATATGTCAATGATCCTTATTTTAATTCATTTGTTGAAATTACAGGAATAAAGTCAAAATTACCAGAATAAAGTTGAAATGTAAATTTGACATTTCGATAATAAAGTTGAAATTACGAGAATAAAGTCAAAATATAAATTAGAAATATTTTGAGAATAATTACAAGAGTTGAAATTACAAGAATCAAGTCTAAATATTTTGAAGAAAATAAAAACTTTACAAAAATAAAGTTGAAATATTTTAGTTGTAAAGCTGACATTTTTAAAATAGTCAAAATTGCGCGAATGATAAAAATTTTTGTGAATAAAGTAACAATTTTTGAGAATAAAGTAAAAATTGCAGAAATAAATTCGAAATGTTCCATGTTATTCTTGAAACATGATTTTATTCTCATAATTTTGACTTTATTCTTGAAATTTTATGATTTTTTTTTTTACGTGACACTAAAATGTCGTCGTAATAATGAGAATTAATTTACGAATGAATGTTATTGTAATAGGAACAAAAGAGACATATTTTCCAGACATATTTTTATAGAGAAAATTAAGGTGCAGGTTACAGTTAAATCAGAAGCAAAGGGAACATCTGGAGGGATCGTAATCTCGCATTAATGGCTTGTGTGTCACTAAAAACAATAAAAGATGCCATTTGAATTGGTCTTTTGGTTCATGTGTGTGAATGATATCAATCGTACATAAGAAAGCTTCACGTCTGTAGACTGTGAACATACAGTACAAAAAAGTTTATTAATAAATTGCAAAAAAACAGCTAATATTACAGTAAATGTCGAGTAAGTGTAAGTCTGCGCAGGTCAGTAGCGTTCTTCGGGTGATTGTTGATGACAGATCAGTGCTTGCGGGTCTTGACCTCTGACCTGAGATCGCCGAGCAGTCGGTCCTGCACCAGTGTCACACACTCACTCTAGCACCAGCGGCGACACGCGGATTATTACAGTAAATATCAGATATGTTCTAGCTATAGGTTTGTCCGTGGATGGGCAGCACCAGGGCATCTGTGTTTGTGTTTAACAGGATCCGCAGCTCTTAGCGCAGCTCCCGCTCATCGTCCCACACTGGCCGCTGAGAGCAACTACACCACAGCGGGAGAACTGATCACGACACAGATCCGCTGCAGAGACACGGAGAACACGTCACACAACTGAGATCAGCGGAGGAACGCAGGTCAAACACAGACACACTCACCTCCAGTGTTGGGGAAAGTTACTTTTTATGGAAAGTAGTGCGTTACAATATTGCGTTACTCCCTAAAAAAGTGACTAATTACGTTACTTAGTTACTTTTTATGGAAAGTAGTGCGTTACAATATTGCGTTACTCCCTAAAAAAGTGACTAATTACGTTACTTAGTTACTTTGTATGGAAAGTAATGCGTTACAATATTGCGTTACTCCCTCAAAAAGTGACTAATTTCGTTACTTAGTTCCTTTTTATGGAAAGTAATGCGTTACAATATTGCGTTACTCCCTAAAAAAGTGACTAATTACGTTAGTTACTTTTTATGGAAAGTATTGCGTTACAATGTTGCGTTACTCTCTAAAAAAGTGACTAATTACGTTACTTAGTTACTTTTTATGGAAAGTAATGCGTTACAATGTTGCGTTACTCCCTAAAAAAGTGACTAATTACGTTACTTAGTTACTTTGTATGGAAAGTAATGCGTTACAATATTGCGTTACTCCCTCAAAAAGTGACTAATTACGTTACTTAGTTACTTTTTATGGAAAGTAATGCGTTACAATATTGCGTTACTCCCTCAAAAAGTGACTAATTACGTTACTTAGTTCCTTTTTATGGAAAGTAATGCGTTACAATATTGCGTTACTCCCTAAAAAAGTGACTAATTACGTTAGTTACTTTTTATGGAAAGTATTGCGTTACAATGTTGCGTTACTCTCTAAAAAAGTGACTAATTACGTTACTTAGTTACTTTTTATGGAAAGTAGTGCATTACAATGTTGCGTTACTCCCTAAAAAAGTGATTAATTACGTTACTTAGTTACTTTGTATGGAAAGTAATGCGTTACAATGTTGCGTTACTCCCTAAAAAAGTGACTAATTACGTTAGTTACTTTTTATGGAAAGTAGTGCGTTACAATATTGCGTTACTCCATAAAAAAGTGACTAATTACGTTACTTAGTTACTTTTTATGGAAAGTAATGCGTTACAATGTTGCGTTACTCCCTAAAAAAGTGACTAATTATGTTACTTAGTTACTTTATATGGAAAGTAGTGCGTTACAATGTTGCGTTACTCTCTAAAAAAGTGACTAATTACGTTAGTTAGTTACTTTTTATGGAAAGTAGTGCGTTACAATATTGCGTTACTCTCTAAAAAAGTGACTAATTACGTAACTTAGTTACTTTTTATGGAAAGTAATGTTACATTACTTTTGTGTTACTTTTTAAATCTGGGCAGGGCTCTCTTGTTTGTTTTTAATATAAAAAGATTTATTCTTAGCAAATGTAAAAGCCCTTTCACACCAAAATGAAATTAAGTGAATAAGGCTAAAGGAAAAATAAATTCCTGTCTGTACAGTAGAACTGTAGCAAAAGAAAGTTCAGCACTCTTTAGCAATGAGAAAAACAACACAAATGGTAGTTCATCTAAAGCAAGTTTTGCTTATTGATACACTGCAAAAAGTATTTTTGCAGTGTACGGTTGAATTGGATCAAAGGTCAGCAGCAAAGTCATTGGTTAATTAAATGGGATTAAATACATAAAGGAAACAAAAAGTAACTGGCATTACTTTTTTGAAAAAGTAAGGCGTTACTTTACTAGTTACTTGAAAAAAGTCATATTATTATGTAACTCGAGTTACCCCTAACACTGCTCACCTCTCAGCAGCTCCTCGTGAGCGCAGACGGTCCTCACGCAGATCTCCTTGTTGATCACATAAACGCGCCGCAGGCTGAACACAACACACACAGCTTAACCATGAGAAACTTTGCCTGGGAAAAGTGCTGTAAATGTAAACGGTGTGTGTGCTGACCTGTAGAAGCAGATGCTGTTGAGACACTGTTTGCACGGCTGATGGACAGAGTAGAGTCGAGTGCAGGGATACTGCTCCTCACGACAGTCTGCACAAACCACACCCAAAATGTTATGTTTAAACTTTTTGACTTTATTCTCAAAATATTTAGACGTTATCTTGTAATTTTTCAACTTTATTCTCATAATTTCAACTTTATTCCCTAAATATTTAGACGTTATCTTGTAATTTTTCAACTTTATTCTCATAATTTCAACTTTATTCCCTAAATATTTAGACTTTATCTTGTAATTTTTCAACTTTATTCTTGTAATTTAGACTTTATTCGATAAATATTTAGACTTTTCTCATACTTTTTACTTTATTCTCAAAATATTTTGACTTTTTCTTATAATATTTAGACTTTATTCTCATAATTTCAACTTTATTCTCGAAGTTTAGACTTTGTTCCTGAAACATTTTGACATTATTCCCATAACTTTTTCTCAAAAAGTATCTCAAAAATATTCTCAAAATATTTAGACTTTCTCTAGTAATATTTCAACTTTATTCTTATAACTTCGACTTTTATTCTCAAAATTTTTAAAAAAAATTTTTCAAAAGTTTTATTCTCATAACGTTTACTTTATTTCAAAATATTTTGACTTTATTCTCTAAATATTTTGACTTTATCTTGTAATTTTTCAAATTTATTCTCATAATTTCAACTTTATTCTCAGAACTTTGACTTTTATTCTCATAATTTTTACTTTATTCTCTAAATAGACTATCTTGTAATTTTTCAACTTTATTCTTGTAATTTAAATTTTTTTCTCATAATTTCTTGAAAAATTTGGTCTATGTCAACAAATTTTATATGTATGCAAATTGAATATCCATGGTACACATTTCTAGTAAATCTGCAGCTCATTCTCATATTTGTATTTTCAAGTTTTGGAAATTTGTCTCTACCGAAACACAGTCATATATAGTTTATTAGAAGGGTTATATTGACCTTTTAAGTTATGAATAATAATAATGTTTTTGGAGGTAAATCAGTAACAATTACTTTTTTTGACAATACTTCAAGTGTGATTTATGAGATTTGTTGTGTTTTGTGAAACTACGAGAATAAAATCTAAATGTGCCACATTATTCTCTAAACACTTCAGCTTTATTCTCGAAATATTTAGACTTTATCTTTTAATTTTTCATCTTTATTCTCATAATTTTGACTTTATTCTATAAATATTTAGACTTTTCTTATAATTTTTACTTTATTGTTGAAATATTTTGACTTTATTCTTGAAACATTTTGACTTTATTCTCATAATTTAGACTTTGTCTAAATATTTTGACTTTAGTCTCTAAATATTTCAACTTTATCTTGTAATTTTTCAACTTTATTCTCATAATTTAGACTTTATTCCATAAATATCTAGACTTTTTCTCATAATTTTTACTTTATTGTTAAAATATTTTGACTTTATTCTTGAAACATTTTGACTTTATTCTCATAATTTTGACTTTATTGTCTAAATATTTATACTTTATCTTGTAATTTTTCAGCTTTATTCTTGTAATTTCAACTTTATTCTCTAAATATTTAGACATTATCTTGTAATTTTCAACTTTATTCTTGTAATTTCTTGAAAAATTCTGGTCTATTCCAACAAATTTTATATGTTTGCAAATTGAATATCCACGTTACACATTTCGAGTAAATCTGCAGCTCATTCTCATATTGTATTTTCAAAAAGTTTTGGAAATTTGAAACACAGTAATATATAGTTTATTAGTAGGGTTATATTGACCTTTTAAGTTATGAATAATAAAAGTTTTCAGAGATAAATCAATAACAATTACTCTTTTTTTTTTAACAATATTTCAAGTGTGATTTATGAGATTTGTTGTATTTGGTGAAATTACAAGAATAAAGTCTAAATGTGCCACATTATTATTACTTTATTCTTAGAATTTTGACTTTATTCTTGAAACATTTTATCTTATCTTGTTTTTTACTTTTTTCTTGTAATTTAGATTTTATTCAATAAAAATTAAGACTTTTTCTCACAATTTTTTTTACTTTATTGTCTAAATATTTTGACTTTATTCTCTAAATATTTAGGCTGTATCTTGTAATTTTTCAACTTTATTCTCATAATTTAGACTTTATTCCCTAAATATTTAGACTTTTTCTCATAATTTTTACTTTATTGTTAAAATATTTTGACTTTATTCTTGAAACATTTTGACTTTATTCTCATAATTTTGACTTCATTGTTGAAATATTTTGACTTTATTCTTGAAACATTTTGATTTATTCTCATAATTTTGACTTTATTGTCTAAATATTTCGACTTTAACTTGTAATTTTTCAACTTTATTCTTATAATTTAGACTATTCCATAAATATTTAGACTTTTTCTCATAATTTTGACTTTATTGTCTAAATATTTTGACTTTATTCTCTAAATATTTAGACTTTATTATTCTCAAAATATAAAAAACAAGACTTAAATCTCATAGTTGTAGTTTTTTTTTGCCACTAAAACGGCATCGTGACGTCAAGTGATTTATAAGATTTGTTGTATTTAGTGAAATTACAAGAATAAAGTCCAAATGTGCCACATTATCCTCTAAACACTGCAACTTTTACTTTTACTGTATTGTCAAAATATTTTGACTTTATTCACAAAACACTTTGACTTTATTCTCGAAATATTTTTACTTTGTTTTCATAATTGTTTCTTTGTCAAAATATTTGGAGTTTATCTTGTAATTTTTCAACTTTATTCTCATAATTTAGACTTTATTCTATAAATATTTTGACTTTTTCTCATAATTTTTACTTTGTCTAAATATTTAGACTGTATCTTGTAATATTTAGATTTAGACTTAGACTATAACAAATTTAAATATTATTGTGGGTTTCAATAAATAATAAAAGAATAGGTAACACTTTATTTTGATAGTCCACTTTAGATATTCTACTAACAGTAATTAACTTTGCAACAAAATGTCAACTAGCAGTTAGTAGAGTATTAGTAGACTGTCTGCTAAATATCTTCTAACACTTTCTTTGTCAACTTATTCAACTAACCCTAAACCTACCCTAAACTAACCCTAAATTCTACTCTGAGCGTTAGTGGACATGTAGTTGCAAATAATGAGATTTAGTTGATATGTAGTTGACGAGTAGTTGACATGTAGCTACAAAGTTACTTACACTTAGTAGAATGTCTAAAGTGGACTATCAAAATAAAGTGTAACCAAAGAATATTAGTAAACACCAAAGATTTAAATACTTAACTGCTTTTTAAATGTTTCTTTGCACCAATTCTGTGGAATGGCCAATATACATATGCACTAACATCTCCATAAATCAGAAAATACTGCCAACAGACAGAAAACAAACACATTTTCACTGTGTTTTAAATGTTATGATATAAATCAGTGTGAAGGAAATATGAAGAAACCTTCAGAATACAGAGAGGAATAAAACCGTTTGTAAGAGAAAAAATCTAAGATTTAAATCTAAAGACGCAAACAGAGAAAGTGCAATAAAATTAACACCTAAAGCAAAATTGCAAAATTGAGTGGTGCATAAAAAAAACTTCTGGTTTAAAAATTGTTTTTGGTAACTGGAATAAAGTCAAATGAAGTCAAATGTGAGCCTGGAGCACAGGTATATTTGTAGCAATAGTTAAAATACATTGTATGGGTCAAAATTATAGATTTTTTGTTTTCTTTTATGCCAAAAATCATTAGGATATTAAGATCATGTTCCATGAATATATTTTCTAAATTTCCTACCGTAAATATATGTTTAAATTAGTAATATGCATTGCTAAGAACTTCATTCGGACAACTTTAAAGGCGATTTTTTCAACATTTAGATTTTTTGCAACCTCAGATTGCAGTTTTTCAAATAGTTGTATCTCAGCCAAAGGTGAATCAATAACAATTACATTTTTTAAAAAGTATTGTAATTAAAAAAAAATTGACCCTTATGACTGGTTTTGTGGTCCAGGGTCACAAATATAAATATTAGATGAAAAGCTTGAACTTTAAAAACTTGAATAAAAAATTTTTAATGCAGAAATGCTGCTTTGGCAACTAACTGAAATAAAATAAGTTTATAAATAAATAAAATCACAAAAAAACTTACACATTACAATCAAAAACTGAAAATATACAACCTTTAATTTAAAAAAATCTGAATAAATACTTATATAGTATATAAATAATACTAAAATAACACTGCTAGACCTCCAGTAATGCTGTGGTTAGTGTAGTTTAGTCGTGACTCTCACCCAGCGGTCCAGGTTCAGTCGGCTCTGTCTGAAACTCCACCGCTGGAATAAAAACAAGTTTAAATTAGCCTTAGAAGTTTAAATGAAACGATAAAGAGTGACAAAGTAAGAGTCGCACCGGTCTGTCCCGGTTCTGAGGTCTGCGCTTGTAAAACCTGCTTAGAGACGGCCGGATCTGAAAGTGAGAGAAACATCAGCTCATGATCAAGAAGAGAATATGAAGGCATTCGTACACGCGTGATGCTGAGACACTTACAGTAGAACGGATCGTAGCTGTTGCCGGTGCCTGACCAGATCAAACACACAGGTTAATATTAATATTATTGATCATTAGCGTCATTAACACACAGACAGAATACAGCCACGACTCACCAAAGATGTCTGAATAATCATCATAGTTCTGCTCCTGAGCCAGAACCAGACCTGAACAACAGATCAGATTAAAAATCAGAAATAAACCTACAGTTTCTACTCTGAACATGATAAAGCAACTGTTGCAGATCAGTGTGTGTCAGTACTAGACAAAACACAACATCTCAGTATTTTGTTGGATTGCGTCGATAAAGATTGTGTGGTTGTGCTAATATCTTAAGGACTAGCGTGTACAGTAAGGACTCTTAACGTTTGTGATGTTCTATCTCTGTGTTCAGTTCACAGCAGTGATAGAAATTCATACATTCCAATACGTTTAAATGGATTTTTACCTTTTTTATGGTCATTTTTACCTTTATAAAAGCCATTTCGTTTCTAAAAGTGTGCAAATTCTTACATTTAGTCAGTCAGTTATAATAATAATAATTACACATTGAGGGTGTTGCTAAACTCAACTAAATTCATCTTTGCATAAGTTGTGTATGAAGTGGCGTTCAGACGTATTTGCTCATTTTAATGCAGCTTAGAGGGACATTAAATGCTTTAACCTGCAGCTACAAATGCAGAAATAATGTGTTCATATTTGAAGCATAAAACTTTGAATACTGAAATTATTTTAAAAAATAAAAGATGGTTTAAATGTGAAACTAAAACTGCCAGTAGGTGGCAGCAAGCCACTCTTAAGTGTGTCGTTGCGATTGATCTGAATCTTTTAAACGGCTGATTCGTCGTTCAAAATGAACGAATCGTTCAAGAACGACCCGTCACTACCAGAGACGCAAAACAATGCCGCGCCTGTGTTTGGAATGGTTTTTGTTGGCGAAATAAAGCAAAAACAGCCAATATGGTATCTAAAATGTAAGTCTCTTGACTTATTGTTTATTAAACTGCTATATAAAATCACTATCATATGCGAACCATGCTGATTTTTAAGAGGAAAAAAAAAACGGCACTCCCCAGCTAACAAGAACGTACTGGTAACGTTAGTTTTTTGGTTCCGAGAACGTTCCCGGAACGTTCCCAAGAACGTTCGCTGTTGGTTAGCCAGGAAAGTTTTCTTAACGTAATTAAAACGTTCCGGGAACCTACTGGGAACGTTCCAGGAGCGTTTTCAGAACGTTGCAGGAACATCCCTGCAACGTTCTTTCTAACCTAAGGGGAACATTCTGTTTACATTAAGAAAACTTTCCTGGCTAACCTCTAGGGAACGTTCTATTTATGTTCCTAGAAGGTTCCCAGAACGTTCTCCTAAACTCTTAACTCCGATACCGCTGCTGTAATTCAGTGATCATCCATTTTGGACCTCAATAATCACTAACTACAAACCATGTCTTGTTTTAAACTATTGTTTAATCATTAGAGATAATCAAAGCACATTTAACCATCATAAGGAGCATTAAATGAGATTTAGTATGTTAGATTTTTCTTATTTGTTAATATGTAAGATTAGAACTACCATACCATATAATAACCCAGATTATGTGTTTATTAAAGCACCAAATGACAATGACTTCAACTAAATATTGGATTTTAATAATGTGAATTTTACTTTTACAGACATTAAACACAAATAACGTTTGTTCGGCTTTAACTAGGATAACATTTCATTCGTTTCTTACCACTGAATTAACGATGATGTGCTTCCCTCTTTTGGTCAATAAACGAAAGCATCATGTTCTCTTCAATTAGAAATCTCGCTGATATCAAAATCTTTACTCTGGTATTTATATTGATTATATGTAATTATTGATTAAAGAGATCGATCAGCGAATGTTAGTCAGTCAGTAAAACGAAATGACCGTTAATATTTAGATTAGGCGAGCGCGCGGCTTTATGTGGAAGACAGGAGAAAGCGCGTGCTGGAGACGCGCGTGCAGCCCAGAGGCGCGCAGAAATAAACCCAGTGTTTATGTTATGTTTTTCAAACTAACCTTGGCTTTTTTAAGCTGTAAAATTTGAATTATATGATCATTCTAATGCGATCTGGCTACTTTGATGTCTACACTTAATTAAAAGCTTTTTCCAGACATGAAATTCTGTACAAATAGTTTGATTATGATAAAAATATATACATTTCAGCATTAGAATAACCAGAAACATCTGCAAAGTTTTAATTACATGGTTTACATGATTATGACAACTAAAAATAATATGCAGGGAACGTTCTCTTTAAGTTAAAAGAACGAAACCTAAAAATAACCTCCAGGGAACGTTCTGGCAATGTTCTTTATGAGTTATTATGAGTGTTTATGAGCTATTATGAGTGTTTCTATGAGTGTCTCACCTGGGACTGACAGCAGCAGCAGGTAACAGAGTTTCATAGTGTCTGCAGAAACAAACCAGACAATTATTCAGTTTGTGTTCTGCTCACATTACAGTTTCATTCTGTTTAATCAATAATACACTGCAAAAAATGATTTTCTTCCTTAGTACTTTTGTCTTGTTTTCTAGTATAAATATCTAAAAATGTGTGTTAAATATTTCTATTTAGCCATGATTCATTTACAAGCCTGTTTTATTTCAGTTTATTTCAGCCAAAGCAGCATTTCTCATTTTTATTATTATTTTTTTTAAGTTAAAGCTTTGCATCAAATATTTATATTTGTAAACTTAGACAACAAAAAATGTTCTTATTGAGATTTCTACATAAATAAGCTTAAACAAATACGCTTTCCATTGGTGTATGGTTTGTTAGGTTTAGACACTATTTGGTCGAGATACAACTATTTAAAAAACCTGGAATCTGAGGATGCAAAAAAATCTAAATATTGAAAAAGAAAATGTCTTTAAAGTTCTTTGCAATGCATTTAACTAATCAAAATTTAGTTTTCACATATTTACAGTAGGAAATGTACAAAATATCTTCATGGGACATGATCTTTACTTAATATCCTAATGATTTTTGGCATAAAAGAAAAATAGATCATTTTCTAAATATCACATTTTAGTGTATTTTGCTTTATTCCAGTTATCAAAAACTATTTTTCTCAAGATGCATTTACCTGACAAGTAAAATGACTTAAGATATTACGTCTAGTTTTCTGAATAATAAATAAATAAATGTAAATGTTGTTAGTTTTTTGCTTAAAGCAAGCAAACATATCTGCCAATGGGGCAAGAAAAATACTCTTGTTTAGCCTTTGAATTAAGATTATTTTTCTTACCCCAGCTGGCAGATAATTTAGCTTGCTTCAAGCTAAAACTAACAACATTTTGATGATGTTTTTCAGAAAACAGGACAAAATATCACTGCAGGCAAAAACACAGTTTCATCTTTTCATGCACCTGTCAAGTTTGCGATTTTAGAGATTGGAAATGAAAACATCCTAAAGACACTGTTAAGTGTTTCTTTTATAGCACTTTATCTATTTGTCAATAGATTTCAACTACAATACATAGTTTTAAAGGCCGTTTTCTCAAAATGAGTTTTTTCTAGACTCTACATTTGTATTCCCGTCCATACCCTGAAGGTTTTTACAGAGGGATTTGTTCATATATAATTTGCTTGATGATATACAACATCGTATTCTCCACAGAATTTTAAAAATATAGTGTTTTCTGTCTGTTCTAAGTGTTTTCTGAATTACGGAGATACCCAAACTTCCCTCTGTAAAAACTTTTGACTCCAATATGTAAAAAAAAAAAAAAAAAAAATAATAATAATAATAATAATTTCGAAACTGACTTCATCCAGCGTTTACATTTTTGTACTAGAAATGTATGCAAATGAGTGCATATTTCATTAAATCTTGGCTCATTTCCATATTTAAACAACATTTAAGAAAACTTGTAATAGAAAAAATGTTTGTAATTATTGGTTATCAATCAGCAGGGTAAGTAAGGCCATAACTACTAGTAGTTTAGTATTTTTTTTACCCTATTCACCTGCAGTGTCAAGGTCTTAAATAATTTTTAGATATTCATACTAGAAAACAAGACCTTTTTTATTTTTTATTTATTTTTTTGCAGTGCATGTGCTGGTTTCTTTTCCTCAGCTTCCCTCCTTTTCTCAGAAACGACCCTCGCGCCGCCGCAAAAAAACATTCCTGTCTGACTCTCGGCTCCTTTCCTAGAAGCCATTTTCTGTACCATTAATTTCCTTCTTCTCCTCCGTCTCTCTCTCTCTCTCTCTCTGTCTCTCGCTCTCATTTCTTCTGACCCCCGGTGAGACGAGGTCGTCATTTGGAGAGAGAGAGAGAGACAGGCGCTCCCATTAAAGTCATATTTTTTCAGCTTGTAATATCAAACCATGAATCGTCACACAGATATTGATCTGTTTAACAGAAACACACACAAAAACACACACTCAATGTAAATACAGTCTGTCTGTGAGTGTGTGTGTGTGCAGACATTCCTCAGTGTGTGTGTGTGTGTGTGTGTTGAAGCATATGCTGCAGCTCACATCTGGGAGCCATTAAACCCCCTAAAAGACCCTCCCCCAACACACACACACACACACACACACACACACACACACACACACACACACACACTCATGTGTTCTGCTCTCTTCATTAACTCTCTTCTGTCTCGTTAAAACATAACAGCCTTTGTTTCTCCTTTCTGCTCTGACTTTCTGTTTCTGTTAGTGTGTGTTTGTTAAAGTGTCTGCACATGTGTTTATGTTGGCTGTTTTGTCATTTGCCCCTGGCTGTAATTCTGCCCTTCCTCCACCAAAGAGCAAAAGCCCCCAACAGACTCCATGATGTCAGCACCAAACTTTAAAAACACACAAATGATCCGCTAAACAGTGTTTTTCAGATCAAAACTAAGCGCACTCATTAACTTCTGTAGAACTGAGAGCTTTATTTGCACTTAAAAGACTCAAATGACATGCAGATACGTGCAGTATATATATATATATATATATATATATATATATATATATAACATTTTATTTATATATATATATATATATATATATATATATATATATACATACATCTTTCTGAGGTCAGGAGTTTGCATTAAATACACTGTTTATAGCATTAAGAACGAATCCGCTCACCTTTAATTCAGTCCTTTATTCCTCGAGTGATGCTCGGATCTCAGCGTGTCTGAAGTTTCTGCTTCGCCCCGCCTCTGGCCCCGCCCACTTTGCAAGCCCCGCCCACAACTCCTCCCCGCTGACAGGAATGTGAAACCTCATCCAAAACCGTGAATATGACTCTAATGTGTCTTCATAAAGCTAAACAACAAATATAAAACGCTTACAAACCGTGTTTTCACCGATTTATGTTTGTTGGTTCGTGTTTATATCGTTTGTTTTCGTTGGGCTGGTGCCGTTTGCGCATCGCGTGACTCTCGTCGCCCTCTCGCGGGCGAACTGCGGAATCGCTTTAGTTTTCCTCAAGAGAGTTTTAGTTTAAATATGTGACCCTGGACCTACAAAAACAGTCATACAGATGTAAATAAGACGATAAATAAGCTTTCTATTGATGTATGGTATGTTAGGATAGGACAATATTTGGCCTGAGATACAAATATTTGAATATCTGCAATCTGATGGTGCAAGAAAATCAAAATATTGAGAAAATCGCCTTTTTTTTGTGCAAATGAACTTTTTAGCAATGCATATTACTAATTAAAATTAAGTTTTGATATAATTACAGTTGGAAATTTACAAAATATCTTCATGGAACGTGATCTTTACTTGATATCCTAATGATTTTTGCCATAAAATTGATCATTTTGACCCATATAATGTATTTTTGGCAATTGCTACAAATATATTCCAGCGACTTATGACTGGTTTTGTGCTCCAGATACATTATAATGTACTTATGAACAGTAACAAAGTATTTTTACTTTGTGAGTAAAATTAATAATTTCACATTTTTGTGTAGGAACCATATTGAATAGTAAAGAAGAACCATTTTCTCTTTCAAAAGTGTTTCTAAAAACACAATTTTTTATAAAATAAAATAATAATAATAATAAAAAGCAGACTTCCATTTGCGTTAGTTCAATGTATTATTATTGTTTTATTAGTTTTATCATTATTTTAACAATTGATCTAACGATTATTAGAACGATTAATCGCTGATTATTTCCCTGATTAATCAGTAGACTTTGATTATTCAGCTTTTGCAATTGGTTAAAATATGGAGCTGTAGATATTCTAACAAATTAAGGTCATACTACAACTATTAATTTATATAAACAAATAGATACACTACCAGTCAAAAGTTTTTGAACAGTAAGATTTGTAATGTAAAGTCTTGCTCTGCAAGAATACATTTATTTGATCTGAAGTACAGCAAAAAAAAAACAGTAAAATGTTGAAATATTTTTACTATTTAAAATAACTGTTTTCTATTTGAATACGTGTTAAAATGTCATTTATTCCTGTGATGTAAAGCTGAATTTTCAGCATCATTACTCCAGTCTTCAGTGTCACATGATCCTCCAGAAATCATTCTAGTATGCTGATTAGTATTATTCTATCGCAAATCTGAGGAAAATGTCTATCAAACACTCAGAAATGAAACTGGTAAAGACGGAACGTGTTCTATAAGCATGTGTTTATTTAATATACAGTGAGGTCTCCAGATACAACAGATCAAAGATCTTAAACATCTCTGAAACAACAAACACAAGCGTCTCTTTATGGAGTGATGAGCAGAAACAACTCAATGCAGCATCGGTTAATGGGTTTGTGCATGATTATATAATCTTGGGTTTAACCTGGTGTGTGTGTGTGTGTGAGAGCTGCTAGTCTTCGCAGAACTGTACATCTTCATTAAATTAAGCGAGGCGTTTATGCAGACGCCGTCGTCTTCTCTTTATAGGTGGCCATCATCTTCTTGATCTCGGCGATGGCTTTGCCTGGATTCAAACCCTGTGGACGAGAAACTGGTGAGAACACTTCAAGCATGTCCACCGGTCAAACGTTTCCTGAATGGGGCGCGTCTTACCTTCGGGCAGGTTCTGGTGCAGTTCATGATGGTGTGGCAGCGGTACAGAGAGAACGGGTCCTGCAGCTTGGACAGCCTCTCCTCGGTGTAATCGTCACGCGAGTCGATCATCCAGCGGTACGCCTGGAATACATGAGATGAGGAGGGTCGGTTTTAGAGGAGCATTTCACCCAAACATGAGTTTCTTCAGCAGATTTGGAGAAATGTGTCAGTCCATCACTTGTGCATAAATGGATGTGAATGGGTGCCGTCAGATGGAGAGCACAAACAGCTGATATAAACAGCACAATAATCCACAAGTGATCCACACAATTTAGGGAAAGCATTGTAGTCTCGCCATAGTTCATAGAAAAGTAACTAATTGTGTTTTTTTGTTACTTTTTGTGGAAAGTTATGCGTTACAGTATTTTTACTTCATAGAAAAGTAATTGTGTTTTTTTTGTTACTTTTTGTGGAAAGTTATGCATTACAGTATTTTTACTTCATAGAAAAGTAACTTTTTTTTGTTACTTTTTGTGGAAAGTTATGCGTTACAGTATTGCGTTATTCAATTAAAAGTAACTAATTGTGTTACTTTGTTACTTTTTATGGAAAGTAGTGTGTTACTTCATAGAAAAGTAACTACTTGGTGTTACTTTGATACTTTTTATAGATAGTAATGCGTTACTCCATAAGAAATCCACACCACTCCAGTCCATCAGTTAACATCTTGAGAAGACAAAAGTGTTTGGCTTGTAACGGTGCAGGTTTCTCTCCTGATTCAGACCGGACCACTTTTTTGACTGGAGGAAGAGTTATGATGCATTATGGACTCGTATTCGAGTTAAAAACGTCTTAATGACGAACTCTCAGGGATGTCAACTAATGAAACGTGCATTATTGTGATGTTTTCATCAGCACCCGTTCACATCGAGTGACGGAATGACACACTTCTCCAAACCTGATGAAGAAGCAGTTGTTGGATGACCTGAGGAAGAGTACATGTTTAGCTATAGTTGCTCTGACCTGCATGAGGACGGCGGGTCCCAGATACTTGTCTCCGTTCCACCAGTAGCTCGGACAGCTGGTGCTGCAGCAGGCACACAGGATACACTCGTACAGGCCGTCCTGACGGAGACACACACACGTGAGACAACACACACACACACTGAAACACACACGAGTGTCCTGATGCGTTTACGCTACCAGTTTCTGCCGGTCGTCGACGCTCTGCAGATACTGCTCCTGCCCCTGTTTGGACTCGTCCTTCTTCTTCAGGTAGGGCTCGATGGACTTGTACTGAGCGTAGAAGTTGCTCATGTCCTGCGGGACACAGACGGGCGTCACACAAACCCACAGATGGACAAAAACACAGCTTCTCCTGTCAGTCGCACACACTCACCGGCACCAGGTCTTTGACCACATACATGTGCGGCAGAGGATAGATCTTCGTCACTTTACTGGTGTTAGTGTCGATTTTGTTCAGACAGGCCAGAGTGTTCCCACCGTTGATATTCATCGCACACGATCCGCAGATTCCTGTGGACAGAAGCAGCTTTAGAGTTAAAAACCAATGTCAGAAGTGTCTCAGACTGAAGCAGACTGTGGGCTCACCCTCTCTGCAGGAGCGTCTGAAGGTCAGCGTGCCGTCCATCTCGTTCTTGATCTTGATGAGCGCGTCCAGAACCATCGGCCCGCAGCTGAAACACAACACGCTCTTCAGAGACAATCTAGAGGAAACAGCCCAGCAAACACACAACGCTCCCCTAACGTTCCCGTTTGGTTATTTTTTGGGGATCAAACTATGACTATACTCCTCCTATATTTTTTAACCGATCAGACTTAAAAGTAACGATTAAATCTGTGAAAAATCCCTTAGACTTGCATTGAGGGAATGTTCAAATGAGCCAAGACTATTCAAACTCACACTGACAAAACTCCCACAATCCCTTCAGACTCAATCAAGCTGCCCTTCTGTCTGCTATTAGAATCCATTCAAACTCATCACACTAACTTGATCATCATGCTAACAACATCCTAATAACATGCTAATCATGCTAACATCATGCTAACAATGTGCTAGTAACTTGCTAATCATGCTAGAAACAGGCTAGCAACTAGCTAATCATGCTAAAAACATGTTAGTGACTTGCTAACCATGCTTTAAACATACTACCAACTTGTTAGTCATGTTAGAAACTTGTTAATAATGCTAGCAACTAGCTAATCATGTTAGAAACATGCTAGCAACTAGCTAATCATGCTAAAAACATGGTAGTGACTTGCTAACCATGCTTTAAACATACTACCAACTTGTTAGTCATGTTAGAAACTTGCTAATAATGCTAGCAACTATCTAATCATGCTAGAAACATGCTAGCAACAAGCTAATCATGTTATAAAAATGCTAATAACTTGCTAATCATGCTAGAAAGATGTTAGCAACTTGCTACTCACAATAGAAACACGTTAGTAACATGCTAATAACACTAGAATCATGTTAGCAACATCGTAATATCTTGATGATAATGTTAGAAACATCCTAGCAAGTTGCTAATTATGCTAGAAGCATGCCAGTGATGTGTTAATCACGGTAGAGACATGTTAACAAAATGCTAGTAACTCGATAATCATGGTAACAACATGCTGGTGACGTGCTATCATGATAACAACTTGCTACTCATGCTGGAGTCATGCTAGCAACATGCTAGCGACATACTAATCATGTTAGAAACACGGTAGTGAGATGCTATTCATGCCAGAAATGTGTTAACATGCTAGTAACTTGCTAATCATGCTAACAACATGCTAACAACATGCTAACAAATTGTTAATCATGTTGGAAACATTTTAGTATCATGCTAATCATGCTAGAAACATGCTAGCAACTTGCTACTCATTATAAAAACATGCTAGTAACTTGCTAATAATGCTAGAATCATGCTAACAACAAGTTAGTAACTTGCTAATCATGCTAACGACATGCTAGTCATGCTAGAAACTTGCTAACAACAGGCTAGTAACTTGTTAATCATGCTAACAACATGCGAGTGATATGCTAATCATGTTAGAAATGTGCTAACAACATGCTAGCAACTTGCTAATCATGCTAACAACATCCGAGTGATATGCTATCATCTATCTAGCCATCCATCTAACATTAAGCTTTTAAAACTACTTTAAACTTCATCAACTTTTTACACTTTCTGGTCTGGCTTTCTCAAGTCAGCTTGACAAACTTTTTATCTAGTTTAATTTTATGACTTAAAAGGAACATTCCCCGCAGGTTATTTTTAGTTGCCATAATCGCGTAAAGCATGTAATTAAAATTTGCAGATGTTTCTGGTTATTCTAATGTTGAAATTTATATATACTTTTTATCATAAACAAACTATTTTTGCAGAATGTCTGAAGAAAGCTTTTAATAAAGTGTAGACATCAAAGTGGCCAAATCACATTAGAATGATCATATAATTCAAGTTTTATAGCTAAAAATAAGCCAAGGTTAGTCTGAAAAACATAAGAAAAACACCAGCATTTCGTTTTACTGACTGACTAATATTCCTTGACCGATCTCTTTAATAAATAATTACTTATAATTAATATATATTCAAGAGTAAATATTGTGATTTCAGGGAACTTTCAGGGAACCTTCTAGGAACATTTATAGAACGTTCCCTGTTGGTTCACCAGGAAAGTTTTCTTAACGTAAACAGAACATTCCACTTAGGTTAGGGGAACGCTCCAGGAACGTTCTTGGAACCCAAAATTGCCGGTGGCTGGACTCACGTGTTGAGGTCGATCTCGTACGTCTGCATGCGAGGTTTGTCTCCGACTCTGTCGGGATCCCAGCGGTAGATCTGGAACTTCTTGATTCTGGGTTGCGCCGCAGGCGCCGCTGCCGTCTGCGCAAACCTCACCGCCTGACAACAGCCAATCAGAACACAGACACTGACCTCTAGTGCTCACAGACGGCAAAATTGTAACGCATTACTTTCCATAAAAAGTAACTAAGTAACATAATTAGTCACTTTTTTAGGGAGTACCGCAATATTGTGACGCATTACTTTCCATAAAAAGTAACTAAGTAATGTAATTACTCACTTTTTTAGGGAGTAACGCAACATTGTAATGCATTACTTTGAAAAGTAACTTTCCCCAACACAGACACTGACCTCTAGTGCTCACAGACACAATAACACCGTCATTACATCACTGACAGCTACTAAACCACAAACATAAAACAGTCTTAAGACGCAAAGTGCGTCACGTGATCCACCCACACTAATGAAATATTGCATATAATAGCTGAGATATTGACTATATTACATAATTTGCTGTATTAGTGCTTCAAACATCACTGATTAGTACTAAACAAAAGCTTGTCGTTTCATGTTCACATCATAAACCGCAATAAAGATGACTTTGAAACAGTAATAATCTTTGTAAATGAGTCGTGTCGTGGTGTTTCTCACCGTGATCGCGGGGCGGTGGACGGCGGCGCAGCAGCGGCTCAAGGAGAAACACACCGCGGCCATGATCGCGTCAATCTGACCCTTCGCTCCTCCGGCAGCCCACAATGCACCGCGGCGGAGGGGGACGCGTCTCAAAAAACGCGCTCAGTTGCCTGCTGAGAAGACGTGATTGCGTCAGTAGTGAGCACAAATGATGTGCACTAGTCAGGAAGCTTCGGTAAGTTTTGAAACCGCCCGGGAGGGGTGTTAAAATCGTATTTTCAGATACAACGCACATTTAACAACGTAAATCACACGTTAAAACTATATTTACCTTAGTGAAAAACACTCTTGTTCATAGTTCTTAAAGATCAATTATTGCGTTAATATTTCTATCCTGGACTTTTATTCTGTAAATCTGACGGGCTAAGCGTGACCCGGATGTGACGTCGCGTCGCCGCTGCAAGCAAAAAGCGCACGAGAGATTGAGGTCACGCGTGTGGGATTTGAAGCATGACTGCACAATAGATCCTGTAGGTGGCGATATGCACATAGTTTGCAAAGCGCCAAAAAACAGAAGAAGAAGAAGAAGAAGAAGAAGAAGAAGAAGAAGAAGAAGAGGTCACGCGTGTGGAATCGGTTGACGGTCGTCTTCAGTGAGTTACCGGGTCTGTCGGACTGATCGATCATCATCATGGTGTTCCTCACGCTCTCCTGCTGGATCCGGAACCGCGGACCGGACCGCTACTGGAAAGTCCAGGAGCTGCTGAAGAACGCGCGGGTGAGATGATCATTAGACCCATAGGATCATGAGGAGAACCCAATCAAACCTCTGTGATTATCATTGCGTCCTTCTGTATAATCAGATCTGATCGGAATTTGTGTCTCATGCACTTTTGGGGAATGTTACTTTTAAAAGTAACGATTTACAGTATCGCTTTACTCCATATAAATGTAACTAATAGTGTTATTTTGTTACATTTTAGGGAAAGTAATGCATTGCAGTATCTCGTTACCCCATAGAAAAGTAACATTGTGTTGTTTTGTATATTTTTTTTTATGAAAAGCAATGCATGACAGTATCACGTATCGCGTCACTCCATAGAAAAGTTCCTAAAACGTAACGAAATTGCACAATTAGTTTTCTTTTCTGTGAAGTAAAGCAATACTGTAACACATTACTTTCCATAAAAAGTAACAAAATAACACAATTAGTTAAAATAATGCGTTACAGTATTGCAATACTCCATTGAAAAGTAACCAGTCATGTTATTTTGTTACTTCTAATGGAAAGTAATGAGTTACAGTATCGTGTTACTGTATAGAAAAGTAACTAGTTGTGGTATTTTGTTACTTTTTATGAAAAGTAACGCATTACAGTATTGTTACTTCATAGAAAAATAACTAATCGTAATATTTTGTTACTTTTTATTGAAAGTAATGCATTACAGTATCGCGTTACTTAATAGAAAAGTAACTAATTGTGAAATTTTGTTACTTTTTATGGAAAGTAATGCATTACTTCATTGAAAAAGTAACTAATTGTGATATTTTGTTACTTTTTATCGAAAGTAATTGTTACATTTTGTTACTTTTTATAGTAAGTAATGCGTTACAGTATCGTGTTACTTCATAGAAAAGTAACTAATCGTTAAATTTTGTTGTAAAATAACAAAAAAAAAAACCCAAAAGTGATATTTTTGGCAACCGCAAGTCAAAAGTGAAATAAACAAACCTCAATCCATTTTCTCTCGATCTGTCTGCCAATAAATGGGAATATGAAGTAACTTGCGCTACTTATTTGAAAAGTAACTTCAGCACGTCAGTGTAAATGTGAAAGTAATGTGTTTATTACTGGTTACTTGTAATGTGTAAGTCCAAGACTGATCATATGTGTATAACGCTTTCACATGGTTATAATAACGTTGTGTGAATGTTAGAGTAGCGTTATATAAACACTTGAACTTCTGTATAACTGTATGTGTGTTTTTCCAGCATTTCCGCGGCAGGAAGAACCGCTGCTACAGTCTGGCGGTGCGCGCCGTCCGCAGGGCGTTTGTCTACGCTAGTAAAGCACGGAAAGCCAAGCGGCGCAGTATGAGACAGGTATGACGCACATCACCTTACCACCGCACCTGTCAATCACTCACACTGAACACTAATGTCTGTGTGCCGCAGCTGTGGATCCAGCGCATCGCCGCAGCCACCAGAGAGCACCACATGAAGTACCCAGCGCTCATACACAACCTGCTGAAGGTCAGAGACGCCGCTGTGCCGCTTCTCCAGCGCTCCTGTGCTCGTGTGTGCTAACCGCGTGTGTGTTTGTGCTCACAGTGCAGCGTTCAGCTCAACAGACGTGTGCTGTGCGACCTGTCCGTTACAGAGCCCAGATCTTTCCAGGCGCTCTCCGCTTTGGCTCAGACGCGGCGGACGGAGGGGCTCAGGGCTGCGCTGGGCGACGGGAGCGAGCCGCCGGGGGTTTTCTCACGCATCACACAGCTGCAGTGAACCAACGACACCGGCCAATCACAGCTCAGATCAACATGTGACCCATGCTGCAGGCTGAATGCTTGACTGGATGCTTTTCTGTAAATAAGTGTTGTTTGTGTTTGTGGATGTCAATAAAACATTTTCCTATTTAATGGCTGTCTGCGTTTATGATCAGAACCTAGTCAGATTGATACAGATTCACAGTCATAAACAGAAACAGGTCACATGTTGCCAGTGTTGGGGAAAGTTACTTTTAAAAGTATTGTGTTACAATATTGCGTTACTCCCTGAAAAAGTTAATTACGTTACTTAGTTACTTTTTATGGAAAGTAATGCGTTACAATATTGTGCTACTCCCTAAAAAAGTTACTAATTGCGTTACTTAGTTACTTATTATGGAAAGTAATGCGTTACAATATTGCGTTACTCCCTAAAAAAAGTTAATTGCGTTACTTAGTTACTTTTTATGGAAAGTAATGCGTTACAATGTTGCGTTACTTCCTAAAAAAAAAAGTTACTAATTATGTTACCTAGTTAATTTTTATGGAAAGTTACATTACTTTTGCGTTACTTTTGCATGACTTTTTAAATCTGGGCAGGGCTTGCTTGTTTGTTTTTAATAACATTCGATTCTTAGCAAATGTAAAAGCCCTTTCACACCGGAATGAAATGAAGTGAATAAGCCTAAGGATAAAGGAAAATTAAATTCAGTTCAACACTCTCCAGCAATGAGGAAAAAAAAGCACAAATGTTAGTTAATCTAAAGTAAGTTTTGCTTATTAGTACACTGGGAAAAAAATGCTTTACTTAGATTTTTAGTCTTGTTTCCAGCCAAAATATCTACAAAAAAAAGTCTTAAATCAAGAAGGATTAAAAATTATTGTTTTGTTTTTTTTCTAAAAACAAGTCAAAATTAAGTGTGTTCTTGCTCAAAACAAGCAAATAATCTCCCAATGGGGTAAACAAAATAATCTTGTTTTCTGTTTGAAATTGAAAATTTTATTTTTTTAGCAGATTATTTTGCTTGTTTTAAGAAAAAACTCACTTAATTTTGACTCTTTTTTTTCTGAAAACAGACAATAATTATTTACTTGTCTAGAAAATCCTTCTCAATTTAAGAATGTTTTGATATTTTGGCTGGAAACAAGACAAAAAATGTAAGAAAGAACAGTATTTTTGCAGTGTGCGGTTGAATTGGATCAAAGGTCAGCAGCAAAGTCATTGGTTAATAAAATGGGATTAAATACATAAAGGAAACAAAAAGTAACTCAGATATTTTCTTGTAAATTAAAAAGTAATGTGTTACTTTACTAGTTACTTGAAAAAAGTCATGTTATTACGTAACTTGAGTTACCCCCAACACTGCATATCTTATTGTGGAAAAATTATACAATTTCTCCATATAAATGTAAATATATATATATATATATATATATATATATATATATATATTTCATGTTTTGAGGTATTTTCATTCATTCTAATATCTGTTATAAATCTGTATTTATAAATAAAATATTTAATTGATTAAATAATTGATAGCAAAGGTTGCATTATTTCTCTGTGTTATTAACCGGTGTTATTTTACTATCAGTTGAATACTATTATACTTTGTTCATATTTGGCTTTATTTTTATAGTTTTTTGCTTTCATGTTAATTTTAGTTATGCATACCACTTTTTTTGTTTTTCTGTTAATATTGTTATAAAATAACGTCATTTATCAAATTACAACAAAACATTGCCTTATTTTACTAGCATTTATAGCAAAACTTGCTCAAATAAAATACATATTTTGGCTTATATATATTTTGCTTTCATATTAATTTTAGTTAATTGTGTGTGTCTTTTGTTTTTTGTTGTGTTAAATGTGTTTCTATAGTTTGTTTTGCGTTGTAATATAATACTGTGTATTTTATTAAATTATTAGTACTATGCATACCACTTTTTTCATTTTTCTGTTAATGTTGTTGTAAAATAACACGATTTATCAAATACTGTCTTATTTCACTAGCATTTACGTACAACAATAGCTTTTCCAGTTGGTTTTTATTTATATATTTTAAATGTACTTAAAATTTAAATGATTCTGTGTTGTGTTTTCTATTCATTTTTTAAATATGTCTCTTTTTTTCCACTTCTAGTTTTAGTTTAATACATTAAAATGAATACGTTTAGATTTTCATTTATTAAATATGCAGCATATTTTGGCTTTATTTTTTATATATATATTTTGCTTTCATATTAATTTTAGTTTAATTGTGTGTTTGTCTTTATATTTCATTGTTTTTTTTTTGTTTGTTTTAAATAAAAGTTTGTATTATTTCATTTATCAAATTACAAAAAACCACTGCCGTATTTCACAAGCATTTATAAACAATTATCACTTTAAATTCAGTTCTGTTTTGATTCAGTCATATCTATTAGCTTTTTTAACGCGTCTCATTTTTATTTCAGTTCCAGTTTGTTTAATATGTCAAAACTTGCTCAAATAAAATAAGTTAGTTATATATATATTTTTATATATATATATATATATATATATATGCTTTCATGTTAATTTTAGTTGATGTGTTTTGTCATTTTTATTGGTTTTTGTTGTTTTAAATGTTTAGTTTGTATTCCTTTTTAATATAATAATATGTGTTTTAAAATATGTAGTTCTCTAATATAAACTGTTTTCCTTTTAATGTTGTAAAATAACATGATTTATCAAATACTGTCTTATTTCACTAGCATTTATATATATATATATATATATATATATATATATATAATGTTTTTCTTCATATTTAGGCTTCATTTTTTATTTTTTGCTTTCATATTAATTTTAGTTAATTGTGTGTCATTTTTGTTGTTGTTGTTTTTAGTTGTTTTACATATGTTTATAGTTTGTATTACGTTGTAATGTAATACTATGTATTTTTATTACATTTTTAGCTCTATGCATGCCGCTTTTTTCGTCCTTCTATTAATATTGTCATACTGTTTTCATGTCATGTTTATTCAAGCAACGAAAACAAAGTTTTGTAATAATCCTTTTAACGTGACGCCGCAAACTGACGCAAGACCCGCCCTTGAGAGCTCTCGGCCACCGTCCGCCTCAGGTGGGCGTGGCCTCCTCCCTGACCTTCTGAAGGACGAGCGCGTCAGCCAATCGGCGCGGTGCTGCGGCGCGTGAGGAGCAGTGCGCGTGCGCAGAGCGCGGCGTGACACTCGTGGAGTGGAAGAGAGTGTCTGTCTGTGAGCGTGAGCCCGGTTCGTCGGTGTCTGTCAGCGGATCATGTCGTGGCTCTTCGGGCTCAATAAAGGTCAGAGCGGCGCCCCGCCGGACGCCCCGGTTCCGCCCGCTCCTCCTCCACCGCCCGGCGGCGGCTCCGGTTCTGGTTCCGGCGACAAACCCAAGGACAAATGGAGCAACTTCGACCCGACCGGGCTGGAGCGAGCGGCGCAGGCGGCCAAAGAGCTGGACCGATCGCGTGAGTAACGGAACCGTTGTTGTCTGTAGCGTCCGCTGTGCATGTCATGACCGTATGAAGGGTATTAGGTCAAAGGTCAGCGCCGGTTTAGTGATGTGTGACCCCTGTGGCCGCAGGTCACGCCAAAGAGGCGCTGGATCTGGCGCGGATGCAGGAGCAGACCGTTCAGATGGAGCACCAGACCAAGATCAAGGTACACTACAGAGTCCAGACCAGCTGAAACTCACATGAACCTCATCAGAGAAACGCTATTTAAAGGGATAGTTCACCCACAAAATGAAAACGACCCCATCATTTACTCCTCCTCCATGACTTTCATCTCTCAGATGAATGCAGTAACAGCTATATTAACCAATGTCCTGGCTCTTCTGAGCTTTATAATGGCAGTGAATGGCTGCCGAGATTCTGAAGACCGATAAAATGCGTTCATCCATCATAAAAAGTAGTCCACACGACTCCTGAAGCGAATCGGTGTGTCTGTGTCCGTACTTATAACAGTGTAAGTCATCATCTCTAGCTCCTGCGTTCATTAGAGAGTGCTGAAAAAAAAACTAAAAAATCACAAATTTGACAATTCAGACTTTTCCTCTCAGTTATGCGATTTAAATCAGAATTTAGTAAAAAAAGATCTGAATTGTGAGAGCTCTTAAACGAGATATTGCATCTCACAATTCTGTTTTTTGTTTCCACTGTGAAATTAAAAAAACAAAAAATGCACTTGTGACTCTTTCACCTTTCACAAATAAGACGTTTTTGAAATTATTTATATATATATATATTTCAAACAATTATAAATAATTATAATTTCAAACAATTATAATAATAATAATAATAATAATTAAAATTTATGTTTATATATTTTATTTATTTTTAGGTAGAAATAAGTACTAAATATTTATCAATTTCCCTGACAAAAAGTGTTTTCATGATGCCATAAAAATACATTATTGTTAATATAAATTTTTAGATTTTATAAGATTTAACAAGATTTAAACAAGATATTACATCTCACAATTCTACCATTTTTGTTTATGCCGTGAAATTAAAAAGTAAAAAAAAAAAAGTGACTTTTTCACAAATCAGACGTTTTCTCACAATTCTGGCTTTTTTTGTATTTACTTCAAACATTTATAATAATAATAATAATAATAATAATAATAATGTTAATAATAATTAATTTATGTGTTTGTATATTGATCAATTTCCCTGACAAAAAGTGTTTTCATGATGCCATAAAAATACATTAAGTATTATTAATATTTTATTAACATTTTATTTGAAGCAAGCATTTTTATTTCTGCAGCATAATCCAAAAAGGTACTTTTGACTTTTTATTTCCCGATAGCATTTTGATTTAAGCTGTGAGAAGAAAAGTCATAATGAGTTCATATTTTGCTATTTTGACTTTTTATGCAACTTTATTGCAACTGAATTGTGAGAAAGTCATGATTAATATTTTTATCCTGTGGTTAAGAAAAACAGGCTTCATGTACAAAAAAGTAGAAAAGATATATAAATATATATAAATATTTTACATATACATCTTAACATATTATAACATAATTATAACATATATATATATATATATATATATAAATGTTTATGTGTATTTATATATACATTATAAATATACACAGTAGACACAATATCGTATGCAAACATAAACCTTAATTTTGAATCAGTTAATCGTGACTAATTGTTTTGCAGCTCTAGTACAATTATGGTCAAATACAGTGATTTAATTTACAGCACCTTCTGAAATTAATAAAAACAAACACAAACACACCCGTGTCACATTATGTATTTTCTTATTTTTTCATGTTTAAGCCACACTTTTACATGCTGCTTCCGTGTGTTTGGGTGTGTGTTGTGTGTTTTGCGTGTGTGTTGTGTTTTAGGAATACGAGGCGGCGGTGGAGCAGCTGAAGGGCGATCAGATCCGCATCCAGGGTGAGGAGCGCAGGAAGACTGTCAACGAGGAGACCAAACAGCACCAGGCGGTGAGATGCACGTCTGAGCAGATGATGATGATGTTGATGATGATGAAGGTGATGATATGATTCTCTCGTCCACAGAGGGCGCAGTATCAGGACAAGCTGGCGCGGCAGCGGTACGACGACCAGCTCCGGCAGCAGGTGCGTTTCTGCAGACTCCTCTCAGACTCCCAGAACTCTCTCAGACTCCTTTCAGATTCCTCTCAGACTCTCCAGTTCCCCTCAGACCCTCTCTGACTCTCTCTGACTCCTTTTTGAACTCCTTTCAGACTTATTTTAGACTCTTCTGACTCCTCAGACTTTTTCAGACTCCTCTCCAACTCCTTTCAGACTTATCTGGCTCCTCTCAGACTCTCTCTGACTTTCTCACTCTCTTCTCTGATTCTCTCCAACTCCTCTTCGACTCCTTTCAGGACTCTTTCAGACTGTCAGACTCTCCAGACTCCTTTCAGTCTCTCTCCAACTCTCTCTGACTTTCTCAGAGCCTCTTCAACTCTCTCCAACTCCTTTCAGAACTCTTTCAGATTAATTTGAGACACTTCTGACTCCTCTCACTCTCCAGATTCCTTTTAGACTCCTCTCATACTCTCCGACTTTCTCAGACCCTCTTTAACTCTCTCAGAATTTCTCAGACTCTCTGTGACTCCTTTCAGAACTCTTCCAGATTCATTTTAAACTATTCTGACACCTCTTAGATTGTCCAGACTCATTTCAGACTTTCTCCAACTCTCTCAGACTTTCTCAGACTCCTCTCCAACTCCTTTCAGACTTCTTTTAAGACTTTTCTGACTCCTCTTAGACTCTTCTGACTTCTCTTTGACTTTCTCAGACTCCTCTCCAACTCTCTCCAGCTCCTCTCAGATTTCTTGCAGACTCTCCTGACTCTTCTCAGACTCCTGATTGATGTGTCCGTCTAACGCCTGCCTTCTTCCACAGCAACTCCTGAATGAGGAGAACCTGCGCAAACAGGAAGAGTCCGTGCAGAAACAGGAAGCCATGAGGAGAGGTCAGGCTAACGGACCTCATTCTGAATTCACAGCGCTTGTGTCCACCGTTGTCTGAACATGATTGCATGTGTGCTTTTCCATAGCGACCATCGAGCACGAGATGGAGCTGCGGCACAAGAACGAGATGCTGCGCGTGGAGGCGGAGTCTAAAGCTCGCGCACGTGTGGAGAGAGAGAACGCCGACATCATCCGCGAACAGATACGGCTGAAGGCGGCCGAACACAGACAGACCGTCCTCGAGTCCATACGGTAATACCACAATATTCATGTTTCCTAGATTATAGGTAATATTTATTTATACCTTTATATTAATGTTAGTGATGATATTCTTATTATAATATTAATACTACTAATAAAACGCAGACAATTTTGCGTTGTAGTAGTATCTATAAATTCTAAACGTATCTCTGATAACTATATATATATATATATATATATATATATATATTAGGGTACTTTTGTAAATAAATAAATATATATATATATATATATATATATATATATATATATATATATATATATATATATATATATATTAAATTAATTAAATTATATATATATATATATATAATAAATTAAATTTATTTATTTATTTACAAAAGTACCCTAATTAATAGTTTAAATTAAAATAAAAAATAAATTAAATTTAAAGTTAATTTTTAGTTGTTCTTGCCATTTCAATTAAATTATTATAGTATATGATTATATAATGGCCAAAAGATCCAATTGCGGATGTGGTCATGTGACTGATCATGTGACGTTCGTGTGTTTCAGGACGGCGGGCGCTGTATTCGGCGAGGGTTTCCGCACGTTTATATCAGACTGGGATAAAGTGACGGCGACGGTAAGCGCTGGCGTGTGTTGTGCGTGTCAGATGATCTTCTGTGTCATGTATGTGATGTGTGGTGTCTCCTGTAGGTGGCGGGGCTAACGCTGCTAGCGGTGGGCGTTTATTCGGCACGTAACGCCACCGCCGTGGCGGGACGATACATCGAGGCTCGGCTAGGAAAACCTTCGCTGGTGCGAGAAACCTCGCGATTCACGGTGGTGGAAGCCCTCAAACACCCCATCAAGGTACAGCACACGTGTGTTTGAGCACTTCCTGCGCAGACAGGAAGTGTGCGGTGGCGCTAATGAGTATGTGTGTCGTTTCAGATGGCGAAGCGCTTGAAGAGCAAACCGCAGGACGCGCTGGAGGGAGTCGTGATCAGCGTGAGTGTTTGCGCATACGCCGCTACACAGTCACTTCCTGTTAGCGCGCATCTCACTTCCTGTTTCTCCGCAGCCGACGCTGGAGGAGCGTGTGCGTGACATCGCCATCGCGACGAGGAACACGCGACAGAACCGCGGACTCTACCGGAACATCCTGATGTATGGCCCGCCGGGGACGGGGAAGACGCTCTTCGCTAAGGTAACGCTACATTCGTAGACGCCGTTGTTCCCTTCATTAATGTTTTGAAAAAATTTAGTAAGTCAATGATTCAATTTCACATTCATAAAGACTTCACTTACTTTATTCCTGAATGAATCAGCCGTTTGAGCGAATCGGATGAATGAATCGGTAATTAAATCGGTGACTTGTCGCCACCTGCTGGCAGATCTAGTTTCATTTTTAAAGCATCATTTAAATCGTTTGATATTTCTGTATTAGAAATTTTATATTTAAAACTAGGGCTGCACGATTTGAGAAAATGTTAATATTGCGATTACTGAGGTCAGTATTGCGATATGTGATTGCGATTATAATAAACGGTATCGTTAGTCAACTCGATGCGTTTTTAAGTAAAATGCACACATAATGCTGGAAAGTTTTTTCAAGTTTGACATCAACTTTCTAAGTATTCCTCAATCTATTCATTGTAAACAATATAATAAGAAAAAAAACTAAATATAAAAGAATGTCTGTTTTCTGATTGTTTTTTTGTAAAAAGTGTAACGGGTCGCTAGAAACCCGAGGTGTGCAATAATGGACGTTTGTTTTTCATGCGCAAAAATATGTAAATATCTGATGACTAAATGCATGCAATTCACATTTACTCCTCCAGGAGGCACCGTTTAATTGACAATAATGAGGTGAAGTTTGATGCTTCACTATCGCAGGCATAAGACTAAAGAATATCATCAGCAAAAATGTACCTGTCTTAAATGGCTTTACTGCAGAGCAATTACTGTATGCAATAAAATATGAATACCACTCTTAAGCTGAATAAGCTGCCAGCGATCAAAATATTGATTTTGAAGTCATTGAAAACAAAAGCTTTGAGAATATGGTTGAAATGGTGAACATGAGCCAGATGCTGAATATACTGTGCAAACCCGTTCTGAACGTAAAATCATCGGCTCAAAAGTTTTAAAAGGTAATGAAATATGCCTTATTTTATGCTTTTCTGATTGTTGAGTTTTTTGCTATTGCAGAAGTTGATATATGTAATAATGACTGGCCAAACGTTCATGCATTTAAGGGTTAATGTAAACTTCTCCAAAGCATAGCTAAATGAAATAAAACAATGCACATCTTGACAAAAATAAGATATTTGAAACATTTTGTTCAAACAAACGGCGACATTTACGCAGGATGTCTATAAACTCTTTAAAAAATAAAAAAGCTGGACATAAAATTGTCGTTCAAACTCAAACCAACAAATCATTTTGTTTTCTTTTGTTAGCAGAAAGTCGGCAAACTGTCCTCAGAAAGCATGTGTTCTCAAGTCCACACACTTATTTCATATAATCGTAACATTTTCCCGTCATGTAATCGCACAGGCTGCCATCGCAAATTTATCGTGCAGCACTGTTTAAAATGTTAATCTCAACATGAACTTATAAATTTGACTCAAGGCGCCTCATTAAATGCATGAAAATACACCTACAAGTAGGGCTGAAACCATTAGTTGACAATAAAAAATGGTCGACAAATATTTTTGTTGTGGAGTAGTCGTCTGATCTCATATGACGTAATGTAAGAGCCTGCAATAATGCGGTTTGACCAGTTGAGCAAGACTGTAATTCAGCCCTCCTGGATGCAATTCAAGAGAAAAAGAGAGTGCCTCAGAGCAAACGCAGCTGAATCTAAGCGTCGTTTCTATGAATATGTAAATGTATTGCATGCTTTCCTCTCAGTAACGAAGTAAACAACAAAAACTGACAACAGTGTGAAAGCAGCAGTTAAAAATGCATCTGATTACAACGATGTGGATGTTTGCAGGAGCTCTGCAGTTCAGTAACGTTAACTTACTCCAGTAATGTCCATCACATCATGTTTATTCATATAGTACGTTATGCAATAGACAGCCTTAAATCAAACAGCTTTACGGTATTTAACGTGAAAAACCCGTCGCTTTCAGTTAGAATTACAACTTGATTTCCTGTTATAAAGCAGCTCTCTCCATGTAGATGGCTAGTGAGAAAATATTTTTATTAGTGGGGAAAATTAATTTCATTACAGTGATAGTTTGGTTTACAGAGATCAAAGCTTGATCGAGCTCAGAACTGTTTTGGTTATTATAACCCTATCATGTATTTTGAATATTTTGAATAAAATAGTTTATCCGATAAATTGAGCCTCTTATCACTTACCTTTATTATGTTGCTTATCCTTATGACTTACAAAAGGAGATGTTAGGCAGAATGGTGTGTATAAGACAGTTTCTCTGTCTGTCATCTCATTTTGTGTGCCAGATATGTCTATTTGTATAACGATTTGGTAACACTTTACAATAAGGCATCATTTGTTAACATTAGCTAATGTATTAATTAACGTGAATGAACAATACATTTATTACATTTATGTATTGAACTTTATTAATGTTGGTTAATAAAAATGCAGCTGTTCATTGTTGTTTGATGTTAGTTCACAGTGTATTTACCAAATGTTAAAAGACAGCTTGTGATTTTTATAAATGCATTAGTAAATGTTGAAATTACAATGCTGCATTCTTAGTTCATAACTAATGTTAAGTAATGAACCACAGTATTACCAATGCATTGTATAATAACTGTAATTACATAATATGCAAAAGTGATCTTAATTTATGTTAGAATGTGTACAACATAATTGTTTACTAATTGCAAAAACTGAAAATCAAAGTATACTGATTAGCCAGTAAGCGTATGCAAACGCATAACGGCGTCTGATTGGCTGTGAGCAGAAGCTGGCGATGCATTCTGGGATGGATTACGCCATCATGACGGGAGGAGACGTGGCGCCGATGGGGCGAGACGGAGTGACGGCGATGCACAAGGTGTTCGATTGGGCCGGAACCAGCGGCCGTGGGTGAGGAGCACTTTACATTCATACCTGATCCAGATACGTTTGGGTGGAAGTGTGAAGTTTTAGCGAAATTAAAACTGAAATTATCCTATTTGGGCACAGAGAAAGTTGTTGATGTTGATTGTGTTTCCAAGTACCAGGACGACCAGCACAAGAACGGTTTCTTCCCCCAGGCAATCCACCTGAATGTTCACCCCATTGTGCAATAAAAAAACAACCTCATGTTTATATTGGTCAGCCTCTAATGAACGTATCACTGTGCCTTTAAGTGCAAACGCTGCCATCTTTTGACTAAAATGCCATTTAGTTTTAGTTATATTTTAAGTCATCTCAATTGTTTTTAGTTTTAGTCAACGAAATATCATAAGATTTTAGTCGACTAAATCTACAGTAAATTTAGTCAGCTAAAACTTAATGGGTTTAGTTAGTGCAATGCATTTATTAAGAATTTCTCTAAAATGTCCAAACTCGTTCTATAGGTTTGATATTAAGGTTTAATCATGATATAACTGCGGTGATACACAACATGCCTTAAAATTAAAATGAAATAAAACCACTTCTCATAAAGAACATGGTCTTCTTCAATTAAATATCAATGGTTATATCGGCTAATGATGCATTCTTTATAGTCACTTGTTAACCATATTCTTCATTCTTTCAAACAGACATGTTTATTTATATAAATGAGTTTAGATTCATCTTTAGGGCTACGTAAGTGATTCAGTCAAGAGCAGTGAGTGGTTTTCTGTCTTTCTTTTGTTGCTTGATGAACATCAGTGACTCGGACAATAGACACTAAATGCGGCTGCTGTCCCTTTAAAACCCAATGCAATGCACTGATGCACTTTCTCTCTACTGTTTACATTCATTTCAGACCTAATCGGCTGTGTTTATGTGAATACTCATCAAAACGGACAATTCCAGATCATTTTGTGTGTATTTCTCAGTTTATGAACGTGAAAGAGTGTGAGGTGTGTTTTCTGTGTGTTTGCTTCAGTGTCTGCGCTCAGAAAACAAGACCCAATTGAGTTCTCTCTTGCGTCGTCAAATTTATCCATATGTCTGCACTTCTCCCACATATTCACATTTCTGAGTGTTTTATTAGACGTGCAGCAAGTGTATTTGAGCTTGTGTCCCGCCGGTTTGAACATCTAACCTCCAGATTTTTCCAAATCGTCCCTCCTCAACTCTTTCGTCTCGTTTTTATTCGTTGACGAAAACCCCAGTAGATTTTTGTCATAGTTTTTGTCATTCAAAAATAATTTTAGTTCGTTATCGTTTTGTTTTCGTCTGGGGAAAAAAATGTCGTTGATGAAGTTTTTGACAAATTATTCGCCAACGAAACGAACACTGCCTCAATACCAGGACGACCGACACAAGAACGGTTTCTTCCCCCTCATGAGTCTAACTGCTGATCTGCTGTTCTTCAGGCTGCTGCTGTTTGTGGATGAAGCTGATGCATTCCTGCGCAAGAGATCCACTGTGAGTCTCACACTCCTCCACCGCGTGTGTGTTCATGTGTGTTCATGTGTGTGTCGCTGCAGGGTCATGTGACGCGTCTCTTTGTGTGTTTCAGGAGAAGATCAGCGAGGATCTGCGCGCGACTCTGAATGCATTCCTGTACCGCACTGGAGAACAGAGCAACAAGTAAACAAACCTGTTCAACACACACACACACACACACACACACACACACACACACACACACACACACACTGACATGATGTTGATGTGTTTCAGGTTCATGCTGGTTCTGGCCAGTAATCAGCCGGAGCAGTTTGATTGGGCCATAAACGACCGCATCGATGAGATCGTCAACTTCATGCTGCCGGGCCTCGAGGAGAGAGAGAGACTCGTGCGGCTCTACTTCGACAGATACGTGCTGCAGCCGGCCACCGGAGGACGCCAGTGAGCGACACACACATGCTATATATACATTAGTATTTTGAATTCACTTTAGTTTGGGACATTTTGTTGTGCACTAATAGCTGAGTTATTCATTTCTGACTATATCTCCTCCTAGAGCTTTAACTCTACAAACTCCAAACTCAGCCCGATCTGATCAAGTGTGCTGTATCTTTTCTAACTGATCGGACTTATGATTTTCCTAAAAATAATGGTTAAAGCTGAAAAATCCCATAGACTTACATTGACGCAATGTTCAAATGACGACAAAACGTAAAAAAAAAATCATGTTTGTCATACTTTTTTTTTTTTTTTTTTTTTTTTTCTGATCCAAATTGTTTGTGGCGGACGAAAGTTTCGGAGGCAGTGTGTAAACGTGATTGACGCAACGTGAGCTCGCGTTTATTTTTTAACGTGAAAAATTCTAGACTCAAGTGTGCAATGACCTTAAATCAAGCTTCCCTTATGTGAATGATTTCTAATCCATTTAAACTTGTCTAAATCATGTTAAAAACTTGCTAATCATGCTAGAAACATTCTAGTGACAAGCTAATCATGTTAGAAATGTGCTAACATGCTATTAACATGTTAATCATGGTGAGAAAATGCTAGTAACATGTTAATCATGCTAGCAATATGCTAATCATCCTAGCAACATTCTAGTGACATGCTAATCATGCTAAAAACATGTTAACAACATGCTAGCAAACATGTTAATCATGCTAGAAACATGCTAGCAAACATGTTAATCATGCAAGCAATATGCTAATCATCCTAGCAACATTCTAGTGACATGCTAATCATGTTAGAAAGTGGTAACAACATACTAGTGACATGTTGATCATGGTGAGAACATGCTAGCAAACATGCTAGTCATGTTAAAAACATGCTAATCATGATAGAAATGTGCTAGTAACATGTTAATCATGCTGGAAACATGTTAATGAACATGCTAATCATGTTAGCAATATGCTAATTATTCTAGCATCATTCTAGTGACATGCTAATCATGTTAAAAACATGCTAACAACATGTCAGTGAACATGTTAATCATGGTGGGAACATGCTAGCAAACATGCTAGTTATGTTAGAAACATGTTAATCATGTTAGCCATGCTAGTAATTGGCTAATCATTCTAGCAACATTTAAGTGACATGCTAATCATGTTAGAAATGTGCTGACTACATGCTAGTCATGTTAGAAACATGCTAATCATGCTCAAAATGTGTTAGTAACATGTTAATCACAGTGGGAACATGCTAGCAAACATGCTAGTCATGTTAGATACATGTTAATCATGTTAGCCATGCTAGTAATTGGCTAATCATTCTAACAACATTTAAGTGACATGCTAATCATGTTAGAAATGTGCTAACAACATGCTAGTCATGTTAGAAACATGCTAATCATGCTGGAAATGTGTTACCAACGAAATGTGTTAGTAACATGTTAATCACGGTGGGAACATGCTAATCATGCTAGAAATGTGCTAGTTACATGTTAATCATGTTGGAAACATGCTAGCGAACATGCTAGTAATATGTTAATCATCCTAACGACATTCTAGTGAAATGCTAATCATACTGGAAACGTGCTAACATGCTAGTAACATGTTAGTCATGTTAGAAACACGCTAATCATGCTAGAAACATGCTAGTCACAAGTTAATCATGCTGGAGACATGCTAGTAACATGTTAAAAAACATGCTAGTAACTTGTTATCTATCTACATTAAGCTTTTACCTGTTATTTTTAGGGTATATTAAAAAGCGGATATTTTTTAATGTGATTGCTGGTGCATTTTACCAGTATTTACTGTACTTTCAAAACAAAACCTAAAAAAGGTAAAATATGCAATATGAAAATTAAGAAAAAAATAGTGTTTTAATAATAAAACACAAGCTATATTCGGGTCAATACGGTATTTCAGACTTAAAACTTCAAACGTTTTCAAACCTTCTGGTCCAGCTTTCTCAAGCCAACTAAATGTTTGAATCTAGTGTTTGTTAGTTGATAGTAGTTCACGATAGCAGTTTGGCGGTTTTGCACAGCGTTGTATTGAAGTGCTGTGTGTGTGTGTGTGTGTGTGTGTGTGTGTGTGTGTGTGTGTGTGTGTGTGTGTGTGTGTGTGTGCAGGAGGCTGAAGCTGGCTCAGTTCGATTACGGTGTGAAGTGTTCGGAGATCGCGAAGCGCGTGGAGGGAATGTCCGGACGAGAAATCTCCAAACTCGCAGTGGCCTGGCAGGTTCGTCCCTCTGTTAACGACATTAACCCCACACTCAAATACACTCAGTCGTTAGCCCCAGAGGCTCATGGGTAGCGTGTGTTTCAGGCGGCGGCGTACTCCTCCGAGGATGGCGTTCTGACCGAGGCCATGATCGACGCTCGAGTGGACGACGCTGTGCGGCAGCACCGCCAGAAGATGGACTGGCTTCACGGAGAAGGGGTTCTGGACAACGAGGGCCGGCCCACGCCCACCAAAGGCTCCGCCCCGCCCCTCAAGGCACAGGAAGTGCTCCGCCCCCTACAGGAAGCGCCATCGGACCGGGACAAGAGCGACGGGACTCCAGTTTAACGCTCGTTGGGAGTCGTTCCTGTAGTAGCATAAGATTAAAGCGCAGTACGTCTGTCTGTTGTGTGTTTGTGCCGATGTTTACTGATCACGAGTCTGTAACCTTAATATTTACTGTTCATAATGACACTGAGAGACTGGAAACACGTTCACATGAAATCGATGGAAACTGTTTTTACGTCTGACAGTAAAGCAATTTTCATTTCTTACCACGTCTGTTTGAGTTTGAATGGAAGCCGTTTTCATTTTCTGCTAATTGGCAAAAAAAACAACACAATGTGAATCATTTTTGGATCAAAGTATCTGCCCAAGGCATCTTATATACTACATTAATTCATTTCTATCAGCTTCATAGAATCAAATTAATTTAACTGAATCAAAAACACTGATTAAAAAAAAAGACATGAAATGCCACTGAATGACTGCAGCTTTTCATTTACAAGAAGCGTCAGAGTGAATCGACTCACTCAAATGATTTGGATCTGTTTAAAATGAACTGACTCGGTTGAAACAATTAGACTCTTCAAAGATCCATTTAAGAGCAAGATCCATTTAGAACGAACCGAATCACTAGGAAGATTGTGACTTTCTAAAGCTATACAGAGATCCATTCACAGCGAACTGGCTCACTAGAAAGATTCAGACTTTACAAAGCTTTAAGATCCATCCGTTTAAAACGAACAGAAAGACTCGCTAGAAAGAATCGTAGTTTCCGAAGCTAAATGTTAAATCGATCAATTTACAGCGAACCGACTCGCTAGAGAGATTCGGACTATACGAAGCTTTAAGATCCATCTGTTTACAGCAAACAGAATCGCTAAAAAGAATCTGACTTTTCGAAGCTACTTCTATTTACAGTGACACGCTAGAAAGATTCGGACTTTCCGAAGCTTTAAGATTCATCTAAATGAACAAGAATCGATAGAAAGATTCGGACTTTCCGAAGCCGCAAATAAGAGCGATCCATTTAGAGCGAACCGACTCACTGTAAAGATTCGGACTTTCCGAAGCCACACATAAGAGCGATCCATTTAGAGCGAACCGACTCGCTGTAATGAATCTGATTCTCGAGAGAGCGGCTCGCTCTACAGTTATGCAAATATAACATTAAAATATCGATATGGCTGTGTGAATAGCGGTCGCGAACCGAACTGATCTTTACAGACGTGAAATAAAGTGATTATTTTATGTATTAGTAAATTAATACACATTGATTTATTTCCACGCCATATTTTCTGGCAGCTGTGATTTGCTGAACCAGCTCCTGCGGGATGATTTTATTAATAACACGTAAAAACAAAATAATAACACTGACAAAAGCACAGAAACAAGCACGACAGCTTTCTCAGACAAACAAAATCGTCAACAAAACAAACGATAAACACTTTGAGAGAATCATCGGGCGCGCCCTAACCTAGCGGACGTAGCCCCGCGCGCGCCCTGCGACGCGTGACGTCTGTGCGTGCGCGCTCTCGAGCGGAGGGAAGATGGCGGATGTTTGGAGTGAGGAGCTTCATGCGAGCAGCTGATAAAGAGAAACACAAACGACAGCGGAAAAGCAGAAGAAGCGCGCCGGCGAGAGACACACCGAGAGACCGGCAGACAGGTAAGCGCGCGCGCGCCCGCCTCGCGGCACCCGTTTAACCACCAGCATAACCACCATCATCTTCATCACCAGACGAGAATGAACCGGCTGTTAGCGCTCAGCTAATGAAGCAGCAGCTGGAAATACTGTCGATTTACCCCTCGCCGCTGTAGTACGCTCTCTTACTGTGCCTCACGAGTAAACACGAGTGTAAATACAGCAAAGTGGTGATCGGAGTCGGTGATAAACGTCATTAATTAGACCAGAGCAGAGAAAACAACAGAGCTAGGGCTGGAGATCTCCAACGCGATCATTCATGCGGCTCTGGTGTGATGTTTGACAGCGCAGGTCCAAATGCTTGCGTGATTAAAGGCCGTTTCCTCTCATAAATGCTATTGTCATGCGGCGGAAATGATCTCCAGCTGGGTCTCAGATGCTCCTGAGAGCGCCTTGAGAAGCATCTCGAGGAGCATCTAAGTCTCAGGGCTGTTTACTCTCAGTTCCGCAGACGGAGACATGTCCGGCTGCGCAGACGGCGAAGACAGCTGCTCGGTTGCCATGGAGACGGAGGAGGGCGTCGCTACGGCGGCGGTGGCGGAGGTGAAGCTGGGCGATCGCAGCATGGGCGAGCTCCCAGAAGAGGTCCTGGAGTACATCCTGTCCTTCCTGTCGCCCTACCAGGAGCACAAGACGGCGGCGCTGGTCTGCAAGCAGTGGTACCGCCTCATCAAAGGTCAGTGCGGGTCACGAGACCTCGCTCGCCCAATCGCCCGCTTCGCAGTGAAGCGATGAATAGTCTACGAGAAAGTCGCCACATCGCAGCTTTCATGATAGCGACACGCACAAACAAAATATTGCGGGTTCGCTTCTAACGGCGATAACGCTGACAGCCAATCGGAATTTAGCGACTTTATCGTTAAAAGTATAGCTATCGTTGTAATAGTTGATATTATTGCTTGCATCGCACAAAAAAAAACAAACTGCCGATCCAAGAGCGTTTGATGATGGCTGATTTCCTGTGTTTAAAGCGCGAATAGCTAGAGGAACAAAACTCTTACTAACTTAAGATACCGTTATAGTTATTGTTCGCGTTATAATTTTAGTTAAACCTATTGTTGTAGTTATTGTCCTAGTGGTTATGGTTATAGTTATCGTTACAGCATTATAATTATCGTTAGAGGTATTATAGTTACCATTGTAGTTGGCGCTGTAGTTATCGTTATAGTTAGTCTTATAGTAGTTGTTATTGTTGTTATAGTTCGTGTTGTAGTTATCGTTATAATTACCAATTTTGTTATTATTACTTTAGATACCATACTTGTTGTAGTTATCGTTCAAGTGGTTATATATCTATATTAATGCTGTCAAACGATTAATCGCGATTAATTGCATCCAAAATAAAAGTTTATGTTTACATACTATATATTTGTGCACTGTGTATATTTATTATGTATATATAAATACAAACACATGCATGTATATGTTAAGGAAAAATATTTTAGATTTATATATAAAATATTTATATTTATTTATAATCTAAATTGTATACAGGTATAAATATATATATAAATATTTAGTTTTAATATATATATGTATGTGTGTGTATTTATATATATATACATAATAAATATACAAAGTAAACACACATATAGTATGTAAACATAAACTTTTATTTTGTATGCGATTAATCATTTGACAGCCCTAATCTATATCTATATATAGTTACGTTAACTACTAACAATACCAATAACAACAACAGTAACCATTGCTGTTATTGTTTTAGTTAATGTTATTGTAGTTATTGTTATGTTGTTGTGCTTATTGTTATAGTTACAGTTATATAATTATAGTTATAATTATGGTTATCATTGTTAAAAAAATTACTGTTAAAGTTAGCTTTGTAGTAATTGTTTAGTTATCAATATCGTAATTGTTACCTTAGATGCGCTTATAGTTATCGACTTTAAAGCGGTTGATGACAAAACTACGGAAAAATGGCTTTTTTTACGATTACGGTTATTGATAAAGCTAGCATTATCATCATCATCATTTCCTCATAGCCACACCGTTACAGTTATCATTATAGTTCTGTGTAGTGGTATAAGTATAGCTATCGTTATAACAGTCAATATTGTATTTGTAGTTACCGTTATCGTTACCTTTATAGTTATTGTTATAGCTTTTTTTGTAGTTCATTGTAGTTATAGTTACAGTTATGAGTGCCATTATAGTTATCATTGGCATTATAATTATTGTTAAACCTATTGTTGTAGTTATTGTCCTAGCGGTAATGGTTATAGTTATCGTTACAGTGTTATAATTATTATAGTTACCATTGTAGTTGGAGCTGTAGTTATCATTATAGTTTGTGTTGTAGTTATCATTATAATTACCAATATTGCTATTATTACTTTACTGTTATAGTTATTGCTGTAGTTATTTATAGTTTTCATTATAGATGTTATAGTTACAGTTATAGCTCCTGATATAGTACTATAGTTGTGCTTATAGTTATCGTTATCATTGTTACAGTTACTGTTACTGTTAATGTTGTAGTTATGGTTATAGTCACAAATATAGTAATTGTTACTTTAGGTACCATTATAGTTGTTATAATTATTGGTATATTGTAAATAAAAGTTACTGTTACAGTTGTCGTTATCATTGTTACAATTACCGTTAAGTTAGTGTTATAGTTATTGTTAGTCACCAATATTTTTATTACTTTTGATACCACTATAGTTACTCATAAAGTTTTTGTTATAGTTATCATTATTGTAGTTATTTGTATAATTATCGTTGTCGTTGTTATAGTTACCATTCATTTTTAATAATCTTTATAGTCACCAGTATAGTTATTGTTATGTTACATATCATTATACTTATTGTTATAGTTATCGTTATAGTTATCGCTCAAGTGGTTATATATATATATATATATATATATATATATATATATATATATACATATAGTTACGGTAGCTACAATAACATTAATTATAACAATAACGACAACAATAACTATTACTGTTAATGTTATTGTACTTACTGTTATGTTGTTGTACTTGTTATAGTTACTGTTATATAAGTATAGTTATAATTATCGTTATTATTGTTATAATGTTAAAGTTAGCTTTGTAGTAGTCGTAGTTGTTACTTTAGATACTCCTATAGTTATCGTTATTGTTGTTATTATAGTTACTGTTGTTGTTGTTTTTGTCATAGTTATCATAATGATCTTCAGACTGATCTCACCGGGTGTGCTATATGTTTTCTAACGATTTCCCTAAAACTAACAATTTAAACTGTGAATAATGCTTGTTGGCAACTTGCTAATCATGCTAGAAACATACTAACAACTTACTAAACATGCTAGCGACTTGCTAATCATGTTGGAAACATGCTAGTAACTTGTTAATCATGCTAGAAACATGCTAGTGATTTGCTAATCATGCTAGAAACATACTAACAACTTGTTAATCATGCTAGAAACATGCTAGCAACTTGCTAATCACGTTAGAAATGTGCTAGTGACTTGCTAATCATGCTAGAAACTTGTTAGCAACTTGCTAATCATGCTAGAAACATACTAACAACTTGTTAATCATGCAGAAACATGCTAGTAACATGCTTATAATGCTAGAATCATGTTAGCAACATGCTAGTAACTTGCTAGTAACATGCTAATCGTGCCAGGATCATGCTACCAACAGGCTAGTGACTTGCTAATCATGCTAGCAACATGTTAGTAAATTGCTAGTCATGCCAGGATCATGCTAGTAACATGATAGTGTATCTGTCTATCTGACTGACTGTTTTGCCTTGAAAACACTCGTGTGTTAAACGTCAAACTATCTCAGACCGAATCTGAACCCGTCTCAAACTTAACACTTTCTGAAACATTTTAAACTTTAAAAAACACTTCTTCAAACTTCCTGGCCAGGCTTTCTCAAGCCAACTTGAGGTTTGTTTGGTTAGACTTTTTCATCTAGTTCTAGTTATTATTACAGTAGTTGCTGTGGTCACAGTTGTCGCTATAGTGACCAGTTGTGGTTGATCATGTGACGCTGTAGTGTGTGGAGTGTGTCATGTGACACTGGGATGTGAGACGAGTTTAACGCTGAGTCAGCTGTGAATGTGAATCAGCACAGCTGTGTGAACGACCCATCTCTCTCTCTCTCTGTGTGTGTCTATGTCTCTCTCTCACAGGTGTGGCGTATCAGTGTTATCATGGTTTCCTGAGGGCCGTTCAGGAGGGAAACATCCAGTGGGAAAGCCGCACATATCCATATCCTGGAACACCAATAACACAACGCTTCTCACACAGTCAGTCAACGCACACACACACACACACACACACACACTGTTCACGCTGATGCACTTCATTGTGTTTTAAGCAGTTCAGACGAGCAGATCTCACAACAGAGTGTGAAGGAACCTCGTATTCACACCTCCTGATTTCACACACTCTCTCTCACACACACACACACACACACACCAGTTTCCTGATGTCTAGTAGCAGCGCTGTGAGAATCTATTGAACTAGATCACACTAGATTCTTTTGAAATGACTCGTTTGAACTGATTCTTCTAAAGAATCACAAGTATCACTGATTCCGTCAGAGCTTCTGAAGCGCTAAGCACTATGATTCGATGCGGAAAACATGGAATCCGGTCTTAAAAACAGATTGTATTGCTTTTTTGCAAAAATCTCGTTCTGCGTGTCTCTGATCCAGTGAGAGCCCAGAGTTCTCTGTTGTAAAGCCAGAAGTAGTAATGCGAGCTATAACCACTGTGTTGCGGTACAAATAATCGAATGATCGAAGAAATTCAAGCAGTTTTTGGCTCTCGAGCGTTTCACACAGCTATTTCCAGCACTTTAAAGCTCTGAAATGATCTGGTGTGAGTGCTGGTTTTAGTGGGTGACCAAACATGCTTATGTAGAATTAAATAAACGCATTAAATCAGCGTTATATATCCAGCAGACTGCAGCAGAGGAGCGCTTTCTGGCTCATCAGGCATTCCTTTCTACTCTTGCACTGCGGATTTGGAAGAAATCTGATTTTGGCGGTACTTTTGTGTGTGGAGTAAAAAAAAAAAAGACGACAAAGTTTTCTCAAGACTACATTTATGTGCCAAAAAAGAAGTTACATTTTCATTATTAAAAGATAAATGAAAGCAGGAAAATGCACAAACGCAAACACAATTTCTGAGAAATTCTCATAATTTCATCTTTATTCTCAAAACATTTAGACTTTTTTTCTTGAATTTCAACTTTATTCTTGAATGTTGATAGAATTTGTTCTCGTAATTCCGACTTTATTCTGAACATTTAAAATTTATTCTCGTAATTTTGACTTTATTCTCAAAACATTTCAAATTTATTCTCATCATTTTGACATTTCACATTTATACTCAATTTCATCTTTATTCTCTAAACATTTTGACTTTTTTCTTGAATTTCAACCCTATTTTAATTTAGGCTTTATTTTTGACACATTTTGAATTTATTTTCATAATTTCAAGTTTATTCTCGTAATTCCGACTTTATTCTAATAAAAAATGTAATTCATTCTTGAAACATTTCAAATTTATTCTTGTAATTCCATCTTTATTCTCTAAACATTTACTTTTTTCTTGAATTTCAACTGTTTTAATTTCGATTTTATTCTCAAAACATTTCAAATTTATTCTCAGAATTTTGACATTTCACATTTATACTCAATTTCGTCTCTATCTCTAAAAATTATTCTGAACATTTTAATTTCTTATCATCATTTCTACTTTTTTTACTCAAACATTTTGACTTTACTCTCAAAACATTTAAAATTTATTCTCGTAATTTTGACTTTATTCTGAACATTTCAAATTTATTTTTTGTCATTTCGTCTTTATTCTCTAAACATTGACTTTTTTCTTGAATTTCAACATTGTTTTAATTTAACTTCTTTTATTCTTGAAACATTTCGAATTTATTCTCAGAATTTCACGTTTATTCTTGTAATTTCGAATTTATTCTCAAAACATTCAGAATTTTCCATAAAAGCTAAATGAAAGCAGAAAAACGCACATCATAAACGGACGTTTTACAAGGCTATCGTGAGAATAAATGAAACTTGTTTTTATGCGTTAATAATTGGACACGCCAGAACACCAATAAAACAGAAGGTGGGCAGAAATAAAAACGTGATTTTTGTTAACATTTGAACAAACGTTGATGATTTCTGCCTAATGAAGTGTAATTTAAATGTTGTGTGTCAGGTGCGTGTTACTACGACTGGAATCAGTCGATGTATGTGTTCGGCGGCTGCACTCAGAGCAGCTGTAACGCTGCGTTCAACGATCTGTGGCGCCTGGATCTCAACAGTAAGGAGTGGATCCGGCCGCTGGCGTCAGGTAAGAGCGTGCTGCTGTTTGTGGAGCGTTGAGTTCGCTGTAATCTCCGTCGCTCACGTCTCTCTCTCGTGTTTCAGGCTCGTACCCGTCTCCTAAAGCCGGAGCCACGCTGGTGATGTACAGGGATCTGCTGGTGCTGTTCGGCGGATGGACGAGGCCCAGTCCCTATCCGCTCCATCAGCCGGAGAGGTTCTTCGACGAGATCCACACCTACTCGCCCTCCAAGAACTGGTGAGAGATTCAGCTCTGAGCTCCTCCTCAATCTCATAGAAACTCACTCACTAACAGGATTGTTTCTGAGTAGATGACTGTGAATTAAAAACTCATCATGACAGCATTTAGTTTACTTTAAATCACCCTTTTTTTCACAATCCGCTGTCAGTTGAGTTTATGATAAAACCTTATTCTCGAAAAAAATTCTACTTTATTCCCAAAACATTTAATTTATTCTCTTAATTTCAACTTTATTCTCGAAACATTCAAATTTTTTCTTTTAATTTTGACTGTATAATTTTGACATTTTACATTTATACTCATAATTTTGTCTTTATTCTTGAAACATTTCAACTTTTTTCTTAAATTTCAACTTTATTCTCAAAACATCTGTGCTTCATTCCCAAAACATTTTAAAACATTAAAAAAAAATGTAAACTTGCATTTATTTTAAAATGTTTATTAATAATGTTTATTTATTTATTAATTAATGTTTATTAATAAACATTTTACATTTATTTTCAGTTTTACTTTATTCTCGAAACATTTCAACTTTTTTCTTGAATTTAACTTTATTCTCGTAATTTTGACTTCATTCTAAAAACATTTGTACTTCATTCCCGAAACATTTTAAACCTCTCAAACATTTTGCACTTACATTTATTTTAAAATGTTTATTAATAAACATTTTACATTTATTCTCATCATTTCTACTTTTTGAACATTTCCACTTTATTCTTGAACCATTTTAAATTTATGCTCGTAATTTCAACTTTATTCTTGTAATTTAGATTTTATTTTGAACATTTTGAAACTATTCTCAAAATTTTGACTTTATTCTTGTAATTTCTACTTTATTCTCGTAGTTTTGACTATTTTGAACATTTCTACTGTATTCTTGAAATTTCTATTTTATTCTTATAACATTTTAAATGTCTTTTCATAATTTTGACTTTATTTTGAACATTTTTAATTTATTCTAATAATTTCAACTGTATTCTCATAATTTTGACTGTTTTGAACATTTCGACTTTATTCTCGAAACATTTGAACTTTTGAGTTTAACTTTCTCCTCACAATTTCAACTTTATTCTTGAAAAATTTCAAATTTGTTCTCGTAATTTTGATTTTATTTTGAACATTCTGAAACTATTCTCATAATTTCTCAAAAGTTCACTCCTGAATCAGATATAAACTCACTAACAGGATTGCCAGATATAAACTCTGAATTTCTGACAGTTCTGAGTAAATGACTGTGAATTACAAACTCATAATGACATCATTTAGTTTGCTTTGAATCACCCTTTTTCTTACAATCTGCTGTCAGTCTCTTTGACCATAACACATGATTTATGATAAGACTTTATTCTCAGAAAAACATGATATTTTATTCCCAAAACATTTCACATTTATTCTCGTAATTTAGACTTTATTCTCAAAACATTTGTACTTCTTTCCTGAAACATTTTAAACACTTAAAACATTTTACATTTTAAAAACGCATTGTAAACTTACATTTATTTTAAAATAATTTCTGCTTTATTTTGAACATTTCAGCTTTATTCTTGAAACATTTCAACTTTTTTCTTGAATTTAACTTTATTCTCACAATTTCGACTTTATTCTTGAAACATCTTGACTTTATTCTCGTAATTTTGACTATTTTGAACATTTTGACTTTATTCTTGAAATTTTGACTTTATTCTAAAAACATTTGTACTTCATTCCCGAAACATTTTAAACCTTTCAAACATTTTACACTTACATTTATTTTAAAATGTTTATTAATAAACATTTTACATTTATTCTCATCATTTCTACTTTATTTTGAACATTTCGACTTCATTCTTGAACCGTTTTAAATTTATGCTCGTAATTTCAATTTTATTCTTGTAATTTTGATTTTATTTTGAACATTTTGAAACTATTCTCAAAATTTTGACTTTATTCTTGTAATTTCTACTTTATTCTCATTGTTTTGACTATTTTGAACATTTCTACTTTATTCTTGAAATTTTTTTTATTCTTATAACATTTTAAATGTGTTTTCATAATTTTGACTTTATTTTGAACATTTTTAATTTATTCTAATAATTTCAACTGTATTCTCATAATTTCTACTTTATAATTTTGACTGTTTTGAACATTTCGACTTTATTCTTGAAACATTTGAACTTTTTCTTGAGTTTAACTTTCTCCTCACAATTTCAACTTTATTCTTGAAACATTTCAACTTTGTTCTCGTAATTTTGATTTTATTTTGAACATTCTGAAACTATTCTCATAATTTCTCATAAGTTCACTCCTGAATCAGATATAAACTCACAAACTAACAGGATTGCCAGATATAAACTCTGAATTTCAGCCTCACATCTGAGTAAATGACTGTGAATTAATAACTCGAAATGACATCATTTAGTTTGCTTTGAATCATCCTTTTTCTTACAATCCAGTTCAGTTTATGATAAGACTTTATCCTTGAAATTCTTATTTTATTCTTATTATAAGATTTCAAATATCTTCTCGTAATTTTGACTTTATTCTGAACATTTAGAATTTATTCTCATAATTTCTACTGTTTTACTCAAACATTTCGACTTTACTCTCAAAACATTAGACTTTATTCTTGAAACATTTACTATTTATTCTCGGAATTTTTACTGTATAATTTTCACATTTATACTTAATTTCATCTTTATTCTCAAAACATTTAGTTTTAAAAAACATTTTTTTTCTTTGAATTTCAACTGTATTTTCATCATTTCAACTTTATTCTTGAAACATTTAAAATGTATTCTCGTAATTTTTACTATTTTTGTAATTTTGATTATTTTGAACATTTCTACTTCATTCTTGAAATTTTTATTTTATTCTTATAACATTTCAAATTTATTTTCATAATTTTGACTTTATTTTTGAAACATTTCAAATTTGTTCTCGTAATTTTGACTTTATTCTGAACATTTCAAATTTTATGCTCGTAATTTCAACTTTAAGATTGTATTTTTTATTTTATTTTGCACATTCTGAAACTATTCTCATAATTTCTACTTTATTCTTGTAGTTTTGACACTTCTGAACTTTTCGACTTTATTCTCAAAACATTTCTACTTCTTGAAATTTTGACTTTATTCTTGTAACATTTTAAATTTATTCTCGTAATTTTCACGAAGAACTATTTTGACGTTATTCTGAACATTTCAAATTTCTCATCATTTTTACTGTATAATTTTTTACATTTACAATTATACTTCTATAATTCTACAATTATATTCTCGGAACATTGACTTTTTTTCCTGAATTTCAACATTTATTCTCATAATTTCTACTTTATTCCTGTAATTTTAACTATTTTGAACATTTAACCTTGATTCTCAGAACATTTGAGTTTTTTCTTGAAAATTTTATTCTTGAAATTTTGACTTTATTCTTGTAAGATTTCGAATTTATTCTCATAATTTCTACTCTTTTACTCAAACATTTAGACTTTACTCTCCAAACACGTCCACTTTAGCAAATAGTGTTTGTTTATCCACAAACGGCGTCTGATTCAGCCCTTTCTGTTCCCGCAGGTGGAACTGCATCGTGACGACTCACGGCCCTCCTCCGATGGCGGGACACTCGTCGTCTGTGATCGGTAGCACGATGGTGGTGTTCGGAGGGTCTCTGGGCGCGCGGCAGATGTACGTATGACGCCTGTGAGAGGTGCTTTATTTATTTATGGTGTGTTTATGGTGTGTTTATGGTGTGTTTATGGTGTCGCAGGAGTAACGAGGTCTGGGTTCTGGATCTGGAGCAGTGGTCCTGGTCCAAACCGGCGGTCAGCAGTCCGTGTCCTCATCCGCGTGGAGGACAGTCGCAGGTAACGGTCTCCTCCGTCTCTCTCTAAGTCCCATGATGCTTTGAGTTTGAGGTGTTCACTGTGGTCCTGGTGTTCCTCAGATCGTGATCGACAACGAGACGCTGCTGATTCTGGGCGGCTGCGGCGGGCCCAACGCTGTGAGTATCTGCTGTGTGAGAGTGTGTGTGTATATATATATGTGTGTGTGTGTGTGTGTGTGTGTGTTGAGATGAGCTGCAGTGACCGTCTGTGTGTGTGTGCAGCTGCTGAAGGACGCGTGGCTGCTGCACATGAGCGCCTCCCCCTGGACGTGGCAGCAGCTGCGGGTGGAGAACGAGGATCACGGCGCCCCAGAGCTCTGGTGCCATCCGGCCTGCAAGGTGAGACGTCTTCAGACCTTCACTTCCTCAGTCAGAGAACTGTATAAACTCACTGTCGTGAGGAAAAACTTGGGATTGTAAGATGAAAACGTTCCAACAAGAATTCTGAATTTAAACTATTGTCTTGAGTTCTGAAATAAAAAATTCATAGTTATATCATTTTGTCTGCTTAAACTGCCTTTTTCCTACAGTCCACTGTAGGGTCGCATTCAGATCCACCCTACTTTAATTTATTATTTTTATTCAGTTTAGATTCACGGTCCGGATTTGAAAAGGAGTCTGAAAGTTATAATTGCAAGATGTAAGATCAGAAGTGCAAAAAACTCATAATGACGAAATGTAAATTCATAATTACAAAAAAAAAAATCAGAATTGCAGAAAGTCCGAAATCTGAGATGTGAAGTCAGAAATGTACGACAGGGTTTTAGTGCCACGTTAAAAAAATGTAAAAAATCTACAGTTACAAGATTAAAATCGTAATATTCTGAGAATAAAGACAAAATATTACAAGAATAAAGTTTAAATATTATGTCAATAAAGTCAAAATATTTGCTGAATAAAGTCTAAATGTTTTGAGAACAAAGTTGAAATATTTCAAGAATAAAGTCGAAATTTTATGAGAGTAAAATAAAGGAATAAAGGTGAAATACTTAGTGAATAAAAGTCGAAATATTTGTGAATAAAAGTCAAAACACTTAGTGAATTAAATTCGAAACACTTAGTGAATAAAAGTCGAAACCTTACGAATAAAAGTCGAACCCTTACGAATAAAAGTCGAACACTTACGAATAAAAGTCGAAACACTTACGAATAAAAGTCGAACCCTTACGAATAAAAGTCGAACACTTACGAATAAAAGTCGAACACTTACGAATAAAAGTCGAAACACTTACGAATAAAAGTCGAACCCTTACGAATAAAAGTCGAACACTTACGAATAAAAGTCGAACACTTACGAATAAAAGTCGAACACTTACGAATAAAAGTCGAACACTTACGAATAAAAGTCGAAACACTTAAGAATAAAAGTCGAAACACTTAGTGAATAAAAGTTAAAACAATTAGTGAATTAAAGTCGAAACACTTACGAATAAAAGTCGAAACACATGAATAAAAGTCGAAACACTTACGAATAAAAATCGAAACACGAATAAAAGTCGAAACACTTACGAATAAAAGTCAAAACACTTACGAATAAAAGTCGAAACACTTACGAATAAAAGACGAAACAATTAGTGAATTAAATTCAAAACACTTAGTGAATAAAAGTCGAAACCTTACGAATAAAAGTCGAAACACATGAATAAAAGTCGAAACACGAATAAAAATCGAAATACTTACGAATAAAAGTCAAAACACTTTACGAGAATAAAGTCGAAATGCTTCGTAAATAAAAGTTTAAATATTTCATGAATAGAAGTCGAATTATTTTGTGAATAAGTCTAAATACTTTGTGAATAAAGTTGAAATAGTGAATAAAAGACGAAACGCTGTGAAAAGTCTAAATATTTCGTGAATAAAAGTTGAAATATTTCGTTAATAAAAGTCAAAATACTTTGTGAATAAAGTCAAAATTACTAAAAAATAGTGTCTGTGTTTCTAAAACAAAGTTAAAATATTTGGAGAATAAAGTTGAAATATTTCGAAAATGTTTATACTTTTTAATATTTGTCCTATTTAATACTTTATATCTCAGAATTCTGACTTTTTTTGCAAAACAATGACTTCTTTTCACAATTTAAAAAAAAATCTAAAAAAGAGAATAAAGTCAATTATGAAAAAATTAGGATGGTGTGACGTAAACTCATAATTCGACAAAGTTATTAAACAATAAAAACGAAACACGATTTTCATTCATTTTATGTTCAGTGTTGATTTGAACTGTGGCCGCAGTATCTCCTGTTGACCAGTGTGTGTCTCTGTGTCTCAGGTGGGTCAGTGTGTGGTGGTTTTCTCTCAGGCGCCGTCAGGCCGAGCGCCTCTGAGCCCGAGTCTGAACTCCCGGCCCTCCCCCATCAGCTCAACGCCCGCCCCCCTGGGTCCGGACCCGCCCTCCCTGCGCTCCCAGTCTCCGGTGCGCAGCGGCGCAGCGGGCGTGGTGCTGGGCGCGGCCGAGGAGGCGCCCTGCGTGAACGGCCGCTGGGGGACCCTGCGCCCGAGAGCCTCGGCCCGAGCGCGGGACGGCAGCCCTTCGTCGTCGCCCTCGCGAGGTCCCGACAGCCCGCCGCTGCTCAACGGCTCGTCGCCCTCCCCGCGCACCAGCCCCGTCCAGGCGGCGTCCCCGCCCACGCGCCCGCACCCCGACTACGGCTGGGACGCCGAACCGCCCGCGTCCAACGGCCTGCACACGCCTCCGCAGGCCGCCTCGCCTCGCACCCCTCCGGGAGCCGTCTCTCCGGCCGCGCTGCGGCGCGGTTTGGAGGCCGTCAAAGCCTCTTCGTCGCTGCCGTCCTCTTCCTCGCTGTCGCAACCGGGCGCCTCCGCCTCCGGCGGCACGCCTCCCGCCTCCTCCAGCCCTCCGCAGGCCGCCGACGGACACTCCATCCCGCCCATCGCGCGCCGCCTCGGGCACCACCCGCCCCAGAGCCTGAACGTGGGCAAGCCGCTGTACCAGTCGCTCAACTGCAAACCCATGCAGATGTACCTGCTGGACATTTCTCGTGCCAAGGCGGACGGCGTGGTGTCGTGGAGGGTCTACGGGAGCGGCGGGGCCCCCGGCGCGGTCACGGGGCCGCCGGAGACCAGCCTGCACACGGTGGTTCAGGGCCGCGGCGAGCTCATCATCTTCGGCGGCCTCATGGACAAAAAGCAGAACGTCAAATATTACCCCAAAACCAACGCCTTGTACTTCGTCCGCGCCAAGAGGTAATGGAGGAACGCCGCCGAGACGGACGGGAACGACTGCTGCCCTTACACTAATTTACCTTAAAATACAGCTCGACACATATAAAGGACACTCGAACATAGTTGTTGTTTCAATTTCTGAGTGAGTGGATGTTTTTGCTATGTGCTCTGCGAGTGTGTGTGTGTGTGTGTGTGTGTGTGAGAGAGAGAGAGAGAGAGAGAGATAAGTCTAGAAGGGAATGTTTTATGGCTTCTGTCGCATTCCACTCTCAGAAACGCTGGTCTGACTGAAGGAAACAGACGATTGTAGGAGGAACAGATGAAATGGACCTTTTTTACCGCTCTTTCGGCCTGCATTGTTTACATTAAACGTGTGCGTGAGTGTGTGTGCGCGTGTGTGTGATGGTGGTGTTGAGGGAATGAGACTGTGGATTGTAAACGGAAATAAAGTTCTCCATGTCTTAATTCTCTGATATAATGTTGCGTCTGTTTTATGGTCTTTCGTAGAGACTTGAAACTTGGAGGGATGGTAGTCCTCACTCCACCGACAAAGTCACCAAGGCTCACCCCAATCGGCCTGACGGGGCGCTACAGCCATCAAAACATGAATTTTTGCGAGACGTACTCTTCCTAGGTGCTTCGTCCAATCGCAACCAAACCAGTTTTAAAAGATTGTCTGGAGAGCGAATATCAATAACTATCAGAAAATATAGCTGCAAGCAGCGATTACCAGGGTTCAAGTGCCTGTTAGGGCATTTAAGCACATATGAAAAAAGACATTACTGCAAATAAAAGGTAACTTTATGTTTTGTAACATTTATGATGCTATGTTATCGTGCCATCTGTGGTCCAATTTTCTTAAAACTTCTCATGCTTGTTTAGAATCACCTGTCGCATGTGAAGTTTTGAGTTTTCCTTTAGACTTTATAGGATTTTAGGTAAATTTGGACAGGCCCCTTTTCTAAACGACCCCATTAGAGCTTCCCAAAGGGTATGTTTAAACCGTGTTTTTGTTGTTTTTTTTTGTTTTTTTGGGAAGAATTGTTGACCTAGAAAGTCCAGAGAGACTAGACCACAAAAGTAGTTTTTTTTTTATATCTTCTCAATCATTTAACAAAACAATTGATTGACAGCAGTGGTTCTAGAGGCAAAGTTCTAGAGGAGTTCTGTCATGTGATATGAATATCGTGTATATGTGCAACAAAAAACTTTTTTTGTACTTTTTGATCACTGTAGTGCCCCCATATTCCAGACAACTTCGCCTCTGGAACCATTTCTGTCAATCAGATTGTTTGCTGAATGATTGAGAAGTAAAAAAAACCTACTTTTGTGAAATAGTCCTAGGTTTTGCTCTCATTCTGGAAAAAAACACAGCAGTACAATTCTTTGGACCTTTGGGATGCTCTAATGGGGTTGTTTAGAAAAGGGGTCTGTCCAAATGTACCCAAAATCCTATAAAGCCTAAAGGAAAACTCAAAAATTCACAAAACCTGCTGAGCACATGCGACAGGTGACTCTAAACAAGCGTGCAAAGTTTTAAGGAGATCAAACCACAGCTGGAGTTATAACAGTCATAATTGTTTAAAAATGTATATTTATATGGCAAATTGCTTGTAAAAATGCTTTTTTTCAATCATTGATTTAGGTGGGTACAGCCTTGCTAAACAATATGTAACGTCTGTTTCCATGTTTGCTTAAATGCCTTGCACTTGAACCCTGTTAATCACTGCTTGCAACTATATTATACGTTTTGTAAGTTTATGAGTTTTAAATATATTTTTATATAGTAGGTAGGCTATATATATATATATATATATATATATATATATATATATATATATATATATATTAGTCGTAGGTAGCACTGGTATGTTTGTAGCAATAGACAAAAATACATTGTATGAGTCAAAATGATCAACAAAAAATCTAAGTAAAGTAAAAACAAGTAAAAATCTTGTTCCATTAAGATATTTTGTAAATTTTGTACTGTAACTGTATCAAAACTTAATTTTTGATTAGTAATATGCATTGCTAAGAACTTCATCTGGACAACTTTAAAGGCGATTTTCTCAATATTTTTATTTTTCTGCACCCTCAGATTGCAGATTTTCAAATATTGTCCGATCCTAACAAACCATGCATCAATGGAAAGCTTATTTATTCAACTTTCAGAGAATATATAAATCTCAATTTTGAAAAATTGACACTTATGACTGGTTTTGTGCTCCAGGGTCACAAACGTAACTTTTGATTAGTAGTATGCATTGCTAAGCAGTTCATTTGCACAACTTTAAAGGCGATCTTCTCAATATTTAGATTTTCCTGCACTCTCAGGTTACTTTCAAATAGTTGTATCTCGGCCAAATAGTGTCTGATCCTAACAAACCACACATCAATGGAAAGCTTAATCAGGTGATGCTTAAATCTCAGTTTCGGATAAATTGACCCTTATGCTGGTTTTATGGTCCAGGGTCACATAACTGCACAATCATCAGTGATTTGTGTAATTCACCGTCTGTTTGTTCCGGTTTTGCCTGAAGAATGTCACTTTCAGATCCACAACGGGACTTTCGCCACGATTCATCCGCATTATTCACCTTTAACCCATTTGAGTTCAGTCTGCGGTGCTCCCACCTGATTGGCTGTCCGCTGGGGAGGCAGTGAGGTGGGGAACCAGCCGCGCGGTGATTGGTCGGGGAGGGCCAGTGGGCGGGGCGTTCACCCAAGCGCTTCGGTGTTTACCAGAGCGAGAGAATCACAAACACAGTCGCGATGAGGCTCGGTAAGACACGCGTTTATACTGACTAAAGCATCATACGAAGTTCACGAGTTTAACTTATACTTTGTATTTAGCGTATTTAATGCATAAAACAAATGCTGTGAAGATGTCATGAATCTAAGCAGATTATTACATAACATTCCTTCTGTCCAGTCAGCATATTCAATAGTGTTTTTGAATGAAGGCTTAAATGTGCTGCTGTTAAATGATGACTAACGAGTAACTCCTGACCTGTTTCAGATCTGAGTCCTGGACCTCAAAAACACTAAAGGTTTCTGAGACACCAGCTGAAATATGACAACAGAGTATAACGTTACATACATGAATGCTGTGAGATAACACACACACACACACACACACACACACAGAGCTGCTGTATCACACATGAGTCAGCGGTGTGTTTCCCGCATCCGTACGTTCCAGTCATGCGGCTCCTAAACTCCCCGTTCGCCCGCCAGCCCTCCGTCGGCCCCTCGCACGGCCCTCGGGCCCTGTGGCCCCCCATGGACTTCACCCTGGGCGCGCTGGCGTGCTGCGGCGCGTGTGTGGTCACCAACCCGCTGGAGGTGGTCAAGACCCGTCTGCAGCTGCAGGGTGAGCTTCAGGCCCGCGGCTCCTACCAGAGGCACTACCGCGGCGTGCTGCAGGCGCTGTGGGTGGTGGGCAGCACTGACGGGCTCCGGGGCCTCCAGAAGGGGCTGACGGCGGCGCTGCTGTACCAGGGCCTCATGAACGGGGTGCGCCTCGGGTTCTACTCCTACACAAACGCTGCGGGTCTCACGGACGCACCGGGCGGGAGTCTGATCGCCGGAGCCGCCGCGGGAGCGCTGGGGGCCTTTATCGCTTCGCCGGCGTATCTGGTAAGACACTTAAGATATGTGGCCGATAAAACAACGGTACGTCACAGAGAGTGGCTTTTAGCGGAATTAAACAAATGCAAACTGAGTATTCGAGTATATTTGAGTATTTGAATGTGAGTATGGATGAGTATATTTAAGTGTATTAGATTGTTAGTATACTTAAGTGTATTGTTTGAGTGTATTTAAGCGTATTAGATTTTTAGTATACTTAAGTTTATCATATGAGTATATTTGATTTTTAGTGTACTTACGTTTATCATATGAGTATGTTTGATTTTTAGTGTGCTTAAGTTTATCGTATGAGTGTATTTAAGCGTATTTGATCTTTAGTACACTTAAGTTTATTGCAAGAGTATATTTAAGCGCATTTGATTTTCAGTATACTTAAGTGTATTGTTTGAGTGTATTTAAGCATATTAGATTTTTAGTATACTTTATCATATGAGTATATTTGATTTTTAGTGTACTTAAGTTTATCATATGAGTATATTTAAGTGCATTTGATTTTTAGTATACTTAAGTTTATCATATGAGTATATTTGATTTTTAGTATACTTAAGTTTATCATATGAGTATATTTAAGTGCATTTGATTTTTAGTATACTTAAGTTTATCATATGAGTATATTTGATTTTTAGTATACTTAAGTTTATCATATGAGTATATTTAAGTGTATTTGATTTTTAGTATACTTAAGTTTATATGAGTATATTTGATTTTTAGTATACTTAAGTTTATATGAGTATATTTGATTTTTAGTATACTTAAGTTTATCATATGAGTATATTTGATTTTTAGTATACTTAAGTTTATCATATGAGTATATTTAAGTGTATTTGATTTTCAGTATATTTAAGTGTATTTGACTTTTAGTATACTTAAGTTTATTGTTTGAGTATATTTATGTGTATTTCATTTTTAGTATATTCAAGTGTATTTGAGTTTATTGTTTGAGTATATTTGAGTATATTTGAGTGTATTTGAGTGTTCGTTTCTGTCGTTCAGGATTCCTGGTTGTTGACTGTATTTAACAGACTCATTTTCAGTAACTGCAGTTGTTGTCCATTCGCTGCAGCGTCAATCACTGCAGTGCTGAAGGCTGACCCCCCCCCCACACACACACACACACACACACACACACACACTGAGTGTTGACAGTCAGACAGCCGGAGACGGGCTCAAATATCAAAACGGCAGAGGAAGTTAGAGATGAATGTTTATGACAGACTCAGTGTGCGCTGTGAGACACACGGCTGTATACAGGAGCCTTATGTAAGCGTGACACGCTAATGTCTGTGTTTGTCCATCAGGTGAAGACGCACCTGCAGGCGCAGACGGTGGCCGCCATCGCAGTAGGACACCAGCACAACCATGAGGTACAGAGTCATGAGATTCACATCTAATTCAGTCTTATTTTCCAGCACCCACCCAAAATATGTGACCTGGCCTGTGAGCACACAATTAGAGAGTGTGTGTGTGTGTGTGTGTGTGTGTGTGTGGACACACCTCTCAGTGTTCTGCAGCTGCAGCCAATCAGAGTCCAGCACACAGAGGCGTGTTCATGATAATGCTGAACTCTGACCACTGCCGGATGTTTATCAGTGTGACATCCTCATGCAGAGTCAGCGATTCTGATATCTCAGCTTTAACAAACATCTCTCATCCGCAGAGCTGCACACATCCAGCCCTTCAGTGCTTGTTTATGATCAATTCTGCCTTTAATAATCTGTTCTTTTATATTACATACAGTTGAAGACAAAATTATTAGCCCCTATTAAAATATTCCATTATTTTTCAAATAACTCCCAAGTGTTGTTTAACAGAAAGATGATTTTATCAACGCAGCATTTTTAAACACAATACTTTATTCAGGAAGCGTTTAGGGTTTGTTATACAAATAGAAATAAATGTATAACCAAGAATTTTAAAAAGTCTACTGCTCAAAATGATTGTCCCTCTGATGTTAATAGTCAATAGTGTCTCCCTTTTGCTTGATAACAGCCTTTAGTCGTTTGCTGTAGTTCTCAACAAGTTTCAAGCATGTCTCCTGAGGAATGGCAGCCCATTCTTCCTTAGCAAATCTCTCAAGCTCCTCCAGATTTGTTGGTCTTCTGGCACAATCTCTGGACTTTAGTGTGCCCCACAGATTTTCTATTGGATTCAAGTCTGGGCTTTGTGCAGGCCAGTCAAGGACACTCACTTTGCTCATTTGGAGGTATTTCTTCACCAGAAGTGAGGTGTGCTTTGGGTCGTTATCATGCTGGAAGACAAAATGTGGACCCAAACCAAGTTTTCTTGAGGTTGTCTTTCAAAATCTTCTTATAGTCTTCCTTTTTCATGTTTCCTTCAACCCTGACGAGATTCCCAGCTCCATCCCCACAGCATTATACTGCCACCACCATGTTTCACTGTGGGAACGCTGTTCTTCTTTCTCCAAACATAGGCAACATCTCTATGGCCAAAAAGCTCTAGTTTTGTATCATCTGACCAAAGGACATGTTTCCAGTATGCATCACATTCCCCCAGGTTGTCCTTAGCAAACTTCATTCTAGCTCGGAGGTGTCTCTTCTTCAGAAGTGGAGTTTTTCTGCACTTCATTCCTGTGCAGGGCTCTAGTGACTGTCTTCGTTGAGACATCAATTCCAGACTTGTCTAGGTCATTCACTAGTGTCTTGGCAGTTGTTCTTGGGTCTTTAGAAACCTCTCTCTTTAGTTTTTTTTCCAAAGTTTTTGAAATCTTTTGCCCGTCTTGTTCTCCACTGTGTTGGTCTCTTTAAACTTCTTGATAATGCATCTCACTGCAGTTCTTGACACTTGAAAACGCAATTTAAAGGCTTAACCAGGTTAATTAGGTTAATCAGGCAAATTAGATTAATTTGGTAAGTCATTGGACAGCAGTGGTTTGTTCTATAGCTAATCAAACTAATAATTTCTTAAGGGGGCTAATAATATTGACCTTAGCAGTTTTTTATTTATTCACTTTTTTTCTTTTATTCAAGCAACTTTATGAAATCAGACTTTCTCTAGAAAAAAAAAAAAAGGAAATAATGTGAAAACATTCTCTTGCTTAAACATCACTTTGGAAATATTCTAAAAAAAAAATGTATATATGGTATGTATGTGTACATATATATATATATATATATATATATATATATATATATATATATATCTGAGTTTGTTTGAGGATATCTAAGTGTATGGAGTATATTTAAGTGTATGGTGTAAGTATTTTAGTGTATTGTATGAGTATGTTCAAGTGTATTTAAGTATGCCTGTCTTTGTTTATGGTATGGTATATTTGAATTTGAGTATATTTTTGTGTTTTGTATTATTTGAGTGGTATCTTATCTGCTGTTGTATTGATTGTTTGTGTTGTTCAGGGCGTGTCGAGCGCGTTTGTGTCCATCTACCGGCGTGAGGGCGTGACTGGTCTGTGGCGGGGGGTGAATGGGGCCGTCCCGAGGGTCATGGTGGGGTCAGCGGCTCAACTGGCCACATTCAGCTCGGCTAAGGACCAGGTCGCACGCGCACAGGTCAGCACACACACACACACACACACACACACACACACACACACACACACACACACGTGTAGAGATGCAGGGGTGTATTAACAAACAAATATAAGGTTATTGCACAATGGGGGGAACACTTAGCTGTTTATAGGGTGGATTGCCCTGGGGGAAAAACCTCTTCTTGTGCCTGATTGTCCTGGTAGAACAGAATAGAAAGAGTTGAGCTGTTCATAAGGTGGATTGCCTGGGGGAAGAAACTGGTAGAATAGAATGGAATAGAATGGAATAGAATGGAATGGAATAGAATATAATAGAATAGAACAGAATAGAATAGAGCTGTTCATAAGGTGGATTGCCCTGGGGGAAGAAACTGTTCTTGTTCCTGGTCGTCCTGGTAGAATAGAACAGAAAGAGATGCAGGGATGGAGGTGCTAACAAATAAATATAAGGTTATTGCACTCTTTTCTTTTTTTGGAATGGAATCCAGCACGAGTGAGAGTGTTTTGTGAAGTTTGCGATTGTGTTTCTCAGTGGTTCGGCCCTCACAGCTGGCTCACCGCGCTCACCGCCGCCACGATCAGCGGGGTCGCCGTGACCATCACCATGACGCCGTTTGACGTCATCAGCACACGCCTCTACAACCAACCGGTGGACGAGTTCAAAAGGGTAAAATACACATACACTACATAAGACTAAATAAAACAACAATTTACAGTGTGCATTAAAGCCGAATCTCTCTCAGGGGCGTCTGTACTGCGGCTTTGTGGACTGTCTGACGAAGGTTTGCGCTACTGAGGGCATCATGGGTCTGTATAAAGGAATGACGCCAGTGTTTGTGCGTCTGGCTCCTCATACAGTCCTCAGTATGCTCATATGGGACCTCCTGAGGGAGCGAGCGCTCCTCTACACGCACTGATTGGCCACACAACACCTGTGAACGCTCCTGCTCGAATCTCTCAGGATGAAGGTTTTTGTCGTCATATTGCACATACTTGGACTTGAACGGACTCTTTAAAAAACCTAGTTGAAGAGGATCATGTGAAGGACGGGTTTGCCTCACCGGTGTGTCTTATTTCTGATGTAAAGACTCTTTGTATTTTTAACACGCAGTTTGTTATTAAAGTTTTTACCGACTGACTTCAGTGTGCCTGTGTTTATTAATGCCGCTTCAGAAAACAAATAAAGACGTGAGAGACTTAAGTTCATGTGTGTCTTGAGCTCACTGACACTGCAAAAAATGCTTTTCTTACTTAGATTTTTGTCTTGTTTTCAGCCAAAAATATCTACAAATTCTGTGTTTCAGAAAAAACAAGTCAAAATGAAGTGAGTTTTTGCTTGAAACAAGCAAAATAATCTTATTTCAAGCAGAAAACTCGATCATTTTGCTTACCCCACTGGCAGATTATTTTGCTCGTTTCATGCAAAAACTCACTTAAACATCTTTTTCTGAAAACAAGACAATCATTTTTACTCGTCTAGAAAACCCTTGTTGATTTAAGAATTATTAGATAATTTGGCTGGAAGCAAGACAAAACTTCTAAGTAAGAAAAGCATTTTTTTTGCAGTGTAGCCTATATGTTAAATCAGGATACCGACTGATTCTAAATATTTATTCTTCCTGAGAGTTTAAGTTATTATTTCAGTAACCTAATGTTTTTATTTTAAAGTGACTTATTTCTTGTACTTTTACATTTTTTAATGAACATGTTTATGTTATTAAAATATGAAATCTTTTTAGTACGTTTAAGTTTGAGTGTCTTTGGGTTTGAGTCTGATTATATACTTATTGTTTTCAGCGTATTATTTGAGTTTACTTGAGTACATTTATCTGACTTATCTGACTATTTGAGCATATCTGAGATTCATTCATTTTTAAATGAAAATTAAAGTTAAAAAGTATAAGTACGTAGTTGAAGTAAAGCACAGTTAAAGTATATTTTAGTATAATTGAGTTTATTGCTTGAGTATATTTGTTAGATTGTTTTATTTATATTTAAATGTATTATGAGTATATAATTGAGCATAGCGTTGTGTGAGTGTATATGAGTATATTTGAGCGTATTTTAGTATTATTTAGTAAAATATTAAATCTTTTTAGTACGTTTATTAGACTGGTGTTATTTACTTATTGTAATTTCACATTATTATTAATGTATCATCAGCGACTCACGAATCCAGTAAGTCCTCATGAAAACCCTGTGTTATTATAAAATGTAAAAGTTGACAAAAGAAACTTCTAGATATTCCATGTTTTAAATGTACAGGGTTTCGCTTCTGCAAATAAACGGATCAAAAATATCGCTGGCCGCCCAAATCCCTCGACCGTTATTCTCTAAGGTAAACTATGAAACAGATCACGTGACTCGCGTTTCCAGCGCTCTTTTTTTTTACACGTTTCTCATTTAATCTGCAGATTTTAATCGTGTTTTTAAGTTCTATGATAATTCTTACGCTTCTGTGATGGTTTTCTGCCGATGCTGGCTGAATGAGTGTTTTTAAGCGTCGCAGTGTGTCCACAAGATGGCGCTGCATCCCGAGTCTCTGCCGTTGGAAACGCGCGTTCGCGTCAGGATGCCACTCTCTCCTTCTCTCCTAGTTTAATCGTGAGTCATTGATTAAACACTGTTAAGCTCTATCCCCTTAGCGTAGTATTTACTGTACAGCGAGCGATGTTTACTGCCTAGAAAGCACTGACGTTCATAAATGTTTGTACTTTTACCTCAAGCACTCCTCGGAGGAGCTCATCAGTGAAGGAACGCTTATCAGATGCACGTATGGCAGTGCAGATAATCACTGATTAAACACAGTAAAACAAACAGGTAAAAGCCTTACTCAGGAGCACAGTGCTGACTAACAACTTTGAGCCTTGAATACTCTTAGATGGACGCTTCATTTGGACGCTTAGTTTGCTCTGATAGTCGTGTGATTGTTCCGATAATGCAATATCAAAGCCAGGCGCGTGAGTCTGAATCACATTCTTCTGGATTTTCTGGAGTTTTTCTGGCAAGGCCTGATTATGTTGTGGGCAGGGCTTGTGTGCGGAGGATGATGTCACCATTGGACAGGATCCCTCCTGCAGCGGTGACGTCACCGATGCATTCCACAGCCCCTCCCCCTCTCCTTCCTCTGTGTTTTTTTTTCTGCTTCTCCATCTTCAGCTCCTCCCTCCGGATTCCAGCGTGACGGAGCTCTTCTTGTGCTCTCGAGGTTAAACTCACACTAAACCCAAAACTATCTGCTGATATAGAGTCTCATCTCGCGGGACAGTCCCACAATACCACACAAACTCCTCCAAAACTTCTGCTGCAGCTTCACAGCTGTCTGCATGTAGTTCATGCAGTTAATTCATGTAGTTTTAAAATAATGTATAATTTATGTAGTTTGGATAGTTTATATGGTATATATTTAAATAGTTGGTTGAGTATGTAGTTTTATTAGTTTATCAAATATGGTTTATATGTCAAGATAGTTTAGATGGTTAATATAACTTGTTTAATTCATATAGTCTGTATGGTTTATATAGTTTATACTGTTTAAATAGTTTATGTTTAGTTTAGTTTCTAAGTTTTTAAGTTCATGTTGTTTGTGTCATTTAATTCATATAGTTTTTCTATGGTTTGTATAATTTTTGCAGTTTTAAGTTTCTATAATTAGTTTCATTTATATAAGTATATAGCTTGTTAAGTTTATGTCGTTTGTATAATTTAGATGCTTTGTTCAGATCATTGTTTAATGTTATCATATAGATGTATAGTTTATACTTTATGTAATATAGTGTATAAGTTTATATATATACACTATGGTATACTTTCTGTATAAAGAAATAACTATTATAGTTTATGTAGTTTAATATATATATAATTTATAATAGTTTATATACTTATATGTAGTGTGTATAGTTTATATAATGTTTGGTATATATGAGTTTAGTTCATGTAGTTCATAAAGTTTAGTGTTTTCATATAGTTTATATAGATGTATACTTTATAAATTAGTTTTGTTCATATAGATTATATAGATTAAATTTATATAGTTTGTATGGTTTGTGTAGTTTTAAGTTTATATAATTTTTGTTCATATAGTTTGTAAAGTTTATATAGGTTGTGTAGCTTGTTAAGTTTATACAGTTTGTATAGTTTTTGTAGTTTTATTATGTTTCTAAGTGTGTGTTGTATATATATTTTAAGTTTATGTAGTTTGTTTAGTTTATATAATTCAATTCATATAGTTTTGTATAGTTTATGTAGTTTAGGGTTATAGTTTGCAAACTATATTTTTTAGTTTTATGTCATTTTAAGTTTATATAATTTTAAAATTTGATTTATATAATGTATAGTTTATTTATGTTATATAGCTTGTTAGGTTTATGTAGTTTGTATAATTTATATAATTTGTTTAATTCATATAGTCTATTATTAATGCAGTTTAAGTTTAAATAGTTTGTATAGTTCATAGAATTTTAAGTGTATAACATTTTTGTTCATGTAGTTTGTATAGTTTATATAGTGTATATTTAGACTGTATATTTTATGTAGTTTTAAGTTTATATAATTTGTTACATTTCTGTAAGTATAGTTAGCTTGTTAAGTTTATGACGTTTGTAAAATTCATATAATTTGTTTAGGTCATATAGTTTGTATTGTTTTATAATTTGTTCAGTTCATATAGTGTGTAACATTTATATAATTTAAGTTTATATATAGCTTATAATACTAGTTTATAATAGCTATTAAATATAGCTATTGTAGTTTGTGTAGTTTATATAATGTTCAGTATATATCAGTTTAATGTTTTCATATAGATTATATAGTTGTTGTGTATATATATATATTTTTTAATTTATGTAGTTTGTGTTGTTTAATTTAATTCAAATAGATTTGTTTTATTTAGTTTAGATTTATCATTTATATAATTCATTTTATTTGTATAAGTATAGTTTATGTAGGCTATATATCTTAAGTTTATGTAGTTTGTATAATTTATATTATAGAATTAGTTTAAATCATAAAGCTTTTATTGTTTATATAATTTGTTTAATTAATATAGTGTTTAACATTTATATAATGTAAGTTTATATTATACTTTGAAGTTTGTAATTTGTTTCGTTCATATAGATTATATAGATTTCCAAGTTTATATAATTTGTGTAGTTCATGTTGTTTTAGGTTTATATAATTTTGTTCAAATGGTTATATCGCTTGTTAAGTTTATACAGTTTGTATAGTTTAGGTAGTTTGCATAGTTTTTGTTTAGTTTCTAAGTTTTCTGTTGTATACATATTTTAAGTTTATGTCATTTATATAATGTAATTAATGTAGTTAGATTTTATATAGTTTAGGTTTATAGTTTATATAGTTTATATTATTTAATTTATAAAAGTATAGATTATTTAGGTTATATGGCTTATGTAGTTTGTATAATGTATATAACTTGTCAACGTTTATACAGTTTTAAGTTTATATATAGTTTATAGAATAGCTTCTACATAAAGAAAAATCCATTAAATATAGTTTGAATTATACTGGTTTGAAATATATCATTTACATAGTTTAGATAATTAGTTTAGTTCATATACTTTATATAGTTATATGTAGTTTGTATAGTTTATATAATGTTCAGTATATATCAGTTTAGTGTTTTCATATAGATTATATAGTTTGTGTAGTTTAAGCTTACATAGTTTATGTAGTTTGAAGTTTATCATTTGTTTCGTTCATATATATTTTCAAGTTTAATTTGTAATTTAAGTTTATTTAAGTTTATATAATTTGTTCAAATGGTTATATCGCTTAAGTTTATACAGTTTGTATAGTTTAGGTAGTCTGCATAGTTATTGTTTAGTTTCTAAGTTTTGTAGTTTAAATAATTTAGCTCATGTAGTTTAGGTTTATAGTTTCTATAGTTTATATTATTTAATTTATATAAGTATAGTTTATTTAGGTTTGTTTATATATAGTTTATAGAATACCTTCTATATAAAAAATATCTTTTAAATATAGTTTATGTAGTTTGAAATATATCATTTACATAGTTTAGATAATTAGTTTAGTACATATACTTTATATAGTTATATGTAGTTTGTATAGTTTATATAATGTTCAGTATATATCAGTTTAGTGTTTTCATATAGATTATATAGTTTGTGTAGTTTAAGTTTATGTAGTTTGAAGTTTATAATTAGTTTTGTTCATATAGATTATATAGATTTTCAAATTTCTATAATTTGTATAGTTCATCTTGTTTTAGTTTTATATAATTTTGGTTATATTGCTTGTTAAGTTTGTATAGTTTAGGTAGTTTCCATAGTTATTGTTTAGTTTCTGTTTTCTGTTGTATACATATTTTAAGTTTATGTCGTTTATATAATTTTTGTAATTCATGTAGTTTGGTTTTATATAGTTTAGGTTTATAGTTTCTATAGTTTCTATTATTTAATTGCTATACGTATAGTTTTTAGCTATATAGCTTATGTAGTTTGTATATTTTATATAATTTGTCAGTGTTTATATATATAGTTTATAAAGAAAAATGCATTAAATATAGTTCATGTAGTTCATAGTTTGAAATATATCATTTACATAGTTTAGATAATTTGTTTATTTTGTATATCTTGTATAGTTGCGTAGTTTGCATAGTTTATATAATGATCAGTATATATCAGTTTAGTGTTTTCATATAGTTTGTGTAGTTGTAGTTTATATATAGTGTGTAGTTGTTATAGTTGAAACGGCTCATTAGCTTGATGTCGTTCTCATTGACCGTGTGAAGTCAGTGGAGAGTTTAATGTGAGAGAGAGAGAGAGATTGGGAAAGAGTGGAGTGGGGGATGGGAGAGAAAAGAGGGCAGACACACTGAGGGAGGTAGAGAAAATAACACTGACAGAACAATGAGAGAGACAGACAGACAGAGAGACAGACAGACAGAGCTGAGCTGAGCTGAGCTGGGAAAGGCAGGTACAGTCACATCCTGCTGCCTCTGTGATAAAGCAGAGCTAAACGCTGTGTGTGTGTGTGTGTGTGTGTGTGTGTGTGTGTTCAAGTAACTGCATGCCTTTGCGTGTTTGTAGACATGCATGCCTGCCTGTGTGTGTGTGTGTGTGTGTGTGTGTGTGTCATACATTTTACTGCGCTTTGTCAGTCAGTAACTGTTTAACTCTTCACCTCTGCTGATGTGAGAGAGAGACAGATAGAGAGAGAGAGAGACAGGAGGGCTGAGCGAGGGAGGGAATGAGGGAGGAAAAGGCGTGGCCTAGTGCAGATACGATCCTGACTGCTATAGCGCTCTCTCTCTCTCTCTCTCTCTCTCTGTCTGTCGCTCGGCCTGTCTTTCAGTGACTACAGTGCTGCAGATCGCGAGGAACGAGGAACCACACACAGAGGAAAAGTTTGATCTGCACTTCAGGTACGTTTGAGCTCGGAGAAGGGAAACAGACTCAGAAAGCAAACAAAGCGTTGTGATATGAGTGAGGAACTGTGAGTTTGTGTGAGGAACTTCTGAAGCTCTGCTCTTCATCTGTCACTCAGTCTCCGATCTTCAGCTCGTTGCATTTATAATGTGCTCCTGAAGATCTTTCCGAATCTGTGAGCAGCTCAGGTGAGAGTGTGTGAAGCATCTGACACACTCCGCTTGTGTGTGTGTGTGTGTGTGTGTGTTTTCAGATTTATTCTGTACATGAAGAGTTCATAACTGCAATATATTTAACCTACATTCACTCAAGGTGAGAAGACGTCAGGTTTTGGTATTGAAGACTCGGACACGCCCAGCAACACCTTTTCTGAGTTCTTTATCTATTTAGTGATTGTTTATTTCGTTAATGTATTCGTTCAGTCGCTCCGTGTAGAATAAACCAGCCTTTAGTATCTCTTTTTCAGTTTCGAAATACTGTCAGATGTTGTTTCAACGTTGAGGAAACGTTAGCAGAGGCTTTTTCCTCATTTCTCTCTTCTGCTGCAGCATCATGGCGTCTGCGGCCCCTCAGAAGAGGATGGTGTCGTCCGTCTTCATCACTCTGGCTCCTCCGTTCAGGGCCACCGTCACGCCGACGGCTCACGTCCACAGCGGCCCGTCCAGAGAGCAGCCGCTGCGCCGGGCCTCGTCCTCACAGGACGGACAGAGCGACCCGCCGGCGCCCGCCAGCCCACTGTATGCCCAGTCCAGAGCCCACAACACACCCACCGCTGCTGCCCCCTACAGACGGGACACCACACGCCACACGGACACACGCGCTTCAGACGGTAATGACTTACACGCTTAATTATATAGTGCTGCTCACAATACACAGGGTTTTGAGTCAATATTTCATGCTTAAAATACCTATAGTTCACAGTCTGCAGTATATATTTAACTTAATATTTAGAGCTGTGTGGTAATATACTTACATTTTGCTATATATCCAACTTTACTATATATCCAAATTTATATAGAGAGCTGGGCGACAATATAGTTCCCTATTCTAAAGTGTTACCCCAACTTTATATATATATAGTTTACTTTCTGCTATATATGCGACTATAACATATATTTAACTTTATATATAGACCTGTGTGATTATATATTTACATTTCGCTATATATCCAGCTTTACTATATTTCTAAGTTTATATATAGAGCTGTACGATAATATAATTTACAATTAGCTATTTATAGAACTGTACTATATATCCAAATTTATATAGAGAGCTGCGACAATATAGTTTACATTTTGCTATATATCCAACTATACTATATATCCCACTTTATATATAGAGCTGGGCAAACATAGAATTTACATTTAGCTATTTAAAGAACTGTACTATTTATCCAAATTTATATATAGAGCGGGGCGACAATATAGTTCCCTATTCTAAAGTGTTACCCCAACTTTATATATACATAGTTTACTTTTTGCTATATATGCAACTATAACATATCTAACTTTATATATAGTGTGTGGTTATATAGTTTACATTTTGCTATATTTACAACTATATTCTATATCCAACTTTATGTATAGAACAAGGCGATTATATAGTTTACATTTGGCTATATATCCGTCTATACAACATATCCAACTGTATATGTAGACCTAGGCAATTATATAGTTTACATTTGGCTGTATATTCAACTATACTACATATCCAACTTTATATATAGACCTCTGCGATTATATAGTTTACATTTTGCTATTTTACAACTATATTCTATATCCAACTTTATGTATAGAACAAGGCGATTATATAGTTTACATTTGGCTATATATCCATCTATACAACATATCCAACTTTATATATAGAACTAAGCGATTATATCGTTTACATTTTGCTATATATACAACTATATTCTATATCCAATTTTATATACAGAACTAGGCAATTATATAGTTTACATTTTGCTATATATTCAACTATACTACATATCCAAGTTTATATATAGAACTAGGTGATTATATAGTTTACATTTTGCTATTTTACAACTATATTCTATATCCAACTTTATGTATAGAACAAGGCGATTATATAGTTTACATTTGGCTATATATCCATCTATACAACATATCCAACTTTATATATAGAACTAAGCGATTATATCGTTTACATTTTGCTATATATACAACTATATTCTATATCCAAGTTTATATACAGAACTATATATTATATACAGAACTATATACTATATATACAGAACTCTCTTGTTGCTCTGATTGCTTCTATTGTAAGTCGCTTTGGATAAAAGCGTCTGCCAAATGACTAAATGTAAATGTAATGTAAATGTAACTAGGCAATTATATAGTTTACATTTTGCTATATATTCAACTATACTACATATCCAACTTTATATATAGAACTAGGTGATTATATAGTTTACATTTTGCTATATTTACAACTATATTCTATATCCAACTTTATATATAGAACTAGATGATTGTATAGTTTACATTTTTCTATATATCCAACTATACTGTATGTTTATATATAGACCTGTGCAATTATATAGTTCACATACTTTCTATACTTACATGTTTACAACTATACTATATATGCAACTTTACATTTAGAGCTGTACCATTACATAATCTGCACTTTGTTATATATCTAACTATACTATAAATAGCATGGCGATATAGTTACATTTAGCTATATATCCAGCTGGGCTAGTATAGTGACATTTTGCAGTGATATAAACAAAGACGCGGTTGGATTTGTAATATATAGCTGTACATACCACACATGTATGTAAATCATGGATTAGTAAAGAGGATTTGCTCAGTGACTGCTGATCTGTTGCAGTTGTGAGTCGTGCCCCCTCTGCCCCCGATGACCTTCCTCTCCCGCCTCCTCCTCCTCATGACCCCCGTGACCCCCGTGACCCTGATCCCGGAGCGCCGGCTGCCCCTGCACAGGTCAGAGTGTTTCCCCGCAGCAGCAGCATCTCTCTCTCTCTCTCTCTGTGATTGACACAGTGTGCTGTTCTTCTGGCAGGAGAGCGCTGTGGCCAAAGCCCTGCTGAGATCGGCGCCCTCTGCTGGAGGAGATGTGAACGAGCCGCCAGCTGGTGAGAAAGCTCAGCTTAACATGACAAACCCCACAGGAGGAGAGTGATCTCAAACTGCTTGTGTGTGTCTCAGATGTGTGTGGATTCTGCCGCAAGCCGGTGCCGTTGTCCGAACCCGCCATCGAGGCTCTGAACCGTACGTACCACGCCGAGTGTTTCCAGTGCCGGCAGTGCCACGCTCCGCTGGCGGCCAAAATCTACTACAACAAGTCCGGCATTCCTCTGTGTGACGACTGCTACCAGGTACCTGCCTTTAGAAACACGAGAAAACGATTGAATGTGTTTTCATGTGATTTCATGTGATTTGAAAATCAAACATTTATTAATTTATTTATTTTCACATAACTATTAAAAGTTTTGTATTAGCCATGGTGTTTATCAAATAATATTTAGAACCCTTGTGAAAAAGAAGTGCACTTAAGTATACTTTTAGAAAGTGTGCTTATTGCAAAAGAATATACTTTAAAAGAAAACACATAAGTATGAATTAAATATGTTGTTTTCACTGTTTAAATGCATTTTATTTGTAATTCAAATGCATCACAGATTAAATTCATATTAAATGCAATTAGTAGAACTTTTGAGTGATTTTTCTTAAATACCTTAAGTGGGACTTTTTGTATGTACATTCAGAATTACTTCTAGTGTCTTTAAACTATAGCTAAAGTGCACTGATCAGAAGCAATTAATGTGAACTAAATTATATTTTAAAATCAGTTAAAAATACACGAGTGTTAGTAAAATGTAATGTTTTTGATATACTAAATGCATATTATATGTAACTGATTTCAAATGCATCACAAATTAAGTTTATATTAAATGCATTTAATGTATTTTAAACCACTTAAGTACTTAAAAAGAACTTAATACTTAAAACACAATTAAGTGCACTGCTCAATGTACTGAAAATATACTTCAACAATACATTAAAGTGTGAATTAAATTTAATGTGTTTGACCACCTAAATATTATATTAGTATATTGTTTGTAGTTGATTTCAAATATACCATAGTTTAAATGTTAATTAAAAAAATAAAATAAATAAATAAATAAAAACATATAAGCTGACATTTGGAGTAAAATATCGAATAATATTTACAACTGTAAAATTGCAACTACTTAGTTATATCCCTTAAAATAAAATTTAAAAAGTTACCTTACAATTATGTAAAATGTAACATTTAATTAGACATTATTACAAGGTGCATTTTTAAAAAGTGTACTTAAGTATATTAAGAAATATTGTCATTAAAGTGTACTCTTTTTAGGTACACTTAAGTGGCCTTTAATTTAAATTGTATTGTATTATCTGCAAGTATACTTTTTTAAAAGTTAAAAAGTTTTTTTTAAAGAATTCTGAATGTTTTTCTCAATATTGCGAGAAACTAAGTCCGAATTATGGAATAAAAAGTCAAAATCATTGCTTCATTCTGAAAGATTTGTTTAATAATTGTTTGTTTGTGATAAAAGCTTTAGCAATTATCGTAATATGAAAATGTGATACGTCACGTGACTAGAGCACATAAATATGTGAAATTACAGAAATAAAGCTGGTTATTTGAATTCCAAATGATTTAAATGTGTGTAATCGTGTAACGCAGGCCAGTCTGGAGCCGTGCTGGGCCTGTGGTGAGGTCATCAAAGATCATGTGATCCGAGCGCTGGAGCGAGCCTATCACCCACCCTGCTTCGTGTGCACGACGTGCCGACAGCCAATCGGAGAGCAGAGGTTTGCGCAGGGGGAAGTGGGTGAAGTTTACTGCCTGCAGGACTACTACAGGTACGAGACGACGACATCCGACAGGAAACCTGCTCAGAACGTTCAGGAACAGACGTTACGTTAATGAAACTTAAACTTAGCTGTTTTTTAATAACTTTCTCTAAACTTTAGCTTTATCGTTACATTTTACTGTATATCCAGATATACTATATATCCAACTAAATATATATTTTACATTTTTCTATATATCCAGCTGTACTATATATCCAACTATACTAAAAATTTAACTTTTTATATAGACCTGTGCGATTAAAGTTTACATTTTGCTATATATAAAGCTATACTATATATCTAATTTTATATATACACTTTACATTTTGCCATATATATAGCTATACTAAACATTTTACTTTATATATAGACCTGTGCAATTATATAGTTTACATTTTGCTATATATCCAACTATACTATATATCCAACTATATATATACTTTAAATCTTACTATATATATCCAACTATACTAAAAATTTAACTTTTTACATAGACCTGTGTGATTATATAGTTTACACACACACACACACACACACATTACATTATATATCCAACTATACAAATTATTTAACTTCTTGTATAGACCTGTGAAATTATATACTTTGCATTTTGCTATATATTCAACTATACAAAATAGTTAACTTTTTACATAGACCTGTGTGATTATATAGTTTACACACACACACACACACACACACACACACACACATTACATTATATATGCAACTATACAAAATATTTAGCTTCTTGTATAGACCTGTGAAATTATAAACTTTGCATTTTGCTATATATCCAACTATACAAAATAGTTAACTTTTTACATGATGTTTGCAAAATGATACAATGGAATGTTTCTTTTGATGTTGTTTTTTTTAAACATTTAAAACACAGAACGCTCTGAGAACATTCCAAAAGAACATTAGCAGAACGTTTGTAGAACACATTTAGCTACTCGAGACAGTAACGCTCGCTGGGGGTGGGTCTGCATCTGCAGGAAGTATGCGCCGCAGTGTCGCGCGTGTGGTGAGCTGATCATCCCGCGCGAGGACGGCACGGACAGCTACACCGTGGAGTGTCTGGGTCACACCTACCATGAGGACTGCTACCGCTGTGAGGTGTGTGTGTGATTGCGGTAACGCACTAGTCTGACTCGTATGCAGTGTGTTGACCTGATGTTGGTGTGTTTCAGGTGTGCAGTGTGCTTCTGTCTCCGGAGCCCAATGAGAACGGCTGCCACCCGCTGGACGGGCAGATCCTCTGTAAACCCTGTCACATGTCGCTGGTCCAGAGCGCACCGCATTAAACCCCCAAACCAATGTGATGATGATGATGATGACGCACCGATTGTATTAGAAACCGCAGCATTGGGACCAGTCATACTTTCTTGATGTTTTCTTCTTAACATTCCACTGATTATATCAATGTACTCAACATATCAGCTGTAATGTGACCTTTTGCACTCTTTCTCGTAATAAGCACCAAAGATATTTATTTGACCGCAGCAACACCAAAGCCCACTCTCCAGTGTTATTTCCAGTGTAATAGGAACACAGCCGTAACGATACCCGACTCAAATAAACGAGTAATATATGCCATCTTGTGCTGGACCGCTTTCTTCACTGTGATATTTGCTTTCAGAAATGTGACCCTGGGCCACAAAAACATCATAAGTAGACAGAAATACACTGTATGGGTCAAAATGATCGATTTTTGTTTTATCATTAGGTCTATATATATATCAGGATATTAAGTAAAGATCATGTTCCATGAAGACATTTTGTACATTTTCTACCATGAATATGTCTAAACTTATTTTCTGATTAGTAATATGCATCGCTAAGAACTTCATTTGGACAACTTTAAAGGCGATTTTCTCAATATTTAGATATTTATGCACCTTCAGATTACAGATCTTCAAGGAGTTATATATATATACTTTACATCTTACTCTATATCCAACTATACTAAATATTTAGCTTTATATAGAGACCTGTGCAATTATACAGTTTACGTTTTGCCATATATAAAACTATACTATATATCCAACTTTATATATATATACTTTACATTTTGCTATATATCCAACTATAATATATATCCAGCTTTATATATAGATCTGTGATTATATACTTTACATTTTGCTATATATCCAACTATAATATATATCCAGCTTTATATATAGATCTGTGATTATATACTTTACATTTTGCTATATATCCAACTATATATATACTTTACATTTCACTATATATCCAACTATACTAAATATTTAACTTTTATATATAGACCTGTGAGATTATATAGTTTACATTTTCTATACATTCAACTATACTATATATCCGACTTTATATATACTTTTCATTTTACTATATATATCCGACTATACTAAATATTTAACTTTATATATAGACCTGTGTGATTATATAGTTTACATTTTCTGTGCATTCAACTATACCATATATCCAACTTATATATTCTTTACATTTTGCGATATATCAACTATACTATATATCCAACTTTACAGATACTTTACATTTTGCTATATATCAACTATACTATATATCCAACTTTATAGATACTTTACATTTTGCTATATATCAACTATACTATATAACTTTATATATAATGCTGTGCGATACTATAGTTTGCATGTGACAATATATCCAACTGTGCTGTATGTTTATATATAGACCTGTGCAATTATATACTATACATTTTACTGAATATCCAACTATACTATCTATCCAAACATTGGAATAATATGGAAGAATGGAACGTTTCACATCGGATGTTTTAAAATGCTGCTAGTTTCAGAAGAAGCATTCAAAAGTAACATTCACATGATGTTTGCAAAATGATACAATGGAATGTCTCCTTGATGTTGTTTTTTTCAAACATTTAAAACACAGAATGTTCTGAGAACATTCCAAAAGAACATTTCAAGTCGCAGTGTCGACTTGTGTGATTATATAGTTCAGATTTTGCTATACATCCAACTATACTATATATCCAACTTTATATATACTTTACATTTTGCTATATATCCAACTTTATATATACACATCTGTGTGATTATATCGTTTACATTTTGCTATATATAAAGCTATACTATATATCCAAGTTTATATATATTTTACATTTTGCTATATATCCAACTATACTAAATGTTTAACTTTATATATAGACCTGTGCGATTATGTAGTTTACATTTTGCTATATATAAAGCTATTCAATATATCCAACTTTATACTTTTCATCTTGCCATATATCCATACTAAATATTTAACTTTAAGAACTTAATTTGGACAACTTTAAAGGAGGTTGCTCAATATTTTGATATTTTGATTGATATTTTATTTTATTTTATTTATTTATTTATTTATTTTTTGCACACTCAGATTGCAGATTTCCAAATAGTTGTATGTCGGCCAAATATAGTCCTATCCTAACAAACCACACATCAATGGAAAGCTATTTATTCAGGAAAATGTACCCTTATAACTGGTTTAGTGGTCCAGGGTCACAAATTGATATGACATATCGGATGCGTTGCCGTCATTCGTGACATTTGCTTGGGTGTCGCATAGTGACGGCGGCGCGCTGGGTTGCGGTGCTCGCCACCGAGGGTTCCTTTGCGCGCTCCCGCTCGTGCACGCGCAGGGCCGCGAGATCTTTTTCCTCACACGAGCTAGCAGTGGATTTTACCTCACGGTCGGAGATTAAACGACGCGAAGGCGCATATGTGCATGAACGGGACGCGGAGGACGCAGGATGGTTCGGGAAACCAGACACCTCTGGGTGGGAAATTTACCCGAACATGTTCGCGAGGAGAAGATTGTGGAGCATTTTAAACGGTGAGTTACACAAGAAGCGGAGCTGCGCGCGCAGTGACGCGGCCTCGCGCGGACACAAACAGCCTCGGCGCGCGATGGCGGAAAATAAAGCGGCGAAACGCAGCCGAGAGCCGTTTAAAACACCGGGGCGAGTCGCAAAGGCGGTTTAGAATTTGAAAAACAAACCAAAACCAACTCCGAAAAGGCGCCAGCTCGCTAGCTGCGACCAAGTCAAGCGGTTAGCTGGCTGCTTCACTGCTGACTAGTTCATGGTTTGCAGGCTAACGTATGAAATCCGGGCTTATTTTCACAGAAAACGTCCGTCTTGGGCTCACGCCACGATCACGCCTCAGGAGAAGTCGCATAAAACGCGCTTTCATTAGGAGAACAGCGAGTGTTTGTGTCCGTGTGCGGTTAGCTCGCTGCTAACGGGACGAGCCGGTTTAACAGCACGAACCGATGCGAAGAAACAGAAAGTTGGTCGAGAATCTGCAGTTATGTGGTGCTTATGAAGTCAGATGAACTGCCGAACTCTTATTGCGGCTGAATGAACTGTACTGAACGACTGTAACCTTACTGGAGGAAACTGCTAAAGTGGTGTGAAATCAGTTTGAGATTGTAGTGTGAACAGGCTGTGGAGCGCCTATATTGGCATGTACAGTCGGTCTGCTTGTTAGTTTCCAGATAGCACATGTATGTCTGTTAAAGATCAGTTGATCTGGAAAACCTCTGCTGTGTACAACCGTTCAGATGTCAGTTTTACATGCTTTCTAAATCATAAACATCTTAAAGACATCTAACTGACACCTGATAGGAAATGTCCCTGATAGTCACCTTTATTTATATAGCGCTTTCAACATGATAGCACACGTACATCTCAGAGATGTCTATTTGATGTCTGCAAAACGTAGTTTGCTCATCTGCAGTGTGTCTTTTGGATGTTTTCTATCAGATGTCAAATAGATGTCTTTAAGACGTTTATGATTTAGAACGTATGTAAACCTGACATCTTACAGATGTCTTCCAGACGTACACAGCAGATGCTTTCCATATCAAGAGATCTTTAACAGGCGTCCAGCAGACGTACGTGTGCTATCTGGAATTGCAGATGAGCAAACATTTTAAAAAATATGTCTGGGAGACGTAAATAGATGTCTTTAAGATGTTTATGATTTAGAATAGGGCTGCACAGTAATAATATGTTATATGTACGGTAATAAGTCTGCAAGATAATGTTAAAGATCAGTTGATCTGGAAAGTATCTGCTGTGTACAAACCTCTGGCAGACATCTTTCAGATGTCAGTTCTACATACTTTCTAAACTAAACATCCCTGATAGCACACATACATCTCGGAGATGTCTATTTGACATCTGCATTTACATCTGCAAGACGTAGTTTGCTCATCTGCAATACGTCTATTGGACGTTTCCTGTCAGATGTCAAATAGACGTCTATTAGATGTCTTTAAGATGTTTATGATTTAGGATGTATGTAAAACTGACAGATGTCTGCCAGACGTTTGTACACAGCAGATGCTTTCCAGATCAAGAGATCTTTAATAGACATCTTGCAGACGTGCATGTGCTATCTTGGGATCTTAAAGACATCTAATTAGATATCTATTTCACATTTGCATCTGGAAGACGTTTTTTAGCATTTGCTCATCTGCAGTACATCAAGTAGATGTCTATTAGATGTCTTCAAGATGTTTATGATTTATAATACGTAAAACTGATATCTTCCGGACGTAGGAATTTCAGAACGACCTTAACATTTCAGATGCTACGCAACGAGATTAGCCCGCATGAAAACAGGGCGATGGAAGCATCAGCTATCAAATAGGCATAAGATTCAGTTCAGAAACCCAACACTTTCTCTTTCGTTGACCTGAAATGTGTTTTTGTGGCAGGCGATCGTAATATTTACAACTCCTCGTTTCTTCTCCGCAGGTATGGCCGGGTGGAGAGCGTCAAGGTCCTGCGGAAGCGCGGCTCCGAGGGCGGCGTGGCGGCCTTCGTGGATTTCGTGGACATCAAGAGCGCCCAGAAGGCGCACAACGCCGTCAACAAAATGGGGGACAGGGACCTCCGCACCGATTACAATGAGCCGGGTTCAGTGCCCAGCGCAGTGCGGGGTCTGGAGGACGGCACCCCCTCTAGCAGTCACGGAAGGGAGGTTGCGGGGTTCTCGAGGAGCACCGTGGGGCCGGTGTACGGGCCTCCGGTGTCTCTCCACACCAGAGAGGGGCGCTATGAACGCAGACTAGACGGGTAAGTGGACGCAGGCTCCCTCTGCACTACAGGGGGACTGTGGTGTCAGATACAGGGGTTGAGGTTGGGTTAAAAACACGATAGGCCAGATTCTGAGGCCTGACTTCCTGCACACGGAATTATTAATCCTTGTCTATCATGTAAGAATTGAGTGGATTAGTTTGGTGTGGGATTACTGTGTGAGCCATAGCCCTCGTCTGAGCTGGATATTTACCCACGTGGAGAATATCCCGGATGTTACGTTGGCCGGCCGAGACGTAACGGGTGAGTGTGGATGTATTAGGCGTCGACCCGTCCTCGGATACTACCCCGCCCTGGAACGGCGCTCCTGGGAAGTACATGCCGATGACGGATTAATAATAGATATCGCGAGCCTTTTTGTCCCTTCTCATTTGCCTTGCACGACTATCCCATCACCCATCTGGTCATTGTGCTAACTGTCTGTCATGCCGTGGATGTGTATCACTGCCGTGGATTTAGCGCGACGAGCGCCCGCTGGAGTAAGTGTGTCAGGGTTCATCATCTCCATCCTCCTTGTCACCGCACGTCATTCTTAGAGAGGGAAGCGGCCGCGTGTCGGCCACGCTTGGATGTTTTTTGCGAAGCTTCGAAGACTAGAAGACGCCTCGGGAAGATTCCCAGCTTGGATCTAACCTCACGTTGGATGTATAGGTGTATGTAGATTGAGTCGCTTGCTGGATTACCTAGCCTCGAGTGGATGTACGAACACGGCGGCTATGTTCTGGGGAACATAATGCGCTGGAATTACGCTTTTTGTCTTTTTGGTCCCACGGAGACGTCTTTTTAGCGTTCGGATTATTCCACCGGTGGACAGCTACGTTTTTGGAATATGTTCCTGTTTTCCCGGAAGACTGAAGATGGATGGCCTGACGCTGGACGAAGAACCTTTTTGCATAGTCGTCCGTTTTTTTTCTTTCCCCCCCCCCCACAAGTGGCACCGCTTTGCGCCATCGCCGTTTTTGGCTCACACAAAATTCCTCCTATAATGTATTGGAAATATGTAGGGTCAGTTACTGCTCTGAAAAGGTTGGTATTGCCCTGCCTTACGCCTCTCTGTGCTTTCTCTCTCTAACCTAGACATGCACCCCTGTCTCGTAACCCCTGTTCTTTACTAACCTTAGAGCCTTGTGCTATTATTAACCCCTCTGTCCCTCCGTCTGCTCCCGAGTGTTTCAGCTCTGTCTGATTTTTTTTTTTCCTCTCTCCCCCTCCTCCAGTGTTCAGAGCCAGATAGCCAGCATGGTTCATTTGATCAGAGTAAACGTTTGGCGTCTGGTAACGTCGCAGCCAGTTAGAAACACTGCATGATTCGTTTAGACGTGCGTTCTCCGCACTAGAGCCTCAGCGTAGTTCAGTCCACCAGGCGTGTGCTTGTGATTTTCGATTTGGCTCCCCAACCTGGCCCGCTAGGTTTTGGACGACGAGGCGTATTTGACTTGCTGTGTCGGCCTTGGATCCGGTTCGATTCTAAGTGTGTGTGTTCCCCTTTCTGTCGTGTCTCTTTCTGTCTCTCTCACAGCAGCGGCTCGGAGAGTCGGGAGCGAGCGTACGATCACAGTCCGTACGGACACCACGAGCGCGGCGGCACCTTCGACAGGCCGCGGCACTACAACGCAGACTATTACCGGGACCGCACGATGTTCGCCTCCGGGGTTAGCTCGAGCCCGGCATCCAGCGCCATCAGCGGCACCTTCGACGCGCCGGAGTCGCACTTCGAGTCTCGGATCCGAGACCCCTTCACCATCTCCAGCTCCGCGCGACGCGACCCGTACCGCGACGACAGGGGGCGCCGCGCCGACCGGACCTACCACCATCGACGGAGCCGGTCCTCGCACTCTTCGCAGTCGCGCCACCCGTCGCCACAGAGGAGCACGGGACAGACTCCTAAAGCCTCCCACTCGCCTAAACGAGCGCCCGTGTCGCCCGGACGGGGCCCGCGGTCACGCTCGCGAAGTCCCTCTTCGAGCTCCGATTCAGTCAGCAGCACCAGCAGCACCGGCAGTGGCAGGTATCGTACCAGCGGTTTCTACTAGTCTACTTTATCAAGTCAATTTCAAGTACTACGTAGACACAAATTGTCTATACCAGAGGTCTTCAACCCTGTTCCTGGGGACCCACTATCATGAAGAGTTTAGCTATAACCCTAATCAAACACACCTGAAGTGACCAATCAGGCTCCTCAAGACTGCTTGAAAATTGCAGGCAGGTGTGCTGAAGCCGGTTGCAAATAAACTTTCCAGGCAAGTGGGTCCCCAGGAGCAGGGTTGGAGACCTCTGGTCTGTACTTTTGGTTTCTACTTTATTTTGATTTATACTACTAGCTATAGGGTCATTCCGTGTCAAATCATCAATTTTTGGTACAACTTTGAAGCATCGGTTTTGGGTAACATTCAGTGGAGGGACAGAACTCTGTAAGATTTAATGGAGAATATCCTCATTGTAGGCCGACCTATGCATCTAAATTTTCACGTTTTCCCAAATATCTGCACCTGAGGAGATGCTCAATCTTTTGGACTCGAAGGGAACAGGCTTGTCTATGTTTCCACCAATGTCTACGAGGCTAGCAAGCAAATTCTTCACATATCAAGCCGTTATGTTTTGCTAGCCTCGGCTCAAAAAATGAGGAAACGGCACTTTTTTTTTTTAATAAGTTTTTCCTCAAAGTTTGCATGTCTGTAACTCAAAAAGTATTAAAGGTATGTTAATGCTCTTTTAGATATTGGGTCTCAACAAACTTTCCTTTTGGCATCTTTATTTTTAATGCCCTGTGAGATTTGGTTCTAGAGAGACTGAAATTTCTAGGTAATTCCCAGTGGTGTATAAAGTACCTGAAAGCCATATGTTAAGTAAAAGTACAGAAATCTTAAAAAACAAGTCACCATTTAGAGTATTACTTGAGTAAAAGTCTTAAAGTATGCAATATTTATTGTACTTAAATACAAAAAGGATTTTTAAAATCTTAAAATGTACTGAAGTATTGAAAGTAAAAGTGCAAGTAAATGCGAAATGGAAAAGGGGCAAATAGATGCATTGTAAAATGTTCATACACAGCTTGAGTAGCAAGATTGTGTTCAGTTTTGTCTTTTTTTTTATTATTTAGTTTTTTTGGGGAGGAATAAGAAGCATTTCTTTCGGTGCTCAGTGTCTTTTATTCCCACATAAGAAAACATTTCTGGAATCTGCATCTAAAATAGCATTTAGATGTATTTATTATACCGTTTAATGCATCTCTGAGGGGACATAGATGCATTTAAACTGCAGTTACAGATGCATAAATAGGCTTAATGTTTTGTTTTGAACATAAAACATTGAATGAAATAATTTAAGACATAAAGATAGTTAAAAATAATGAAGATTCCAAAAGAAACATATTATCATATTAAGATAACCTAAATACTTCTTGAGTTACAGGCAAAAAAAAATTATGAGACTTAAACAGCTATGTTCTATGCTATTGTTTTGATAGAGGGAAACAATGTACAACTCTAATTTCAACATTATTTCTTCTTCAGACATTGTTCTTTAAATAAAATAAGTATCAGCTGCACACAAAGTGACCAACATTTGGTTTTCGCCCACTGAAAATGGCTAATGTTTAATGATCTGGACATTGAGAACCCCATATCTCTGGGACTGCATGATGTAGGGCCTTGACAATTGAGATTCTACAAGAACAGTTTATGAAAAACTAGGATCTAAAATCATATGGTGATATCTTTAATACTTCTTGACTTATAGGCATGTGAAAAAGGATATTTATGTCACTTGGACAGGTATGTTTAGCACAGTTGTTTTCACAGAAGGAAATGAGACGCTTCTCTAGTTTCAACATTATTTGTTCTTCAGACGTTCCTCTTTAAAAGGAAGTGTTGTAGTTTTTTCAAGCTGACCCACATTTGGTTTTTGACCACTGAAAATATGTGCATTTTAATGATTTACCCCTGGAGCCGTATTGCAATTCCAATATCTTTGGAACCGAATCTCATGGGGCATTAAAACTAAAGATGCCAAAATTAAAGTTTGTTAAGAGCCAATATCTAAAAGGGCATTAAGATATCTTTAGTACTTCTAGAGTTGCAGGCATGCAAACTTAGGAGAACAAACTTAAAAAGTGCTGTTTCCCCATTTTTGAGTGGTCACCATTGGCACATAATGCAACAAAGATTGCTAAATTCAACAGATTTCACTAATAGAGCTACCAATCTGTACCAATGATAATTATGATGCTTTATAAAGTCATTTTTATCCCCCTGTAACTTGACTCTGAATCTCAGGTGAAAATTGACATTTTGACCTCCCTCGACAAAATAGTGAATTACTCAGTAAATATTTATCCACGACTATTAATATTTAGGCTTTCATCACTATGCATGTCTATCTTTCCACAGCAAAAAATATTAGCAGAATCAAATATTTGAGCCAGTTGATACGGAATGACTCTATAAATAACTTGGTGTTGAAGGTTTGATTTTAATAAATTTGGTAACTTGTTTGTGTTGATACTGATGCATGCAGTTCAATATGTATAAAGACTGATTTTAATTGTACATTTTGTTCTAAATTTGACATCATTGACATCACACATCTCTAAATACCGTTGGGTTTCGTTTACTGCTGTAATGTTTTGTTGCGGTGTTTTGTCTGAATCTGCTCTTCTCTTGTTTTCTGGCAGCAGTGATTCGAACAGCAGCTCGAGCGAAGGATCGCGAGCGCGCTCGGTGCAGTCGACGGCCACGCACGCTCCTCCGGCTCCTCCTGTGCTCGCGCTGGACTCCGACGAGCCACGGAGGAGCTTCGGGATCAGAGTCCAGAACCTCCCGACGCGATCCACAGGTGACCGCTTACTGCTCATGTTTTCCGTCTCATTGAATAGAAGCCCAGTCTGTGACAAACCAGGCGCTTTGTTCATAGTGTGCTCATTTGTTGTTGGTGATGGGAAGCATGTTTACGGTTTGTAATGTGAATTATGTTTGCTAGCTTCATAGAAATTGGTGGAAACAGAGACACGCTTGTTCCCTTCGAGTCCAAATGATTCAGAATCTCCTCAGGAGCAGATATTTGGAAAAACGTGGAAATTTTGACACGTAGGTCATTTGGTGTTTTGGTATTTTCAATCAAATCTTAGAGATTTACGTCCCTCCGCTGAAAGTCACCCAAAACAAACATCAAACGTCAATGTTTATATGTAAAGAAAAGCCTACATCTAGTCATAATATAAAGAGATTGTGTCTCATCTAAAGACTTGGATTAAACTGCTCCTTTCAGATGTATTTTTTGTTTTGAAGCGTCAGAGCGACTTTCACTGGAGGGATGAAAGAATGTCTCAGATTTCATTAAAAATATCTTCAATTTTGTTCCAAAGATTAACTTTCTCAGGGGTTTGGAGTGACACTAAGGTGAGTAAATGATGACAAGTTTAATTTTGGGCTGAGCAAACCCACCAGACATCTTGCGTGTCTGTTTTCACGTTTTTCCAAATATCTGTACCTGAGGAGGCTCTGAATCATTTGGCCTCAAAGGAAACAAGTTTGTCTACTTTTCCTCCAATTTCCCTGAGGCTAGCCGTCGTAATTCTCTGGATATCTAATCGTAAATGTTAGGTCACCAACAACAAATGAGCAAACTATGAACAAAACAATGATATAATCATCTAACCCTTGGATTTTGCTCACAAACAAAAGCCAAGGACAACTCTTTATTTATGTTTGATCTCCTCCGCTCTCTTTAATGATCATAGTTTTAATTATTTAAAGCAGACATCCGTGACAGATTTTGAAGCAGATGTTGCTTTCTGAATGCTGAAGGGTCTGTGCTTTGCTCTCCTCAGATACGAGCTTGAAAGACGGGCTCTTTCACGAGTTTAAGAAGTACGGTAAAGTGACGTCGGTGCAGATCCACGGTGCGTCAGAGGAGCGCTACGGCCTGGTGTTCTTCAGACAGCAGGAGGACCAGGAGAAGGCCCTCAGCGTGTCCAAGGGAAAGCTCTTCTTCGGGATGCTGATCGAGGTCACGGCCTGGAACGGCCCCGGTGGGTGTCGGCTGCAAATTAGCGTGTCGCACGTTAGCGCTAACTGTGCGTCTGCTAAATCCTGACTCGTTTACCTCCAACAGAGACCGAGAGCGAGAACGAGTTTCGTCCCCTGGACGGGCGCATCGACGAGTTTCACCCGAAGGCCACGCGTACGCTGTTCATCGGAAACCTGGAGAAGACCACCAACTATCAGCAGCTTCTCGACGTCTTCCAGCGCTTTGGAGAGATCGTGGTAAGTTTTTGTTTTAATTTGTGCTAGAGGAATATGGTTATGAGCTTAAATTGAAGGAGTCTTAACCCTTATTATGCATTTGGAAGTTACTGATTAGATTTAATTAAAGAATATTAAGTTTTGGCTGTTTTGTAAAAGAATGATTCTTCAGGTGTGAAAACAATGTCCAGATTATGAATGTATTTGGAGGGTTGAATTAGTTTTTGTTTGTAATCTCTTATAGAGCTCGCGTGCAAATCCTTTTAAGCGCTGTGTTCTTCACATTATCATAATGTGTGTCTTCTGATTTCAGGATATTGATATCAAGAGAGTGAACGGCGTTCCCCAGTACGCATTCGTTCAGTACTCTGATATTGCGAGTGTTTGTAAAGCCATTAAGAAAATGGACGGAGAGTATCTCGGCACCAACAGACTAAAGGTATTTATTGCTTAAGTGTTCCCTCATAAAACTGTTTATATTGTGTGTATGAAACACAGCGGTGAGCAGTGTTGTTTGTTGGAGTGAAGTCAGACTGGATGGTTTTTTTTAATGTGTATTTCTGACTGGATTGCAGCTTGGCTTTGGGAAGAGTATGCCAACGGCGTGTGTGTGGTTAGACGGCCTGACCTCTAACATCACAGAACAGTACCTCACACGACACTTCTGTCGATACGGGCCGGTGGTCAAGGTAGAGTTCTACGAACCCTAGTCTGGACATGGTTGAAATGCACTATATAGAATACACTGGTGTTGCGTAGAGTTATACTAACTACTGACTCTTTTACAGGTTGTGTTTGATAGGTTAAAAGGAATGGCTCTTATTCTGTACAACAACACTGATTTCGCTCAAGCAGCTGTTAGAGAAACCAAAGGATGGAAGATAGGAGGGAATAAAATTAAGGTATGTGTGGACTGATTAATGTTTTAACGTATACATTTGTGTGCTGATTCAGTTATATCATGTTTTTGTTTGTTTGTTTCTTCTCTCTAGGTTGATTTTGCCAGTCAGGAGAGTCAAATGGCTTTCTATCGATCTATGCAGGCGTCAGGGCAGGATATCCGTGATTTTTATGATATTCCATCAGAACGGAGGTGAGAAAAAAAACGTAGAACCTGTAATTCCTGCTTTTAGTTTGCTTATCTTTGAGCATGCGGTTAGATTGAATGTTAAATATCGCCTAAATCTTGTTTTCTTTTTAGGGACGAACGGAGAACCCCTTATCATGACTTTACAGCAGAGCGGGCGTATTACGAAAACGTAAGGACTCCTGGCATTTACGCTGAAGACCCCCGTCGCGACTACCCTGGTCGCAGTCGTGACCGCTATGCAGAGTTGGATCATTATCAAGGAGATCACTACGATCCTCGCTATCACGAGGACCCGCGGGAGTACAGAGAGTATCGAGACCCTTTTGAGGACATCAGGAAGTACAGCTATATCCAGAGGGAACGTGAACGGGAGCGCGAGCGCTTTGAGGCAGAGCGAGGCCGATGGAGCCCGTCTCATCCACGGCGTCCCCTAACTCCATCTGCTTCTCCCTCACCGTCGGATCGCGTGTCACGAGACACCGAACGACGCGTGTACAGGCACTCCTCTGAAAGATCCGGAAGCTGCAGCTCGCTGTCTCCACCCCCGGCTCAGTTTGAGAAGTCTGAAAAATCGCCAGTAGAGTACAAATCGGAAGGACTGGAGAGAGAAATGGAGCAGGCTGAGGCAGAGCGCACAAGTGGGACTGAGAACAAGAAGCGTGCCAGACGCAAGGAGAAGGCTGACCGAGAGAAGGGAGACAAGGCAAAGCAAAGGAGAGGGAAAGTGCAGTCTCCCACTGTACCTCATTCTGAAATGGATAGAGATGCTAGTCTGGATTTGGGATCTGCAAAGGTCAAGGTTTCAGATGTGGAGAGTCAAGAAAGACCGAAGCATAAAGGGGACAAGGAGCCTTCCCCTACTGACCATGTAACTCGCCTTGAGTCTCAAAAGGGAGAGCGACTCGATCAGTGTAAAAGCGAGTCATTAGACAGGGATGGCAAAGGAAAGACAAAGAAGCATTTAAAATCTGACTCTGGTAGTGATGGCAAAGACTCCCTTGTAGATTCTGACAAGCTTGCAGCGAGAAAGAGGCGCTTTGCCGATCCCAGCGGGAAAGCGATACGGCAGAAACGGGGGCGTCTGGATGATGATCCAGGTTCTGGGATTAGCCAACCTGATGACTTTGCTCCAAGCGCAGGATTTGCAAAAGAGACAGATATTGATGTGAAAGCAGAGAAGGAGGCTCAAAAAAGAGAGCACTCCAAATCCCGAATTGGCTCTCATTATAGTCAAAGGGAAGAGCTGGACGGTGCTATGAGAGGGACATCTCAGGGCCCGCCGGTAAGACCGGGTGAAATGCCTGATGTGGATGTTTTGGACTCTAAGTCTCACCCTGGGCCAAGCATATCTAGGCGATTTTCAACTGATGGAACCTCAGATAAGGACAAAGCGAGGGATGAATATCTAGAAAACATTGACCTTTCTCAGAGTTACCGCAAACAGATGGAGCAAAACCGGCGGCTACGGCAGCAGCTGCAGCCGCCGGATAAACCGGGAAAGCCAGAAACTCTTCAAGGTGTAGATGCAGAGGATCTTGAGCATCGTAGCTTGGTTCATGAGGTTGGCAAACCCCCGGAGGATGTGACCGATAATTCTCCTCCAAGTAAGACCAAGAAACAAGAGTCCTTCGAGATGGAAATGAGCGCTAAGAAAGAAAGGATTTACAGAACAGTCCGGCAAAAGAGTGAAGACCCTGAGTGGAATAACACAAACTCTCCGAGGTTTCAGCATGCTCCCCAACAAAGAGAGGAAGAATATGTAGACCCTCATGCTCAAATGACTGTGAGAGAAGTCAAAGAACCTTTAAAACCTGAGGACAATGCTCCATCAGACCAGGACCTTGGCGGTAAACGTATACACGCCTTGCAGATGACAAAGATGAGTGCATCTCTACAAGACGAGCAGCAAAGATGCTGGGAGAGTCGACTAAAGCAAGACTTGTTACCAGACTTTTCAAGGAGCGCTGAGAAAAGACGGCTCAATCGAAAGTTCTATGGACTTTGGCCTGATTTGGAACCTGGCGAAGTGCGTTCTGACTCTGAAGAAGATCGGGAAAATAAGCCCAACTCTCCTGCGCCGTCAACTTCGGTATCCTTTTCTGAAAGACATCGTCCAGACAGATTATCGGAGTCCAAGCTGACATTGTCTCTGGAGAGAAACAAATTCTGTTCTTTTGCCGATGATCAAACAATCACACCAGACACCAAAGCTTTGCTGGAGCGTGCAAAGTCTTTGTCCTCGTCAAGGGAAGACAACTGGTCTTTCCTCGATTATGATTCACATTTCCCCAGTTTCAGAAGTAGAAAAGACACGGAGAAAGTGGAGTCAACCCCACGACCAACTCCCTCATGGTACAATAAGAAGAAAAAAATTCGAAGCGAGTCTGATGACAAAATTGACGACAGGCAGGAAGATCCAAAGCCAGAAGAACAGGAGAGACGAGAGTTGTTTGCATCACGTTTTTTGCACAGTTCTATTTTCGAGCAGGATTCAAAGCGTCTGCAGCATCTGGAACGAAAACATGAGGACCCTGAACATGGTGTTGGATATCTGTACTCTCAGCAAGGCCCAGCAGAAGGGCAGCCTGACCCAGAACCAGTTGTGCTTTTCCATAGCCGCTTCTTAGAACTAACAAGGTTGCAGCAACAGAAGAATAAAGAACAAAGCCATCAAGATTCCAAACAACAAGAGGAAAGCATAGATGCAACCAGAGTAAGCAAAACACCGGAGGAAGAACAAGCACCACAGCAGCAAAATGCTACTGAACCTAGTGTCCTACAATCTGAGATTAAATCCATTTGTCCTGTTCAGGTCCCTCAGACTAGTCCTGTCCAAGCTCCCCAAATATCACCCCCTGTTTTAGCAGCCAAAGAATCCTTGCCAACAGTGGAAGCAGAATGTGTTGATACTCTGGCCTGTAATTTGCTTGTTTCTTCTGTGAAGGAGGAAGATAAAGAGCATGAACAGCCTGCACCTCAGCCATTACAGCCTTTGCTTGAGCAACCCTCAGAACCCAGTTCTTCAGAATGCCAGGAGTCTAAGATGCCGGTAGAGGAGATGGCATTAAAGGCTGATGACTCTGAAAGTGCTCTTGACACCAATAAAGTAGTTGCAGAGGAGCTTCCAAGCAATGAAACGCCAACTAATAATGCACAGCCAGCGGTTGAGCCTCCAGCGCAGTTTCCTGAATCACCAAGTCCCCTCACACAAATCCCGGCTGAGCATCATGAAAAAGTACCTGAGCCACCTGTTGCACCCGAGGTTGAATCCAGTAATGCAGATGATCAGAAATGTGCTGATAATGATCCAGTTGAAGAAGCTGTGTCACCCCCTCCAAAGTCAAGAAATAAAAGAGCTAAAACCTCACCTACCACGCCAGTAACCACAAATCCGCCTGCTACCCCAGACAAACAAAGCACCCGCAAAAGCGAGCGCATTGACAAAGAGAAGCATAAACGTTCATCCTCTCCAAGAGGAGAGGCTTCCAAGACGACGCCTGATTCAAAGTCATCAAGTAAGTCACCTGTGCACAGCATAGAACTGGAACAAGGAACAGAGCAAAATTCACAGTCGGGGAGAGCAAGACGTAGAAACGTGCGTTCTGTCTATGCCACACCAATTGAAGATGAAACCACTCCGCAACCCGGAAAAGATGCCGAATCGCCTCGTGGTGCACGGAAGCGTGGAGTAGACAAAGACGTAGGCTCTGATGTAGAGGCTGTTGCTGCACCAACAACCACAAGACGGGGACGCCCCCCTAAGAATCGACGCCAAGCAGAGGATGTACTACCAGGCAAAGTCGAACGGTCAAAATCAACTGAGTCTAAGGAGTTGGACGGCAGTGAGACAAGCACCGAGGGGGCTCCCAAAGCGGGTAAAGGCAAATTTTCACCCCACACGCAAAAAGGAGTCACTCCAGGAAATGTATCCGCATCTGGAATCGGAAAGAAAGGAGACAAAATGGAGAAAATACCAGAAAGTCCCAAACTCATTACTGAAGAAAATCCTCCTGTTCTTAAAAACCTTAGAATCCGACTAGACGTGACCGAAGTAAAGGCGATGCTTCAGACTAGTGAAGAAGAACCTGGAACTGAGGAGTCTCCTAAAAATATCTCACCTGGCGTGTCTTCAAAGGATGAGGTACTAGAAGCTAAATTTGAAAATGATGCCGTGGATGATGCTAATAGGGAGACTTTGTCTGCTGCAACAAAAGCCGTTGAGCCACATGTAGCTTCACTGGCTCGAGAGTTGGAGCTTGAGCAAGCTGTTGAGAATATTGCCAAGCTCACAGAAGATGCCTCTTCTATTCAGTTTAAAAGTAACCTGACAAAGACACAACGTCCGATAGCTGAAGAACCAGAGCGTGACGCCGAAGAAGAAAAGCCTGCAAATCCGTCTAGTGAAACAGAGCTTGCTGCTGCTATAGATTCCATTACATCAGAGGAAACATCTTGTAGTTTGCCACAGGATCAAATCGTGAGCTCTGTTGTAGAATCTAATACTGATGTGCAGACTCTTGGGCCCAGTTCAAAAGTTTCTGAAACCTGTGTTAGCACAGCAGTTGTTCAGGAGGAGAGCGTAACCACTCCTAGAAAAGGGAGTAAAGGCAGAGGAGCGAAAACGCCAAAGAAGGGCAAAGGCCAAAAGGGTGCCGGAAACAAAAAGGAACCCATCAAGGATGTCGTTTTGGATGCTGAAAATGTCCCTGTGAAGTCACCGGAGTCGATACCTGCAGAGCTTCCAGCAGCCACGGAAAGATCACCAACAAGTACGGCTGTTGTCATTACTTCCTCTTCCAAGCAGGGAGCAAATTCAATGGCTCCAAACGCAGACATTCCAAACAAACCTGAGTCGCCTCTTAAAACTGAGATGGATATCCCCAAATCCTCTCCAGCTATTAGCAGAAGCCCAACGTCATCCAAGTACCAGCCTTATTCGTACAAGAACACATCTCCCTCACTATCTCCGACGAGAACCCTCCTCAAGAACTTGCCCTCATACCCAAGCAGGCTTTCTGTTTCCCCAACGGAGCGTTTCAATCAACCGAAAGAATCTGGGGTCCTCTCGCCTCCGCTGACCTCTGTACCCCCAATGGAGAGCTCGACGTTACCCTCAGACACCCCTGCACATGATGCCAACTCTGGTGATTTGCGTAAAATCCTCACAAAGCCTAGAACTGTGTTAGAAATTGGTGCTGCGTCCGGGAATATGCATGCTCATCCTGTAAGGGAAAGTGACATTACACCAGATTTGGTAACTAGCAAGAGCACTCTTCAAGATAACAGACAACCCCCTGTTTCAGCCCAACCTGTAGTTCGACAGCCTGCTTCTATACCATCCCCAGAAACAAAGCAGATCTTCAGTGAGAAGTCGGTGATCTCAGTCATTGCGTCCACTCCTACCTCCGTCATCAGTCGCGTTTGCAATCCCCCTGACTCCGAGGAGAAGCCCAATGCTCAGATTGGTAATCCCTTTCTTGACAAACAACCTCCGAAACAGATTTACCAGCCAAGCCTGGAGGAAAGCAGTACTTACCATGGTCCAGCAGTTGGTGAGGAAGGTGGAAATGCTGGCCGCTACATTGTGGAGAGTACGTCTTTGAGTACGGGCTCCAGCACAGGGTTGAGAGTTCAGACGTCAGAAGGTGTGGTGGTGCTAAGTCATTCTGGCCAGAAAATGGAGGGCCCACTGCGCATAAGTGCCAAAATCAGCCAGATCCCACCTGCCAGTGCTATGGACATAGAGTCACAGCAGCTGGTGTCAATGCCCCAGATCAAGCAAGAACTTTACAGTGCCTCCCAGCCGCCATCCTCGAAATGCCCACTTCCCTCAGATCACGGACATTCAATAAAACCACAACTAAACATCTCCACAATTAAGCAAGAATCTGCACTCGACAAATTAGAATCCGCTTACGCTCCGGTTCAAAGTGGAGTTGTTAAAATATTGCAACAAACGCCTGGCCCGTCGCAGGTCATGGGTTACCATCCTACTGAATACCCAATGGTGATGAAGCACCCTAAGAAGGGAGATGGGCCAGAGTCTCTCAATGTGGAGAAACCTGCTTGGGTCCCAACTATCAGTCCAGCTATAAGTCCACATCTCCCCTCGGCAGCAGGCAATCACGTTGGCTTCATAGCCGGCGCGCCGACAGACCGAACTCAGTCACTCATTCAACCCAAGCAGGAGCCGCGATCTCCACGGAAATCCGGACATCCGCAGTCTCCTTTTGCCAAAGTGTCATCTCCTATTGGCTCCTCATCTCCGAAAGGTGTGTCTATGGTCCTTCCCCCTGGATTGCCCCCTCTGTCCCAGTATGTCCACCACTCGGAGCAGTCTGTGATCATGCCTCCACACAACGCTCACGCAAGCATTGGAAGGATGTCGCCACACCGTGTTGGCGCAATAGGACACCTTACCCAGAATGAGGTGAGAGTGAACACTCCTCCTCTCTCTATGATGAACTACGGGATTCACTCTGACAGCCTCACTTCCTCTTGGGCACCTGGCCAGCAGCGGCCTACGTCTCCCCAGGCCGTGGGGAACAGGGAAATGGTCCTCAAGGTGAACCCGGCCAATGCGAGACCACCTGCCGCTCAACTGAAACCAGACTCCATACCAGCAGAATATCGTGGAGCTCTCCACAGTGGCTTACCTCTCGAGCGATTTAACATATCGCAAAGAGACATGCGAGTACTCATGCACCACCAGCAGAGCGATCGTCCCGCTGCGGAATTACACCCTGAGAACATACCACCATCTTCGACTCCTACCAGCATAGCGGCGTCTCTTTCTCCTCGGCCACACTTGTTAGCAAAGGGAGTATCCGAGAAGGACTCCTCGAAAGCATCGGAGATGAAGAGGGCGCAGACACCTCCTAATAAGGAGGGATTGATGGCGATTCGTAGTGCCATGCCTCCCATGGCTTCTCCTCAAAGAGTTCAGCTGATGTCAGCAGGAACTGGGGCTTCCTTCCCTGAATACTCAACCTTGTATACAAACCTGAGGCCTGCCCACACTCAGTTTGCCGAGAGTTCTCCAATGGGGATTAACCAGTCCGCCCATAGCATCCCACCGTCGCAGGTAAGTTGAAGTATGGATAATTTGTAAACATTTACTAGCCTTTAGAGCTATGCAAGTAAACTTTGTGCCTTTCGTTCTAAACAAAGGGTGTTCAAGAGCCAGAGTCGAGTCAGGCGCAAGCCGAATCTAAGGTGGAGTTGGTTGGACACCAGCCGGTGAACATGGTGCAGCTTCTGACGGTGAGTCTCTGTCGTTAACAAAACACAGGAGGGTCTAACAGTGTTTTTTTCCGTCAACACTACTTCTGGTTTCTGATAAACTCTGTATATACAGAAATACCCTATTGTGTGGCAAGGCCTGCTGGCGCTGAAGAATGATACGGCAGCGGTTCAGCTGCACTTCTTATGTGGAAACAAAGCTCTTGGCCTACGCTCTTTGCCTCTCCCAGAGAGTGGAGGGATTCTCCGCATTGTGCAGAGGATGAGGCTGGAGGCCCAGCAGTTGGAGGGAGTCGCTCGCAGAATGACGGTACGTGGCGCTGGAGCATTCGGTTTTCCATAAAGGGTTGCCTTTTTGGAGCACTATCCAAAAAAAAAAAAGCTGAAAGTTTATTCACCCACAGGCCATCCAAGATGTAGATGAGTTTATCTTCATCAGATTTGGAGAAATGTAGCATTGCATCACTGTCTGACCGATGGATCCTTTGCAGCGAATGGGTGCCTTCCAAACAGCTGATAAAAACATCATAGTAATCCACATCACTCCAGTCCATCAGCTAACATCTTGAGAAGACAAAAGCTAAAACAACTCCATCATTAAGACGTTTAAAATACGAGTCCATAATCCACAATGAAAAAGTGGTCTGCACAAATCAAGCACTTTAAGCACATTGTATTAACCCTGGTTTTGGACTGTTTTTGTTTGTAAACTCTGCTTGAAGTATTTGAATTTAACTTTTTGCATTTTAAGGCCTGAAAAAAAACTTTAAAAAAGCTATGTTCCTGAAGAGGTACTCGTATCAGGATGTTGGAGCGATTATGCACAAAAACAAATTCCTTAAGAAAATTTGTAATACTTTAGTAGTAATACTGCATGTGCTTTATTTTAGTATAGGCCTATTTTTATTTATGTATTTCTCTCTTTTTCTATTTGAAATGGAAAACATTGTTTGATAAGTGACATCTCTGATTGATTGAATTCCTTAAAAAAGCAGTGCTTGAAAAGTTATTAAAAGTCCAGGAATTTCCTTTACAGTATCTGTATGAATCCTGAAAACGCCTCTAAACTATATGTGGCTGGATTGGAAAGGGACTTTTATAATGGATTATAGACTCGTATTGAGTTAAAAACGTCCTAATGATGGATTCATTTCAGCTTTTGTCATCTCAAGACGTGAACTGACAGACTGGAGTGGTGTGGATTATTGTTTTCATCAGTTGCTTGGACTCTTTTCCGACGGCACTCATTCGTTTCTCCAAATTCGATGAAGAAACTCATCTACGTCTTGGATGACCTAAGGATGAGCACATTTTCAGCACATTTGTTGGTTACAAATATTGCATCAAATGTGTGTTATACCATTTGATGTGAACTTATTTCTTGTGTAATTGCATTACTCCTTAAAAAAGTAACTTATTACGTTTCTCAGTTACTTTTTAAGGTGTTACATTACTTTTGAGTTACTTTTGTGTTACTTTTTAAATCTGGGCAGGGCTTGCTTGTTTGTTTTTAATAAAAGAAGGCTGATTCTTAGCAAATGTAAAAGCCCTTTCACACCAAAATGAAGTGAATAAATCGAAGGCTAAAAGAAAATTAAATCTCCGTCTGTACAGTAGAACTGTAGGAAAAGATCAACACACTTCAGCAATGAGGGGAAAAAAACACAAATGTTAGTTAATATAAAGTCAAATTTGCTTATTAATACACTGCAAAAAAATGCTTTTCTTATTTAGATTTTTTGCCTTGTTTCCAGCCAAAATACCTACAAATTTGAAGATTTTTCTAGAGAAGTAAAAACTGTCTTGTTTTTTTCTGAAAATAAGTCAAAATTAAGTGCGTTTTTGCTTGAAACAAGCAAAATAATCTTGTTTTCTGTTTGAAATAAGGTATTTTTTGCTTGCCCCATTGGCACATTATTTTGCTTGTTCTAAGCAAAAACTTGTTTTTCTGAAAACAAGAAAATCATTTTTACTCGTCTAGGAAACCCTTCTTGATTTAAGAGTTTTTGATATTTCGGCTGGAAACAAGACTAAATATCTAAGTAAGAAGTATTTTTGCTGTGTACAGCTGAATTGGATCAACAAATGGTTAATAAAATGGGATTAAACGCATAAAGGAAACAAAGTGACTGCCGTTAGATTTTTGAAAAAGCAACTCTGGTATTTTCTCGGAAACATATTACTACATAACTTGCGTTACTTGTACAATCGCTGATTTTGCGTCTTGTAAGCCAATTTTCGCTGCATTTGTCGCAGTGGCCAAAAGTGCATTGTACGGGTCAAATTTATAGGTTTTTCCTTTATGCAAAAAATCATAATCTGGATCAGAAACTTGAACATTTGGATCGCTGTTTTCAAATGGCCATAGATGGTCCTATCTTAACAAACCATACATCGATCCCTGGAGCACAAAACCAGTCTTAAGTCACTGGGGTATATTTGTAGCAAAAGCAAAAAATACATTGCATAAGTCACAATTATCATTTTTTTCTATTATGCCAAAAATCATTAGGATATTAAGATCATGTTCCATGAAGATATTTAGTAAATACCGTAAATATATCAAAACTTAATTTTGAATAATTAATATGCTTTGCTAGAACTTCATTTGGACAACTTTAAAGGCGATTTTCTCAATATTTAGATTTTTTTTGCACCCTCAGATTGCAGATTTTCAAATAGTTGTATCTCGGCCAAATATTGTCCTATCATAACAAACCATGCATCAATGGAAAGCTTATTTATTCAAGTTTCAGACGATGTATACACCTCAGTTTCCAAAAATTTACCCTTATGACTGTTTTTTTGAGGTCCAGGGTCGCATTTGGAGATTGATTAATGACGTGCGCTTTGTGTTTTCAGGGTGAAAGCGATTTCTGCCTGCTGTTGGCCATGCCCTGCGGTCTGGACCAGGAGGATGTGTTGAACCAAACGCAGGCGCTCAAGTCCGCCTTCATCAATTACCTGCAGGCCAAACTGGCGGCCGGCATCATCAACGTCCCCAACCCCGGCTCCAATCAGGTGAGCACTCGTCTCGCTCGCTCAAGGCGCTTAAAGTGCTTGAAGTACTTGAATTTGACTTCAAAAAAGCCTTGAAAATAGCCATTTTACTTGAAAATGCTTGAATTTTAAAAAGCAATAAATAGGAAAATATTCGTATTAAGTTTTTGTTTTCCGAAACTGCCTTTTCAGGGAAAATCGAAACCAGTCTTAAGTCGCTGGGGTGTATTTGTAGCAATAGCCAAAAATGCATTGTAAATATATAAATTTATGCCAAAAATCATTAGGATATTAAGTAAAAATCATGTTCCATGAAGATATTTTGTAAGTTCTTAATTTTTGATATGCGATATGCATGGCTAAGAACTTCATTTGGACAACTTTAGGGGTGATTTTCTCAATATTTAGATTTTTTTTGCACCCCCAGATTACAGATTTCAAATAGTTGCGTCTCGGCCAAATATAGTCCGATCCTAACAAACCATACATCAATGGAAAGCTTATTTATTCAACTTATCAACTTATCCAACTCAGATTATATATAAATCTCAATTTAGAAAAATCGACCCTTAATTGAATTGTTGCATGTCACGATTTCGAAATAAAACAAGAGTTTCCACGTTGCCAAATATTACAATGAAATGGATTTAATCGTTGAATCGTTTCTTCAAAATAATCATCAGATTACTTGATTACCGATTACTAATCGTTAGTTGCAGCCCTGGATTAGTTCAAAACTGTTCGAGATGCAACCGTACTGTTTTGCTCGTTGTATTTGTATTTGTAAATATGGTGTAATTTAATCATAAAAAACGTATTGAAATATTGCCTTGTTCTAGTGAATTGAGTATCTGTATTTTGTTTCATTTCACAAACTAAGCATATATGAGACCCCCGGACCACAAAATCAGTCATAAGTGTCAATTTTTCGAAATTTAGATTTATATATCATCTGAAAGCTGAATAAATGAGCTTTCCATTGATGTATGCAGGGTTCCCACAGGTCATGGAATTTCTGGAATATCATGGAATTTTAAAAGGTCTATTCCAGTCATTGAAAGTCAGGGAATTAAATTTGTTTTGGTCCAAGTCATGGAATATCAGGGATTTTTGTTTGTTTGTTGCTTTAAATTTACTTTCCATTTATCAAAATGTAATTTTTCTATACAGTTTTTTTTTAATCGTGTTTTACACGTTGCTGATTTTTATGGTTAATCTATTTTTCAGCGCCATTTTATTCCCTTCAACTGGCAATCACTACAGTTAAATGCAGTCCCCAGGCTGTATCTGATAACTAAGGCAAACATGCCTGGAAAATGTACATTTCAAGAGCTTTGGCTACAAAATGAGCACTTCAAAGAAAGTAGATGATAGAAAAGCAAAAACTAAATGTGAAGGAAAAGGAAAAACTTGATTACAAACAGAAGTGCTTTCAGAGTGTTTAACCCCATAAATTAATTTTGATAGAAATAGTAGAGAAAAAGCCAGTTTCCGCCACTAAAAAAAAAAAAAGTAAAAAAAAAAAATATTTTCTCACAATTACGTGATACAAACTCGCAATTATGACTTTTTTCGCAGAATTGTGGGTTATAAAATTATATAATTCTGAGACATAAATTCAGAATTGCACGATATAAACTCGCAATTGAGAGTTGAGTCAGAATTGTGTGACAAACTCACAGTTCTGTGAACATATCAGTATTTTTTTTCAGAAATGAGTTTATCTCATTTATATCAATTCTGAGAAAAAAAGTCAGATTTGCAAGATACAAACTCTCAACTGCAATAAGTCAGAATTGCGAGTGTTTTTTTTTTATTTTGTAGCAGAAATGGGCTTCCATAGTTTTGTACTAAAAACTTCTGTAAACAATTAAATAAAGATTGCAGATGGATGCATCCGTTCGTTATAGGTCATGGAAATTCAGCTTTTTAGTCACTAAAAGTGAGGGAATTTGACATTTGGCTTCGAGTGGGAACCCTGTGTATGGTTTGCTAGGATCAGACAATATTTTGCCGAGATACAACTATTTGAAAATCTGCAATCTGAGGGTGCAAAAAAATACAAATATTGAGAAAATCCCCTTTAAAGTTGTCCAGATTAAATTCTTAGCAATGCATATTACTAATCAAAAATTAAGTTTTGATACATTTGCGGTAGGAAATTCACTAAATATCTTCAGGGAACGTGATCTTTACTTAATATCCTAATGATTTTTGGCATAAAAGAAAAATCAGTAATTTTGACCCATACAATGTATTTTTGGCTATTGCTACAAATATACTCTTGTGCTCCAGGGCCACATATTTAGTGTCTGTGAGCGTGATATAGCTCATGCATGATCTGCGTATGATATAGCCTTCTTTTTTAAGATCAGTCGTATATGCGTGAAAAAAAAAAAATACAGGAAAGCGGTAACTTTGCCAAATCCGTTCAAATGTTAGAGTTGCTGCGTTTGTTGCATGCTTTGCAGTTTGCACTAAATAAAGGTACTTTTGGCTGTATTAGGGTAAGAATGTGAAAGATAATAATGGTATTGTTTGATAACCAAAAAAAGTGGTGCTGGAAAAGTCCTTGAAAGTAGAGACCTGCACTCCCGCAGGACCTGACACTACAGAGTGCGGCGCGGGACACGGGAAAATAAATTAATTCGCGGCACTCCCGCAAAATAGAAATATGTGAACATTAAATATCTAAAAGCAAATATTTTTTTTATTCATCTATTGCACAAAAGCAACAAGAACAACTAATATAGCATAAAAATGATAAGCAAGCAAATAATAGGCAGTTTCGATTAACTTACTGTTTCAGCTATTGAAAGTCACATTTTGTATGCAATGCCACAGTGATTATATTTAGTTTAGTTTTTTATTAAGTTAATTTAGAAAAACTAACTATTGGTTAAATATACGTTTTTGTTTTTTTAAAGTAACGAACAGCGAACGAACAACAGACTGATCAATTTACCGTCTCAAATCATCACAACTTGTCTAAAATACAATCTATAGATATAAAACAGCTCAAGTAGCTAAAAAACAACGTTAGTTTAAACGTTAAACAGATAAGTGTGTGCTATTAGGCGAATATCCAAAAGCCGCTTTATAGGACATGTTTTTTCCAGCAGAAAACAATTCAAAATGAGCCGTCATTTTTGCGTACAAAGGTAAGAATAATACGTTAAGGGTCTACTTTTTTTAAACGCTACAAACAGTGGTTTTATAAAATAAAGAAAACAAACGTGCGCTTTCTGCCGTCTTGTACTCAAAAATTAACGAAAACTCAGCGCATACACGCCTCACAAACATGATAAATACACAGATAAACAGCTTTAAATTATTACTTAACGAAATAAAACAAATCGAGAGAAAAATCTTTCATTATGTAATTCGTAAAGATGCATTTCTCTCTGGCGCGTCCAAACAGGAGATTGCGAGTCAGCGCCTTTGCGACGCTATTTCAGAACACACTGTTTATTAATGAATCATTCAAACATATCCTTACACATTCGTTTAAATTACTTTGTGACATGATGGAGTTGTTGCGTCCAGTGCTCGAATTGAGGGGGGGGCTGGGGGGATCCGGGACCCCCCTTATAAGGCATTAGGGATCCCCCATAAGAAGTAAAAAAAATAGGTTTAGGGGTCCCCCCCCAGATATTTTATATTAGTACTATCAACAACAAATACAAATCTGAAAAAAAAAAAACGTACGAAGTTAGTAAATGAGATTAAGGGGCAAAGTATATAAGGACTTATATTTCAGAAACACTGTTGTCTGATTGTGGTGTATTTATTCAACTAAAATAGATTCAAACAAAGTCATTCACAGCTGATTCGTTCAGCTGTGAATGAGATTCAGATGAATCTCCAAGCGAACGCAATTTTGTTTCATTTTTGAATGAATCTTCCTTTTTGAACAGCCATTTGAATGAATCAATTACATAAACGATTCAGTGACAACACTTTGACTGCTGCCATCTACTGGCGGCGTTTCATTTTTAAGTAGCCTATAAATTGAGTAATTTAAATTGTTTAATATTTCTATATTAAAACTTTATATTTGAAACATTATAATTATGAAATGCATTAAGGCCCCTACTAATTCTTGTCAAAAAGTCTGTAAATAGTCCTTAATGCAACAGAAGAGTTCTGTGCATGCAAAGATGAATTGATGATGCTGACTTCATTTGACTGGAAACTTACACTTCTTATGGATGAATGTTTAATTCCAATTTTTTAAATAAAAGTTTATAATTCTAAAGGTTTTGTTTTAAAATGTTTTTAAATGTAAATCTAAAACTAAATCTAAATGTTTTGAGGGCTTAGCTAATCAGGCCAATTAGAGACAATTAGCCTACTAATCATTCACATTTTTGATTAAATCATTCATTCATTTCACCAATCAATCTTTTTATTTTATTGTTTTATTAAACACAAGGGGTCATTAATGATGCTAATATTATAGCATGTGCAAATTCACACAAAAAAATATCTTTAATTTGGCCAGAATTGCAGGTGCCTTAATATCCAATTATTACCCCCATAAGACTTGATTCAATTCGAGCACTGGTTGCGTCTTTCAGATGTGCGGTGTGTCTTGCTCATATGCCGTTCTTATCGTTATATATGTTCTGCTTATAGTGACATACAGGCTTATGCTCTGATTAAAAGGTGGTGTGTATTCAAGCAGGTGTACGTTGGTCAATTTTTATAACGGACGCGTTTTTGCGGGCGGGAGCGGGACTAGATTACATGTGTTTCTGCGGGAGCGGGAAAATGCGTCCCGCGCAGGTCTCTACTTGAAAGTGCTGGAACTTCATTTAGCAGTTTCTGTGGGAACCCTGTGAGTGATCTAACCGCCTTGTTTTCTCCGTCCGCAGCCGGCCTACGTGCTGCAGATATTCCCGCCGTGCGAGTTCTCCGAGAGCCACCTGTCCCGCCTGGCTCCCGACCTCCTGAGCCAGATCTCCAGCATCTCCCCGCACCTCATGATCGTCATCACCTCCGTCTGAGCGCCGCCCGTCTGTCTGCGGCCTTTGTATTTATTGATCGGTTTCGTTTTTGTCCAGGAAAAAAAAGTGTGGTTCTGTTGATTTGGTGATTTTGAGTCTATTTTTTGATGCTGAGCGAACCCTAGGAGTTATTGTAAGATAAACGCGTGTTTTTAACTGCGAGTGCGAGCGGATGGAGCGAGCGGCAGCAGCAGACGATGGAGGAGGAGCTGCTCTGTCGGACTGTACATATTTTAAATATTTAAGCCTCGGCCGGACGAGCCAAACCCCGCAGAGACGCCGCCGCCTTCAGGACTGAACTCCAAGCGCTAGAAATCAGACTGAGTTTGTGTGTAAATACTCGTGAGACGGCGAGGACGGCGGGTCTTCGCTGCTGGGTTTGTTGCGGGCACTTCAAATTTTCTTACTCAAATAAAAAAAAAATGTAAAAAAAAGTCATGCAACTTTGTCGCTCTTTCATTTCTGCCTTTATTCGGGGGAAATCTCTCCAAAACCTTTTTTCTTGAAGGATTCATCAAAAAAACCTCCCATTATTTATTTTATTTTATTTATTTTTTTTGTCATTTTTGCTGGAAAAAAAATGTATGAGAGAAAATTGATTAAAAAAAATGTTGAGAATTTTTATATATATATATGATTAATCAAAAAGAAATATTTTTTTCCTTTCACCAAAAGAAAATTGAGAGAAAAAATGTTTTTTTGCTGGAAAAATTTTTGTATACAAGTATATGAGGAGAAAAAAAAAAAAAAGAATAAAAAATAAATAAAGAAGTTTTGATTAAGAATAATAAAAAAAGGATTTTTCCTTTTCACCAAAACACTTTTTTTGAAAATGTGTTTAATGACGGGAAAAATTATGAGAGAAAAATAAGAAAAAACGTTTTGAGAAAAATGTCCTGGCGACAAATGAATTTTTTTTTTTTTTTTTTTTTTTTTCAAGGATTCATCAAAAAAAAGGGTCCATACAACTTTGTCGCTCTTTCATTTCTGCCTTTATTCAGGAGAAATCACAAACACATGGATTATAAGTAACACGAGGAAAACGAGGATCATCCAGGTTTGAAACAAATATGTACCTCATTGACAAAAAACAGCCTCAGTTTTTCTAATTCTGCTCAATATTGTGAGCCGAAATTTTAACAATATAAAATATAACAAAGAAAGTTTTTTTTGATGAGAGAAAATGTTTTTGGTAATAAGTGTTTTTTTTTTTTTTTTGTAAGAATAATAATTTAAAAAAAGGATTCATCAAAAAAACATTTTTTTTCCTTTCACCAAAAGAAAATTGAGAGAAAAAAAGTTTTTTGCTGGAAAAAGTTTTGTATACAAGAAAGTTTATTTAAAAAAAAGAATTTTTGATAAGAAGAATAAAAAATACGGAAGTTCTAAGAGGCCATGCATTGTTTTCTCGTTATCATGACTTAATCTTCTCATGATCTCGACATAAAAGTTTTCTCGTTATCACGACATAAAAGTTGTTTTCTCGTTATCTCGAATTATTTTTCCGTTATCACGACATAACAAAAGTTTTCTCGTTATCTCGAATTATTTTTCGCGTTATCTCGACATAACAAAAGTTGTTTTCTCGTTATCTCGAACTATTTTTCGCGTTATCTCGACATAACAAAAGTTGTTTTCTCGTTATCTCGAATTATTTTTCTCGTGATCTCGACATAACAAAAGTTTTCTCGTTATCACGAATTATTTTCCTCGTTATCACGACATAACAGAAGCTGTTCTCCAAGTTACACAACTGCACCAACAGATGGCAGTATAGAACTTAAGATGACTGGGATTTGAATGCTGTATATCCATCCTGCTGTACATGTTTGGGACAGAGTGAGGACCTCTCCGTAATTGCTATAATTTGTGCAGTTCATTACTGACATTTAATTGACCTAAAAATGTTAAAGTGCATATTCCAGGTTGAAAAAAAAATCCAAATATGAAATTACATGACCCATATGAACCCATATGAAAAGTTAATCCAGCTTTTTAAATGTTTTTCAAAACATAACGGTTCTAATTTAGTAGGAAAAGTGACACGTTTCTGCGGCTGTTGTCAAAACCGCTTTTTTTTCAACACCGCGTCATATTACGTCACAAGAGGGAGTCGTTTTGCCGCGCCTTGCACTGGCTTAGTGCAGAGTAGGTTGTATTCAGTAAGAGCGGTAGTTTTTGCATTTCCATTTATCTCCGCGACATGGTAAATTATTGCGTTTGTGGAGGATGCACAAACTCCAGCCTGTCAGGACATCGAGTCCACAGGTTTCCTTGCAAGAAAAGGGACGGTGCTATCTTCCGGGCCTGGGTGCGTTTTGTGCAGGTGAAGAGACGGAACTTCACCACTGAAAAATGCGGTGGTGTGCAGCGTTCACTTTAGACCGGACGATTATCATCCGGAGATGTGATGTAGTTTAACATGGGATGCCGAAGCATTAACTGAGTAAGGCTCAGACTTGGTGCCGGTCCATCGGTGCACACAGCAGCTTCTCCGAGCCCACCTCCATCAGCTACTGGTGAGGGCGTCGGCGAGAAACATGACGGTCATGGAGCCGTCAGAGATTCTGCTCGACGAAAACGTCAACTGTGGACCGTAAGTTGTTTATATTTCTTTTTTAACATTTGCTAACTAAAAAAATCAGTGAACAATCATTACAATATTGAGAAGCAACGTGATGTGTATAAGTTGCAAAGAATCGCAGCTAGCTTAAGCATTAACGTTAGTAACGTGTGTGTATTTAAAAAAAGTTAGCATATGAAAAGACATAAATGGTAACCTCAGTTTGATAATATTATAATCAATAACTACTTACAAATGAGTGACGTTGTTTGCACCGAATATTTTAACCATCATGAGAATACAATGTTTTTGCTGAACTTTATATTTGTGTATCTTCTTAACGGGGACCAGGCATATATTCTGTTTGAATATTCTGTCTTTATGAGTAATGGCACTTTTTAGTTGTAGGAGGGGCAACATCGCTTCAACTCGCTACACAAGAAACAAATGTTATGCTAAATTCTGTTGTTTTTACTTCTGTGTTTTTTCACATATACACAACTTGTAATTGGTACAAATGTATACTTTTTTTACAGACTTCTCTTGGCAGCCCAGTACTTCAACCATAATGGCAGCAGAGAAGTTGCTCAAACAAGTGATGGTGAGGTGTGTTACGCGGTTCGCTACCCAAGCTTCTGCAAAGGTGGTTGGGTAGTCTGTCCTGTTAAGGAAAAGCCATCCTACGGCTAGCAGTTTCATGTAGTTACTAAATATTAACTCAGTCAGACCATGAGTCATCAATGAATGTGATCTAAACTTTTGCTTCCTTCTCTCAGCATATGCATCAGCCCTTACGGAGTCCCTGAAATTGGAAAATTGCAGATCACCGCAGGCTTTATGAGAACAAAGCACTGTCTTGTCTTCCACTATACCTGCTCCCCTTTCCAGATCCCTCCAAAGAATCAACAAGGATGATGCTGTTGGCGTGTATCTAGCACAACATTCGCGATTTAGCACAAGTTAACATGCTAGTGTGATACCTGAACTTTACTAAAAGATTTTTAAATGTGGTATATTGTATATTTTTCTATTGTTAGCATATATTTTATAATATTATGTTTTATTTATACACACACACACACACACACGTTGGACAATGAAACTGAAACACTGGCCAATATAGTGTTGGAGGTTTGATGACTATATTTGCGCAGCTGGTGGCCAATCTTCACTTATTGCACATTGTAGTAGTAAGAGCAAAGTGTGAAGGTTGACTATATGCGCCCAATGCTTCAAACATTGTACCCTGAAGGTGATGCTGTGTATCAGGATGATAATGCACAAATACACACAGCAAGACCGCTGACAGAGAGCTTTGATGTTGAACATCTCCCATGGCCTGCACAGGCCTGCACTGAAAATTATTGAGGCACTTTGGCATGTTTTGGAGGAGCGAGTCAGGAAACGTTTTCCTGAAAAAACATACACATAGTAACCTGGCCACTGTTCTATAAAAGGAATGGCTCAAAATCTCTCTGACTACTGTACATGACTTGTACTTGTCATTCCTATGATGAAACAATGCTGTTTTGGTCACAAAAGGAGGTCCAACACCATACTAATTGTGTTCTAAAACCAAGTGTTTCAGTTTCATTGTCCAACCTCTATATATATATATACACACACACACACATACATACATACAGTCGAGCCCAAAATTATTCATACACCTGGCAAATTCTAACTTAAAGTTTTAAACCTTTATTCAACCAGCAAGTTTTTTTTTGACCGGAAATGACACTGGCTTCTCCCAAAAGATAAGACGATGTACAAGAGGCATCATTGTGGAAAAAATTATTACTCATTTTTTATTTACATTTGAACAAAAAGTGGCATGTGTTCTCAATAATCAATAGAAATGTATTGGCTATTATAGCAATCAGACGCTTCCTATAATTGCTGACCAGCTTTTTGCATGTCTCCACTGGTATTTTTGCCCATTCATCTTTAGCGATGAGCTCCAGCTTTTTCAGGTTGGAGGGTGTCCTTGCCATCACCCTGATCTTTAGCTTATTCATATTTTTTCCACAATGATGCCTCTTGTTCAGTCTCATTAACTTTTGAGAGAAGCCTGTGTCATTTCTGGTCAAAAATTTTTGCTGGTGAATAAAAGTAACTTTAAATAAGAATTTGCCAGGTGTATGGTTAATTTCGGGCTTGACTGTATGTATGTGTGTGTATATACACACACACACACATTCAATTCTATTAAAAATTTACACTTTATTTCTAAATTTCTTACTGCTTGTTTTCTTAAAAAAAAGGGCCTCACGCACTAGCTTTCTATATTCTATCTACTTGTTTTCTTTTTACTTAAATAACTAAAACCTTAATACTTATATTGTTACACTGACCAAGACTTGTCATAGAACTTGCATATTATTGCTCTTGTTGATTTTGATTGCTTCCATTATCCTCATTTGTCAGTCACTTTGGATAAGTGTCTACAAAATGTAATGACTTAAAATGTATGATTTAGTGGTACATAAATAAAACTGAATTAAACAAATGCAGATCTGCTTAATATCTGATCTAAACTTAAGTTTCAGTACATCAAGACAAATATTTTTTATTGACTGTCACCAAAATGGGGCCATTCAAAACCTTTATAAAGTCCTCCTTTGGAAACTCTTCTAATGGCTGACACAACACATGCAGGTAAGGACTTCCTGATGGGCAGCACTGACTTTCCTCAGCTGTGACCATATCCTTGCATTTACCACACAACCACCTTGAAACAAAAACGTTCATTTCCCTCCCCATTTTCTCTCCCTGCTGCAATGTTGAGAAACCGCTATATCACATAACGTTAGGGTGGACGGATATACACCTGATCAATGCTAAACGTTGTTCGTTTATGTGCTTTGTTATTGCCAGATTGATTACATATCATTAGCTAACGAGCGTATACCTAAACTAACACTGGTCTCTCACCAAGACACCTGCCCTGTTCTCCACTGGTTCTCCTCGCGCCATATTTCAATCTGTCTTCTCTGACCGTTTTGTCTGATTCTGCCCTGTCCCTGTTCTCTGTCGCATAGCCGACTCATTATTGTATGGCTGTGGTCCATCATACGAGTATGAATAAACATTTACGATCGCCTCATCGTCCGAAACGTCATTGCGATCCATTGCTCTCCTGTGGTTTAAATGGACCGCTCTCCCTCTTGTTACGTCACTTCCGGTTTTGGCGATTTTCAGATGCGGAAGTAAAATTTTCTCACAAAAACGACTCCAGAAACTTTTATAGCATGTTTTAAATCGTATTTTAAAGAAAATCTTGTTCCTACATTATTTTTTAATACATTGACTCACTGGGGTCTCTAACCTGGAATATGCACTTTAAATGCTTGAATAAAAATTTTATTGAAAGTGTATATGTTATTATGTTCTAAATGCTGCATGACTTCTTTCACTGTAGCATTCACTGAAACTTATTGCTTAGTAAAACCAATTTTGACGTCTCTGTATTCTGTTTGCAACCTATATTTTTATTTGTGCATCTTTGAAGTACAAAACTGTTAAGCACATTATGATGTAGAACACGCTATAATGACGTATTTGTAATGTGCAATATCTCCTTATTTCTAACCTTTATTGTTTCTAACTATATATATATATATATAAGAAATGTGATTTATATAGACCATGTAAAATGTGTATAAGCTAATTTAGTTACACGTTGTAGGAAACCGCGCGCGCACACACACACACACACACACACACACACACATAAAGATTCTTTTCAAACGGCATCCCAAGCTAACGCATGTATCAGTCATAACATATCCTACATGCTCAATAAAAATCACAAACAAATTAAATATAATTAAGTTTGGAAATGGATAATAAAGTGATTTGAATCCAAGTTGCTCTCCTGTACAATAGCCTAGTTCTCTACATTCTTCTGAAGTCGCTCCACGTGCGCTTTTGGTGTTGAATGCTCTGATGTTAGACCATTTAAACATGTTAATTACACAAACAAAATGTTTAATCTGGAATAAAATCAACACTGACTGATTAGCCAGCCTGCTTTTTTTATTGTATACCTTACATACAGTATAAAAGAGCGCACGGTTATTTGTCTGATGCCAGTCCAAGTTGCGTTCGTTACTATGGCAACAGTAAACTCACAACGCATGTTTTTTTTTTTTTTTTCAAAAATAAAACAAAAAAATTAAGTCGTGATCTCGAGAAAACAACTTTTCGTTATGTCGCGATCACGAGAAAATTAAGTCGTGATAACGAAAAAACAAGAAAGAAAAAATAATGCATAATGCATGGCCTCTTAGAACTTCCGTAAAAAAGATTCATCATCAAAAAAAAAAAAAAAATCATCTCATAATTTTTTTCCCCTTTCACCAAATTTTTTTTTTGAAAATGTCTTTAATGACGGGAAAAATGATGAGAGAAAAATAAGAAAAAAGGTTGAGAAAACTCCTGGAGACAAATGAGATTTTTTTTTTTCAAGGATTGATCAAAAAAAAAGTCCATATTGTGGCTCTTTCATTTCAGCCTTTATTCGGGAGAAATCACAAACACATGGATCATAAGTAAAAGGAAAACGAGGATCATTCGGGTTGGAAACATCTATGTGCCTCATGTCTTTATTGAAGAAACAGTCTCTAAGTTTTTCTAATTCTGCTCATTGTTTTGTGAGCCGTGAAGTACACTATATTTCCAAAAGTATTGGCACACCCCCTTAGTGAACCGCTTTGACTATTTTAGTCATTTCCATGAGGAATAATCTTAATGTTGAAGCATATCATGATATTCTAGAAATTGTGTCCTAATTTTATAGCAAAAGTTTGGACAGGACCCTTTGAAAATGACAATGCCTCTGAGTATAAGGTTCCATTTATTTGAAGGTTTTTTTTTAACAAAATTTTTGAGGGACAAAAACTTGTTTTAATAAGGGAAAAATATAAGAAAGTTTTTTTGGCGAGAGAAAATGTTTTTAGTGATGAGAATTTAATTTGACAAGAATTTTTCTTTCACCAATCTTTTTTTTTTTTTTTTTTTAATTTTCTTTAATGGGAAAAATGATTGGATGGGATTTTTTTTTCAAAGGATTCATCAAAACAAAACAAAAAAGTCCTAATCTCAGCTGAACAGCTCTGGTGTGACTTTAAATGCAGACTTTGAGACAAAACCCCATGTGCACACTCTATATGGACAAACGTATCGGGACCCCCCCTTCTTCAGAACACAAAAAGGCCCTCCAAAAACTGCAGCAACAAAGATGGAAGCATAATTAATGTATTTAAAAACTGTCCAAAAATGTCCATCTCTGCAGCTTCAGTTTAGTAAGTGTCTAAAATGTCTGTCTCCATGTTCTCTGAGTTTGGGGCTCAAGGTCTGCATTTAAAATCGGACTCAATCAAACTCTACGAACCTCGCCTAACCCTAACCCAACTTTTGCTATAAGATTAGAAGGACATAGTTTCCTAGAATATCATGAAATGCTTAAACATGAAGATTATTCCTCATGGAAATGACTAAAGCAGTCAAAGCTGTTCATTAGAAGGCTCTTCATGAGCTCGCGTGGCTGAGCGTGTCTCTTTCTGGTAGTGTTTTTGTGAGTGTCTCAGTGTTTGAGGTCGACGCTGGATCCGAACACGGCCAGCAGCTGCTGCTCGTATTGATGGATGTTCCTCTTGAGGATCTGCTTGCAGGAGCCCAGCAGACGCTCAAACGCCTGAACGTCGATCACTGCACAGACACACTTCATCAGCAACAGCACACTTCACATCACTAAAGCAGTCTACACAACAAAATACACTCATTAGCAGGTTTATGACACAAATCATCAGGATATTAAGACATTTAGTACATTTCACACTGTAAATATATCAAAACTTCATTTGTGATTAGTAATATACATTGCTAAAAACTTCATTTGGACAACTTTAAAGGTGATTTTCTCAAAATTTAGATTTTTTTGCACCCTCAGATTGCAGATTTTCCAAATATTGTCCGATCCTAACAAAATATACATCAATGGAAAGCACATTTATTCAGTTTTAAGATGATGTGTAGATTTCAATTTTGAAAAATTGCCCCTAATGACTGATTTTGTGGTCCAGGGTCACATATGAATGGATTTTCAGGTGTTTAAATATTGTCTTACTATCAGACTACAGTTGAATCATTTGTTTAGTCAGTGAACAAGATTTATTTTGGGTAGATATTTATCATGTTATACATCGAAATGAGCAGCTCCTCCAGTTTGCAACTTTCTTAAGGTCTTCTGATGGATGTCACACAGGGTTATTTAAGTATATTTTTTAGTGATTAGTTGATTCATAAAACATGAAAAAGATGCAAATACACAAAAAACATTCTGAGAAATTACTGAGAGAAAAAAATTATATAAAAAAGGTTTAATAATAAAAAAAAAAATCTCAATTTTTTTTTTCATAAATTTGTTTTGACAGAAAGGAAATTAAGAGATTAAGAGGTTTTATCAAAAAACGTTCTGTAAAAAACATAAGAAATGTATTAAAAAAAGGTTTCATCAAAAATAATTATTTTTTACTTTCATCCAAAAACTTTTTTTTTTTAATCAAAGAACATTTTGTCTTATCAAAAAACGACTTCTTTTATAACTTCCGTTGTTAGAGTGTTAAATCATTATTTATACCTGATTTTGTTGTGATTTGCACAAAAAAATAACTTCAGATTTCAGATTTCAGATTTCATCAAAAATGATCAGTTTTATAAATTTTTTACTTTCATCAAATACTTTTTTTCTCTTATCAAAAATATATTTTTTATCAAAATTGTTTAGGAAAAAAAATTGATAGAAAATTGCTGAAAGGAAAAAAGTTTTTGAAAAAAGTTCTTGATGAAAGAAAATGTTTTTGATCATTACAAGAAACTGTTCACAACGAAAAAGAGTCATTAGAAAGTTCCTCATATATATAGAAAGGTTCTAGTTATTATAAGAAAGTTTCTCATTACGGGAAACTAAATCATTATTACTAAAAACTAAGTCATTATTACAAGAAAGTGTCTCATTATTACTAGAAAGATTCTAATTATGAAAAACGAAATAATTACATAAGTCATTATAAGTCAATAAGTCATTATTATGAGAAACTTTCTCGTCAGAGAAAGTTTCTAATTTTTAAGAAAAAAATAAATTATTACAAGAAACTAATTTATTATTATGTGAAAGTTTCTCATGATTACAGAAAACAAATTCATTGTTATGAGACACTTTCTCTTTATGATCAGACAGCATTATTGTAAGAAAGTGTCATATTATTATAAGAAAATGTATTATTATTATGAAAATGATGAAATTATTATGAAAACTTAATACATATGAAGAAAAACGGTCAATATTATGAGAAAGTACAACTACAAGAAAGCTTCTCATTATTTTAAGAAAGTTCTCATAAGAAAGTTTACAATTATTATGAAAAACCAACGTATTATGAGAAACTAAATCATTATGAGAAAGTTTCTAATTATTACAAGACACCAAGTTATTACGAGAAAGTAAGTTATTACTACAAGAGAATTTCTCTTTATGACGAAAAAAAGTCATTATTTCATGAAAGCTTCGTATTATTACGAGAATGTTTGTTTTTATTATGAGGAAGTTTCTCATTATTACTAAAAAAATCATTATTGTGAGAAAATAAATCATTATGAGAAAGTTTCTAATTATTGCGAGAAACTGTCATTATTGTGACAAACTAAGGTGTTATTACAAGAAACAGTCATTATTATTGAGAAATTCTCTTAATATTACAATACAGTTTTTCATTACTTACAAAATATGTTTTACTCAGCTGTGGCAGAAACGACCTGCCATAGTTTTTTGATGATGTAAAAAGAATTGGTAAGTGAAAACATTTTCATAAAAGATTTTTTTTTGATTACAAGAAAATTGACAGAATTTTTTTTCAAGAGAGCAACATTTTTTGGAGAGAAAAATCTTAGCCTATAAATGTACATCTTGTATTTTTTAAAAACGTGTTGCTAATACGACTTCCAAATAATCTCTATTTAGCTCATTTTACAAAAATCTCAGATCATAAACCACTAGAATAATGAGAACACTTCACCTGCAAAACAGTGAAGATCTTCCTCAGTGTTTTTCAGTGCAAATGACTAAAAATGTCATTCTCAAATCAAGACACATCGACTGGAGAAGCAACACAAGCCTTGTTTTATGAGAAACGCATCAAAATGAAAAGTGTTTATCACTAAAACAAGAACAAATATCTGTCAAAATCAACGTTATTCAAAATGGATATAAGTTTTAATTCCCCACTGATAAATATTTGCACTTATTTTAAGGATAAATTTACTAGATATTTAGATATTGTTTTTTTACTGGAAAACGAGATGAAACATTGAGGAAGATGTTCATGTTCTGGTGTTCATGCCACATTTAATGCTTGTGTTTTTTGTGACCTGGTGCAGTGTTGGGGATAGTTACGTTTAAAAGTAATGCGCTACAATCTTGTGTTACTCCCTAAAAAAGTACGTAATTATGTCACTTAGTTACTTTTTAAGAAAAGCGATGTGTTACAATTTTGCGTTACTCCCTAAAAAAGTACGTAATTACGTGACTTAGTTACTTTTTAAGAAAAGCGATGCGTTACAATCTTGCGTTACTCCCTAAAAAAGTACGTAATTACGCCACTTAGTTACTTTTTATGGAAAGCGATGCGTTACAATCTTGCATTACTCCCTAAAAAAGTAAGTAATTACGTAACACATTACTTTCCATAAAAAGTAACTAAGTACCGTAATTAAAGTTAGTTTTGCTTATTAGTACACTGGAAAAAATGCTTTTCTTGCTTAGATTTTTTGTCTTGTTTCCAGCCAAAATATCAAAAAATTCTTAAATCAAGAAGGATTTTCTAGACAAGTAAAAATTATTGTCTTGTTTTTTTCTGAAAACAAGTCAAAATTAAGTGTGTTTTTGCCTGAAACAAACAAAATACTCTTGTTTTCTGTTTGAAATAAGATTTATTTTATTTTTTTTTCCCATTGGCAGATTATTTTGCTGTTCTAAGCAAAAACTCACTTAATTTTGACTTGTTTTTTTCTGAAAACAAGAAAATAATTATTTACTTGTCTGCAAAATCCTTCTTGATTTAAGAATTGTTTGATAACTTGACTGGAAACGAGACAAAAAATGTAAGTAAGAACAGTATTTTTGCAGTGTACGGTTGAATTGGATCAAAGGTCAGCAGCAAAGTCATTGGTTAATAAAATGGGATTAAATACATAAAGGAAACAAAAAGTAACTCAGATATTTTCTTGTAAATGAAAAAGTAATGTGTTACTTTACTAGTTACTTGAAAACAGTAATATTATTAGGTAACTTGTTTCCCCAACACTGCTATGGTGTGATATGAAGTGTGTTAGAGCTGATCTGTCGCTGGTGAGGTTCGTACCTAAACACTTAGTCTCTCCTGCTGCGTATACGGATGCCGCTCGGGGTTTGTTGGTGACCAGCGCCAGCTCGCCGAAATACTGACCCCTGGAGCAGCGCGCCACCTCCACCTCCTCCTGCGACCTCTGACCCGCCCGAGTCTGCGCACACGTCAGCATCAGATTCACGCTAAAAACACGCCACGGATTCACGCTAAACACACGCGGCGGAGTCTTACTTTGCTCCTGATCATGATCCTGACCTCTCCAGACTCCACGATGTAGAAGCAGTCGGCCGAATCGCCCTAAAAGCAAACACAGCTACATTGGTCAGAAAACAACGCTAGCAGCATCACGAGCAGATATTAACGAGACGCACCTGCCGTATGATCAGCTCGCCGTCGCCGAACGTCTTCATCCCGACCACGTCCACGATCTTCATGCGCTCCGATAGCTGACATCAGAACGAGTGAGGCAGTGATTCAGAGATCTTTTCTCAATCGGTTGAGTGAATCATTCAAATGACTCACTCATTAAAACAGTGACTCGTCGCCACATCAATTATATATTCAGCATTTTTTATCTTATATTTATTTAGCACCTTATTTTAATGTCACTTGTCATGCTGTGTATTTTTTGTTATTAGTTGTTTTGGCTGTAAACCAGTCAAATCAAGCCAATGAAGAAGGTCAAATCGAAAACTGAACTGACAGAGGCGCACCTGCAGTGACTTGAGCAGCGGGACGCTCTCGATGAAACTCTCGTACATCTTCCTCTTCTTTGCGTTATTCTTCACGATGAGTCTGTGGAAGGTGGCTCTGTCCTGAAGATGAAGAAAACACATCATCATCATCACGATCTGCACAAACGTAACGAATGTCAATCTGATTCAATAATGAGTCAAGAGTGAAACTAAAGCGGGGCGAAAATATGGAAAGTTGTTTCTAACACTGGATGAAAAAAAAATCCCTCTCTTTTAAGCTCTTAATGTGTTTTTTTTGGTGTTTCTTGTGGAATTATTAAGTTGGCTTGAGAAAGATCGAAACATTTTGAGAACAAAGTTGAAATAAAGTACTAATCACTTTAGAAACATGTTAGAATCAGCCTAGTAACTTGCTAATCACGCTAATAACATGCTAATCACATTACAAACATGCTAGAATCATGCCAATAACATGCTAATCATGCTAGAAACATGCTGGTAACTTGCTAATCACATTAGAAACATGATAGAATCATGCTAGCAACTTGCTAATCATAACATGCTATTGCCATGCTAGGAACATGCTAGCAACTTGCTAACCACATTAGAAACATGATGGAGTCATGCTAGCAACTTGCTAATCATAACATGCTATTGACATGCTAATCATGCTGGAAAAATGCCAGGAACATGCTAATCATGCTAGAAACATGATAACATGCAAGTAACATGTTAATAGCATGGTATTCATGCTAGAATCATTCTAGAAACATGCTAAGAACATGCTAATAGTGTTAACAACGTGTTAGTAGCATGCTAGTCATGGTAGAAACATGATAACAACATGCAAGTAACTTGCTAATGGTGCTAGAAACATGTTAATAACATGCTAATAATATGGTAATCATACTAGAATCATGGTAGCAATGTGCCAGTAACTTGCTAATCATGCTAGAATCATGCTAATAACTTGCTACACATGTTAACATGTTAATCATGCTAGAAACATGCTAGCAACTTGCCAATCATGCCAACATTAGGCTAATAACATGCTAAGTAATGATAGAAACAGTCTAGCAACATGGTAGCGACATGCCAATTTGTGTTAAATTGTGCTAACAACATGTTAATTCATGTGAAATAGCTAGCATGTGCTAAAAAAAAATTAATGTGCTAGTGACATAGCATGATTTAGCATGGTTTGGCTAACAGCATGGCTAAGCCATCTTAAATCATGTTAGCAGCGTGCCGATTCATGCTAGAAGCGTGTGCATTCCCGCTCTGTCCCAAACTTCCATTTTAACAATTAAAGTCTTTTAAAAAAACTTTAAGCTTTTCAAAGCTGTTTTTAAACTTTCAGACGAGGCTTTCTCAAGCCAACTTCAAAGTTTGTCTGCGAACTAGTTCTAATCTGTTACATGTTCACACATTTATTCGAAATTAATTAAAACATTTAGATTTTTTAAATATGTTTTCAAAAATATACCAAAAATGGCAAAAATATATATTGGTAGCAAATATATTTTTTTGTATATTTTGCAATATATATATATATATATATATATATATATATATATATATATATATATATATATATAAAATGAGACGAGCGCAGGTCATGATGGACCCTCACCAGAGCCCACAGCGCCCCCTCCTGAGTGGCCCTGATGGTGGCGGCGCGCGGCGTGTTGTACATAAGGGCCAGCTCACCGAAGCTGCCTTTATTATCGTAGCAGCCCACACAGCGACTGACGCCGTCCTTCTGGATCACGATATCGAACACACCCCTGCAGACGCACGACACACACACGGTCATCAGCCGATCCTCACCGCAGACGGACACAGACGACCGCATCGCTCTCACCTCTCAATGACGTAGAAATTATCGCCGTCGTCGCCCTGATTGATGATGCTCTCGCCGGGTTTGACCCGCACCTCGAACATGCTGTCTAACACCTCCACAAACTGATCCTGAGACAGACAGACAGACAGACAGAGAGACAGACAGAGAGACAGACAGACAGACAGACAGACAGACAGACAGACAGACAGACAGAGAGACAGACAGACAGACAGACAGACAGACAGACAGACAGACAGAAGCTGCAAAAAATGCTTTTCTAGCTTAGATTTTCTGTCTTGTTTCCAGACAAAATACCTAAAAATTCTTAAATCAAGGAGGATTTAAAAACTCTTGTCTTGTTGTCAGAAAAAAAGAGGTCAAAATTAAGTGAGTTTTAGTTTTGAAACAAGCAAAATAATCTGCCAGTGGGGAAAGAAAAATAATCTTATTTCAAGCAGAAGACTAGATTATTTTGCTTACCGCATTGGCAGATTATTTTGCTTGTTTCAAAACTAAAACTCACTTAATTTTGACCTGAAAACAAGACAAGAGTTTTTATGTATTTCGGCTGGAAACAAGACACAAAATCTAAGTAGGAAAAGCATTTCCTGCAGTGTGTGTGTGTGTGTGTGTGTGTGTGAGTGTGTGAACCTTCTCCAGGGTTTTGAACAGCAGTATGTCCCTGCAGGCCTCCTGTAGTCGCTGACGCTGCTCATCGGTTTTGGGGTGAACGACCCTCGACTCGCTGCCCTCGTCTTCATCTTCATCAGGGTTATACGCCTCCGCACACACTGGAGGAACACAAGAGCGCATCACAGGAAACACTAACAATGACAGGCCACACCAGACTTAGTTGAACTTAATGTACTAAAATAACTAAAACCGAAACACAAACTTCACAGACATAAAAAAACAGTACTTTTTTTTTTTTTTTTTAAAGAAGTCTCTTCTGCTCACCAAGACTGCATTTATTTGATCCAAAGTACAGTATGAACAGTACAATTATGAAATATGTTTTAAAATGTAATTCATTTCTGTGATGCACAGCTGTATTTTCAGCATCATTACTCCAGTCTTCAGTGTCACATGACCCTTCAGAAATCACTCTAATATACTGATTTACTGCTCAACAAACATGACAAATAACATTACAAATCTCTTTATCATTCATCACTTTTGATCAACTTAGAGCATCCTTGCTAAATAAAAGTATTAATTTCTATAATTTCTTTCCCAGAAAAGAAATGAAAATTATACTGATTCCAAGCTTTTTGTTACAAAAGCTTTTTATTTCAGATAAACGCTGATCTTTGGATCTTTTATTTATCAAAGGATCTTATAAAAAAAAGGTACTCAACTGTTTTAAATGTTGATGGTAATAATGAATAGATTAAAAACGTTTTTCAAGACGAACTTTAAATTGGCTTAAGAAAGCCTGACCAGAAAGTTTTGAAAAGTTTTTTTTTTAAGTTTTAAAACATAAATGTTTTGAAGACAATAGTCAGATTACAGATTACAGCTAGATAAGCATGTTACTAGCATGATTAGCAAATTACTAGCAAGTTGCTAGCATGACTCTAGCATGATTAACATGTTACTAGCATGTTGTTAACATGATTAGCAAGTTGCTAGCATGTTTATAGCATAATTAGCATGTTTCTAACAAGATTAGCAAGTTACTAGCATTATTGGCATGTTACTAGCACAATTAGCAAGTTGCTAACATGATTCTAGCATGACTTGCATGTCACTACCATGATGCTAGAATGATTAGCTAGTTGCTAGTATGTTTCTAACATGCTTCTGGCATGATTAAAGAGTGTTTCTAGCATGATTAGCATGTTATTAGCATATTGTTAGCACGATTAGCATGATTAGCAAGTTAGTTTGAATGGATCATTAATAGTACATAGAAGTGAAGCTAGACATGTGACACTGAAGACTGGAGTAAATGCTGAAAATAAGCTTTGATCACAGGAAAAAAAATGGCACATTTATCACAGGTTCAAATAGAAAGCAGTCATTTTAAAAAGTAAAACGTTTTTGCATTTTCACTGTGTTTGCTGCACTTTGGATCAAATAAAAGCAGGCTTGTGAGCAGAAGAGACTTCTTTAAAAAAAAATTATATATATATATATATATATATATATATATATATATATATATATATATATATATATATATATATATATATATATATATATATATATATATATATATAAATAAACTGTTCAAAAACATTCGTCTGGAAGTTCAGTAAAAAAAAAAAAAAAAAAAAAAAAAAAAAAAAAAACTAAAATGAACTAACTACACTTCAAAAACTAAAATAAATGTGACCCTGGACCACGAAACCAGTCTTAAGTGTCACTTTTTCAGAATTGAGATTTGAATATCACATAAATAAGCTTTCCATTGATGTATGGTTTGTTAGGATCGGACAATATTTGGCTGAGACACAACTATTTGAAAATCTGCAATCTGAGGGTGCAGAAAAATTAAAATATTGAGAAAATCACCTTTAAAGTTGTGCAAATGAAGTTCTTAGCAATGCATATTACTGATCAAAAATTAAGTTTTGGTATATTTACGGTGGGAAATGTACAAAATATCTTCATGAAACGTGATCTTTTAATATCCTAATGATTTGTGTCATCAATTTTTTTTTGATCATCAATGTATTTTGGCTATTGCTACAGACATACCCCAGCGACTTCAGACTCCAGGGTCACATTTATGATTTGTAAAATACTTATGCAATACTAAAATAACGGCTTTACCTGACACACGTCTGTTGCATTTACTGGGTGGAGGAGCTGCGGGAGGACAGACGGATAAATATGGATTTTTTTAGACAACAGACACATCAGTTCACACCTTCAAGACCATAAACACAACGTTCTGCCACACCTTTGAACGTAAAATCATCCGGAAAGTCATCCTCCTCCTCCTCCTCCTCGTCTTCGTCTCGTCTGTGCTCCTCCTCCTCGTCGCTGGAGTCTGTGGGAGCGGAGTCCTGGTCGAAGGCCACTCCTCGGGTGACCGGCGAGCGGCTGCAGCTGGAGGTTCGGGTGGAGCGCTGCTCCCTCAGGCAGGTGAAGTACTGCACGGCGAACTCCAGCAGATCCGCGGGCCGCCGCTTCAGCACCTCCAGAGTGTAGCCCTTCAGCAGCTCGCTCAGACCCGCCGGCACCTCCACGCTCATCCTGACCGACATCCACTCACAAAACACAGCAGACAAAACCTGGACATGTCTGCAAAACTCAGATCCTCCCTCAGGGGGACGACCATCGACTGACGCATCGACAGTTTCCATCGCAGGCAAAACATCGACCGTCCTCCAAAATCACCAACGCATACAGCTTTTGTTTGCACATGAACCGAACAGAAACACAACTCAGATGTGAAAATGATCAATATACATTTATTTATGTACATGATTTAAACAAAGAACAAACGATTAAAACCAAAGCAGGCCTTGACTGTGTGCTGAACTCATGAGGGCTGACGATGCTGTAAACGTGTGAAAGTTTTGAGTCTACTTTATAAACATTCAGTGTTTCCCTGAAGGCAGAAATTGGTTCACAGTCCGTTATAAGGCACTGACTATTACAGATTAAAATCCTCTCTCAAATAAACGGTAAAGCAGCGAGACATTCATTCATATTCATAAAAGGTGTGCTACAGTCTCTGTTTCGGAGATCCGTCCGGCGAGTGTTCGCCTTCTCTGGGTCAGAGATTCGGAGCGACCCAGTTCAGAAACTTCATGGCCACTTCAAAGCCCAGGAAACAGGCCTAGAGAGAGAGAGAGAGAGAGGAGAGAGAGAGAGAGAGAGAGAGAGAGAGAGAGATATTGAACGGCTGTAAGTGGGGCAGACGGATGAGCCTCAGGCGGTTTCTGACTTTACTGAGTTTAAATACGAGTGCATCTCAGGAAAACACATCCACGTCATATTTGAACAGAAATCACGCTTTGCTAATTCATTAATTTATATATATATATATATATATATATATATATATATATATATATAAATAGGACAAACTAATTATGAGATAAAAGAAAATCATGAGATTTCAAAAGATGTAAGTATGACATTAACACATAACTATGAGATCAAAATGTAAGGATGATTACAGCGAGTCATCATTTTGAGATAGATGCTCAACATCATGAGATTAAAATAAAAACATAATTATGGCAAACCACTAACTGTGAGAAAAAAAAAAAAAACATCTATATTTATTAGTGGAAGTCATGAGGTTTAAAAAGTCATAATCATGAGATAAACAGCAAACTATGAGCTCATTTATACATTTTAGAACATAGTAAGTCATAATTATGAGTGAAAGGTCAAAATCATGTGATTTAAAAAGTCATAATTATGAGATTCGACTAATTACGAGATAAAAAAGGTTAAAATGTTAAAATAGTAAGTCATAATTATGAGATAAAAGCTTGAAATCATGAGATTTAAAGTCAATCATGAGATAAACAGCTAATTATGAGAAAAAAATGTAAAAACATTAACAGTAAGTCATAATTATGAGTGAAAGGTCGAAATCATGTGATTTAAAAAGTCATAATTATGAGATTCAGCTAATTATGAGATAAAGTGTTGAAATCAGATTTTAAGTCATTTATGAGAAACATGTAAAAATATTAATAGTAAGTCATAATTATGAGTGAAAGGTCAAAATCATTTGATTTAAAAAGACAATTATGAGATAAAAAAGGCTAAAATGATCAAATTATAAGTTATAATTATGAGATAAAAGGTTGAAATCTGAGATTTAAAAAGTCAGAATTATGAGATAAAATGTAAAAATACTAACAGTAAGTTAGTAAGGTCGAAATCATGAGATTCAGTCAATTATGAGATAAACAAATAATTATGACATGAGAATTATTACGAGATAAAATGTAAAAATAACAGTAAGTCATAATTATGAGTGAAAGGTTGAAATCATGTGATTTAAAAAGTTATTATGAGATTTGTCTAATTATGAGATAAAAATGTAAATATTATGAAATAGTAAGTCATAATTATGAAATAAAAGGTTGAAATCATGAGATTTAAAGTCAATTATGAGATAAACAGCTAATTATGACCTAAAATGTAAAACTTATAACAGAAAATCAATTATGAGATAAAAGATCAAAATCATGAGATTTAAAGTCATAATTAGGAGATAAACAGCTAATTATGAGATAAAATGTAAAATTATTTATTACAGTAAATAAATTATGAGTGAAAGGTCGAAATCATGTGAATTTAAAAAAAGGTCATAATTATGAGATAAACAGCTAATTATGAAATAAAAAAAGTTAAAATTATAAAATAGTACATTATAATTATGAGATAAAAGTGAAATCTGAGATTTAAAAATTCTGAGAAAAAAATGCAAAAATATCAATAGTAAGTCATAATTATGAGATAAAAGGTTGAAATCAAGAGATGTAAAGTCAATTTAGGAAACAGCTCATTATGACATAACATGTAACAATTAAAATAGTAAGTCATAATTATAAGTAAAAGGTCAAAAAAAGTCATAATTATGAGATTCGGAGATTTATTCGGAATTACAAGATAAAAGGTTGAAATCTGAGATGTAAAGAGTCATAATTATGAAGTAAAAATTTTAAAATATTAACAGTACATCATAATTATGAGACAAAAGGTCAAGATCATGAGATTTAAAGTCAATTATGAGATAAAATGTAAAAAATATAAACAGCAAGGTATGAGTAAAAGTTCAAAATCCTGAGATTCAGAAAGTCATAATTATGAAATAAAAGGTCAAAATCATGACATACAAAGTCAATTATTTATAGAGTAAAACACCATAACGGTGACATAAAAAGTTGACATAAGAAGCCATAAATGTGACCCTGGACCACAAAAGCAGTCATAAGGGTCTGTTTTTTTAATTGAGATGTACAATCATCTGAAATCTGAATAAATGCGCTTTCCTTTGAAGTATGGTTTGTTTGGACAGGACGATATTTGATTGTACGAGATACAACTATTTGACGATCTGCAATCTGAGGGTGCCAAAAAAACAATCGAAATATTGAGAAAAATCACTTATAAAGTTCTTAGTAATGCATATTACAAAAATCAAAAATCAAGCTTTGATATATTTACGGTAGAAAATTTACAAAGTATTTTCACAGAACATGATCTTTACTTAATATCCTAATGATTATTTGGCATAAAATCGATAATTTTGACCCATACAATGTATTTTTGTCTATAGCTACAAATATACCTGCGCTACTAAAGACACAAATATGGGACAAAGAGTCTAAATCACAGTATACCAAGTCATAAATATGGCATAAAAATACTAAATGATGTGTAATAATTTCAACCTTTATCACATAATTAGAACGTAGTATGTTTTGACAGTTTATCTCCTAATTATGATTTAACAAAACATCTTAATAATCATAGTCATAAATAATGGGATTAAAAGAAATAGGATTTTGCATAAAGAAAATAAAGCTGCTTTTTGACACCAAGGAGGTGTTTTTGTATTGCGACACTGATGACAATTCACCATATTTAACTTATTAGTTTGCCAGATGCAGTAATCACTGAGGAAACTGTTAGCCCTAGAAAGAGTTTCCTGTGCTTTTGTAGGTGTGCCAGAGAGCGTCAGTCGTACCGCGTTTGCCGGAAACGCTCGCAGCATCACGGCGTTAAAGCCTTTATAGAGTGAGGCGACGCCCTCCTCGCGGATCAGCTCTCGCAGGACGTCCCGGAAACCGTTGGGATATTTGCCCTCTGGAGCTGCGGATGAAACACAGACAACCGTCAGACTCCGCTGTGGACATGTGGGACATCTGCAGGACGTCTCACGCACCCGTCTGGAAACGAGACTTCAGCACGTCCGGAGGAATGGCCACGGCCCAGTTAAAGATCCCCGCCATGCCGCCGGCAAACAGGATGCTGGGAATGCTGAGCTCTGTTGGGCTGAACACACACACAATCAATCAATTATAGGACATGTCTGTGTGTCTAATCATTCACCAGAGACATTAGACTCCACTGACTACTGTTAGTACTTGAGAACGGTCTTAAGACCATTTTTTGATGTCTTGGTCTTGGTCTTGTCTTGGTCTCAAACCCTTAAAGTCTTGGTCTCAAACCCTTAAAGTCTTGGTCTTGTCTTGGTCTCAAACCCTTAAAGTCTTGGTCTCAAACCCTTAAAGTCTTGGTCTTGTCTTGGTCTCAAACCCTTAAAGTCTTGGTCTTGTCTTGGTCTCAAACACTTAAAGTCTTGGTCTTGTCTTGGTCTTAAACCCTTAAAGTCTTGGTCTTGTCTTGGTCTCAAACCCTTAAAGTCTTGGTCTTGTCTTGGTCTCAAACCCTTAAAGTCTTGGTCTCAAACCCTTAAAGTCTTGGTCTTGTCTTGGTCTCAAACCCTTAAAGTCTTGGTCTCAAACCCTTAAAGTCTTGGTCTTGTCTTGGTCTCAAACCCTTAAAGTCTTGGTCTTGTCTTGGTCTCAAACCCTTAAAGTCTTGGTCTCGTCTTGGTCTCAACACACTCTGGTCTTGGTCTTGTCTTGGTCTCAAACCCTTAAAGTCTTGGTCTTGTCTTGGTCTCAAACCCTTAAAGTCTTGGTCTCAAACCCTTAAAGTCTTGGTCTGGTCTTGGTCTCAACACACTCTGGTCTTGGTCTTGTCTTGGTCTCAAACCCTTAAAGTCTTGGTCTTGTCTTGGTCTCAAACCCTTAAAGTCTTGGTCTCGTCTTGGTCTCAACACACTCTGGTCTTGGTCTTGTCTTGGTCTCAAACCCTTAAAGTCTTGGTCTCGTCTTGGTCTCAACACACTCTGGTCTTGGTCTTGTCTTGGTCTCAAACCCTTAAAGTCTTGGTCTTGTCTTGGTCTCAAACCCTTAAAGTCTTGGTCTCAAACCCTTAAAGTCTTGGTCTGGTCTTGGTCTCAACACACTCTGGTCTCGGTTTAGGCGGTCTTGACCACAACACTACCACTGACCTCTTGCCCTCTGGTGTGAGCGCGTTCTTCAGCCACTCGTAGGTCATGAAGTACATCCCACTGGCCGGAACATCTGAGACAGAGAGTGACAGCTGTCAATCATCTGACATTTGGCCATGCGTGACCTTTGACGTCAACAGTGTGATGCTCTAATGCATGTGGAGGTGTGTCCCCCTGCTGGCGCGTGTCTGTACCTCTCATGAGCGTCAGAGCCGTTCCTTTATAGATGCCGCGGATGCCGTTCTCTCTGTACAGCTGCTTGGCGCAGTCCATCGGCCCCGCGTACTTCACATGACCCGACGCCGCCTGGATCTGAACACAAACGCTCACCTTACACACATGCGGGACTTCTCAAGCACTAGCTTCTTGGATATCTCACTAAACAATGTATTAGCATTCTAGTTCTAAAAAGATAAACAGACAAATAAAAATATACTGATATAACAAAACGGCAGAAATGAAGCACATTGCAGAGTATGCAAAAGATTTGTGTTCTGATCTAAATCAAATGGTTCGTGACTCAGGCTACAAAGTCTCGGTTTAAATTATGATTTGTGAACCATCATTTCAGATAAAGACTTGGAGCATGAATCATTTAATTTGCTAAATGATTCACGAACCCACTAAGAATTTCCAATCTAAATCAAATGATTCGCAATACACTCTCAGAAGTCCCGATCTGAATCAAATTGACTCATGCTCCAAAGTCCTGATCTGAATTATATAATATAATATAATATAATATAATATAATATAATATAATAATGTAATATAATATAACATGATATAACATAATATAATATAATATAATAATCATTTCAGATCAGGACTTAGAGGTCAAATCATTTAATTTGCGAAACATGAACACACTCCAAAGCTCCGATCGCAATCAAATCATTCACAATCCAACTGGAGCACTTTGAAACAGTGAATCGTTTTGTGACGCACTGTTTTAACTGAGTCTGAGTTTTGAAAATCTCTGTTTCACCCATCACTATATGTGTGACCCTGGAGCACAAAACCAGTCTGAAGTCGCTGTGGTATATTTCTAGCAATAGCCCAAAATACATTGTATGGGTCAAAATTATCAAAAAAAAAAAAAAAATTGTATGCCAAAAATCATTAGGATATTAAGTAAAAATCATGTTCCATTAAGATATTTTGTAAATTTAGTACCATAAATGTATAAAAACTTAACTTTTGATTAGTAATATGCATTGCTAAGAACTTCATTTGGACAACTTTTTTGGACAATATTTTTTTTTTTTTTGCACTCTCAGATTCCAGTTTTCAAATAGTTGTATCTCGGCCAAATATTGTCCGATCCTGCGAACCATACATCAATGGAAAGCTTATTTGTTCAACTTTCAGATTATATATAAATATAAATTTGGAAAAATGTACACTTATGACTGGTTTTGTGGTCCAGGGTCACATATGTGCTTTATAAAACCATTTCGAGCATGGATCGCTTGAACTAAATAATTAAAGTCAGATCAGGAATTTTGACTGTGGATCTCGAACTTTGGATTCATATCGGGAATTCTGAGTGCGGATTGCAAATCTTTGGATTCATTTTGGGAATTCTGAGCGTGGATCTTGAATCTTTGGATTCAGATCGGGACTTCTGAATCAATTGGAATCTGGGAATCTGAATCAATCGGAGCAGTTCCAGCATAACTGACTCACTCAAATAGGACTCACAAACCATCATTTCAGATCAGAACTCGGAACATGAAACACTTAATTTGCAAAATGATCCATGAACCGATTCACGAACCCACTCCACAGTTCCAATCTAAATCAAATTATTCGCGATCTGCTCTCAGAAATCCCGATCTGAATCAAAAGATTCACGACTCACGACCCAATCATGGTTTCACCCATCATTTTTTTGTGCATTGTAAAATCATTACAGGCAACGTTGAAACTTGAAAACGAGTTGCTCATTTGATCTGTTTCTTTCCTAGTGAATCGCTTGAACTGAATGATTTCGAATCAGTGAGTTTGAATCAATCAGAACGGTTCCAACGTAAATGACTCACTCAGCTGATTCAGTTTGTCTGTTTGTGTTTTGAGCATCTCACCTGCAGCAGACATTTGATTCTCTCTCCTGGAGCCATGATGGCTGTAGTGAACACACCTGACAGCATCCCGGCTGCGAACAGCTGCGGATATCTGACACACACACACACACACACACACACACACACACACACACACACACACAGGGTGAGGAAACACACTCATGTGAGACACTCAGCACATCCTAATGTCTTCGGCGTCTCACGTCAGGATGTCGTCTGGTGTTTTCTGCTGCAGTTTCTTCCCGAGTCCGAAGCCGAAGAAGCAGACGGCGAACATAGGCGTGACTCCGATGATGGGTGCAGCCATGCCCTTATACAGACCCCGAACACCCTAAAACACACACAGACACAGATGAGCATCAGTCCAGACGTCGACAGTCAGCAGAGACAGCAACGAGTGGGTCGTACCTCTTTGGCGAGCGTTCTCTTGAAGCAGTCGAACGTGCCGCGGTACAGCGGAGACTCACCCGGACCGGGTTTGGGCTGCGTCTGCAGTCGCACCTGCGCAGATGATGGTCACATGACAACACACCGCCAGTGATGGGGTAAGGCATTACAAGTAACGCAATAATATTACTGCTTTCAAGTAACTAGTAAAGTACCGCATTACTTTTTCATTTCCAAGAAAACATCTGAGTTACTTTTTGTTTCCTTTATGTATTTAATCCCATTTTATTAACCAATGACTTTGCTGCTGACCTTTGATCCAATTCAACCGTACACTGCAAAAATACTGTTCTTACTTACATTTTTTGTCTTGTTTCCAGCCAAAATATCTAACAATTCTTAAATCAAGAAGGATTTTCTAAAACGAGTAAATAAATATTTTCTTGTTTTCAGAAAAAAACAAGTCAAAAGTAAGCAAAAAAATAAATTATTTCAAAGAGAAAACAAGATTATTTTGCTTACCCCATTGGGAGATTATTTAGCTTGTTTCAAGCAAAAACACACTTAATTTTGACAGAAAAAAAAAAAACAAGACTTGTCTAGAAAATCGTTCTTGATTTAAGAATTTTGAGATATTTTGCTGGAAACAAGACAAAAAAATCTAAGTAAGAAAAAGCATTTTAGATTACTTTAGATTAACATTTGTGCTTTTTTTCTCATTGCTGAAGAGTGTTGAACTTTCTTTTCCTACAGTTCTACTGTACAGACGTCGATTTAATTTTCCTTCAGCCTTAGCCTTATTCACTTCATTTCATTTTGGTGTGAAAGGGCTTTTACATTTGCTAAAAATCAAATGTTTTTATATTAAAAACAAACAAGCAAGCCCTGCCCAGATTTAAAAAGTAACGCAAAAGTAACGCAATGCATTACTTTCCATAAAAAGTAACTAAGTAACGTAATTACTTTTTTAGGGAGTAACACAATATTGTAACGCATTACTTTCCATAAAAAGTAACTAAGTAATGTAATTACTTTTTTAGGGAGTAACGCAATATTGTAACGCATTACTTTTAAAAGTAACTTTCCCCAACACTGCACAGACAGATCTGGGTCAAAGGTCATTAGTCTAGGGTTTATCTCAAAAACCCTGCTGACAGTTACACAATTTGATTAAATTCGATTAAATCAATAGCACTTAACCTCTCATATTCGGGTGCATTACGAGTTTTGTTGCAAACTCAACTGTTTTATTAAATAGCAGTGAGTGAGAAAGCAGAATGCAGATTTTGAGAGCGTTATGAGGGTTAAGACTAAAAATGAACAATAATGAACAGGAGTTTTATCTCCAGCGAACGCTGAATAGACTCATAACGCCTAATGCACAGCTCTGAATGTTAACTAAGCTTTAAGAGAGTGTGGTTACTTTGATGGTGTCCAGCGGGTGTCCGGCGAACACCAGACAAACTCCCCCGAATCCACCGGCGAAGAAGTTCTTCATGGGGCTGATCGGCTGCGGCTGCTTCGACATGATTCCCCGCGGTCGCTCCGATCACACACGAATCCGGCTGGTTTAGCGCGTCTGTCCGAAAAGCTCACGATGACAGACAGACAGATGTTTTCAGCGCTGTTTCCAGTGTCTCTTCTGTCTCTGCAGCGACCTTTCACCCACAAACACACCCGGAACTATTTGACCGACGCACCGGGAAGGAATGACAGAAGAGCACTCTCGAGCTCGGGGATGGGCGGGGCCTAAGGAATAATTCTCTCATGAATGTTACAAATTGCATGTTTAACCCCATGTCTACTAACAATCATTATTCAGCCAAAATGAAATAAAAACACTTCAGTTTGACTTGTTTTCAGAAGAAAATCCTTCTTGATTTAACAATTTGTAGATATTTTTTAAAGGCTGGAAACAATACAAAAAAAATCTAAGTAAAAAAAAGAAAAGAAAGAACACGTGACTCATCGGAGAAACAGCGATTGGAGATGAGAAACTTCACAGTGTGTCGCTTTCAGTGTCGGGGAACGTTACTTTTAAAAGTAATGCGCTACAGTGTTGCATTACTCCCTAAAAAAGTGACTAATTACGTTACTTGGTTACTTTTTATAGAAAGTAATGCGTTGCGTTACTTTTGCTTTACTTTTTAAATCTGGGCAGGGCTTGCTTGTTTGTTTTTAATATAAAAAGTTTGATTCTTAACAAATGTAAAAGCCCTTTCACACCAAAATGTAATGAAGTGAATAAGCCTAAGGCTGAAGGAAAATTAAATTGACGAAAAATGAAGCACAAATGTTAGTTAATCTAAAGTAAATTTAGCTTATTAGTACAATGCAAAAATAATAATAATTTTTTTGTCTTGTTTCCAGGCAAAATATCTAAAATTCTAAAATCTAGAAGGATTTTCTAGACAAGTCAAGTTTTTTTCTGAAAACAAGTCAAAATTAAGTGAGTTTTTGCTTGAAACAAGCAAAATAATCTTGTTTTCTGTTTGAAATAAGATTTTTTTAGCAGACTATTTTGTGTTCTCAGCAAAATGCACTTCATTTTGACTTTTTTTTCTGAAAAAAAAAAAAAGTACTTGTCTAGAAAATCCTTCCTGATTTAAGAATTTTTAGATATTTTGGCTGGAAACAAGACAAAAATTGTAAGTAAGAACAGTATTTTTGCAGTGTACGGTTGAATTGGATCAAAGGTCAGCAGCAAAGTCATTGGTTAATAAAATGGGATTAAATACATAAAGGAAACAAAAAGTAACTTGCCTTACTTTTTTGAAAAAGTAACTTGTGTTACTTGTAAACAGAAAATTGAGCTGTGTTTTAAAATCTGAAAATACTTAAAGCGCTTGAACCCTGAGAATTGCTGCTTGTGGCTTTATTTGTTATCATTTTTATTTCACAAGTCAAAACTGTGAGAAAAAAGTCAGAATTTTCTTTATGCTTGCAGTTTTGAAGTCTGAAATGTAAAATACAAAGTAAAACAAACAAAACAAGCTTCCATATCAATAAAAAACACACACAGAGACACTTATTTTAGGTGCATTAGGATGGCATTATTTTATTAGTCTTTCAGTGTTAAGAAAATATATCGTTACCGTTTCCCTTCTGAACAAAAACGCACGAGGAAAAAAATAGATCATTTGGCATCATCATCAGACGTGATCATCAGAGATGCACCAGCACAAACACGCTGCGTCAGATATGCGCTAAACCGATAACATTAGCACTAATGCTGTAAACTCGTATGGCGCTCATGGCGGGGGTCACGGGTTAAAGTTCACGGTGTTAGCTGAGCTCGGCGGGATCTGGAGTTTAAGACTAGCGGGATGGAGCAGGCGGAGCGCTGTGTTCGGTTCAGTTCCTCGAGATCTGAGGGAACTCCTTGTAGATCTGCTGCACGATGAGCTTGTCCATCTGTCTGCTGGACGCCTGGCCCTCGCCGCAGTCCTCCTCCTCTCCCAGGATCCTCTGCAGCGCCGCCTGCAGGTCGCTCAGCCGGTGCCGGTGCTCCAGATAGTCGGTGGAGCGCATGAGCGAGTGCATGAGGGACAGATACTCCATCCGCATCTGAGGACACACACACAACACGCTAACATCCACAGCAGCGCTCTACAGCAGGCTTAGCATTCATACAGGCGTCAGTACACTTATCACTCCAGCTAGAGATAGCACTATTGTTACTGTCATGGTTCTGGTTATTATAGTTATTGTTTTCATTACAGTTATAGCTAAAGCTATTACAGATATGCTTATAGTTTTGATTAAAGTTAACATTACGATTATAATCTTGGTATAGTTATGATATATAAATATATAGCACAAAAAAGTGCTATATAAATAAAAGTGACTATAGTAATTACTGAAGTAATGGTTATAGTTATTATAGTTACAGTTCCTACAGTTATTATAGTTATGTTATAGTTACTACATTTATGTTTATAGTTAATACTTAAGTTATAGTTATAGTTATGATGTAGTTACTATATTTCTGGTTATAGCAATGCTTATAGTTATGGTTATGATTATAATTACTAAAGTTATAGTTATAGTTACCATGGTTATAGCTATTATAGGTACTGTAGTTATAGCTACTACAGTTATTACAATTATGGTAATATTATTATAGTTATTGATGTAGTTAGTTACTATAGTTACTATATTTATGGTTATAGTTATTTTAATTATGGTTGTAAAAGTTACTACAGTTATTATAGTTATAATTATGTTGTAATTACTGTATTTCTGGTTAGTTATAGTTATGGTTATTGTTATTATGGTTATGGTTATAATTACTAAAGTTAGTTATAGTTACTATAATTATCCGTATAGTTACTGTAGTTATAGTTATGTTATAGTTACTATATTTATGGTTATAGTTATTTTAGTTACAGTTATACAAGTTTCTAGTTACTATAGTTATGACTGTAGTTACAGTTAAAGTTACTACAGTTATTATAGTTATGTTATAGTTATACTGTATATTAAGTTCATAGTTATGGTTATAGTTACAATCCTAATAGTTATAGTTATAGTTGTAGTTACTGTAGTAAAAATGTCTGCAGTTATTCTAGTTATAGTTATGTTGTAATTACTATATTTCTGGTTAGTTATAGTTATGGTTATAGTTACTATTGTTATAATTACTAAAGTTAGTTATAGTTAATTTGGTTATAGTTATTATACTTATGCTTATAGTTATGGTTATAGTTACAGTTACTAGTTATAGTTATGTTATAGTAACTATATTTATGGTTATAGTTATTTTAGTTATAATGATAATTACTAAAGTCATGCTATAGTTACTATGGTTATCATTACGTTAGTTAAAGTTACTAGTTATTATAGTTATGGTTATAGTCACAGTTACTATAGTTATAGTTACTATATGTTATACTTATAGTTATGGTTATAATTAAGAAAAGTTATGGCTATAGTTACGTTAATTAAAGTTACTAGTTATTATAATTATAGTTATAGTCAGTTACTATAGTTATAGTCCTTGCTTTATGCTTTTCTATCTCTGATTTCTTCAATATTTGCTGTGTTTTTGTTGATGTTACCCTTTGCACTACTGTTTGATGTTTCTTCTTGTTTTCTGTGTTTATTGTACGCATCTTTGAGCTCCGGAAAGGCACTATATAAATAAAAAATATTATTATAATTATTATTATAGTTATGTTATAGTTACTATATTTATGGTTATACTTTTAGTTATGTTATAATTACTACAGTTATTATAGTTGTGTTTATAGTTAAAGTTACAGTTATAGTTATGGTTGTAGTTACTGTAGTAAAAATGTCTGCAGTTATTCTAGTTATAGTTATGTTGTAATTACTATATTTCTTGTTAGTTATAGTTATGGTCATAGTTATTATGGTTATGGTTATAATTACTAAAGTTAGTTATAGTTACTTTGGTTATAGTTATGTTTATAGTTACTGTAGTTATAGTTACTACAGTCATTATAGTTGTGCTTATAGTTATTATAGTTACAGTTACTATAGTTATAGTTATGTTATAGTTACTATGTTTATAGTAATACTTATGTTTATAATGACTAAAGTTATGGTTATAGTTACTATAGTTAAGTTAAAATTACTACAGTCATTATAGTTATGGTTATAATTACTGTAGTTAAAATTACTAGTTATAGTTATTATAGTTATGTTTTAGTTACTATAGTTATGGTTATAGTTATAATTGCTAAAGTTATGGTTATGGATATTGTAGTTATATTTAATACAGTTATTATAATTATGGTAGTAATTACTATGGTTATGGTTATAGTTACTATAGTTATTAGATTTCACACACTTTAAGCTCTTTTAATGTAACAGGATTAGTCCAATGAACCGTTCCGTTTGCAATGCGTCCCGAACCAAAAGCCTCGTACTGAACGGTTCAATATGAACACATGAATCATGACGCCTCTAGTACACTGTACTACTATAGTCATGCTCATAGTGCAGGGGAGCCCATGTTTATCTCCAAGCCCAGTTACACACACCTAACACAGCTAATCAAGCTCTTCCTAGATACACTAGAAACGTGTCTCACTCTATCTCCAGGCGACAGGTCTGAGATCTGTCTCACGGCGATGTCGATCATCACCATCAGGTCAGTGCGGTAGAAGATATCTCCTGTGTCTCGGCTGGCAAACACGTCCTGCAGGAACTTCAGCACCGAATGCGGCGCCGGAGGAGCGTGATCGAACACACACACCGGATCCTCTGCAAACACACAGCATCAGCGCGTCACTGCAGCAGCTCTACTGTGACATATGAGTGTGTGTGTGTGTGTGTGTGTGTGTTTCACCTCCTCTGTTGAGCAGCAATAAGAGTTTCTCAGTCAGAATCTTCACGTTGTGTCTCTTGATCAGCGCCTGCATCACCATATTACTCTCCGGCGCTGCAGGGGGCAGCAAACACATGAAAGCAAGTCAGCAACAACAAAGAAAGACCTGATTGACCATAACAGGAGCATTTTTGCAGCCAGTGTTAATTTTGATTTAGTTTGAGTCATAGTCTTTTGACTAAAATGGTGTTTAGTTTTAGCCATATTTTAGTCAACTGAATTGTTTTTAGTTTTAGTGTAGTTTTAGTCGACTAAATCTACAATAAATTTAGTCGCTAAATCTCAATGGGTTTAGTTACAGTGCAATGCATTTATTAAGCATTTCTCTAAAATGTCCAAACTCATCATATAGGCTTGATATTAAGGTTTAATCATGATTTAACTGCGGTGATACACAACATGCCTTAAAATTAAAATGAAATAAAACCACTTCTCATAAAGAACATGGTCTTCTTCTGAATGTAATCCCAATGGTTATATCGGCTAATGATGCATTCTTTATAGTCACTTGTTTACCATATTCTTCATTCTTTCAAACAGACATGTTTATTTCTATAAATGAATTTAGATTCATCTTTAGGGCTGTGTAAGTGATTCAGTCAAGAGCAGTGAGTGGTTTTCTGTCTTTCTTTTGTTGTTTGATGAACATCTGTGATTCGGACAATAGACACTAAATGCGGCTGCTGTCCCTTTAAAACCCAATGCAATGCACTGATGCACTTTCTCTCTACTGTTTACATTCATTTCAGACCTAATCGGCTGTGTTTATGTGAATACTCATCAAAACGGACAATTCCAGATCATTTTGTGTGTATTTCTCAGTTTATGAACGTGAAAGAGTGTGAGGTGTGTTTTCTGTGTGTTTGCTTCAGTGTCTGCGCTCAGAAAACAAGACTGAATTGAGTTCTCTCTTGCGTCGTCAAATTTATCCATATGTTTGCACTTCTCCCACATATTCACATTTCTGAACGTTTTATAAGAGTGTATTTTAGCTTGTGTCCCGCCAGTTTGTACATCTAACCAGCAGATCTTTCTGAATGAATCTCTTTCCAAATCGTCCCTCCCTAACTTTTCCATCTGGTTTTTATTCGTTGACGAAAACCCCAGTAGATTTTTGTCACAGTTTTTGTCATTCAGGAGGAATTTTAGTTTGTTATCGTTTCGTTTTGGTCTGTGAAATAAATGAACACTGTCAGACCGCTCAGGTGGAGGTTGAAGGCCAGCAGCAGGTTGATGAAGAGGTCCGGCAGCTGCTCCGTGGCGTCGGAGGGCAAACCGTCCTCAATCACGTCCAGCAGGAACTGCAGGAAAGCGGCGTTCAGGTGCTCTGAGACAGACAACAGACAAAGGACACGTCAATCTCTCGTCCGAGCGTCTAACGGTGTGAGCGTCTCTCTCTTACCGTAGTGATGCAGCGGGATCTGCTCGCCCATGGAGAAGATCATGGCCATCAGCAGCGCACTGTAGCACATCTTCTCATGCTCTGCGCACAAAAACACAGGTCAGGCGAGCGCACAGACGCACACACGACACGCGGGCGGAGCGGCTCTCACCGTGAGTGTCCGTCTGCAGGTCCCTCGCCAGCTCCATGGTCAGGACGGAGTTGAGGAGGGTGGAGATGAGCGCCGCGTCCAGACCGCACATCGCACCGAACACCTTCAGCAGCAGCAGACGCAGCGACACGCGATGCTCCTGAACATCCACACGCTCACATTACTTTTCACACCGCAAACCACAGCTGTAACGTTTCAGAATTGTGAAAAACGGGCCTCTGTTATCTCACCATCTGATAATAGGACACCAGCGACAGGACCGCCTCGTACTCGTTCACACGACACATCTTCTTACACACCTCAGGATCCGCGTCAGTCTGAAAGAAACACACTCTTATTATATAAACATCACACAAATATAACACGAAGATGTAATGTTAGATAATGTGTCCCACCAATGCTCTCTCACAACCAGTTTGTACGTATTTTTTGATGTAGCTAATTTGTACGAATTTGTGCAACCATACTCATACAAATTTTTATGTTTTCTGTGAGAGCTTGGTTGGGGTTAGGGGTGGTCATTCGTACAAATTCCTACAAATTAGGCACCTCGCAAAATATGTACGATGTTCCACAAAAATATGAATTTGTACGAATTAGCCACCTCATAAAATACGTACGATGCTTCACAAATGCTTACAAATTCATACAAATTAGCCACCTCGTAAAATATATACGATGTTTTACAAAAAATACAAATGCATACAAATTAGCCACCTCGTAAAATACGTACGATGTTTTACAAAAAATACAAATGCATACAAATTAACCACCTCGTAAAATGCATACGATGTTTCACAAAAATATGAATTCGTACAAATTAGCCACCTCGTAAAATACGTACGATGTTTCACAAAAAGTACAAATTTGTACAAATTAGCCACCTCGTAAAATACGTACGATGTTTCACAAAAAGTACAAATTTTTACAAATTAGCCACCTCGTAAAATACGTACGATGTTTCACAAAAAGTACAAATTTGTACAAATTAGCCACCTCGTAAAATACGTACGATGTTTCACAAAAAGTACAAATGCGTACAAATTAGCCACCTCGTAAAATGCATACGATGTTTCACAAAAATATGAATTCGTACAAATTAACCACCTCGTAAAATGCGTATGATGTTTCACAAAAAGTACAAAGGAAGTCTCACCAGAATCTGCAGTAGCTCCTCCAGGTAGCATGCGATGAGCGCGCGATCTTCGTGCAGAGCCCAGCTGCGCTGCTGAGAGTCGTCGCGGTGTCGCGCCAGATCGCTGAAGATCACCTGCAGCCGCTGCTCGTCGTGACACACCTGTCCGAGTGGCAGCGCCGTGCCCAGATCCTGCGACACAAACCAGACAAGCGCTTCAGCATCTGAGCCGGCGGCAGAACGCCTCAGCGAGTGCCTCGGCTACTAACCTTGCTCTCCACCAGCGACAGCAGCACGCGCTCCAGGTCCGCCGCTGCCCTCGGTAACGCGCTCTGCAGGTGTCCCACCACCACGCCCACGGCAACCCGCGACAGCTCGTAACTGAGGCCCGTGTTCTTGCGCACCAGCTCGATCAGCTCCGCTCCGATCGTCATGGGGACGGCTGCGGAAAGGGTGGGGCTACCGGGAGGGCTGAGAGAAGCAGGGGGCGGGGCCAGCGGCCACTCCACATCCGATTGGTGTTCGGCGGCAGGCTGAGGCGCCGGCCTCTTTTTAGAAGGGTCTGGAGAAGGGGACTGGTCAGGCACAGGAGGGGGCGGAGCCTGTGATCCCTTTTTCGAAGGCTCTTCCTGAGGGGATCGGTCAGGGAGAGGAGGGGGCGGAGCCTTGCCTCGTTTTGGCACGGGGGGCGGGGTGCTGCTGACGCTCGGAAGACTGACTGACGAAACGCCCGAGTGGGAGGAGCTGGAATCCAAAGAGGCGGAGCTCACAGACAGAGAGGGACCAGTGGGCGGGACAGAGCTGGGGGCGGGGCTTGTGGAAGAGACTCTCAGTGGTACTTCCGGATCTGTAGAGAGAGAGAGAGAGAGACGCGTTTACTCGGCCGTGTGCGGCGTAAAGCGTTGCGTGTTGGTTTCTGCACTCACCGTTGCGTCGCGACTCGCGTTGTTTCTCTGGAGGAGGCAGGGTCATGGGCGCGGCTCGACGAGGCTGAGGAGGAACCTGCGGCAGAAACTCGATCAGTAAAGGATCCAACAAAAAAATATTTAGCGCTTCAAAATTGTTACCGATATAGTTAGAACTATCAAACTGCTGCATTGTCAAGTTAGTAGCTCGCAGGAGTCGCTGGCATGATCACTTTATTTTCCCCCTTATTAAAGTGGAATCTACTTACAATAGCCTACTCCTTCTTTTGTGGTCATATAAGAGTAGCAACTTATAGGGCCCTATGAAATCCATTTTATTTTTTCCAAAATTCAATTTAATTTTTTCCAAATTCCGTTTTTTCTGTTTTATTTTTTTTCTTTTTAATGGTTAAATAAAATGTTATTAATCAAAAAAGCATGTCTAACTAATTAAGATCATGAAACTTACAATACAATTTAACATCAATTTATTAAAGGTTTAACAAAAACGACATGTTTAGGGTCCTATGAAACACTGTATTTTATTGTTACCAAATTCTGGTTTTAATGTGTCTAATTTTTTTATTCTGTGTTGTGTATTTATATTAACAGAAGGCATACAAAATAATTTAATGTATCTTTTAATGAATGAAAATTAAACAAATTTTATTTCTGGCAAGTAAAGGGGATTTACTATTAAAATTCCTACATGAAAGAAATATTGTGTAATTATTTCTTTAAAGAAAGTTTTATTAATTTTTTCAACAGTAGTAGTAGTAGTAGTAGTGTTATTACTTACATTCTAAATATTAAAAATATATTTCTGTCATCTTTAAGATAAACAAACTTTTATTTTGACGGGTTAGACTGAATACAGTTGAGACTGGAAGCTAACAGTGAATTTTACTCAAATGGAACGGTCAAATGCGGTTCTGGAGATGTTGTTCAGGTATTTATGTCCTCATTTGTTGACGCGTCAGATGCTGAAATCACGTGATCGTTGCGCCTGCGTCACTATGTGTAGTAAACAAACTCGCGCATCTGCTCCATTCATAAAAACAGAGACAAGCGGAACATCCAGGATTCATATTTAAATAGTCTTTTTGTGGCTTCATATTTACACACATAGTTCAAAACGCAATTTGATTTAACTTGATGACATACATTTGATGAATTCTTCTAAACTTCGACAAATTCCGTGACATTCCGCGTTTAATAATACATTCCGTTTTTATAACAGGACTACGCGCTTCAGTCCGCGTTTTCCGCATCGCGCAAATCATAGGGCCCTATAGTAGAATAGTTATTCAAAACTATTTCTTTTATTTGTGTACATTAACAGTAAAAACAAAACATTCTGGAAATAAAGGAAAAACAGTTTTGTGCACATCAATAACTGTCTGGTTCATCTCAGCTACAAAATCAGACATCAGAAGATTACAGAGAATGGTTCAGACTGCAGAGAGGATTATTGGTGCTTCCATGCCCAGCCTCCAACAACTGTATACATCCGGAGTGAGGACAAGAGCTCAGAAAATCACATCCAAGCCATTCCCTCTTTGAACTACAGAGCCCCAAATACCAGGACGACCAGCACAAGAACAGTTTCTTCCCCCAGGCAATCCACCTTATGACTAAATCTTCATCCCAACCTTTTATTTATTTGTTAGCACCTCCATCCGAACACATCCCTGCATCTCTTTCTGTTCCGTTCTATCATTTATAGCACAGCTGTTGTCAGTTAACGGTTAATAACGGCTTAACGACCGTCGGTCGTCGATTAGGAGAAATAAACAAAAAACAAAACAGAATGAACATTCCTATTTCCATTTGTTGATAACAAAACAATGCAAAAAACGAGAGGCTCTTGCTGTACCTGATAGAGTCCGGGAACGCTGGCGGGACGCTCGGACATCGGCTCGCTGCCCTGGCAGCTGTAGGCTCGGCTCAGACCGTTGGGCGGCTGCGGCGTGCGGCTCAGAGACACCTCGCTGGAGGACGACGGGATCTTCTGCTTGTGGCCGGATGGAGTCGGGCTTCTGCGGGACAGCGTCTCCTTCCTGTGGTGGATCAACTTTCTGTGGAGCGTTAACACATTGCACGGGTCAAAATGATGCCAAAAATCATTAGGACATTAAGATCATGTTCCATCAAGATGTTCTGTACACTTCCTACCGTAAATATATCAAAACCTTTTGATTAGTAACATGCATGGCTAAGAACTTCATTTGGACAACTTCAAAGGCTAATAAAATATAAAAATCATATTTATAATCATGCGAAATTTATTGACAATGCAATAAAATATAATAATAATAATAATAATAATAATAATAATACATAATAAAAACAAAAACAGAAATAATATTTTTACTAAAATATAAAAAACAAACATAAATATAATGCAATATTATATAAGAATATATTAATATTATATGTAAAAATATAAGAATATAAAATAATAATGGATATTATAAAACACAAAATATAATAATAACAATAATATATAAAAGTAGAAATAAAGTACAAATCTGCGACTCACTGCAGGATGTCTCTCTGCTCCAGGTTGTATTTGCCTCCGTTGGTCATGGCCACATTGTGAATGGCTTCAATGGCTCGATCAACAGACTGCAGCACTTCATCCTGCTCTGGAGCCTGATCAGATCATCATCATCATCATCATCACGACACACAAACCAGTGGATGAGCAGATGGCATCAGATCAAACATTAATCTTGTGCACTGACTGACAGTGATTGTCTGAGTTTAGCTCTGATGTGTGTGTGTCTCTGTATGATGTGTGTGTATGGTCTCTTCTCCATATCTGTCCCAGCATGCACGAGTAAATATAGCATAAGACGCAGTACTGGGGTAAAATGAGCCTCTGCAGAATATGCAGAAAAAACGTGACACAGTCATTTCTGGAAAGTCTTTATGTGCAATACTGAGGAAAACATCGTTTATGCATGTAAAGTTACTCACCTAAGCTGCATTAAATACCAAACCAAAGACATATTAATTAATTATATGATCATTAATTAATGATTACGATCTATGTTCTTTTTTTAAGATTTATTTTTGGCCTTTTTGGCTTTATTAGGAAAGGACAGATCATTGGTGACAGAGTAGGGAGTATGGTCGGGAAAGGTCCTCGAGCCGGGATTCGAACTCGGGACGCCCATTGCGCAACGGCGCTGTATGTCGGCGCACTGCCCACAATTATGATCTATATTCTAAAAAAATGATCAAATGTATGTTGTATGATGATATTATATAAATGTAACAATAAATACAACACTTAAAACATACGATTCTACAATATGACATGATACAGATGGCGCACACATGAACATGACACATATCTCACCGGTATTTTCTCGATATATGAGGCGGGGATGTACCCCGTCTCGCCGGAGCTGCAGCGAGTCGCGAGCCACCAGTGCGCGCTACTGCGCTCGAGGATGAGGAAAGACTCTCCCGCGGGGAAGCGCAGCGCGTTCCGCTCCGCAGAGCTGAAGGCGAACAGAGAGCGATACATCCCCGAACAGCCGCCGGCACCGCAATGACGCGTTAATGGCGCACTCAGACGAGCGATATTGACTAAAGACGCGCGGTCATTATGCGCTCAGAGCAGGTGAACCGCAGCCCGTGTCCCGTAAACACGACACCGGGCGCGCGCACAGGCAGTCACGCGCACTCCAGGAAGAATAATCGAGCTCGGAGCCGCTGATTCACAGGAATACAGAGATGCTCATCGAGTTAATGAAAACGGGGGAGAGAGCTGTGTGTTAATATTGACGTGTGTACTATTACATATCATCAAACATCTAATAAATCGGTGACATACACAGGCATGAACCTGTTAAATGTTTAACATGATAATTAAATGAGGAGAACCGGAGAACTGTCATCCAGCGCAGGATGTTGACATTGCCAGCGCGCGTCAGTCAAATGCGTCCGTGTGCGCGCGCCCGGGCGAACGCGTGAGTTCCGCGCGTCATGGCCGCCGTCTGTTGCGTGAGGTTGCTGTCACCGGGATCCGTTCACGGACTGCGGCTCGGTTCGAGGCTCCTTCCAGCTCTGAGCCGGTAAACGCGTAGCTGTAGAATGTGTCCTGATATGTTCGCACTGCAGCTCTAGTGCACACTACAGTATATACTGCGAACAGCAAACAATATTCAGACCGTAGTATGCTAAACTGTCACATGACCTTTATATGCCAGGTTTATGTATCAGACCTGTGGTGTACAGTGATCTCAGATATGAAGGTTTTTCTGTATATAAAATGATTTTTTAATTTAAAAGTGCTGTTTTTATCCAATCAGGGACGTAGAAGGTCAAGCGCAGTGTAATGTGGGTTACGGTGTTCAGTGCACTCTGCTGTGATCTGATCAGCTCTTCTGTTTCTGTCCTGTAGAGTGTCTTTGGTGCGCGGCCACAGGCTCGGTCCGGCTGACGATGAGCTGTACCAGAGGACCACAGTGTCTGTCATGCAGAAGGAAGCGGCCGGAGGAGCCGTCATCTACAGCTACAGCCCACGAGGATTCAACGTCAACGGAAACAAAGTGTTCGGGCCCTGCGCTGTCCTGCCGCCGGCCGTCCTCCAGTGGAACGTGAGCACAGACCAGCAGCACAGACTCTGTTCAGTGTGTGTGTGTGTCCACTACATGTGTGTCTCCACTGCATGTGTGTTCACTGTGTCCACTGCGTGTTCACTTTGTGTGTGTCCACTACATGTGTCCCATAAGTGTTTGTTCACTATGTCCACTACATGTGTGTCCACTGCGTGTGTCCACTGCATTCGTTCACTATGTCCACTACATGTGTGTCCACTACGTGTGTGTGTCCACTTCATGTGTGTGTCCACTGCATGTGTGTGTGTGTGTGTGCGTGTGTGTGTGTGTGTGTGTGTGTGTGTGTGTGTCCACTGCATGTGTGTTCACTGTGTCCATTATGTGAATCCATTGCATGTGTGTCCACTGTGTGTGTGTGTGTGTGTGTGTACACTACGTGTGTCCACTGTGTCCACTTCATGTGTGTGTCCACTGCATGTGTCCACTGTGTGTGTGTGTGTGTGTGTGTGTGTGTGTGTGTCTGTCCACTGCATGTGTCCACTGTGTGTGTGTGTGTGTGTGTGTGTGTCTGTCCACTGCATGTGTTCACTGAGTCCACTGCGTGTTCACTACGTGTGTGTGTGTGTGTGTGTGTCCACTGCATGTGTTCACTGTGTCCATTATGTGTGTCCATTGCATGTGTGTCCACTGTGTGTGTGTGTGTGTGTGTGTGTGTGTGTGTGTACACTACGTGTGTCCACTGTGTCCACTTCATGTGTGTGTCCACTGCATGTGTGTTCACTGTGTCCATTATGTGAATCCATTGCATGTGTGTCCACTGTGTGTGTGTGTGTGTGTGTGTGTGTACACTACGTGTGTCCACTGTGTCCACTTCATGTGTGTGTCCACTGCATGTGTCCACTGTGTGTGTGTGTGTGTGTGTGTGTGTGTGTGTGTGTGTCTGTCCACTGCATGTGTCCACTGTGTCCATTATGTGAATCCATTGCATGTGTGTCCACTGTGTGTGTGTGTGTGTGTGTGTGTGTGTACACTACGTGTGTCCACTGTGTCCACTTCATGTGTGTGTCCACTGCATGTGTCCACTGTGTGTGTGTGTGTGTGTGTGTGTGTGTGTGTGTCTGTCCACTGCATGTGTCCACTGTGTGTGTGTGTGTGTGTGTCTGTCCACTGCATGTGTTCACTGAGTCCACTGCGTGTTCACTACGTGTGTGTGTGTGTGTGTGTCCACTGCATGTGTTCACTGTGTCCATTATGTGTGTCCATTGCATGTGTGTCCACTGTGCGTCCACTGCGTGTTCACTTTGTGTGTCCACTACGTGTCCCATAAGCATTTGTTCACTATGTCCACTATATGTGTGTCCACTGCATGTGTTCACTGTGTGTTCACTGTCCACTACATGTGTTTGTCCACTGTGTGTGTCCACTGTGTGTTCACTGTCCACTACATGTGTGTGTCCACTGCATGTGTCCACTACGTATATGTATGTGTTCACTGCATGTGTTTACTGCATTTGTCCACTGCGTATGTCCACTATATATGTATGTGTGTCCATAGTGTGTGTGTTAATTGTGTGTGTGTTCACTATGTGTTTGTTGTTGCAGGTGGGCTGCCACACAGACATCACAGTGGAGAGTTTATCTTTGTTTTATCTGCTTGAGCCACGCATCGGTGAGTAAATACTACAGTAAATACTTTGGTTTGTGTGCGTTTATAGTATGCACTAAATACGTAGGTGTCTTGCACTCGTCCAAATGTGCCGTGTGCTCAACTGCATCTTCCAGTGACTTTATTTTCTCCAGGACTTCATTCCTGACCTTTATTCAGTAATAACTATAACGAGGTCTTGTGATCATGTGGAACAGTAACCCGGCTGCTGTTGGTCTTTCAGAGGTTCTGGTTTTGGGGACAGGAGCTCGTACGGAGCGTCTGGATCCAAATGTGCTGAACTTCCTGAAGAAGAAAGGCATCGCAGTGGAGGTTCAGGACACGGTAAACTCCCTCCTCTACACTCGTCTCAGATACAACCACACCTTAAAGTAGATTAATAGTGTGAAACGTTTCTCCTCGTAGCCTAACGCATGTGCCACGTTCAACTTCCTGTCCAGCGAGAGACGGTTAGCGGCAGCCGGATTGATCCCCCCTCCTGCCGTCGAATAACAGGACTGCACTCTGGGAGCATTCTACGTTTCCTCATTACAGTGTGTCACGTGATCTGTGAATGTAGTGTGCGCGAGTGTGAATGTAGACAGTAATAAACAGATTACAGCATGTGTGCGTGTCCCAGATTGAGGCTGTTAATCTGACTGGCGTCTGTCTGTCCTCTGATAACGGGTTAATCTGAGCTCATGCGTGATCAGACACAAACACACACACTCGTTGTCGTGTGCACGTCTTTATTAGCACCACATATGCAATATTGTCAGCTAACACACAAACACCACACAACAGCAGCCTACCAGGGCAAATCTGATCACATTTAGCAAGCGTGAACACATTCTCAGTGTCTCTGAATGCGTACCTCCCAGAAAATCCACCGCAGGGGGACATACTGAACCTTAAAGACAACATTCAAATGTCTATGACTTACCTTCTTCTGTAAAACGCTGGACCCCGCTGTTTATAATCGTATGTTGTATAAAGTGTTTTATAAATAAACTTGCCTTGACCTGGAACATACTGTGTTTACAGTTTTTTTGGCGTTATTGTTTACAGTGAAGTGTGTCCTAGTTTTATTTTTGTAAACAGCAATGCACAGCCAGCGAATGACATTTCGTTCCACTGTAAATTACTTGAAATAATAAGAAATGCTAATCTATGGATGAACGATCATGTTTGGCCAGTCGTTCACTCGTCAGAGTCTCCGTCTGCGTCGGTGTCTCTGGGATCCCTGAAGATGAACTCTGATCCCGTGACGCGGCGGTACAGGTCCAGGATGTCGTCGGTCTCGCTCTCGAAGTGCGGCGTGTGGTCACACGAGCGGGAGACGAAGATCTAGACGACAAACACAATCAATCACAGCGTTCGTTCGCTCGTTGACGTCATTTGCGCATTCCTTACCTGACTTCTGCGGCCGTCGTCCGTGGGGACCATCAGGTTACTGACAGAGACGAACCTGCAGGACAAACGTAGCGTAAGCGACACGCGTGAACAAAAGACCGCTGCTGAGGTGTTTGCTGCTCACTTCTCCATGATGGGCTCCAGCAGGGCCAAACCGGGCTGAACCTCCTTCTCTGGGTTGCAGGTTTCCACCATCGTGCTGACGACGGCGACGTACTTGCCTTCCGCCGCAACGTTGTGAGCGTAGGACAGCAAACACACGTAGATATCTGCGCACAAACACCAGACCACGACTGTCAGAAACGGCTAGGTTTTCGAATTCGAAGGTGAATTCTTGAAGCAACCCGGCTAACAATTTTTGGTTCCCAGATTGTCCCTTTTGGTTAGCCAGAAAAGTTTGCGTAACGTAAATGGAACGTTCCGGGAACCTACAGAGAACGTTCCCACAATGTTCCCTAACCAAAAGGGAACGTTCTATTTAAGTTCCTATAAGGTTCCCAGAATGTTCTCCTAACCTCTTTACTCCGATAGTTGTAGTAATCGTCCCCTAGAGTAAGCGCTATGGAAAATGGACAGAAATGGACCTCAGTGCTACAAACCATGTCTTGTTTTAAACTATTGTTTAATCATTAAAGATGATCAGAGCACATTTAACCATCATAAGGAGCACTGAAAGAGATCCGCTAATATGTGGGTCATTCCTGGGATTTGGTTCACTTTCATCTTGGAGTATACATGCTTTTCAACTACATTTGATTCAACTTTTAAATACCCCACATTGTTAGGCACATATCAAACCAACAACAACAACAAATGAATAAAAAAATCATATTTTCCCACCTAAAGCCCTTTTATTATTTTCAGTTATTTGTAGCTTTTAGACGGCTTTTTTCTCAACCCTGCAACGGACAAATGGGATTGGTTAAAAAAGTATTTCACACAGAATTTTTTATAAAATAAACGTACCTAATGCTCATGTGTCCCTGATAACAATTTAATGCTAAAAACATTTAACATTTATCATAATTTTCTCAGTTTTATAGGACTGAAGCTAAAAATACTGTAAACAAATTGTGAGTCTATGGTCTTTTTATTTTAGTAAAAAAAAAATTTTTGCTGTAAAATTTCATCTAAAATCACATTTTTATTGTTTTAGCCCTTAACATGTCAGATCAGCAAGAAATGCTGCATAAATACTGTATAAATAATAAATTGTCCATATTTTTCTAAAAATATTAATGTGACAATGTGTGACAGGGTTGAAGACTGTAACACATTTGTAGGGACACATTGCCTTGAATGTAAATTTTTGTTTTTGTTCCTCTCTCAAATTATCCCCTTGTTTGTGGGTCAACATATCTGCATGGACAACACTGTCTTTCTGCTGCAAATGCGGTTGCAGTGTCTGATGAACGATGCTTGTCAACGTTTAAGTGGACATATTACATCAAAAATCTATTTAAAGCAAAACTATGCAATGTTATGACTTTGAAGTGTATACATTTACTGAAATGTAATATTTGTTTTTCATTCAAATGATTAATAATTTAAGCAAATAACTCACAACATATATTTTAAATACACGTATTTGTGACAGGGTTGTGTTTTTTCTGCTCCTCATGTAGTGTAGCAGAGTTGGCCATATATATAGCAGCAATAAAACAAGTGCATTGTATAAATGTTGGAAAAGTAACAATTTTCCATCTTCATTTTATGTGACAGGGTTGAGCTGTTAAGCTTGACAGGACCCTCCCTGACTATAACATGACAAATATGAAGAAAAAGTATGCTTCTACTAACCATTATTAAAGAGACCTACAACATCTGCAAAATTATGATTAGTTTACATGGTTATGACAACTAAAAACAACCTGCAGGGAACATTCTGGGAACGTTCTCTCTAGGTTATAAAAATAAAATCTAAAAATAACCCACAGGGAACGTTCCAGGAATGTTCTCTCTGGGTTATAAAATAATATCTAAAAACTAGATATAAAGATGATTAGCAAGTTACTAGCATGTTGTTAGCATAATTAGCATGTTACTAGCATGATTAACAAGTTGCTAACATGATTAGCATGTTGTTAGCATGATTATCATGTTACTAACAAGTTGCTAGCATGTTTTTAGCATGATTAGCATTTTGCTACCATAATTAACAATTTGCTAACATAATTTTAACATGATTAGCATGTTGTTAGCATGATTAGCAAGTTGCTACCATGTTTATTGCATGATTATCATGTTACTAACAAGTTGCTAGCATATTTTTACTACCATAATTAGCAAGTTGCTAACATGTTTCTAGCATTATTAGCAAGTTGTTAACATGTTTCTAACATGGTTAGCATGGTACTAGCAAGCCGCTAGCAAGTTTCTAGCATGTTACTAGCATATTGTTAGCATGATTATCAAGTTACTAGCATGGTTTTTTTAGCATGATTAACAAGTTACTAGCATGTTTCTAGCATTATTGACAAGTTACTAGCATGGTTTTAACATGATTAGCAGTACACTAGGATGTTGCTAGCATGATTAGCAGGTTGCTAGCATGATTTTAAAACGTTAGCATGACAACAGCATGTTGCTAGCATGATTAGCAAATTACTAGCATGCTTTTAACATGTTAGCATGACAACATTATGTTGTTAGCATGATTAGCAGGTTGCTAATATGTTTCTAGCATGATTAGCAAGTTACTAGCATGATTTTAACATGTTAGCATGACAACAGCATGTTGCTAGCATGATTAGCAGGTTGCTAATTTGTTTCTAGTTAGTTACTAGCATGATTCTACATTGTTTGAACATTCCGTCAATGTAAGTCTATGGGGATTTTTCCCAGTTTTAATCATTTGTTTTTAGGAAAATCATAAGTGCGATCAGTTAGAAAAGATATAGCGACTGGAGCCAGATCAGTCTGAAGATCTGGGCTGAGTTTGGAGTTTGTAGAGTTAAAGCCCTAGGAGGAGTACAGTCAGAAAATTTTGGCTAGGAAGAAGAAGAATAAAAAGTTTGGTAACATTCCATACAAACTATGACTTTTCTCTCAGTAAATGCCTAATTTGCAGATTATTAATAGTCAGTAAAGTAGATTAAGTTAAATTCAGTTTAGGTATTGGGTAGGGTTAGGGATGTAGAATAAGGTCATGCAGAATAGCAGAACTTAATAACCTGCAGGGAATGTTCCTAGAACGTTCGTATTTGGTTCCCAAATAAATAAATAACTAAATGGGACCCATATGGGAATGTTTAGGGGAGCCTTGTGTGTTAGTTGTGAAATTACTCCAGTATTTTTCTCACCTGACTTCCTGTTGAGGTGCGTCTGCGGGATGATGATCTGACATGAGTTGGCATCATGGGTGTTTTTGATGGGGTGGTTGAGCAAGCAGATGACCCTGATGACGCGGCCGGCCTTCTTGACGCGCTCCGGAGCGTAACTCGGGTCGCAGATCAGCTGCTTACAGCGGAACACCTTCATCGGGACGGAAAGGCGGTCAGATCATGGTCATCGGGATCGAGTGTGATGATGATGATGATGATGAAGGTGCGTTTGTGCTCACCTCGCCCTCGGATCGCACCGCAGACACTCGCCCGTCCTCCGTCAGGATCTCGTCCACGCGGCGGTTCAGCAGGTAGCTGTTTCCGTAGACTGCGCTGAGCCTGCGGACGACACGCGCGTCACGCTTCAGGCGCCAGACCGCATTCGTGCGAAGAGAGGTGTGAGTGCGAGCTTACCTGACGAATCCCTGCGGCAGCTCGCCCAGACCGAACAGCGGGTAGAGATACGGGCTGAGATTGTAGCGCGCCAGAGACTCGGAGTACAGCTTGATCCGGTTTATGGTCATCAGACACGGCTGCTCCAGATAACTGTTTGGACAAGGTTATGGCTAGAGTCAGTTTAGTGGCGTCTGATGTTGTCAGGGACATGTCATAACGTCTATACTCAACACTACACCCTTGACAATCATAACAAGCGACGATTTTTTCTTTGCTTTGTTATTAGAGCTGTAGTGTATTAATGGCTTAATGTTTCGTAGTTTAATAAAAATAAGAAATTCACACTCCACATTCCGACTGTCTAGATCTGAATCAAATGATTCAAAAACACGCATTTAAATCCCGGTATAAATCATTCAATCAAAAGATTCTGAAACCCACTCTGAAGTTTCGATCTGAATAACGATTTGCAAACTATAATTTCAAATCTGTTCTTATTAATTAAAGCATTTAATTCCCAAAATGATTTGCGAACCCTCTCCAAAGTCCCATCTGTATAATGATTTGTGAACCATCATTTCCGATCAACTTTGTAAGGAGGATCACGAAGCATTTGATTCCCAAAATGATTTGCGAACCCACTCCAAAGTCGCAATCTGAATAATGATTTGCAAACCATCATTTGCGATTAACTTTGTAGTGTGGATCGCAAAGCATTCAATTGCGAAATGATTTGTGAACCCGCTCCAAAGTTTGATCTAAATAAAAATTCGCAAACTATAATTTAAAATCAGTACTTCGGAATAATTTAATTCCCGAAATGATTCGCGAATCCGCTCCGAAGTTCGATCTAACTAAAAATTCGCAAACTATGATTTAAAATCAGTACTTCGGAATAATTCAATTCCTGAAATGATTCGCGAACCTGCTCCAAAGATGCGATCTGAATCAAAAGATTAGCAGTACTTGAAGTTCCGATCTATTTCAAATGATTTGCGAACTGGCTCCGAAGTTCGATCTAAATAAAGATTCGCAAGCTATAATATAAAATCAGTACTTCGGAATAATTTTAATTCCCGAAATGATTCATGAACCCACTCCTAAATTGCGATCTAAATAATGATTTGGGAACCATCGTTTCCGATCGATTTCGTATCGTGGCTAGCAAAGCATTCAATTCACGAAATGATTTGTGAACCCACTCCGAAGTTCGATCTAAATAAAGATTTGCAAAATATAATTTAAAATCAGTACTTTGGAATAATTTAATTCCTGAAATGATTCATGAACCTGCTCCGAAGTTTGAACTAAATAAAGATTATTCAGAAATGATTTGCAAAATGATTCGCGAACCAGCACTTCCGATCGACTTCGTAGTGCGGATCGCGAAGCATTCAAATCCCGAAATAAATCACGAACCATCATTTCCGATAGACTTTGTAGCGCGAATTGCGAAGCATTTAATTCATGGAATGATTCGCAAACCATCATTTCCGATCGACTGATTTGAAGTTCTGATCTGAATCAAATGATTTGCGATATGCAAACTGAAATTGGAGCACTTCGAAACTGATTATACGTTTTGAAAAGCGCTCTTTTACCCATCACTACATGTTTCATTGCAAGCAATGTCGAAATTTGAAAACGAATGTCTCTTTTGATCTGTTTTTCTGCTAGTGAATCGTTTGCACTGACTGATCGAAGTCACGAGTTTGAATCAGAGCGGTTCCGGTGTGAATGACTCGTTGAATGAGTTTATTCGTTTTGTCTGTTCCTCCTCATGTTTACACCACACTCTCAGTACTACTACTAGCGCGCTTTCTCGCGTTTCTCACTCGTCGTTGATGTGAAGGGCCAGAGCGTGACCGGTGAACTCCATGACGTCGTCGCCCAGGTCGAAGTGGCGAAACACGTCCCTCATGGTGGTTCTGTGCGGGTCCATGTCGTGATGCGTCCGCGGATCGTTCTCCTCGAAGTTCAGGATGAAGGACATGAACTTGCGGAAGCGCCGCTTGTCGAACATCCCCATCAGATCTGGAGAGAAACGCCAGCGCTAATATAGTTACAGAAACTCTTTTACAGCTTGATGAAGAGGCGATATTTTACATTTTTGTTCAGTTTTAGTTGTTCGAATTCAAAGTGTTAATGAAAAGCACAATAGCGGTGTCACCTGAATTGTGTGTCTCTGTCTCAGTGCAGGGGACTTTGTGAATTTTCCCTCCTTTATACACGAAACTGCCTTCAATCACCTTGAAGTCCAGATATCGAGTGACTTCAGTGTAGAGCAGCATCTTCACCAGCTGACCTGAGTGAAACACCACCACCATCATCATCATCATCTTTATCATCATCATCATCATCCCCTGCTGAAAAAAACAGCATATTCTGGTTAGGTAGGTTTTGGTGCTGGTATGCTGGTTTAAGATGGTTCTTTGCTGGTTTATGCTGGTCCTGTGCTGGTCCTGCACCAGCATAAACCAGCAAAGGACCAGCATAAACCAGCAAAGGACCAGCATAAACCAGCAAAGGACCAGCATAAACCAGCAAATGACCAGCTTAAACCAGCAAAGGACCAGCTTAAACCAGCAAAGGACCAGCATAAACCAGCAAATGACCAGCATAAACCAGCAAATGACCAGCTAAAACCAGCAAAGGACCAGCATAAACCAGCAAAGGACCAGCTTAAACCAGCAAATGACCAGCATAAACCAGCAAAGGACCAGCTTAAACCAGCAAATGACCAGCATAAACCAGCAAAGGACCAGCATAAGCCAGCAAATGACCAGCTTAAACCAGCAAATGACCAGCATAAACCAGCAAAGGACCAGCTTAAACCAGCAAATGACCAGCATAAACCAGCAAAGGACCAGCATAAGCCAGCAAAGGACCAGCTTAAACCAGCAAATGACCAGCATAAACCAGCAAAGGACCATCTTAAACCAGCAAAGGACCAGCAAAGGACCAGCTTAAACCAGCAAAGGACCAGCATAAACCAGCAAAGGACCAGCTTAAACCAGCAAAGGACCAGCATAAACCAGCAAATGACCATCTTAACCCAGCAAAGGACCATCTTAACCCAGCAAAGGACCAGCTTAAACCAGCAAAGAACCATCTTAAACCAGCAAATGACCAGCTTAAACCAGCAAAGGACCAGCATACCAGCATACCAGCATCAAAACCTACCTAACCAGCATATGCTGTTTTTTTTCAGCAGGGTCATCACAGCAGAACAAACACACTACATATGAACACCAAACTCAGGCGGCTCTCACCGTTTGCAAGCAGGAACTTGGGAATCAGATCCACGTTCCAGTCTTTCCCGGTTCCCATGGATTTCGCAGGAGCGGGAACCTGGAACCTCTTATAAAGCTGTTTAGAAGAGCAAACAAATGTGAGCGTGAGCACAAGAGCGGAGTGAGTGTGTCTGTGTTTTCATGTATATCTACCTCCTCCAGAGGGGAAATTGAGGCACTTTCTCCTCCGTAATACGGGTTGGAGTCCATGTGAAGAACCTTCTTCCCATTGACTGACATCAGTCCAGATAAAACACATTCCTGCAGCACACTCACATTATTGACCGCCGCACTCAGAGCTGAATAATGTGATGATCTAGTCCAGACTGGGTCCTGCAGAGCTGAGCTCTTACTTGTCTGGAAGTTTCTAGCGCTGAAATTGAGTTGGAGCTGAACTCTGCAGGACTGGATCTAGTCTGATCTCGGATCAGGATGTGAATGTTTCTTACCTTCGGTCCGGTTCCCAGAACAATCACATCAAACTCCGGCATCCTGGAGCTCTCTGAGCAAATCCAAGCACACACTTCATCCGCCTGCCTCAGCTGTGTGTGTGATTATTATATTAGCCTAAACTCATAATCCTCACGCCATGTGAGTCACTGACACACACACACACACACACACACACACACACACACACCTGTCCTGAAGATTCACACTACATTTTTCAATTTCAGACACCTAACCTTAATAATAATGAAACAATAATTGCAATAAAACAATGTTTCTGTTTGACATATAATAATAATAATATATTAACGTTCACACATAAATTGAGCACTCAGTTCAAGTCAAGTTTATTCTGTAGTGCTTTTCACAACACTTCATGCTAATGTTCATTAACTTTAATATTTTAGCCGCGTCGATCAGATTAGAGCTGGACTATAATATTTGCAGTTTGCGATCATTCAATTCCCGAAATGATTCGCGAACCCGATCCGAAGGTGCGATCTGATTCAAATGATTCGCGAACCAACATTTCTGATCTGAGCGCGGATCGCGAATCATTTCGGGAATTGATCCAAAAGTTCAGATTTTAATCATTCAATTCCCGAAATTATTCGCGAACCCGATCCGAAGTTCAGATTTTAAAATGATTCACAAACCAACTGATCGGATATCGGAGTGCGGATGGCAAATGATTAAATTCCTGAAATGATTCACGAACCCGATCTGAAGTTCAGATTTTAATAAAATGATTCGTGAACCATTTCTGATCGGAGTGCGGATCGCGAATCATTCGATTCCCAAAATGATTCGCGAACCCGATCCGAAAAGTGCGATCTGAATCAAATGATTCGGGAACCAACATTAGAGCGCGGATTGAGAATCATTCAATTCCCGAAATGATTCGCGAACCCGATCCGAAAGGTGCGATCTGAATCAAATAATTCGCGAACCAACATTAGAGCGCGGATTGAGAATCATTAAAATTGTAATCAAATGTTTCAGAAACCATTTCTGATCGGCCATAGAAGCGCGGATCGCGAAGCATTAAATTCCCAAAATGACTCACGAACCCGATGAGAGGGTGCGATCTGAATCAAATGATTCAGAAACCATCATTTCTGATCTGGTGACTGATTGAGTCATTTTCCGAGCTTCGGGTCTCTGTCTAAATATCAACAAATGTGAGTTAATGTCAGTTAAACGCTGTTAAGTTCCCTCTATATGCAACATCCCTGTGAAAAATCAAATTACATACTTGGGTATTGTAATTAATAAAGACCAAAAAACAAAATTTGTTGATGTAAACTCATTTTTGACCCTTTAATAGTGAAAACGCAAAGGAAACTTAATATGTGGCTGCAGAGAGATTTAGGAAGAATTCTGCTCTCTAAAGCTGAAGGATTGTCTAGATTAATTTACGCTGCTCTTTTCTTGGAGGTTGATAAAAGAACATTAAAAAAGGTTGATAACATGTTAAACAATTTTGTTTGGAAAAATAAAACTCACTATATCAGAAAATCAGTAATGATGAATCCAACAAAACAGGGGGTTTTATTAGATTTTACTACCTTAAACAACACTTTTAAGGTTACTTGGCTAAAGAATTTTCTTAAAAATCCCTCTTCACTCTGGAATATTATTCCTCAGGTGCGTCCTTTCTGTTGCAAGGCACTACATTTCCATGGCCATATATTTACTCTCTAAACTTGACTGACACAATGATGGGAAATGCTTTTCTGTAGACCAACAAAAACTTAACTATAAAATCAGGACTTTCTTTCAGAAAGAGATAACAATTCCTTATGTGGTATCATATTGGAATAATATTGTGGAGAATATACCTTGGGAGAAAGTATGGTCCTTGCCTCACAAGTATCTGCTTACCAATAAAGTAAAAGAAATAACATTTAAATTGATTCACAAATGTTACCCTACTAAAACCTTTCTTAGGAAGTATAAGTCAGATATTGAAGTGAACTGCTGTTTCTGTCATTCCTCCGAAGAAGACTTCATTCATTTGTTTTGGCAATGCCCCTATACAGAACAATTCTGGTCCGATTTTTTAATGTTTATCTGGACACGCTTAGACACAGCAATGTAAAACGACGGTGAAAGACTATTAGGCTACTGCTGATCTTAAAACAACATCCGTTTGCGTGTTTTATTTACTCCAATGGATTTCCACAGGTGTATCAGACTGGTTTCTAAACTTAAAATGAATAAAACACGTCGTTAGATTTTAATCGAAAGGGCTATTGCCGCGTTCTTTACAAATTTAACAAACTCACAGACGTCACTGTGTGTTTAACAGATGCTTTTTCTGTTAGCAATTATTTTAAATGACTGAAACATTATTTGTATGTGGTTAAAAACACCGAAAAGACGAGAGATACTGAACAGATGTCGAACAGATTTCAACAGAACCCACAAACTAGAATCTGTAACTACAGTTAAAGAAAGAAAAGAGAACAGCTCCGCCCCAGCAGCCATTTCAGGAGCAAACCGAAAGATACTTTAATTTGGAAAAGGCGGAAGTCAGAAATCAGCATTTTGTCATTTCGTTATAATCGTTCCCAGTGACCTTCAACGGTGAGACATTTTTGTTTTTAAATAATGAGGCTCTGTTAAGTTCCTATGCTTTAAATGTGAGTCGTGATTGTATAGATTCATAGTGCATTGCTAAATATTTTGTGTGCACATTTCAAAATGACACAGTTGTTTATGTAATGCATATAATGTAGCTAAAAAAAAAATGTAGCTAAAATGTATGTCTGTATAAGGCTGTGTAGGTTATTTTAAGTTGTGGGTAGGTTACTGTTATAAGAGTTTAGTATTATCCATTTATTTCAAGCAACTAGTGCGCTTTGTGTTGGGCCTATGTCTTCATAAAAACGAAACAACAACAACAACAACTAAAAAAACCAGTGGGATTCTTTTTAACGTAAATTCCTTAATATAAAGATATATATTTACTGGTCCTCAAATGGTAATCTGCTATGACTTAATTTGCCATTCAGCTATTCATTTAATTGTATAAAATATATTTTTAGATTAATGGACAAAACGATTTCTTGACGAGTTGTTTACCCTCATAATTTTGCACATTTTTTATTAATTTTTGGTTTTACATATATAAAAAAATACATTTTGTAAGGTCGTGTAAGGTGATATTTAAGTCTTAAGCTTAGTCATAGGGGGATGTACTTTATTTTACAGTATGCGTACTTACATGTACTTACAGTGTACTTCTGGTAATATAAGAAAGGGTTATAGGTTTAGGAGTAGGTTCAGGGTTAGTACCTAGTTATAACCTAGTTGTTGTAATAAGTACATAGTATGTACATGAGCAGCAGGACTGCAAAATACAGTCTTATGTTTAACATGTATTTTTAGAATTCATCAAACAATAATGCTCATTTTAAAATTTTGAACAGAAAGTAAATTATTGTTCATATTGTTTATTATTATTGTTATTGTTTATTCTGAATGAAATGCTGGACAACAACAGCATGTGACATAAAAAAAAGTGTAGTGAAAGTGAAAGCATGTGCAACACTATAACCTAATGTGCAAGTTATAGTTTACTTCCTTGTTTCTGTCGCTGAATGAAACACTTTAAGCCCTATATATGTTATGTATTCGGATCAGTTTTCTCGCACACAGTTACTAGCGCATGGGTTGGATTTCTAGGGAACGCATGAAGTGATAAACTGCGTATCTTCAGTACTATGTGAGTTGCTTTGGATGAGTGTGTCTGTCAAGGCTATAAATCAAAGGATCATTATGGACTTAAGTCGTCAGATCAGTTGTTTAGGACAGAAAGTAAGAGCTCCGTTCACCTTTGAAGCAGCACTTTACTCAACACTGTGATTTGTGTGATTTCAGCTCTGTGCATCATCCGCCTGCTCAGGTGTTTTAAGTGGAGGCGTTCGACGTGAGACGCATTACTGAAGGATATTTGAGGAATCTGAATGTTCTGCCAAACAACCTGAAGACACCGAAAGCAGCTGATGAGGAACTCAAACGGGCTTCAAATTAATTCCCTGAACCAGTTTTCATATATAGTTGAACTGAAACTACAGATACAGATTTCAGCTTTTTTCTGCAGGTTTGACCCTACAGAGCTAGTCGGCATCACTAGGTGTAGAGAAAACCAATGAAAAACCAGAAGACACCATAACAGAGCTTATGAAGTCTGGAGACGAAACATGTGCAGCTGCTTTCAAGATGAACCTCTCCTGCACTGAGAACATGATCATTTTAGGGATCGTGTTCTTCATTGCTGCTGCTTTGAACTTTGAGCTGTGTTTAAGTTTGTGTTCTCATGTTGAATATGAGATAAACGGAGAATGCTGCCCCATGTGTGCACCAGGTACAGTATACAAAAATACTTATTTTTTTTATTGTAATGTTCAGCTTCCTATGAAGTGTCCCTTTAAAGAAACCTTTTTGTAAAACATTATAGGAAGCCACGTTTATTGGCATTGTACTGACGATACGAACACAACTTGTGTCCCATGCCCTGCATCGACTTACACTGATGAACCCAATGGGTGGCATAAATGCTTTCCTTGCTCCATGTGTAAAGCAGGTAAGTATGTATTTCAAAATTAAGATATAAAATACAGAAATCACTTCTATAAGAAAGCATATTTTATTTTTCTCACAGAATTTGGTCTAAGAATAAGGAAAAGTTGCTCACGCTCGTCAGATGTTATTTGTGAGCCGCTGGAGGGATTCTACTGCATTGAGCAAAATAAAGGCAGCTGTAGATTTGCTGTGAAACACTCTGAATGTCACCCGGGACAATACATCAAACAAGCAGGTACACAGAGAACAACCGCCATAGAGTGGAAGCTTGATTCAAAACTTGATTCATAAACAAGAACAGTACCACTGCCAATACCGGTATTATTTGTTACTGTCAGGTATTGGCAGTGGCCTGTTATGTTGGTCTTGTGTTTTGTTGGGCTTTGTTTTGACAGTCTCCCATGTGCAGTCTCATGGTCTACTCTGCTCCTCTTGTTAGCCCTAATTGTTTCACACTCCTGCACCTCATTTCTGTTAATTATCCTCTCTACTTATTCCCCTTGTGTTTTCTGTCCATTGTCTAAAGCTTGCTTGGTATGACTCTGTTCTCCTGTTTGCTTTATTTTTCTGATCGGTTGTTTTTGATCAGTTTTTTGTTTTTCCTTTCCTGGTCTCAGTCCTCTCTAGTTAGTGTGTTTTTTTTGCCATATTTTTACCCTTTACAGCCTGCTACACACTGTGCAACTTCAGCCGTCTTATAAGATCATTGCACGAAATCATCACGATTGTTTCACGATGGCAATCTTTCATCTGGGACCGCCAAAAATCGTGCAGTGTGTCCCGGCTTAACCCAAACAGGAGATCAGAGTCATACCAAGCAAGCTTTAGACGATGGACAGAAAACACAAGGGGAATAAGTAGAGAGGATAATTAACAGAAATGAGGTGCAGGAGTGTGAAACAATTAGGGCTAACAAGAGGAGCAGAGTAAACCGTGAGACTGCACATGGGAGACACAAAACAAAGCCCAACAAAACACAAGACCAACATAACAGGCCACTGCCAATACCTGACAGTAACTAGATAAAAAAAAGTTTGTCAAGACAAACTTTAAGTTGGTTTGAGAAAGCTGGACCAGAAAGTTTAAAAGTTTATACATTTGAAAGAGTTTAAAATGTTTAAAGAGTTTGATTAATGATAGCATGTCAGTAGTATGTTGTTATCATGATTATCATGTTATTAGCATGTCATTAGCATGTTGTTAGCATGATTCGTAAGTTAGTTTGAATGAGTGTGAATGGATTATAATTACAGACAGAAGGGAAGCTTGATTGAGTCTGAAGGGATTGTGGGAGTTTTGTCAGTGTGAGTTTGAATAGTCTTGGCTCATTTGAACATTCCCTCAATGCAAGTCTATGGGATTTTTCACCATTTAATCATTTGATTAAATGGTCCCATCAGAGGAGGGATATAGGAGGAATACAGTCGGAAAACTTTGGCTAGGAATAATAATAATAATGATAATAATAGGTTTCTCAAGCAGCTGAATGCTCATCTGTCATTACTGCAGTGGTTGTGTTGATATCCTCACAGGAACAGCATTGAGTGACACTGTCTGCGCTGACTGCAGGGCTGGCACTTACTCTAACGGCTCCTTCACTGTCTGTCGCCCGCATTCAGAGTGAGTGATTCACAAGTGTTCACCAGATATTCTGACAGGAGCAGATATTATAACACTGTTCACTGTCTACAGCTGTGCGAGTGAACACCGTGAAGAAATAAAACCAGGAACAATCTCGTCTGATGTGGAGTGTGGGAAGTCAGTTCCAGTTGCTCTCGTTGCTGAAGTCGTTGTTGGAGTCATTGCTGGAGTCAGTGTTGGAGTTGTTGTTGCTTTACTGACTGCTGTTGTGATAAAAATATACAAATTAAAACAGATGAGACAAGTCTATGACGGAAGTAAGACTGTAATTGTTACAAATATACATGTATAAAATATAATGTTCAGATTGAGTGCCAGTGATCATATACTTTTTTATGTTTTAGGTCAAGTATTTCTCAGCATCAACACCACAGAGTGACAGTCAATGTGAACCTGTAAGTGAATATTTAAACTGTGTGCATGATAATATTATATTTGTTTGTGTTAATTATTATTAAACATTTTAAAAAATCAAATTACAATTTAGTGAAGTAAAACAGGTCAAATCACAAGAAAACAAACTTTACGTGTCGTTATATTATAGGATAAAAGAGTTCAGTGTGTCTTGATTTTCCTGGTTGTTATTCTAGCTTGGAAAGAAGGGCTTTGCACCTTATATGAATGGTGTTAAAATCTCCAAATGCAGAAATGTAAAATAATCATTCCAGGCTCAAGTCGTCATATCAGTTGTTTAGGTAGCCTAAATAAGAACCAGCGAAATGTAGACATGCACATTTAGTGCACCTTTAAAGCAGCACATTACACAAAATTGTCATTTTGTAATTTCAGCTCTGTACATAAATCTGCTGCCAGTTCTGTTTGAAGCGGAGACTTGCAGTGTGTGACCTGATATTAAAAGAAATTTCACCTTGGTCTCAAGGAACCCTAAAGAACCTACTAAAGAACCTGAAGACTCCATAAACAGCTGACAAGCAAATCTTGATGACCGCTTCTGTTCTGTGGTGAACCTGTGCTATCAGTGTCTGTATTTCTTGCCTAACCATTATTATTCCAAATCATGACCCTTTTAAAGGCATTTTCTAAAAGTCTGTTTAGCATCTGATAAGAAATGTGATGTATTGCACATGAGCAGATGTAAATGCAGAAATCAAATAGATGACCAGCATAACCAGCAAAATGACCAGCATAAACCAGCAAATGACCAGCTTAAACCAGCAAATGACCAGCATAAACCAGCAAAGGACCATCTTAAACCAGCAAAGGACCAGCATAAACCAGCAAATGACCAGCTTAAACCAGCAAAGGACCAGCATAAACCAGCAAATGACCAGCATAAACCAGCAAAGGACCATCTTAAACCAGCAAAGGACCAGCATAAACCAGCAAAGGACCATCTTAAACCAGCAAAGGACCAGCATAAACCAGCAAATGACCAGCTTAAACCAGCAAAGGACCAGCTTAAACCAGCAAAGGACCAGCTTAAACCAGCAAAGGACCAGCATAAACTAGCAAATGACCAGCTTAAACCAGCAAAGGACCAGCTTAAACCAGCAAAGGACCAGCATAAACCAGCAAATGACCAGCTTAAACCAGCAAAGGACCAGCTTAAACCAGCAAAGGACCAGCATAAACCAGCAAAGGACCAGCTTAAACCAGCAAAGGACCAGTTTAAACCAGCAAAGGACCAGCTTAAACCAGCAAAGGACCAGCATAAACCAGCAAATGACCAGCTTAAACCAGCAAAGGACCAGCTTAAACCAGCAAAGGACCAGCTTAAACCAGCAAAGGACCAGCAAAGGACCAGCATACCAGCATCAAAACCTACCTAACCAGTATATGCTGTTTTTTTCAGCAGGGTCATCACAGCAGAACAAACACACTACATATGAACACCAAACTCAGGCGGCTCTCACCGTTTGCAAGCAGGAACTTGGGAATCAGATTAACGTTCCAGTCTTTCCCGGTTCCCATGGATTTCGCAGGAGCGGGAACCTGGAACCTCTTATAAAGCTGTTCAGAAGAGCAAACAACCGTGAGTGTGAGAGCGGAGTGAGTGTGTCTGTGTTTTCATGTATATCTACCTCCTCCAGAGGGGAAATTGAGGCACTTTCTCCTCCGTAATACGGGTTGGAGTCCATGTGAAGAACCTTCTTCCCATTGACTGACATCAGTCCAGATAAAACACATTCCTGCAGCACACTCACATTATTGACCGCCGCACTCAGAGCTGAATAAAGTGATGATCTAGTCCAGACTGGGTCCTGCAGAGCTGAGCTCTTACTTGTCTGGAAGTTTCTAGCGCTGAAATTGAGTTGGAGCTGAACTCTGCAGGACTCGATCTAGTCTGATCTCGGATCAGGATGTGAATGTTTCTTACCTTCGGTCCGGTTCCCAGAACAATCACATCAAACTCCGGCATCCTGGAGCTCTCTGAGCGAATCCAAGCACACACTTCATCCGCCTGCCTCAGCTGTGTGTGTGATTATTATATTAGCCTAAACCAAGGGTGTAACTTTGGTTTGAGAAGTGGGGGGGGACATAAATTTGGTGAAAATATTTTTGAATCCAATTTCCTGCATTTACACGGAATTCTGCCAAAAATACTAGGCTACTACTACGATCATCAAGATTTCAGAGAATCATTTTATAAAGTCAAAAATGTGTGTGAATAAAATGTAAATAATGTGAGACTTAATTTCCATTGTTAAACAAAATTGTATTACTTAATTGTAATAAAATTACTTAACGAACAAATTAAAATACATTCCTGGTACTAATTTTGAGCACAGCACAGATGCCTAAAGTAGAACATTTTTTATGCATCCAAAACTGTATTTTTTTAAACCAAAACTGTGTTACTTCTGAAATGCAAAAGATACACTATACAATAGAACACTAAAAAACACAATAGATACACTACTTATTTGGTACACAGGATGCAAGATTGTTTCAATCTCATAAATGTAAAAAAAAAAAAAAACATTTAATTTGAATCTCTGTACTAAATACTTTTTTGACAATGTTGAGAACGTTATTGCTATTAAAAACGAAAATAGGCTACATAAAAAAACGAAATTTTCAAAAATTGCCAACTCTAAACTGCAACCTATGTTATTAGCTTTCTAGAATGTCAAATTAAGTGGAAAAGACAAGTCTAAATGTTTAAAATAGACGGATCTGGCAACCCGGATGCTGCGCCCGCGTCCTCGCTCATAAAATCTCTCAGAGATCGTGTACTTCGTTAGCATCTCGCAGTGATCATTTCCATACACGGACGCTAAATTTTTTGCAAACTGTCTACACTGAAATATACATGTCATGCAGAAACTCATATGAGGAGTTTAACAGTAAATTAGTCATTCAGAGAACAAATTAGCTGGCTACGGGCCTGGCCTGATCATACTGAGTCTAACATAGCATCCAGTCTTGTACATTGGCGGTGGTTACTTGCAACATGCAGTCTTCGTGATCCGATCACACAGATATGATCTTCATATGAAAGAAAATGTGCGGTTAAAAGTGAACTCGTTTTCATGGTACACAGAAGGTTCTAATCAACATTAAGCTAACAGTCTTAAGTTATAGCAACAGTTCGTTAACGTTAGCTCAGTCAACAACAACGGCTGACATCAACAGGTGGACAAATTCTGTCTGAATAAATATGATCATCCTGACCTGAGCTAATTTACTGAATCAACCAACTCGCATCTCCTTTTTTTTTTTTTTTTTTTACCCACGATGACATTAAAGTCGTCTGTTGCTGCTTTTGGCGTTTCATCGCCGACAGTGCCGCTGCCGCAACTGAGATGCCTGCTCATAGATTAGTGTGCTGCAGTGTGGACGCGACGCGCGCATCGACACTGGTAGACTCAAAAGTCACTTTCCCTAACAGCACACATACGTTGGGCCGACGTTTGATGAGCTGAGAAAATAGAGCACCGACTGAATATACCCGCCAACGCTTGGCCGATGCTAAAGTCCATGAGGCCGACGTTCCGTTCACGGGCCGACGTCGGCCAGACGTACTTGTGCTGTCTGGGTTTAATACTAAGAGTATTCTATAGTCTTTGGTAGACTCTGTTTCCTGCTGCTCGGTGGTAATGACAACGTGAGGTTTAAAATTATAACAAGATTTTGAAAGTGGGGGGGACACGAACGGGATTTTTAAAAGTGGGGGGGACATGTCCCCCCCGTCCCCAATGGAAGTTACGCCCCTGGCCTAAACTCATAATCCTCACGCCATGTGCCACACACACACACACACACACACACACACACACACACACACACACACACACAGACCTGTCCTGAAGATTCACACTACATTTTTCAATTTCAGACAACTAACCTTAATGAAACAATAATTGCAATAAAACAATGTTTCTGTTTGACATAGGCTATAATAATAATAATTAACGTTCACACATAAATTGAGCACTCAGTTCAAGTCTATTCTATAGGCTAGTGCTTTTCACAACACTTCATGCTAATGTTCATTAACTTTAATATCTTAGCAGCGTCGATCAGATTAGAGCTGGACTATAATATCATAAAAATTTTAATCAAATGATTCACAAACCATTTCTGAGCGCGGATCGCGAAGCATTAAATTCCCAAAATGACTCGCGAACCCGATGAGAGGGTGCGATCTGAATCAAATGATTCAGAAACCATCATTTCTGATCTGGTGACTGACTGAGTCATTTTCCGAGCTTCGGGTCTCTGTCTAAATATCAACACATGTGAGTTAATGTCAGTTAAACGCTGTGAAGTTCCCTCTATATGCAACATCCCTGTGAAAAATCAAATTACATACTTGGGTATTGTAATTAATAAAGACCAAAAAACAAAATTTGTTGATGTTGATTTTTGACCCTTTAATAGTGAAAACGCAAAGGAAACTCAATATGTGGCTGCAGAGATACTTATCAATAAGAGGAAGAATTCTGCTCTCTAAAGCTGAAGGATTGTCCAGATTAATTAGCTAACGCTGCTCTTTCCTTGGAGGTTGATAAAAGAACATCAAAAAAGGTTGATAACATGTTAAACAATTTTGTTTGGAAAAATAAAACTCACTATATCAGAAAATCAGTAATGATGATGATTTATTAGATTTTACTACCTTAACACCTTTAAGGTTAATTGGCTAAAGAAATTTCTTAAAAATCCCTCTTCACTCTGGAATATTATTCCTCAGGTGTGTCCTTTCTGTTGCAAGGTACTACTTTCCATGGCCATATATTTACTCTCTAAACTTGACTGACACAATGATTGGAAATGCTTTTCTGTAGACCAACAAAAACATAACTATAAAATCAGGACTTTCTTTCAGAAAGAGATAACAATTCCTTATGTGATATCATATTGGAATAATATTGTGGAGAATATACCTTGGGAGAAAGTATGGTCCTTGCCTCACAAGTATCTGCTTACCAATAAAGTAAAATAAATAACATTTAAATTGATTCACAAATGTTACCCTGCTAAAGCCTTTCTCAGGAAGTATAAGTCAGATATTGAAGTGAACTGCTGTTTCTGTCATTCCTCTGAAGAAGACTTAATTCATTTGTTTTGGCAATGCCCCTATACAGAACAATTCTGGTCCGATTTTTTTAATGTTTATCTGGACACGCGACACAGCAATGTAAAACGACGGTGAAAGACTATTAGGCTACTGCTGATCTTGAAACAACATCCGTTTGCGTGTTTTATTTACTCCAATGGATTTCCACAGGTGTATCAGACTGGTTTCTAAACTTGAATAAAACACGTCGTTAGATTTTAATCGAAAGGGCTATTGCCGCGTTCTTTACAAATTTAACAAACTCACAGACGTCACTGTGTGTTTAACAGATGCTTTTTCTGTTAGCAATTATTTTAAATGACTGAAACATTATTTGTATGTGGTTAAAAACACCGAAAAGACGAGAGATACTGAACAGATGTCGAACAGATTTCAACAGAACCCACAAACTAGAATCTGTAACTAGAGTTAAAGAAAGAAAAGAGAACAGCTCCGCCCCAGCAGCCATTTCAGGAGCAAACCGAAAGATACTTTAATTTGGAAAAGGCGGAAGTCAGAAATCAGGATTTTGTCATTTCGTTATAAACGTTCCCAGTGTCCTTCAACGGTGAGACATTTTTGTTTTTAAATAATTAGGCTCAGTTAAGTTCCTATGCTTTAAATGTGAGTCGTGACTGTATAGATTCATAGTGCATTGCTAAATATTTTGTGTGCACATTTCAAAATGACACAGTTGTTTATGTAATGCATATAATGTAGCTAAAATAAAAAAATAATGTAGCTAAAATGTATGTCTGTATAAGGCTGTGTAGGTTATTTTAAGTTGTGGGTAGGTTACTGTTATAAGAGTTTAGTATTATCCATTTATTTCAAGCAACTAGTGCGCTTTGTGTGGGCCTATGTCTTCATAAAAACGAAACAACAACAACAACAACTAACTGGGATTCTTTTTAACGTAAATTCCTTAATATAAAGATATATATTTACTGGTCCTCAAATGGTAATCTGCTATGACTTAATTTGCCATTCAGCTATTCATTTAATTGTATAAAATATATTTTTAGATTAATGGACAAAACGATTTCTTGACGAGTTGTTTACCCTCATAATTTTGCACATTTTTTATTAATTTTTGGTTTTACATATATAAAAAAATACATTTTGTAAGGTCGTGTAAGGTGATATTTAAGTCTTAAGCTTAGTCATAGGGGGATGTACTTTATTTTACAGTATGCGTACTTACATGTACTTACAGTGTACTTCTGGTAATATAAGAAAGGGTTATAGGTTTAGGAGTAGGTTCAGGGTTAGTACCTAGTTATAACCTAGTTGTTGTAATAAGTACATAGTATGTACATGAGCAGCAGGACTGCAAAATACAGTCTTATGTTTAACATGTATTTTTAGAATTCATCAAACAATCTTGCTAATTTTAACATTTTGAACAGAAAGTAAATTATTGTTCATATTGTTTATTATGATTGTTATTGTTTATTCTGAATGAAATGCTGGACAACAACAGCATGTGACGTAAAAAAAGTGTAGTGAAAGTGAAAGCATGTGCAACTCTATAACCTAATGTGCAAGTTATAGTTTACTTCCTTGTTTCTGTCGCTGAATGAAACACTTTAAGCCCTATATATGTTATGTATTCGGATCAGTTTTCTAGCACACAGTTACTAGCGCATGGGTTGGATTTCTAGGGAACGCATGAAGTGATAAACTGCGTATCTTCAGTACTATGTGAGTTGCTTTGGATGAGTGTGTTTGTCAAGGCTATAAATCAAAGGATCATTCTGGACTTAAGTCGTCAGATCAGTTGTTTAGGACAGTAAGTAAGAGCTCTGTTCACCTGTGAAGCAGCACTTTACTCAACACTGTGATTTGTGTGATTTCAGCTCTGTACAGCCTGCTCAGGTGTTTTAAATGGAGGCGTTTGGTCTACCAAACAACCAGAAGACACCAAAAGCAGCTGATGAGGAACTCAAACGGGCTTCAAATTAATTCCCTGAACCAGTTTTCATATATAGTTGAACTGAACCTGAGCACATACAGATTTCAGCTTTTTTCTGCAGGTTTGACCCTACAGAGCTAGTCGGCATCACTAGGTGGAGAGAAAACCAGTGAAAAACCAGAAGACACCATAACAGAGCTTATGAAGTCTGGAGACAAAACATGTGCAGCTGCTTTCAGATGAACCTCTCCTGCACTTCATGTGAACATGATCATTTTAGGGATCGTGTTCTTCATTGCTGCTGCTTTGAACTTTGAGCTGTGTTTAAGTGCGTGTGCTCGTGCTGAATATGAGATAAACGGAGAATGCTGCCCCATGTGTGCACCAGGTACAGTACACAAAAAGACTTATTTTTTATTGTAATGTTCAGCTTCCTATGAAGTGTCCCTTTAAAGAGACCATTTTTTAAAAACATTATAGGAAACTACTTTTATTGGCATTGTACTGAGCATACAAGCACAACTTGTTCCCCATGCCCTGCATCGACTTACACTGATGAACCCAATGGGTTGGAGAAATGCTTTCCTTGCTCTGTGTGTGATGCAGGTAAGTATGTTTTTCAAGTTAAGATTTAAAATACAGAAATCACTTCTAAAACCTTCATTTTGTATAAGAAAGCATCTTTTTTCTCGCAGAAATGGGTCTAAGAATAGGGAAAAGTTGCTCACGCTCGTCAGATGTTATTTGTGAGCCGCTGGAGGGATTCTACTGCATTGAGCAAAATAAAGGCAGCTGTAGATTTACTGAGAAACACTCCGAATGTCACCCGGGACAATACATCGAACAAGCAGGTACACAGAGAACAACCGCCATAGAGCGGAAGCTTGATTCAAAACAAGAACACTAGCGCTATTATCTGTAACTGGATAAAGAAGTTCGTCAAGACAAACTTTAAGTTGGTCTGAGAAAGCCGGACCAGAAAGTTCAAAAAGTTTATACATTTGAAAGAGTTTCAAAAGTTTAAAGAGCTTGACAAATGATAGCATGTCAGTAGTATGTTGCTATCATGATTCTATCATGATTAGCATGTTGCTAGCATATTTCTATCATAATTGGCATGTTACTAGCATATTGTTAGCATGATTAGCATGTTGTTATGATTAGCATGTTGCTAGCATATTTCTAGCATAATTGGCATGTTACTAGCATGTTGTTAGCATGATTAGCATGTTGTTATCATGATTAGCATGTTGCTAGCATATTTCTATCATAATTAGCATGTTACTAGCATATTGTTAGCATGATTAGCATGTTGTTATCATGATTAGCATGTTGCTAGCATATTTCTAGCATAATTAGCATGTTATTAGCATATTGTTAGCATGATTAGCAAGTTACTAACATGTTTTAGCATGTTACTAGCATGTTGTTAGCATGATTAGCATATTGTTAGTATGATTAGCATTTTACTAGCATGTTGTTAGCATTATTAGCATGTCATTAGCATGATTCGTAAGTTAGTGTGAATGGATTATAATAGCAGACAGAAGGGCAGCTTGATTGAGTTTGAAGGGATTGTGGGAGTTTTGTCAGTGTGAGTTTGAATAGTCTTGGCTCATTTGAACATTCCCTCAATGCAAGTCTATGGGATTTTTCACAGTTTGAATGTTTATTTTTGGGAGAATCGAAAGTCAGATCAGTTAGAAAAGAGATCAGTCTGAGGATCTGAGTTTGTAGAGTTAAAGCTCTAGGAGGAGTATAGTCAGAAAATTTTGGCTAGGAATAATAATACTAATAAGAAGTTTAAATAGAATGACATTGTAACGTAGGAGTCAGCGTAGTAGTGATTTATTTCACACAACACTCGTACACTCTAAAAAAATAATACACTACATCTACTCAATAAAATTGTGGCAACAGATTACAAGCAATAATATTAATTAAATTCCACTACTATTGAGAAATGAGTTAAACGTTTAACTGTCACTGTCCCGTCACCGGGACGCCTGTGTTTACTTCATCATATTTCAAATAAATCCTAATCCAATCATGACAAACTATATATCGTTGGAAAGGTCTAAGTCTCCTAAATTGATATTTTACCACTGTTTTGTGTTACAAATTATGTAGGAAAAGTAATAGATTAATTTATGACAAGAGTGCACCTCAAAAAATTTACTTCATAACAGGAGTTCAGACCTTTTTCACAAAAATACTTTCTTTGTTGCCTTTTTTTCTATCACGCTTTAGAAATCATAAGAAATTATAAATCACTAGAAGACTTAAAATTTCGAAATTCATCCTTTGGAAACCATTTTAAAATCAGACATTGCATTATCATGGAAATTGTACATGAACATCTTATTACAAAATGTTTTTGTTCATGAATTATAAAAAATTACATTTGGATAGTGGATTTTAATGTCTATGTTCACAATAGGGAGTGACAGTTAAAGGGTTAAAATTAATCAAACATTTCTTTAAAAATTAGCCATTGAAATTGAGTAGATGCAAATAGCACACAAAAAAATTAATTGAAATTTAAACAAAAATATTTTCATCAGAGCACTATGGTAATGAATACTACGTAATGGAATTGTTTTGATTTAATACAAATCACAATTTATTATTATTTTTAGTGTGATTATTATATTTTTTTAATAATTTCAGGTATGAATAAAAGACTCGTACATTAAAGATGAGTTACAAACTTCTGCTTTATTGCCAACAACAGTTACAACAGCATCAATATTCTCTCAACAGAACCAGCTGTTTTTGTTTGTTTGTTTGTTTGTTTGTTTGTTTTTTAATCCACAATTACTTTCTAAGGCATATCAATTCAAATCTGCAGAACAGTCTTTTGTTTCTTTTTAGGTACAAATTGTTTAAAATAAACAATGCAGTTACATTTTTTTTTAATCTTTCTCTGTCTATACACAACATGTTTAAATATGTGAGGTCTTTGTTTGGTAACATGAAACCACAGAAGAGGTTTCAAGGTTTCAACAGCTTCAAGGCCAGTAACTTTCTTCCCCTCGATAATACTTGCAATGTCCTTTGGACTGTCAATGGATGCTCCCGTCTTCATCACAATTACTGCCGTCACAAGCTGCTGAATTCCTGTCCGGTCTTCATTTCAACAGCGGGGACACTCAAAACCTATGAAATAATGATCAAAAGATGAGATCGGAAACTCAATATGTTTAAGCAGAAAGTTCAATCAACAATATTATGGCATCTTCAGGAAGTACACAATTTTGATATTTATTCACACTTCTGGTATATTAAAATAAAGATTGCATACTTTGAATTCATTGATGAGGTCTCCTCCATGTTCCCCAAGGAATTCTATAATACAGCTGATGACCACCTCTCATCATATCAACAGAACACCTGAAAAAAAAAAAAAATAAAATAATAATGTTACGCAGAGAGGTTCATTAATGGTGTAAACGGGTGCAAAAAATATCAACAGGTGAGCAACAAACTCTATAAGCCACCCCAGCGTTTCTGCCCCCACAATATTTTGTTCCTTGCTACTTTCTCCATTTGACTTCATTAAAAAAAAAAAAAAAAAAAAAGGATTAAGCACATTGTTAATACATTTTATAAATTACACGGTGCTTGAATCTATCAACAGAGGTTGTTGAATAAAAACCTAATGGCACTGTATCATCCTCTGTACAGCTGATTTACATTTGAAACTGAAGTTGAACTTATATAAATAGACATTACCTATTGAATGTTTTCTGTGAAGTCCATGAAATTAACTTTAGGTTGTTACGATAATTTGTTACTTAAGTTATTATGATTGAAATTGAAGGGGAAGTACTACCTACTGATCATGAAGAAAAAAACAATTCATCTCACCCTTATATAAAACAACAAGTAGCCAAATGGCTTGCATACTTCATTATAAACTTTACCTTCAGTAGATCCATCTCAGTTTTCAGTCTCTCTCTTTTCATTGTTGTTCTTCTTAAGTTCTCTTCTGCAATTCTGCAAAAATAAAGTTAAATGTGGAAAGTTAATAAATGTATACCAAAATATCTAACAATTATAGCGATCATTTATTTTTTAATTTTTTTTCTGAAACACAAAATAACAAAAGAACAGGATGTTAACTATGCAGAAAGATTAGACTCAACGGATTTTAATTGACTAAAGATACACGCTTTCACTGTTGCTAGTGTGCCAGTGTTTACGTTTGATTAACGCGGAGCGTCCTGGCAGATCTCCGGTCAGGTCCTCACAGATGTATAAAATAATTTGATGTTCAATTTTCAACCCTATGATTTTGTTCAACAAAGCGCGCTTATGTTCATGGATTATTATTCGTAATATGCCAACATGAGGGACTGAAATGGAGAAGTGCATTAGAGTGACGGAAACGGCGTGCACATCGTTCAATGGCAGCGCTAACGTTAATCACTAATGATTTCCCATACTTTATGAGCAACGAATTCCTACAGCCATCAAACAGTGTTGTTCGTTCAGCATCAGTTAAGATAGTAATCTTCAAAAAAATTGGCTACATGAACGAATTAGCAACTTTCATTTTATTGACGTCACGCCTATATTAGATAAAGCAGACAATATATAAATTAAATAATATTACCTTTAATTAATTAAAAAATATAACTAAATCTTTAACAACAGAATTGAGTAGGTTTTATTCTAGTCATTTTTAATTAAATTTAATGTAAAAAATATTTTAAAAAGCAAGAAAATAATTTTGTTAAATAAAGTTTAGACATTAAATTTAATGAAATCTACAAACCTACAGAATGACATTTTACAGTGTAGTAAACAGGCAGGGTCGATAGGGAGCGAACAGGAACAAGACAGATAGTCCAGAGAGTGGTCACTATACATACAAAAGGGGTCGAGGCAGGCAGCTAACAGAGTAATTCATTCTTGAGAAGTGGGACAAAACAGGGTGCAAAATTGAAAAAATAAAACCATGTACTCAGACAAATGAAACCACATTTATGTATCTTATATGCACTAAGATGCTGAACTATGCTTTGATACAACCTCCCAACCTTTCTGTTTTTTAACAAAATGTGCTTTTTAACTTGTACTGTGTAATATAATTTTATCTTTATCTTTAACAGCATTCTAGATGTATTTAACATTTCAAAACACATTCTCAAGTTAGCAGACAGATTACACTAACACATGTGACCAACAATTCAACAACAAATATTAAATATCATTATGAAATATTGTCAAAATATTCATCTGACAGAGTTGACACATCTGACGGTGGTGACCAAAACCTGAATTTGTAGTCATTTTAAGTAACAAATGCATTGAATCAATCAATTACTGTATTAAAACAAACACAACAAACAGCGAGTATGTTATTGTTTTCGAAGCTTCTATTCAGGAGTCACATTTAAGTATTTTGATATATCATTGAAACACAAAATCTTATGGTGGTGACATCTGACGGTGTTGACAAATTTGCATTTCTTTCACAAAACAAATGGAGTTCATGTAGTAGCCATTTTGTTTTTTTCTGTTGATGCTAGAGGCTAATGGAACCTGCTTCTGGAAAATGAAATGATCTAAATATTTCAAATAATTTCCTCAGAAACTGGAAGATGGTGTTGACATATTACGGTTGTGACACAGGAAATATTAACACTGACATCTAACACTGATGTACTCTGCAGAGGAGCACTGTGGGAAGGGGGCTCTTAGAGTGACAGCTGCCCATCATATTTCCTGATTTTATTACATTTTAATTCATATCTGACGCTGTTGACAAAAAGTAGGACACAATTTCGAAACCTTATTAAACATACATGTGTCATTGTAAAACAACCTTGCTTTGATATGATATATTATTAAGTGTTGTTTTTGATAAAACAAGCTCTTTTTCATCATTAAAAAACATTTTTATCCATTTTATAGCATATGAATGAGCCCTTCTCTGTGGACACACTGTTTTAGATGCAGTGAGAAGACAAGAAGTGTCATAGATTTCACATAATAATGATAAAATTAAACTGAAGGGGATCATTGTGTTAAACACATTCTATTATTAATCCCCATAACATTTATAATTTGAAAATATTTTTATTTTTAAAACTAATAGCAGTTATAATTGGTGGACATGTTTTGTCCCACTTCTCAAGAATGACTGAGGTGATGAGAGGTGATGGGTCACAGGAAGTCAGGCAGGAAAGGGGTTATGGGAAATGGAGTTCATGATATGGTCCAGAGTACAGTGATGGCTGCCTCTAGTGGCGCATGATTCGTGACAGACGGTAAGTTGTCTTTCTCAAGCAGCTGAATGCTCATCTGTCATTACTGCAGTGGTTGTGTTGATATCCTCACAGGAACAGCATTGAGTGACACTGTCTGCGCTGACTGCAGGGCTGGCACTTACTCTAACGGCTCCTTCACTGTCTGTCGCCCGCATTCAGAGTGAGTGATTCACAAGTGTTCACCAGATATTCTGACAGGAGCAGATATTATAACACTGTTCACTGTCTACAGCTGTGCGAGTGAACACCGTGAAGAAATAAAACCAGGAACAATCTCGTCTGATGTGGAGTGTGGGAAGTCAGTTCCAGTTCCTCTCGTTGCTGAAGTCGTTGTTGGAGTCATTGCTGGAGTCAGTGTTGGAGTCGTTGTTGCTTTACTGACTGCTGTTGTGATAAAAATATATCACAAATTAAAACAGATGAGACAAGTCTATGACGGAAGTAAGACTGTAATTGTTACAAATATACATGTATAAAATATAATGTTCAGATTGAGTGCCAGTGATCATATACTTTTTTATGTTTTAGGTCAAGTATTTCTCAGCATCAACACCACAGAGTGACAGTCAATGTGAACCTGTAAGTGAATATTTAAACTGTGTGCATGATAATATTATATTTGTTTGTGTTAATTATTATTAAACATTTAAAAAATCAAATTACAATTTAGTGAAGTAAAACAGGTCAAATCACAAGAAAACAAACTTTACGTGTCATTATATTATAGGATAAAAGAGTTCAGTGTGTCTTGATTTTCCTGGTTGTTATTCTAGCTTGGAAAGAAGAGCTTTGCACCTTATATGAATGGTGTTAAAATCTCCAAATGCAAAAATGTAAAATAATCATTCCGGGCTCAAGTCGTCATATCAGTTGTTTAGGTAGCCTAAATAAGAACCAGCGAAATGTAGACATGCACATTTAGTGCACCTTTAAAGCAGCACATTACACAAAATTGTCATTTTGTCATTTCAGCTCTGTACATAAATCTGCTGCCAGTTCAGTTTGAAGCGGAGACTTGCAGTGTGTGACCTGATATTAAAAGAAATTTCACCTTGGTCTCAAGGAACCCTAAAGAACCTACTAAAGAACCTGAAGACTCCATAAACAGCTGACAAGCAAATCTTGATGACCTGTTCTGTGGTGAACCTGTGCTATCAGTGTCTGTATTTCTTGCCTAACCATTATTATTCCAAATCATGACCCATTTTCTGAAAGTCTGTTTAGCATCTGATAAGAAATGCAATGTATTGCACATGAGCAGATGTAAATGCAGAAATCAAATAGATGGCTTGCTGATGAGAGTCGTTGAAAGCTGTCCAATGTCCAAATATTCATATTTAGTACTGCAACAGAAAACACTAGCATGTTTCCCAGAAGACAAATAAGATTTACCTTGATCTTCAAATTCCAAAAGCTCTTAATGCATCATGTTTTCTTCTGGAGCATCAGTGAGCGTTTGAACCTTCTGTAATAGTTGTGTCTGAGTCCCTCAGTTCTCAGATTGAAATGAAGGATCTGAAAATCATACAGTCCCTGCTGGAAAGCGTTTTCAAATATGCAAAGGATGTTGGAAAAATGAAGAATCTGCAGGAGCTGGAGGATTTTTCTGAAGAACGGCACTCAGTTTAACTGTGAAGTACAAACAAACAAAAAAAGAGACATAGATCACACACAGCAATAAGAAGGGGGCTATTTTAATTATTTCAGCCATCTTTTCTTGGTCTTGTGGACTATATGTAAACACATTATATGTAAAATATGTACAGTAGTAAATTAAAAACAACATGCATTTTGTATGATCTCTCTTATTTTGTTAAAATTATTCACCTTTCACAGATTCTGCAAAGGGATCAAGAGTCTCTCAGGTGTTGACAAAAAAGCAAAATATATTTTAAGACAGGAATCAGCATTCCTTGTTTCAGGAGAATTCCTCCGCATGTTAACTTAACTGATAAGACTTGTGATTTATAAATGACAAATACTTGGTTCTGCATAGTGAAACATACGCCTAGTATATCGTTTACATTTCTGATCGGTATCGGAGCGCAGATCGCGAGTCATTCAATTCCCGAAATGATTCGCGAACCCGATCCGAAGGTGCGATCTCAATCAAATGATTCGCGACTCGCGAACCGATTGGAGCGCTTCGAAACAGTGAATCACTTCAGCTCAAAATACAGGTTTAAATTTACAAATGACCTCAGGAAAAATAAGGCGCAATATGACGTTTACACTGAATCATCCAATAGGAACATTCAAACTTGTTTAAATGCTATGACTTTTAATTTACACTTCATTTTCTAATTTCATTTGCCTCACATATAGTGGCAAAAACAAGTTTCCATTAAAAATGAAACAATAACATCCCATAGAGCAAAAATCATCTGGCCCAGACGCATAATTATCTTACTGTCTTATACCACTTTTTTTTGTTAAGTTGTAATACGAAGCTCTTAGACAACAAAAAGTTGAAGAACTGATTTAGATGTACAATTACTGCACTGTCTATAAAAGCAATACACTGCAAAACACTATTTTCTTACTTACCATTTTGTCTTGCTTTCTAGTGTAAATATTGAGGCAAAAAGCATTCACTTGACAAAAAAAAAAAAAAAAAATCACTTAAAATTTAAAGTGTGATGGATTTCCCAGAATTGTATGACCCATCTAAAATCATATACAGAGACATAAATAAAAAATCCAGAGCGTGTGGGAGCTTGTGAGTGCACAAGTTGGTTCGCCAAGTAAAAATACAAATACGCTCTTCTCGTTTGAGTAGTTCATGTACCCATTTTGTCCTTTTTTTCCTGCAGTTTTTGCATTTCCAGCAAAGAGCCTCGTACCCAGCAAGCAATTTTTGGTTTAAAAGATGTCTATTAGACATTGAAACACAGCCCTGATGTCTAGGCTAAAACATGGCAAAAAATGGGCTGTCAGTGAAAAGTTAATAGATGTCTAACCATAGCCCAATAATAGACTAGACATCAAATAGACAGCTAATGAACGCCTACATATATACATCTAATGGACAACAAAACGACAATCCATTTGTAGAAACAAATATACAGCTTTTATTAAGAAAAATTATTTTAACTTTAGACAATACAAATGCATAAAAATGCTAAAGAAATATTGACAAAATAAAATATTATAAATACAATACACTTAAATATAAATATTATGATAGGGAATTTACCAACTAATGTTAATAAAAACAAAAATTAAAAATAAAAATAAATAAAATTAAATAACTTAAGATGTTTAAAAGAAATAAATCTAATACAAATCAAGAGCATATTATCACACTTAACATTAAAACATTACGGATAAACGACAATGTAAAATATAACCCTTTTGTTGGTTTATTTAACAAATAAAACAACCATAGTGAACAGAAATTATTAATTATTGTTTATTTTTTATTATTAATTATTAATTATATACCTTTTCATGATGTTCTAACTTCTTGAGCTGCACCTGTATATTGTGTATCACCATTCAGTGTGTAAAAATGAGAGAAGCTCTCTGGTAAATGTTGTGTGTTGTATATACATACCTCTAATGACCGAGATCAGTGCAGTCTTTTCAAATGCCTCCTCCTGCAGCAGACCACCCTCCTTCATGTTGAATTGAAAACCCTCAAATATAATACAGATTGAGGTGGTTAATAATTGCAGACAAAGTTTGACATTTCCAAATGACCAGTAAAGGATTTATTTTTACATTTCTGAATTGCATTGTAGCTCATTAAGTATTGACACTGTTGAAAACTTAATTTCTTCTTTAAGTAAAGATCCAGGAGGCTTGGGATATCTTTCAAGCAGAAGTTACTCTTTATTGAAGAACCTCGCTTGTGTGTTTGCTGTAGTCCATCCAAGTCTTGTCATCCAAGTCTTGTCATCCAAGTCTTGTCATCCAAGTCTGTCTTTGAATTGGTGATACAAGTATTTTATACATTTCAAGGGGGAGGGTTTACACATAGGAGGAGACCCTCTAAACAAAGCATGCAAATATAGTAGCCGACTCAGCCGATACCAACATGTTCCCAGCCCTGATCTCATCAGCATAACATTGTCTTTCAAATGCATAGGTGCTGATCCAATCATCATCAACAGAAGGTGAGAGACTGGCTCATGTGACTAACAATAGAGAACAGAGAACAGGAGGTGGCAGAAACATCTTGCTACAAACATTGCTTAAGAGAATCATTTGTCTGCATATCTACCTTAAATGCTAAATACAATGTACTTCAGCTTAGTTTTCCATATGAAGTTACATCAGAACATAGGATCAGCATATCTTAAACAGATTCTTAAATTTGTAATCCTACAACACCACAATATTTGATTAATGTGGCACATTTTGAAGACTTTACCTGTCCAGAATCCTTCTGGTGCTGTCTTTGAGGAGGTTTCTCCCTTCAATTCTGCACAACTGTGACACCTGAATAACAAATGTCAGGAAGGTAGTATTACATGCGTCAGTGAACAAGTGTCCAAAATTGTCTGGTACAACTGATTTCATAACAACACAGTGATAGCTGCTGTAAATAAAAAGTAGCCCAGTACACACATTAACCTCCAATATACATGGAATAAAAAATTTAGTTTTTAATGCTGCATTGCACATCTTAGCTATCTGTATTATTTTAATACTGCTGCAAACTTTTTAGAATTGATAATTATTTTAAATCATTCATATTTTTAAGCTTTAGTATCAATTTGGCTTCAAACTAAATCTTATTGTACTTGTAGAATGACAGATATTCAGTTAGCTCATGCTCTCTGTATGTAACAAGCCATTGTTCAGTCATAAATTCAATTCAATATAGTTAAAATAAATGATTGACTTTGTCAGAGATGAGAGCTTTTGTGAGGAAACGTTGATTTGGAGAATTTTTTTTACAATTGCTGCCTGGATCTCCTCAATTTCCATCCACATTTCCAGATGAAACATTTCCAGTTGAAATCCTATTCAGTTTATTCCTATTCATTCTTCTGAATATGTTCACTAGATAAATGAATAAATTAATCTTTGTCAACGCTGTGTTTGTTTTGTTGTTTGCTCTTTCACCTCTTTTTGCACTGTTTTACAACGATTGAGTTTGTAAACACGGACAAATTATAAACGTTCAATCTATTATGTTACATTTTGCAATTCTCTGATCACATGAAAACTGAACCGTGGGCAAGGATCACTATCAACTACAATCTTCCTACACATGATAGCAAATAATATAGATAAACAATGAACACATGTCAAAATGAAAACACAGATACTTACAAGACCACGTAGGAATGTCCTTTATCGTTTGTCCCGTTGCTCTCCGACAAGTAAACTTAGTGCTGTCTCGTACAAAAACAAAATTCAAAAAGCTGAAATCGCGAGATCTCGCAGCGGTGATTCCTACTAACTGTCAAGTCTCGCGTTGCCAGCAGCCATGTCTCGGTAGGGCTAAAATTGCCATCTAGCGGTTGGGAATTGTAATTGCATTTTCTTTGTAAAATGAAAGAGACAAATAATATCGTTTGTGTATGAATGTTACACTTAACAGCTTGTGAAATGCATGGCATAATATTATGAAATGCAAGTAAACTTTTGAAACATTTAAATTAGCATTATTTTGGCATAATTAATAATGCTATATTTAATAATGCTATAAAATATAAAACCATGCTCATTTAAATGTTTCAGAAGTTTACTTGCATTTGATAATAAGCGTAAATTTCATGTAAACGATTGTAAGACTATTTTGGCAGTGCTCATCGCTGGTTTGATATTGGTCTATTCCAGTGGTTTTCAAACCTGTCCTGGAGGCACCCCTGCCCTGCACATTTTGTATGTCTCCCTTATTAGACACACCCAAATCAAGTCTTGGAGTCTCCACTAATGACGTGATGATTTGAATCAGGTGTGTTAGATAAGCGAGACATGCAAAATGTGCAGGGCAGGGGTGCCTCCAGGACAGGTTTGAAAACCACTGGTCTATTCCAAACCGTTACAAATAGACCACCGATCGCCTCGATTTCGCCAGGTGGACTAAAAGCAGACTACATACAGCCCATCCAATTCAGAGCTAAATCGTGTCTACATATAGACCATGTCATGAAATTACACTTATATCTTTATAGATGTCATTGACACTGCAAAAATTACGGTATATCAATCATCTCAGTTTTTGTAGTTTTTGGCTGTCTGGCCAAAAACTACAATGAATCAGATTTGTCTATCAGTGGGCTACAAAAAGCCGGTCTGACCACGAGCTAAATCTCGGCTACGCGCAGGCTATGAACAGAACAAGTCAAAGAAATCAAACCAACACATTCTAAATGCTGCTGCCTTTGCTTACATGATGGAATATAATACAACTCACAAGTTAGTTTGCCAAAAAACAACATGTATCCAAATTCAAGGTTATTTGGGCTAGAAGGGGGTTACACATAGCCGGACTATATCGGGTCTATAGGTAACCGAGATGGTGAAATGACAGCTATTGCTTGCAGGCATGTCATCAGCTTTAGATCGTTTTTTGTGATTGGCCTTTTTAGAGACTGCCGATCAAACATCCCAAAGTGATTATAGGCCGTTAGTGATAGTGGTAGCCGATCAATCGGAGCACCCCTAATCAATAGTCTAATTTCAGAGGCTGTTTTGTTTTTTCCTCAGTCATGAGGAATTTTATTGAAGTTGGTGATGCATGTATGGTTGTCGTATGTCGTGGTACCTTATGACAGTGGCTTTCAATCCCGACCTGGGGACGCACAATACTGTATTTAAAAAAAAAAAAAAAAATATTCAAAATTTGACAAATTTTGTAATATTCCTCGTTATACAGTTTTCTGTTCTTATGACTGGATTTCCGAGCTGCAAATTAAAGCTTGGCGAGCCACATGAGGCTTGCGATCCATGCAATGAGTATCACTGGCCCAGATTCTGCCTTTCCTTTAGAAGCTGGAGAACCACTTAAGATTTCAGAAGGAAGATTCACAGTTTGTGGATACCATCAAAAAAAGTCTGATGTGACTTATCCAAAATGTCTATGAAATTAATTGTTTATTTTTATTTGTTGTTTGTGTATGTGTGTGTGTGTGTGTGTGTGTGTGTAGATTCAAGGGAAAGGTGAAAAATGAGGAAGTCTGGGAAGAACTGAAGGGTGCAGCCATGAGGAAAAAGTAATCATCAGAATGTAAGTTCTTTGAGAAAGTGTGCATTATTTATTACAAGGTGTGTTTTAATTTAAATGTAATAATGTGCGCTGCTGGTCAAAACCTTGAAATTTATTTTAAAATGTGATAAAAGCTGAAGCTGCAGGGTTTATTTTTACTTTCTCTGTTTATGTTTTTTTTTAACTCTCAAAGCCATGGATCCTATTGAATGCTATTATATGTCTGACTGACTGCCACAGTTTGAGTTAAAAATCTTTGTTTGTGTTTTACACAAGAAAAAAGTCACCTACATCTTGGATGTCCTGGGGATAAGCAGATGAACATCATAATTTAATTTCTGGGTGAACTATCCCTTTAAGTAGCACAGCTGTTTTTAACGCTGATAATAATCAGAAATGTTTCTTGAGCAGCAAATCATCAAATAAGAATGGTCATGTGACACTGAAGACTGGAGTAAAGGCTACTTAAAATTCAGCTTTGCCTCACAGGAATGAAATCCATTCAGTGTATTTGAAAAACAGTAGAAAAAAAAATTACAATATTACTTTCCTGCTGTAAGTTTGAATATATAGCGTAGATGAGCAGAAGAGACTTCTATTACAAGAAAACTGCAGATTTTTAGACTAGTTGTGTACATACATTAACAACATTAACAAGGTGATCCTCCCTTTCAGCTGCCAGACAAAGATGTTGACAGTACAGGCTCAGGATGGCGAAGAGGAGGAAGAACATGATTGACATGATTTTCTCATACGTTATAACATGTGTTATAATAAGAACAATAAACCTGACTAGAGTAAAATGGTAACTTTTATTAAAAGTTGTTAGTTTGCAAGGAATAACTCCATTAGTAGATCAAGAGTGAAGTGTCACCCTTCTATACTTCCCTCAAAAGAGCCTGCCTTCTGCTGCTGGGGTAAGAAAGACTCTTCTTCTTCTCCTCCTCACAGCTGTCCAGAATCTAACTCTGGCTCCACAGCTGGGGACGGAGGACTCAGATTTTCCAACATGCTAATTTTCTGTGTTTTTTTTGTGGGCCTAATACAGAGAAGATGTAATCTCTACATTGTTCTATTTACATATCTTTACTATTTATGAATGTTGGTAATTTCTTTATTTCTATTATCTTATGAGAAGCTTGAGAACTATGCTCCTTTTGGTAATTGTAATATTGTTTATGTTTTGCTTCTGCTAGTGAAGCAGTATTAAAACACATCACCACCAGATATTTGTAGCAGGTGTTTCATACACAGAACACTCAGGAAACAAATGAAAGAAGTAGCTACTGAAATGTTTCCTATCTTTTTGTCAGTATCTTGTGTACTAAATTATGGGGTGTTGTCAATAAGAGTAATGATATTGATAATTTTCACAGATAAAATCGGTTGTAGCCATCGTTAAAGAGATTTTTTATTTTTTTTTAGTAAAAGTAGAATTTTTAATCAATGGTGGTTAAAAAAATAGGTGTGATGTTCAAAATGAATAAAATTTTACTGAATAAATGCTTATTAATAAATGCACTGTGTTTTTGCTAATTTTCTGTTATCTTATAAAATCTTATAACAATTACAACAACAACAACAACAGAATTTAGTGTTTTATTGTTTACAGCAGAAAATGTTTCCTCGGGACCCAGATTACAGGTGAGAGGTGAATATTAAAATATAGGAAACTAGTTTGCTAGTGCTAGTTTGGTCGTAAGGATGTGCCACGTCCCAGCGACGTACCAAATAACGTCGCTACGACGAATAGGGGAATCACAAAGTTACGTCGCTGGTACGTTATTTGGTACGTCGCTGCGATGAATATGGTCCGGTCCAGCAACGTTGTCACGACGTAACTGTGTTAGCTGGGTTTAATCTCATAATTATGACTTAAACCAGGATTTTAACTTTTAGCATAATTTCATATCATAATTTCAAGTCATAATTTCAACTTTTTATTTTAGAATTATGATTTTTAGTCAAAATTTTTACATTTTATCATAATTTCTCAGGTGTGTGAGAGACAGGTGAGGGTTTACCTGCGTCTAGGGGGCGAAGGGATGCAATGCGAGTCTCGTCTTTCGTCACTGCGACTCAAACGCTTCCTCCTGAGAGAGAAACATATGAACTCCAGTGCACCACATGACACACGTGAGACACACCGCATGACATACGTGAGACACACTGCATGGCATAAACGAGACAGACCGCATGACACATGCGAGACACACAGCATGATACACCGCATGACACACAGCATGATACACCGCATGACACACGCGAGACACCACGACACACGGCATACACAAGACACACCACATGACATACGCAAAACACACCGCCTGACACACGAGACAGACCGCATGACACACAGCATGACACACGCGAGACACACAACATGACACATTCGAGACACATCACATGGCATACACAAGATAGACCGCATGACACACGCGAGACACACAGCATGATACACCACATGACACGCGAGACACCACGACACATGGCATACACGAGACACACCGCATGACATACACATGACATACGCAAAACACACCGCATGACACACGAGTCAGACCGCATGACACACAGCATGACACACGCGAGACACACAACATGACAAATGCGAGACACATCACATGGCATACACGAGACAGACCGCATGACACACGCAAGCCTCAGAATACAACAACTGATCTCTATCAGGTCTTGTTCTGACACCCCAAACAACAAGAACCAGGCCGGCTGCTCAGGCAGAGGAATCTGACCACAGAGAGATGCTTTAATGGACTAGTAAAGGGCTAAAACACATTGTTAGTGTGTGTGTGTGTGTGTGTGTGTGTGTGTGTGTGTCTGTGTGTTCACCTGTAACACTCGAGCAGAAAGAAAGATACACGCACACGCCACAGTTTCAGCCCTGAACCTCAAAAACACATCAGTCCTCAGACTGTCGTTCATGTAGTTCCTACAGACACACAGATAGATGGCTAGAATTAACACGAGCAAGTCATGTTCAGCACAGTGTTTGGGACATTTTGAGTTGAGGATCTCACCAGGCCATCTGAACCAGTCTGGTGTTCTTCTCACACTCCAGAACCTGAAGATACATCACAATCACCTGCACAGGAAACAAGCTCATCACCACAAAAACACCTAAACACTTCAGCTTACGCAAGACAGGCTCTGAAATGTGTCACACATTTCCACCAGAAAAAAATCATGCCTTATAAAGATGAAATTATGACATACTTAAGTCATAATTACGAGATGAAAAGTCAAAATTATGACTTTAAAAATCATAACTGAGATAAAGTGTAATTAAGTCAAAATAATAATAATAAAAAGTCAAAATTATGTATTAAACGCATTAAGCGTTTCCCACTGACTTAAAAAGATTTGTTCTTATTAATTCACTCATAGAAAAAGTGACCATTTCTGCTGATTCCATCTTTATGTCAGTAGGGGCTGACAAATTATTGTCTTTTTGTATTTTTAATGAGTTATTGAATCACTGAATCATTTTAGGCCTTCAACTGAACACCGCAGACGTGACAGATTAAGCTTGTTTGATTTGCTCAATATTTTTGAATTTTTTTTATTACATGCTTAAAAATGTTGACATATTTTCTTAATCTCCAAATTTCAACTTAAGTCCATTTCAAACTTTTATCTCGTAATTATGACTTAAGTCATAATTTCCCCTTTTAAAGCCATATCTTTTACTTTTTATTTTGTAATTACAATTTTTTATAAGTCATAATTTCAATTTAGTAATTCAATTTCAAAATTTTAAAGTCATTTTTTATGTTGTAATTATGACTTAAGACATAATTTTTATTATATATTTTTACACACATTCTAAATCATAAACATCTTAAAGACATCTGATAGGAAACATCCAATAGATTGCAGGTGTCAAATAGATGTCTCCGAGATGTATGTGTGCTATCAGGGAATTCACTTTAGAAACATGTTCACATTGCACTCAAAATAACCCTGACACATACGCTCACGCCCTTTGGTATTGCACCCCAGTTAAACATTTTCGGGAAAAGGTTACTGAATCACTATCCGTCACTATGGGATGTCACATTCCAAATTCCCCGTCACTGTGTTTATTAGGCGATATATCCACAATCAGTTTAAACAAGATAAACAGCCAGTTACTCCTAGTGGCGCTATCGCCAAGAAAACTATCCTCATGAACTGGAAATCAAGAAATTCCATACACATTGCATCCTGGAAAAATCTACTCATTGATTACATTTCGATGGAAAGTCTATCCGGTTCACCTCATAGTAACACAGTAGACTTACACCCCTTCTGGTCATCACTCATTACCCTGTAGCAGTCATAAATTTGTCGACCTTCTTTGTCTGAGACCAACCACAACAACGCGTCCTTATTTAATCCTTTTTTTTTTTGCGCTTGTGGAGTTTTGGGGAGGGGTGATGGACAACATTAAGAAATAATAATTATTAATAATACTATTATTATTATTATTTTTATTTATTTATCTTTTTTTTTCGGGGGTTGGCCTCCGCTCCCTGGTAGGCTGTAACATCCAGATTATATCCACTCACTGTCTCCCTGAGCTTTTTCTTTTGAGACCCCATACCCTGGCTGGTTCTGGCTTGCATGCCTTGTTGTTTTAATGCATTACATTTTTGTGTGTATGTGTATGTAGGTATGTACGTATGGATCTATGTATATGCACATGCACAGGGTAAGTGGGTTGTATCCCACTTTTTAATGCATCACAAACTAGCTGAGACACATATACACAACATATAAGAAAAAAGGTGGAGGGAAAAAAAAAACACCTGCGCATATAGGGTAAATGGGTCGTGTGGGTGGACCAGGATCATGGCCTGGACTGTTCTACACATCTCACTTTTTTAATGCATCATAAAACAGTTACATCTCATCTACACATATACACTAAATTACATAAATTAATAAATTAATGTGACACAAAGTAAACATGGAATGTAGGCAGTGCTTTGGGATGGCTGGTGCTCGGGGGGGATCGGTGAAAGTTATGTTGCAGCATGCTGGGATTGGAGGCAGCCCCAATATTTATTAAATACTTATTGATTTAGAATTTTCTTTCTTTCTTTCTTTCTTTCTTTTTTTTTAACTACCTTTATTTATATTGTTACTGGTTCTCTTTGTTGTCCTTCACCCTTTCCCAACCTTATTGTGACCATCCTCTTTCATTTGATTATTATTATTATTATTATCATCATCATCATAATTGAGAATTATTATTATTATTATTATTATTATTATTGTCATTATTATTATTATTATTGTTGTTGTTGTATGTTATTCATGTTATTACTATTATTATTATGTGTCATTATTGTCATTACTATTGCTAGAATATTAGTCACCAATGGTCATCCCTTATTTTATTATTATTTATTATTATTATTATTATTATTATTATTATTATTATGTATTGGTTATTTAATATAATGATTTGTTCTATATGCTTCTTCATCTGTTCATAACTGATGTGTATGTACCCTGACCCCCCACCCCACCCATGTTCACAGACTCAAATTTAAATGCACATGTAAATACTATAACACTCTATGTAATCTATGTTTGTTATATGTTTGTTATATTTGTTAATTTGTTATGGTCTGTATATGACATGTAAATATTGTCACATTCTTTAATCGCAAAAAAAATAAAAAAAATAAAAATCACAGTTGCTGTTTTTTCCATAAAAGAATCATATAAAACCTGTAATGAATGTTGTTCATAGCCAGTAATCTTATTTGCGAAAGTTTATTCTTCTGTTTAACTGTTGTATTACCGTACCATGAAACAATATTATATGTAAGAATGCTCTCAGTCATTGGCCTACAGTATACACCATAGATAGGGTCTGTGTACTAACATTGAAACTTCTCAGTTTCCTAATAAGACCAAGACAGCGTCTTGCCTTTTTGTAAACTGACTCCACATTGTTCACAAAATGAAGTTTATCGTCAATGATTGTTCCTAAATATTTAAAATCCGAGACCTGCTCTACCAATTTTCCTTTTATAATAACCGGTTTGTATAGGCTTTTGTCTGCTGTTCTAGTTTGACTCCTCATACATAGCTCTTTTGTCTTTTCAGTATTAAGATAAAGCGAGCTATTATCAAACCAACCAATAATACTGTTAATGTAATCAAAATATGAGGAGCTATTAATTTCTTCCTGACAGGAAACCAGTGCCATATCATCAGCATACTTTACAAGGGAGAGCTTAAAACCAGGGGTAAAACCAGGCAGTCAGACATGACATTATTAATACAAACACGCTGTGGTCGGTTTTCCAAAAATTCCTTAATCCCTAAGATCAGCCAACTACTAACACCTAAATTGTGAAGATGCTTTAAAAGAAGATTGTGTTGAACAGTATTAAGAGCAGACGAGAAATCCATGAAGAGTATTCTAACATATGTATTTGACTTATCTAAATGATGTTGGACCTTGTTCAAAAGGGTAAGAGAGGCATCCACAGTGCTCCGATAGGCCCGATAGGCAAACTGCAGGGAATCAATAAACCTCTCAATTTGTGATGACAATTCCTTACACACTACATGTTCCATACATTTGCAAAGCACTGATGTAAGCACAATGGGCCGAAAGTCATTTAATAATTTAGCATGAGGTATTTTGGGTACCGGGATTACAGTAGAATTCTTCCAGGCCAATGGTACAAAGACATTGTCTAGAAAGATCTGAAACATTTTTGTGCATACATATCCAAGTAGTTCTGCACATTCTTTCAAAACTTTCCCCCTCAAGCCGTTTGGGCCAGATGCCTTATATGATTTAACTTTACAAAGCACTGTGACAACCTCTCTTTCCTGTATGATCATAGTCTGTAATTGAGACGCAGTCATTGCTACATTACTAACAGTAGGCTCATTTAAATGATCATCAAATCAGATCATTTGCTAAACCATAAGAGTCCTCATATTGTTGAATTCTTTCCTTTTGCCTACCCATTAATGTATTCAAGCCCTTCCATGCCTCTCTTACATTCCCTGTTCTGATTTTCTAATCAACATTCTCCTTATATTTCCTCAGTGCATCTTTTATCTTACATTCAACTACTTTGTTTAACTCCTTTACCTTCTGCTGATCATTCTGCAGGAACGCAATTTTCTTGATATTTAAACTCAAGCTATGAACTCCATCATAATGCACAATGTTTCCATCTAACGTGTTTATTTTGAGCTGCAGCTCGTCATATTAATGCTGAGCAGGATCGAGAAGCATTATTTTATGTGTTTGCTACATTTGCCTCTGGTAAAACTGCTGTAATTTGTGTGGCCCAAACCTTATTATTATTATTATTATTGTCCAGTTGCCAGATCTTGTAGCTATGAAATGTATCCTACTCACACAACTTAAATAACTTAACTTAAAGCAGTCACAAAACTTATGTTTTTTAAGTGATTTTTTTTTTTTTTTTTTACAGTTTACTTAAAACAGGCAAGTGTACATTTCAAACAAAGTAGTTGTTTTTAACTGTATATGTAGCATTTTATTTACATGTTAATATAAATGTTGTGAAAAAGAGGAGAGTGAAAGACACAAATGCTGTTAACTGGTGAAAATGTTTAGTTGGAACAAAGACAATATACTGGATATCTGTACATTAGCAACAGACACACACATAACGAACTTAATATACAATAAAATAACAATGTGTAGAAAATATGAGATAACAAATGTAACATAATTTCACATTGTAGATTTGCTTTATATCTTTTGAGTCATTTAAGTGCTGCACTTTGATGACAAACCAAGTATGGTGACCCATACTAGGAATTTAACCCATCCAAGTGCACACACACAGTAGTGAACACACACACACACCGTGAACATACACCCGGAGCAGTGGGCAGCCATTGCATTGCTGCGGCGCCCGGGGAGCAGTTGGGGGTTCGGTGCCTTGCTCAAGGGTCTCACCTCAGTCGTAGTATTGACGATGGAGAGAGCGCTGGATATTCACTCCCCCCACCGTCAATCCCTGCCGGACCTGGGACTCGAACTCGCAACCTCTTGGTTACAAGTCAGACTCCCTAACCATTAGGCCACGGCTGCCCCTATACAGATATTATTAAACTGAAGAGACAGTCTCATCTGAGCTTCTTCCTCCTTTGTTCCAGCTTTAAATTAAACTAAATGATAATTTGCTTGAATACTAAAGCAACATTAATCATTCAATATCATGTTTGTAACACACATGCTGCATTATTTGATTGTAAAGTCTGAGTCTCTTCACCTGTATGGATCACATTCACACATTTATCACACATTTCTTTCTCCTCATAGACACAGTAGTGAAGCTCTTCTGTGATCCTCACCTGATTCTTACTGCTCCTCTTAAGACAACTTAAAATTATGATATAGAGCATTTATCATCTTTTGGTGATTGAACAGGACCCTATGAGGGACTCTTGGTGATGGATCTTTATCTACACTGTAGGGTGGAACAGAAGAGAAGATAATCAGAGTTCAGTGGAACAAAGTACTTAGTAATTAGTTACTATATTTCAGTCACAGGTCTTTTTTGAGTAAAAAGTTACATTAAAATCCTGTAATCAGATAAATTACTGACTATACCTGATTTTGAATACGTATTTATAAAACAGTATTTGTGTTTTTAAATATAATACATTTAGAACATGATTTCCATTCTGTTTGTGTCTCTATTGAGTCCATATAAAATGAAACACATACTAACAAGTGAACACCAAATATAATAAATGACTAGGAACAAACACAAATGTGATTTTCCCTCAAAACAATGCACTCTCACTTGTTTTATTCAAACACAACTGCTATCAGTGTCACGTCTCAACTCAATCCTGCACTTTCACCCCGGTCCCTGAGCACCAGCACCCGTGAACCATCCCCCGAATACTAATCCGGAACACCTGTGCTGCCCTGATTACCCAGTGTATTTATACCCACCTCTCTCTCATACTCACCACTCGGGATCGAAGTAACATGCCTGGTTGTTGCTCTTCTTCTTTGGATACTCTCCTTTCGGATTCCTTCGGACTTGTGAATTGTGGACTTCTACACTGTGGATGGAAACAAGAGGATTTGAGGGAAGTGACTTTGTGAACCGTAATTCTAATGTCTATGGATGGACTTACATTCCTGTGCTCGTCTCACAGTTCGGGACTCCAGCAGTTTGTATGGCTATGAATTAAGTTGTTCATGTTTCTTGGAAGCACTGTAAATAAACATTCACAAACTTACCTTCTGCCTTTCGCCCCTTCTCTGACCAAGCGTTACAGGATCCCGAGTCGAAGAAAAACATAAACAAACATGGAGACGCCGCCAACAACCAAAACCGCGGCAGTGGATCCATTCGCTGAGCTTGTGCACGCCTTACGTCAGTCTATGTCACCTCAACCCGTTCCTTCTGTGATCGCTCGATCCCCGCTAGCTCGTCCTGCTACATACTCCGGCGAACCGGAGGGCTGCAATGGATTTATTCTCCAGTGTTCGCTGTATATCGAAGCCAACAGTGTGAGTTTTACCAACGAAATCTCTAAAATCTCTTTTGTGATTTCTCTGCTGACAGGACGAGCTCTACAATGGGCGGACGGGTTGTGGACATCAAAAAGCCCTGCACTAGCCACCATCACTTCCTTCTTCACTCATTTTAAGCAGGTATTCGGTACTGCACTCACCAATCTCTCTGTTCATGACGAACTGATTCATCTGCGCCAAGGCGACCTCTCCATACATGACTATACGCTGCGATTCCGCTCTTTAGCGGCCACGAGTGGTTGGAACGAGATAGCGCTGTTAGCTGCTTATCGCAAAGGATTGCATCCTGAGATACGGAGACAGATGGTGATCTACGATGACAACTCTAATATAGAGACTTTCGTTCAAAAAGCCATACATGTTTCCCAACATCTATCAGCCTGTTCTGTTCCTACTAACCAGTTTCCAGTCCGTACAGAGAGCACAGTGAGTCAAAACGCCTTGGATGAGCCTATGATCACCGATCATTACCATCTCCATTCCTCTGAACGACAACGAAGATTAAAGAGAGGCCTATGTCTATATTGTGGAGGAGCTGATCACATAATCGCCGCCTGTCCGATTCGACCTCCGAAAACTATAGTGAGTGCAGTCCGACTTACACCCAACACCTCTCATATACCCCATTTTATCGCACAGCTCAAAATTAATCGTCACTTTTTTCCCGTCTCTGTGTTGGTGGATTCCGGCGCTGCTGGGAACTTTGTCTCCTCCCACTTCGTGGACCGCCATAATCTGAGAACCGTACCCAGTGAAACCAGTTACCAGATAACCACCATCCAGGGCACTCCGCTGGGTAATGGTAAAATCACACGGAGAACTCCGACCTGGGAATTAACCGTTCACCGTCAACACAAGGAGAAACTGACCTTCCTAATCCTTCCTAACTCGATTGTTGACGTCATCCTTGGTCGTCCTTGGCTCGCACATCACCAACCACACATGGACTGGAAGACGGGCAAGGTTCTGGAATGGAATGAGTCATGTCAGCATCGCTGCCTCCAGAAGGAAGGAGAACGACTCCCTCTCCAATCCACTACCATCGAAAGCCCCAACACTACGATCACTGTCACTATCCCTCCAGCGTATCATACCTACCACGACGTCTTCAGTAAGGAGAAAGCCACCAGTCTTCCCCCTCACAGGCCCTGGGATTGTAGCATCGACCTGCTGCCAGGCACAAAACTCCCTCACGGACGTATCTACCCATTATCCAAACCCGAACAGGAAGCGATGAAGCAATACATCGATGAGGCGTTACATCAGGGGTTCATCAGACCATCCACCTCACCAGCAGCTTCTAGCTTCTTCTTTGTGGCTAAGAAGGATGGAGGGCTCCGACCCTGCATCGACTACCGGGTGCTAAATGAGGCCACGGTGAAATTTGCTTATCCCCTTCCACTAGTTCCAGCTGCCCTGGAGGAACTCCGTGAAGCCTGCATCTTCTCAAAGCTTGACCTCCGCAGCGCATATAACCTGATCCGTATCCGAGAGGGAGATGAATGGAAGACTGCCTTTGTCACGCCCACTGGGCACTACGAATATCGGGTAATGCCCTATGGACTTGCCAACAGCCCATCGGTATTTCAGAATTTCATGAATGAAATCTTCAGAGACTATCTTCATCAGTTTGTCATCGTTTATATTGACGATATCCTCATCTACTCACGTAATGTGGAGGAACATCAGAGTCATGTCTGCAAGGTCCTCAACCGTCTCCGACAGCATCAGTTGTACCTTAAGACTGAAAAGTGCGAATTCCACGTAACAACCGTCTCCTTTCTCGGGTACGTGATCTCTGCGGAGGGAGTGAAGATGGAGCCAGGAAAGGTCGATGCGGTTAAGAAGTGGCCTTCACCTTCAACGATTAAAGAACTGCAACGTTTCCTGGGCTTCGCCAACTTTTACCGCAGGTTCATTAAAAACTACAGTCTATGTGCATCCCCTCTGACCTCCCTATTGAAGGGAGGCAAGAAGAAACTCGACTGGAGTCAACCAGCCCAGGAAGCGTTTGAACGGTTGAAGGAGAAGTTTACCACCGCTCCAATCCTATCACACCCAAATCCAGAACTTCCCTTCACAGTGGAAGTAGATGCTGCAGACCAGGGGGTCGGAGCCGTTCTCTCCCAATGGTCTGGTGAGCCACGAACCCTCCATCCATGTGCGTACTTTTCCAGGAAACTTTCTCCAGCGGAACAAAATTACGGTATTGGAGATCGGGAATTGCTGGCTATTAAATTAGCCCTCGAGGAATGGCGTCACTGGCTTGAGGGAGCTCATCATCCTTTCACTGTCATTACAGACCACAAGAACCTGCAATATCTTCGTGATGCTAAACGTCTCAACGCTCGTCAAGCCCACTGGTCCCTTTTCTTTGCACGGTTTCGATTCTCCATCACTTATCAACCAGGATCCAAAAACGTCAAAGCTGATGCTCTGTCACGTATGTATTCTCCAGACTCTGCGATTGTTCCCCCGGACCCAATTCTTCCTCCATCTGTTACAGTTGCACCCATCCTTTGGCGATTTGAGGATGAACTACGTGACGCCATCCTCGAGGAGCCAGCGCCCCCTGGAGTGCCCGAAGGTCTAAAGTATGTACCCACTAGGCTGCGACTTCAGCTCCTGGAAGGTACGCACACCTCACCTGGATCCGGACACCCTGGCAGCAGGCGCACCCTCTCGCTCCTTCGCCAACGGTTCTGGTGGCCAAGGATGGACCGGGATGTCCACCGTTTCATCCAGGGTTGTTCGGTCTGTGCCGTTACTACTACACCTCGTCGTCTACCGGAAGGGAAGCTTCAACCTCTGCCCATTCCTCGTCGGCCCTGGACACACTTAGGGGTCGACTTTGCCACGGACTTACCCTCTTCCAATGGATTCACCACTATCCTGGTGGTAGTGGATCGGTTCTCGAAGGCCTGCAAGTTCATCCCACTGAAGGGTCTACCTACGGCTATGGAGACGGCGGAATCACTATTCCAAAATGTCTTCCGTAACTTTGGATTGCCCGAAGACATCGTGTCTGATAGAGGTCCCCAGTTTATCTCCAGGGTTTGGCGAGGATTCTTTTCCCTCCTGGGTACTGCTATCAGTCTCTCCTCCGGTTATCACCCGCAAACTAACGGCCAGACCGAACGTAAGATCCAAGAATTATCCCGGTACCTCCGAACATACTGTGCCCAACATCAAGAAACCTGGAGCCAGTATCTACCGTGGGCCGAATACGCCCAAAATTCTCTCCGTCAGTCTACCACTGGTTTAACTCCTTTTCAATGTGTTTTAGGATACCAACCAGCCTTGTTCCCCTGGAACGGAGAGTCTTCTGAAGTCCCTGCGGTAGATCACTGGTTCCGGGAGAGCGAGAGGGTCTGGGACTCGGCTCATGTCCATCTCCAGCAGGCAGTCCGGAGACATACGGAGGCGGCAAATCGTCGCCGACTTCCTGCTCCGACTTACCAGCCTGGAGATCGTGTCTGGCTATCCACCCGCGACATCCGTCTCCGGCTGCCTAGCAGGAAGCTGAGTCCCCGCTACATCGGGCCTTTCACCATACACTCTCAAATAAATCCTGTCACTTACCGTCTCGACTTACCAGCCCATTACCGAATTGCACCTACCTTCCACGTATCCTTACTCAAACCATACTTACCCTCAGTTGTCCCTTCCTCCACAGACCCGGAACCCGATCCCCCGCCAGAGCAACCAGAAATCCAGGGAGACCACATCTTCCAGGTCCGGGCCATCCTCGACTCCCGGCGGCGCGCCGGCCGGCTCCAGTACCTAGTCGACTGGGAGGGGTTCGGACCCGAGGAGAGATCGTGGATACCACATGCCGACATCTTGGACCCATCTCTCCTCGAGGACTTCCATCATCAGAATCCAGATCGTCCGGGCCCCCGAGGTCGCGGTCGGCCGCGTCGCCGGATAAGGGTGTCAGGTGCCACCCGTGGAGAGGGGGGTACTGTCACGTCTCAACTCAATCCTGCACTTTCACCCCGGTCCCTGAGCACCAGCACCCGTGAACCATCCCCCGAATACTAATCCGGAACACCTGTGCTGCCCTGATTACCCAGTGTATTTATACCCACCTCTCTCTCATACTCACCACTCGGGATCGAAGTAACATGCCTGGTTGTTGCTCTTCTTCTTTGGATACTCTCCTTTCGGATTCCTTCGGACTTGTGAATTGTGGACTTCTACACTGTGGATGGAAACAAGAGGATTTGAGGGAAGTGACTTTGTGAACCGTAATTCTAATGTCTATGGATGGACTTACATTCCTGTGCTCGTCTCACAGTTCGGGACTCCAGCAGTTTGTATGGCTATGAATTAAGTTGTTCATGTTTCTTGGAAGCACTGTAAATAAACATTCACAAACTTACCTTCTGCCTTTCGCCCCTTCTCTGACCAAGCGTTACAATCAGCTTGTGCCTCAGTTACTGACTGTATTTACCCTCAAACCAAACTGGAGGAGATTCCTGTTAATAGTAGGCTTGCGGATACATTGTTAAAGGTGTGTCTTGTTGTTAAAGTTGTTGCTAATTGACGAGAAGTGTTTAGTTGAATCCAAATACCCTCAAATACTATTCCCTACATTAGGACACTAATACAGTTCAGTTGAAGGAGTTAATGAAAACAAGTGAGTGAATCACTGGAAGAACTGCCACTTTTGCATAGTTTGTGCTGCTGTTTAATAATCATTGGGTACTGGCCTTATTAGACTTCTCTGGCATCTAACTATCCAGTAAGTTAAACAGTGACTCAAAAAACCTCACTGGAGACATCAGGTCGTTTCTGAAGTTTATGATTCAACTGTGAAACTGTAGAATATACAAAGTACAATCACTAAATATGAAGTTGGAAAAACAAACTAAGAAAATACACATTATACGAGTGTATGGGACGCTCAGTGGGTTCAGGTGTGGCATAGCCAAGATGGGGGTGTGTGTTTCCGGTAAGAGAAACAGGAGAGGAAATCCCAGTTTAAATTGTTTAATCAAAGGATGGTTGTATACGCTGCTTGCCACAAGTGTGGTCTATAATAGACAAAGAAATACAAAGAAAACCGTTGTAAACATATTAGTAAATTGACACAACATTCAGCTAAGTAATATTTCAACTTACACAATACAACCACGCACTGATCACCCAGTAAATAATTAAGTAAACAAGTATAACAGTTACGTATCGTTACGTATGCTTAATATTGCTAATGAGGGACATGCAACATCAAATGTAACATTTTAAATGATGTTGAACAAACCGGAAGATATGTATTAGTAAGTGAACGTAATCATTCTTATTTTAATAGAAATACACTTACTTCCAAACTCAAATCCGAAAGAAAATGTTTAGTTTCACTTTTATCGTCACCCTCGTTAGTGATGCAGTTTAAAATGTGTTACATTTACGAGCAAACATGGGCAATCCAGAACAATAATATTAATTACAAAGGCAGAATATACATGAGAAACTCACCGATAATCAGTTACGCACTGGAAAAGCATATACAAAGTTGGATAAACAGTCCAGCCAGCCTAATTTGGAACCCACTGCTCTCGAGACAAAATGTCCGCGCCTAATTCAGCTGCGTATGATACGTGCCACACGGGGGCGTGGTTAGGACTTTCTCACACAGCCGCCCTCAAATGTCATGACAATGACATTGAAATAGTGAGAAACTAGTTATTTAGTAGGCTCAGTGGCGTCATCATCCGATAATTTAGGGAGTGGGACTAGACGGGATACAGGTCTCACATATGTACAATTGTGTACCTGAACTTCAACTGTTCTGGTTCGTCCATCGAGATCAGGGAAAGTGTTAGACACCTTTCCTACTGGCCAACATGCTTGTGGAAGTTCTGGGTCCACTACCAGTACCACCTGGTCTAGACAAATTTCTCCTCCATCTTTACGCCACTTCTGTCTTTCTTGTAGATTCGGGAGATAGTAATGGATGAATCTAGACCAGAAATGGTCAGCAAGAACTTGGCTGTGTTTCCATCTTCTAGTCCCCAACAGATTACTTGAATCATAGAGCACTTGTGGGAGTGAAGAATCATGGCGGCCCATTAGAAGGATGCTAGGCATAACTGGATCCAGATCTGACACATCTGAGGACACGTATCCCAAAGGCTTGGCATTTAGGATGCCCTCTACCTCAATGAGTACGGTACACAGTACAGTTTCCGTCACTGTTTGATCTTTCAGAACTACCTTTAGGGCCTGCTTTACTGACTTAACTTCCCGTTCCCAAGCTCCCCCGAAATGAGGGGCACCAGGTGGAATAAATCTGAATGAGATCTGCTGTTCTGTGAGTTGGTCCCTTAGTTGAGGTATCATGGCATCATAGGCTGCTCTCATCTCTTTGTCTCCTCCAACAAAGTTAGTACCGTTGTCGCTAAGGAGCTCGAATGGTTTCCCTCTTCGTGCTATGAATCTGCGGAGAGACATTAAGAATGCATCTGTATCAAGGCTCTCTAAGACATCAAGATGGAGACAACGGGTGGTTAGACACTTAAAAACTATTCCCCATCTTTTCTCTGTACGTCGGCCAATCTTCACTCTGAATGGACCGAAACAATCCATTCCAGTGGAATAGAATGGGGGTTTGTACAGACGTAGACGTGTTGGTGGGAGGTCAGCCATTTTGGGTATGCTTGGCTTAGCACGCCATTTCTGGCATTCCATACACCAGTATTGATGCTTCTTGATAGCTTCTCTTCCTCGCAGAATCCAATATCGTCTTCTCAGCTCTGCAAAGACTCTTTCTGGTCCAGGATGTAAAAGGGAGGAATCACAGTCCTTGATCAGAAGCTTGGTTAAGTTGTGTTGAGGATCAAGCACAATGGGGTGCATTGCATCCAAATCTATATGCTTAGCATGTCTTAGTCTCCCTCCAACTCTGATAAGTCCACTGATTCTATCATATTCTGGTGATAAGGATGCTAATCTACTGTTGGATGGTAATGGTCGCCCAGAGGTAAGAGCCTTAAACTCCTCAGGAAAGGAATCCTTCTGAGCCCTTTGAAGGAGGAGCTTCTCCGCTGAGATGTGACTCTCAGAATTATCTGTTGACTGGGTGGTGGATGCAGCCGCCCCATGAAGGGATGTCACTGTAGCCTTTAGTAAATCAGTCCAGGTACTAAATTGGTTGACATCAGGAAGAGAAATGTCTGGACTAGTACACACTTGTAAGCACATTGCTGACTTTTTCAACTCTGCCTTTGGTTCGGGTTCATCTCCTGGCAAAGTGGGCCAACATGACTCTGGCTGAAGCAGAAAATTTGGTCCATTACTCCAGTGGCAGGGGGGTGTTAAATCCGTTAATGACTGGCCTCGGGTTATGATATCAGCAGGGTTGTTCCCTGAATCAACATACCTCCAGGAATCAATATTGGTAAGTGATTGAATTTCAGCCACCCGTGTACCCACAAAGACTTTGTATCTGCATGAATCAGATTTAAGCCATTGGAGGACGGTAGCTGAGTCTGACCAGAGAATGACATGATTAATGTCTACAGTTAGGTCTGCTTGAAGGATATTGGCCACCTGTGCTCCGGTAAGTGCCGCACTCAGTTCCAGTCGAGGGATCGTCATCTGCTTCTGAGGTGCCACTCGTGAACGGGCTAACACAAATTAAACATTTACTTGTCATTGATTGTTTTCTGTGCGCATGTAGGCCACTGAGCCATAGGCCCTCTCAGATGCGTCACAGAACATATGTAACTCCCGACTGATGATTTCCACATGCCCTTTAAATGGAGTGTAACGCCTTGGGATTGCGATCTGATTCAAACTTTGGAGATCTTGTTGCCAGTCTTGCCATCTGTTCAACTGGCAGATGTGATTGGGTCATCCCATCCTAGATTGTTCTTCCACAAATCCTGGACCAGCACTTTGGCTCGAGTAGTAAATTAAATTAGATAACCCAGGGGATCATATTGTAGAGTCAGTTCACCCACCCTGGAGGTTGACCTTTTAGATCATAAAGGACCCCCCCCAAAAAAAACATACAAGCGGACACCACAAAGTCTGGCAAAGCTCTTAATGAAGCTCTTAATGAAGCCTGTATTTATAATACATTATAAGGGTATTCTTAAGGCATTATAATGAATGCATAATGCATTACAAAAAAACCTTATAATATGTTGTATCATCTCACGAGTATTCATAAGAACAGTTGTAATGTATTATAATATTTACTTATTTGTAGTTATAGCTATTAAGGAGTATGATGATTTATAACACACAACGAACACATCCACTTAAGTAACCATGAATTATACTTCTCATAGTTATAATGTATTACAAGTCTAATTTCTCACCATTTTACTTATGTTACTTTACTTAAAGCAGACAAAGACCACTTATAAGTAGTATTAATAACAACAATAATAATAATAATAATAATAATAACATTTTTTTCCTCAAACATCCATAAGATCAGGTATCAGAACAGATGTATGTGTAATATGACACATTTGCTTTCAACAATTTCTTTTATTTGATGGTACCATTTTGACAGCTGTTGATAGGTAGCTCTGCAACTACATTTCAACTAGCAGTAGCAACTGCAGCGAGACACCCCAGACGAACAGAGTTAAAAAACAACACAAAACTCACTAATAGATATCAACACACTTACCCAGATGATTTAAGATGCATTAAGAATTGCAACATTTTTTGCATTACAGATTTTAGCAAATGTTATGTGTAAATATACAAATAAGGTGATTTGACTAAATCTAATAAAATATGCACAAATTTGCATGAATCATCCACATCAAAAAAAAAGGAAATTGTTTCATTTTTAACATATTAGGTTTTTACAAATGGGATCAAAGGTTTGATACACAGATAAATAAAGAAATAATAATAATCAAAAATTAATAATTGTATAAAGCACTTTGACTTTCTGACTTGCCAAGTTTCTCATATATATATATATATACACACACATATAGCATGTTAACTTGTGTTAAATCGCGAATGTTGTGCTAGATACACGCCAACAGCATCATCCTTGTTGATTCTTTGGAGGGATCTGGAAAGGGGAGCAGGTGTAGTGGAAGACAAGACAGTGCTTCGTTCTTGTAGAGCCTGCGGTGATCTGCAATATTGCAATTTCAGGGACTCCATAAGGGCTGATGCATATGCTGAGAGAAGGAAGCCAAACCTTAGATCACATTCATTGCTGATGTAACGGAGGAAAAAAAGAAACAAGAAACTGTGTGTGAATTGTTGACAAAATGCTTGTTTTTTTATAAAATGTTTTTCAAGAAAAGAAAAGAAAAAAAATTATTCTATGTTGATTGTTCATTTCAATAACTCATCTTGGAAAGAGGGGAGACACCTACAGGCAAGAAGGGTGTACAGTGTATGAAGACCACCATCTTCTCAGTTCACTCCAGCTGTTGAGTAGGATGGTAGGTGGAAAATGTCTCCGGTCAATAGGTTAAGAAAATGTCGTAAGATATCACTTTATTTTTGTTTAAAGTCAATTGTATTTCACCAGAAATGTTTTAAGACAACTTATTGTGTTTAGAAGGGTAAAGCAGTATGTCGCACTATTTTGTGTTCTACAGGTGGTTATACCCACCACGTGCTAATGGCGACTGCTCTTCATTTACTTTTGTGTATTCGTTTGATTTTATTCTTGTGTTATTTTTCGGCAGTTTTGTGACCGGCTAACAGCATTTACTGTCTGTTTGGTACTCTCCATATCTTTTCCAGATTTTATGCTACAGTAAACACTAAAACAAATCTGCTCAGCAAAACTGGCTTGGCGTGATGTTTAAGATAAAAGAATGTACGAACTAAGAGGGGTTTCCCTGACTCATGGTCTGACTGAGTTAATAATATTTAGTCACTAAATGAATGATGGCTTTTCCTTAACAGGACGGACTACCCAACCACCTTTGCAGAAGCTTGGGTAGCGAAAAAAAAAAAAAAGTGCCATTACTCATTGAAGACAGAATATTCAAATATATGCCTGGTCCCCGTTAAGAGGACACACAAATATAAAGTTCAGCAAAAAAATTGTATTCTCATGATGGTTAAAATGTTCTTTGTGATGCTGTTGTTCAATCTTTGCACAGCTTTGCTTGCTGCACATATAATGACAATTGGGCTGCTGTGTTAGACTGCATTACTTTCAGAAAGCACTTATTCTTTCACCATCACATACTTACCTGCTGTACATCCCAAGGAAGGAGAATCCAGTGTGCTTTGGTGCAAAGTGCAGGATGAGGGAGTGAAACGCCTCCAGAGAAAAGGTCTGATGCTGCGGGGACATCCTTTAACAGCGCTGTTCTAGTAGCTGCATTCTCCAGTTTCACTGCTACAGCTGATCCTCATAAACACAAATGTTGCTCCTAAGATGAGGCATGAGTGTTCAATCACAAAGAGATGGGATTTGTATCACACCTTGTTCATTCTTAGCAAAATAATACACAGTAGTGTTGTCACGATACTGGAATTGCCCATTTGGATACGATACCTAGAAAAGTATCGATATTCGACAGCATTTTCGACACCACGGGGAAAAACTGCCACAACATCAAGGCCTTAATTTGTGCTTTGTATTAAAAGATAAATATAACAAGGCTGGAACATGAAAATGAGCCTGAAAGAGGTATATTTTTACATGAACAAAAGCATTGTGCAGGTCACAAGCTTCTATTTCAAGGCAATAAACTGCAAAAATTAATAAATAAATAAAACGGCACAATCTTTTGTATTTTCCAGAAAGAAAAAAACAAAAAACAAAAACAGCCCTAGATACATGTTAATAGAAACTAAAGATGTTATTTGGAACTATCCATAAAAACCTCAATTAAAAAAACACTTTTTAAAAGATCCAGCTAAAACAAAAGTCCTCTATTCCAAGGCAATAAAGTGCAAAAATCTCCTGTTAATACATTTTCTAATTAAACGAACCAGAGTTATCATGAACAGCAGTATTTTTATGAACCGATTTCGATTTGGGATTTAATTAACATAATCATTGATCAGGGCACAGATCTCTATCACACGCTCACTGAAATTACACGAGGGTTAATTATTACATAATTTCACAGTATTCCCTTGTCAGATGCAACTATTGTCTGACATTTCTCACTCTGATACTGTTGGACATGAGTATTGGGATAGTTTCAGATTCATTAGAATCGAAATATCGATTATTTCTGTCTGTTATGAGGGCTGACACTTGCATATGTTGCTCAGTCAGAAACCTAATGCTGCGTTTTAGAGCCTCTAGCTCACACCAGGAGCTGCTTGGGTCTTCTGAGCTCTGTTAAAATCATTTGGTCATGTCACTAACATCAGACAAGTGATATGTGTTTGATAACATTAACTTACCTGGACAAGCTGAACATCTAGAACCTTGTTGATTCTGTCCTCAATCGATGAGTATGTACCGTATTTTGCACAATGGCCAGGAGAATCTGACCTATAAAAATGTCAAAAACAGTTTGACACGCATACATTCAACTATATTATATCACAGTTTTGTTTTCTGTTTAAATTATATAAACTGAAGTGCACTACCTGCAGTCAGCAGACAGGATGAGCCTCATTCAGATCTCTAATGACCCCTGCTGGCTCATTCTGCACAATGGTAGGAATTGTGTTCAAGCGCTGATGTCGAAGAAAGAGCCAACACTGATGCTCTGAAGACCAAACCGCTGCAGCATCCTGATGGTCTGGGCAGCCATGCAACCGGAAAAGTGTATGGCCCACTCAGTCAAAGGTTGCAGGCGGCATATTTCCATGCAGCATTGGCTGGTTCTTCCACAAACGCTGAAACCCACATGCTGCACAGACCTGAGAGATGTATATGAAAGGCAGAAAATGACTAATCTATACCATAAAAACAACAGTGAATATATAAAACAAAACAGTTATGTTACAACATTTTTCTACCAGAAATAATATATAGCCTCTTACTTGCTTTATTTTTACTGCTTCTCAACCTTTCCTTGGGTTTCCTCACAACAGGCAAATTGTAAATAGGGACATCAGCTGGCTTCTACGGAGCCCCTAAAAGGACATGGTGGTGAAAAAAATTTGGGGTGGGAGGAAAAATTATTTGTACTTTTTTTTGTGTTCCCTCGCAAAACCAGTTGAGTTCGGACAAACCTTGAACTTAGCACTGACTGTATTTCTTTATACTTGAGTCCAAGATCAAAATAAAGCTTTATGAACCGCACCATTGTGAACAAACAGAGCTGTATGAAGCACTGCAAGCTCCAAACTACTGTAATACTAAACAACAATTCTGTCACTAAATCTAAAATGCGTTAATTCAATTATGTGTTAAAAATGTAGTTCAAAAACAGTGAACCTGCCTGCATCAGACAGAAAGATTTGACTAATTATTGCACTAATTACCCCTTGAACATTGGTAACAGATGGTGGCATCATGTACAATTAATGATATATGTGAGTAATGCTAATCTAACGTTACCTAATAAACGATGTAAAGGTCTGAGGTTACACTGTGAACCAAAGTGAAGCACAGATGATTGAGGGGCTAGTGGAGAGAAAGCCTCTTGCTCTGGGTCAGCAAGGACTGCAACACTGGCTGTAGATGCATCGCCTCCAGTACTTGCAATGTTTTCCAAACCCTAATAAACACACATCACGAGAATAAATAACGAATTAGCGGTGCAAACAATGTCACTACTTTGTAAGTAGTTATTGATTATAATATTATCAAACTGAGGTTACCATTTATGTCTTCTCACATGGTAACTTTTTTTTAAATACGTATACATATATATATATATATATATATAAAATGTTAACGTTATTGCTAATGCCTACAAGCTAGCTGCGATTCTTTGCAACTTATACACATCACGTTGCTTCTCACAGGCACGTTCCTATATTATAATTTTTACTTCTCACCTTTAGTCCGAGTCCCGAGGATGTGCTCATACCACCTTGAAATCGGTATATAAACGACAAACTCAAATATTTTCTGCTGTAAACAATAAAGCTGTAATGTTTTTGTAATTGTTACTAAATATTTTTACTAAATATATTCAATGCATATATGCAAACCAATACAAAAACATTAAATTCTAACAGAAAATTTGCAGTGCATTCATTTATTAATAAGCATTTATTCAGTGAAATTGTATTCATTTTATACATTTTGAACAACACACCTATTCTTTAACCACCACTGATTAAAAAAATAAAAAATGTCAATACTCTTATTGACAACACCCCATAATTTAGTAAAACATTTTGATAAAAACATAAAACATTTTGATAAAAATGAAACAATTCAGTAGCTACTTTTCTAATACTTCACATTCATTTGTTTCCTGAGTGTTCTGTGTATGAAACACCTACAAATATTTGGTGTTGATGTGATTTAATACTGCTTACTGCAAAGAAAACCTAAACAATAATACAATTACAAAAGGACCATAGTTCTGGAGCTTCTCAGAAGATAATATAAATAAAGAAAATAGCAACATTCATAAATAGTAAAAATATGTAAATTAGAACAATGTAGATATTACATCTCCCCTGTATTAGGCCCACAAATAAATAAATAAATAAATAAATAAATTGACTTTCTCAGGGAAATCTGAGGCCTCCATCCCCAGCTGGAGAAGACTCTTTGCTGAGGGGCCAGAGTTAGATTCTGGACAGCTGTGAGAAGGAGAGTGTCTTTCTTACCCCAGCAGCAGAAGGCAGGCTATTTTGAAGGAAGTATAGGAGGGTGACACTTCACTCTTGATCTACTAATGGAAGGTCGTTGCAGTGCTTTGCTGAAGAATGAGGCTCCTGCTCATCACTTTGTCTTATTTAGCAAAGAGTTCATATAGTGCAGAGTCAAGAGACTCCAGATTCCTTGCTAGAAACTTTTTATAAAAGTTACCATTTTACTGTAGTCAGGTTTATTGTTTTTACTATAAGACATGCCAAACGTATGAGAAAATCATGTCAAACATGTTCTTCCTCCTCTTCCACATCCTGAGCCTGTACTGTCAACATCCTTGTCTGGCAGCTGAAAGGGAGGATCACCTCATTAATGTTGTTAATATATGTACAACTAGTCAAACAATCTGCATTTTTTATCAAGTGTTGATTTAAGAGGCTAAATCGAACGTGGTATAAATTGACGACAGGCCGCATGCGCTTTTGGTCGTCGTCACTTAAAACGAACAAAAAAAATACTCCAAACGTTTTTCTAAATTAACTTAATAAAAGATGGAAACGAAATATATTCAGTTTGCCATTATATACAAAACTGAAATAGGCCTATTTTAATAGCTGAAACAGTATAAGGTGGGAGAAAAAAAGACGGGCACGGGTCGGACTCGGGCAAAAAAATTCTTATACGCTCTCGGACAGGGGCTAGGGCCCAGATTTATGGCCCGTGCAGGGCTCTACTCCTCGCATTTTTTTCCAAAGGAAAAAAAAATTACTCCAACCAACTGTGATGTACACAAAAATATTGAGCAACACTGTTTTCAACACAGATAATCATCAGAAATGTTTCTTGAGCAGCAAATCAGCATATTAGAATGATTTTGAAAACGTACAACTTTAGTAATGATGCTGAAAATGTAGCTTTTAATCACACTTTAAAATAAATGTCAAAGTTTTTACCAGCAGTGCACATTACTACATTTAACTTAAAACACACTTTGTAATACATAATGCACACATTCTCAGAACTTACATTCTGATGAGTTTCCTCACAACTGCCTTCTTCAGTTTTAAACACTTCCTCATTTTTCACCTTTCCCTTGAATCTACACAAAAAAAGCAAATAAAAACAATTTTACAGACAATTTGGATAAGTCACATCACATTTTTTTTGACAGTGTCCACAAACTGTGACCTTCCTTCTGAAATCTTAAGTGATTCTCCAGCTTCTAAAGGAAAGGCAGAATCTGGGCCTGTGGCTTGGAATCCAGTCATAAGAATTTGTCAAATTTTGGATAAATAAACCAAAAGTAGTTCATTACACTTAAGTCAAACTGTGATATGGACTAGTATCTGTGAATATTAAGCTGCAAAAATATACACTTAAATATGAATCCTGATTCTCGCTAAATTAGGACATACATACATGAACAACAGTCAGTGTCTACTCCATTACAAATAATATTTAAAAGTAATTACACAAAACAATAGAAATGCAAGATGGAAATATAGACTAGAAAGATATTTGCATTTGCTCCTTACGTCCACGACAATTTTAACAAAACTCCTCCTGACTGAGGGAAAAACAAAATCACTCACAGGCTCTGGAATTAGACTATTAATTGATATATCTAGCTATGAGTAACTGAATTGTGAAATCCAACCCTGTGAATTACCTGTTCTTCCTCCTGAGCATTTTGTCATGTGGGTCCAGGAAGGCTGCTTGTATGTGTGGATACCGCTGCACAACTCTTTCAATGATGAGAAATGCAGTTCCTGTCCTGTCTTCACATCCAGGACAACAGAATGGTCAGGGAGGCCTGAAATAAAAAACATGTAAGCCAATGAAATCAATTTAAATCTATAGTTGTGAAACAATGAGGTTTAGTTTTTCACCCATTCGCTGGTTCCTGCGGAACACAGTCTTCATGATGGATGATCTCTTGATCCTTACTGCCATCTACTTAGAGATGGTTTGGATGATATGTGATTGTTTCTAAAATACCGATAGCAGCACCATTGATCCTGTAGTTGTATCAATTTTTCAAAAAGAAATTATCATAACTCATTTTAGTTTTACAGCAATGAATAAAACATTCAAACTACTAGGTGGTAACAAGTAAGCATCATTTCTTAAAAACAACTCACTGAGTCACTGAATGAAGTGGTTCACTGGCAGTCAGGACCTAAAAAAAATTTAAAAGAAAAGTCGTTAGCATAATATATGCATAACATTCATGTAAAAAACACCATTAACACAACAACAAGCAAATGACATAATTTACAGGCCTGTTGCTTGACAGGAAAATCTCACATGTACTGAATATGTTTTCGGCAGCCATGGTCTAATTAAAAGTTGAAATAACGTTAGTGGTTTATATTTAAGTTTACAATATGGCCAGCATGAACATCATTAAGTGCGAGCAACAGGCAGTCAACTAAACTACAACAGTTGAACTTTAAATTTTACCAAATAAAGTTTTGGTGATGTAACTTGATGTAACGTGATTCCCATATTCGTCGTGATGACGTTGCCAGAATATCATGAGGACGTCCAAATGTGCAAACTGGCACATTGTGAAGACGTAAACGCAGGGTCCATATTAGACGTACCAGATAAAGTTTCGTTTTCTGCTGTAAAAAGACAAAATCACATAATTATATATATATATATATATATATATATATATATATATATATATATATATATATATATACAGTTTTGGAAGCCCACCCCACATAACAAATCCCAATTTAACGGCTGAGTGTAATATGCATTTATTTATTTGCAGAAATTAATATGTTATGTGAAGGAAGAGCAACTGTTACAAATAACAAATAACTGTTATTCACGGCCAGAAACTAAAACAATATCACTACATTTAACAAAGCAGCATACAGAATTAAAGAAAACAACATTTTAAAAAGACAATGTAAAGGGAACAGAATAGACATTTCTGTCTCTTCTCTATTATTTGGTCCACCTAAAACATTAATGAACAGTTTTTGTACAAGAAAATGAGCGTGTTGAATCTAGGATCCCATACTGTCACTTTTTCAGACAGTGTTTAAGAGGCCTAAAAGCAGATCTAAATGGTGAGAGCTGTGAGTGTGTCTTTCTTACCCCACCTCAAGAGGGCAGGGTCTTCTGTGGCCTCCGTAGACTGACACTTCACTCTTGATCTGAGAGTTTGTGCAGTGAAATGAGGCTTCTCCACAGCTCTGTCTTCCTCTGCAAAGTGTTCTTCTCGTGCAGAGTCAGATTCAGACAGTGGATGTTTTAGAAACTGGAAATGGAAGAGAACATTTGTCATATTCTTGAAATAATGTTTTTTGATGTATACACTTTTAAACTGACATAGGTGTCACAAAGGTATGCTGACTAAAGCCACTACATCCTCCTCCTTTTCATCTTCTTCATTATCCTCAGCCTGCACTGACATCATCCTACATCATCCAGTTTAAAGGCCTTAATAATGTTGCTGAAACAGAAACACATATACAGTATTTATTGAACATTTTGTCAATGACATTTCTACTTTAAGCTAATAAATATTTAACACTTATTAAAGAAATATTAAGAACAAAGTTAAGAATTGAACAATTTGCATATCAATTAATGTTTTTTTTTTTTTATTCATCTTATTAATCTTCAAAAAGAAGAAGTGTCTCGTCATTATTCTGCAGCTGCTCAGCCTTTCTCTGGTCCTGCTGCTGAAAATGAAAGCATGTTTTAGTTTTCATTAAATGAATTTCACATTTAAAACAAACAAATAAACAAATAAAAAACATCTCTAGGTTACGAATATAACCATGGTTCCCTGAGAAGGGAACAAGACACTGCATCATCTAGGGGAATTTCTATGGGGGAGCATCTCCTTCGTGACCCGTGTCTGAAGCATACATACAAAAACTACAACAGTACATGTATCAAACGTTGATTAGTAATGTTTTTTGCCAGTTGTACATGGGTCAGCAACCAAATCTTTACTGAAAAAATACATATACTCCAGAGCGTTAAGAATAAAACTGGCAATAACATATTGGGTAAATCTTCAACAATCAGTAAATAATCTTCTCACTTGTAAAGTATTGGAGAAGTGTTGGGAATATTCATACTATGGAGGATAGTTTTGTGTGGAAGAGGTGAATTTGAGCTAAGGAGTATGGTATGGATAATAAGATCTGATGTCCTAATGTACCACTCCCTGATGCCCACCACGGAGAGTCCCTGAACAGCTTGTAGATTGAGCTTAGACAAGCCCAAAGATCAGTATATGGGAAAGGAGGTTAATGGCATTTAAATAATACATTTTATTCAACTTTACAAATATTTACAGATGGATCTACGGTACCAGTCAAATGTTTGCAACTGGTGTACAGTATATATTCTGAAATTTCAAATATTGGTTAGTTTGAAATTGCCTGATGATTTGTCTTTAGCACAATAGCAGGCCAGACAGATGGTGTTACAGCATTATACACAGACAGTAGGGAGGATATTGTAAGAGAATAAATAGGACAAAATGTATAGGTTTCTAAGTGTGTAGTTGTACTTCTGATTGGGCTGTGGCTGGGATTTTAGCAAGTTTGAAGTAAAAGTATTTGATGAATGCACTCAATCAGTATTATTATCTCATTTTTGACCAAAATGGCTTTTAGGGGGTTTTGCATTTGAACTCTAGATACTAGATAGATAGATAATTGGGTGTGTTTACATATATAATTATATCACTCAGGACAGGTTTATGGTCTAGGATATAATTTTGTCGATGGGAATAATCTGGAACATGTAGTAGAGGTGAACACGCTATCATCGTTCTCCATATTCGGAGGGAGTATGAAACATACACATACCCTCCCCTTAATTAATTAATTGTTTTTAATTAATTTAGTTGTTTTTTCCTCTCCCCTTCTCAAAATTCAGACTCCTCACCTATGTAAGTTCAGTTTGACATCCAGTAGACTAGGTGGAGATAATGCTCCTAAGGAGTTAATTGCCATTAAACAAGAAGAACTACATGCAGATGGCAGTTTGTAACGGTCCTGACAGTCTTTTAAACGGACTCGGAGTTGCCAACCGACCTGAGAGAAGATGTTTTTACGGTGCTGACAGCACGATATGAGAAACGGCCCCACTGCGCTGCGGAGATGTGCGTTCATGTAAACTATGTGAGTAACGTTATGAATGTCAGACGTCGAGAGTATGATAATTATGATCTCTGTGTGATAGCGGAGATGATAGCTAGCGGGTACACTTTGGATTGCACGTGCAGTCATTACAGTAGGCCTATCACTATGAACGCTTCTTTTCATTTCGGATCATCTTCATTTATAGTTTACTCGTCGAGTGCGTTTTTGAAATTATTGTTTCAAACCCATAATTTTGGTAATGTTTGAGGTGTTGTGCAGTGAATATGTAGGCATTCGTGCGCGCGCGGCTATGGGAAACGCATGTAAAAATAGAAGGATCAGTTTGAACATGACACACGTAACCTCACAAAAACATTTAAAGAAATTAGATCACTCTGGAAACGCCATCCGATAAAATATCTTGCAAACAATATCACTTAGGGACCTGTTTTAAGGATCTAAGCGCATAATCTGAAGCGCATGGTGCAGGTGCACTTAAGGCGTGTCCACTTTTGCTAGTTTAAGATGCGTTCACACCACATCGGAATTACTGTAACGTAATTACTAGATCCAACTTGTAACAAGCGTTCAGGTCCTCTTAGAACTGGTAATTAACTGGATTTGTTATTTACAAGGCAAAATTTGCAAGAACGAAAAGTGAAGCCTGAAGTGAAGTATGTGCGCTGTGCACCCGCTTAGGCATATCATTAATTAAATTAAAACTGCGCCACTGACTTTAGACCAGGTTTTAGTTGGTCAATGGCGCAATCACAATTTTCAGTTGCCTCAAAATAAAAATGCTCCAATAATGCGCCTGAACACCTAGTTTTCAGATCAGCGCTAGTGGATTCGTGATATGAATGTGAAATATATATAATATATAATATAAATCCTTACAAACAACCAGGGTGCGATTTGCCAGGGGGGATGGTGGCGATTTCCCCCCCTCTGGTCTACGCATCCCTGCCTCTGCTGAATTATTATTATCCCCAGTGGGGATAAAAACATCCCGCGAACCCGCTCCTAAGTCCGGTTCTGAATCAAATGATTCGCGATACGCACTTTAAAGTCCGGTTCTGAATCACATGATTCGCCATACACGCTTTGAAGTCCCTTTTGAGTCAAATGATTCGCGATACGCGCTTTAAAGTCCTGTTCTGAATCAAATGAATCAAAAGTCCCTTTTTGAGTCAAATGATTCGCGATACGCGCTTTAAAGTCCTGTTCTGAATCAAATGAATCAAAAGTCCCTTTTTGAGTCAAATGATTCGCGATACGCACTTTAAAGTCCTGTCCTGAATCAAATGAATCAAAAGTCCCTTTTTGAGTCAAATGATTCGCGATACGCGCTTTAAAGTCCGGTTCTGAATCAAATGAATCAAAAGTCCCTTTTTGAGTCAAATGATTCGCGATACGCGCTTTAAAGTCCGGTTCTGAATCAAATTATTCGCCATACCCGCTTTAAAGTCCCTTTTTGAGTCAAATGATTCGGGATACACGCTTTAAAGTCCGGCTCTGAACCAAATGATTCGCCATACGCGCTTTGATATCCTGTTCTGAATCAAATGAATCAAAAGTCCCTTTTTGAGTCAAATGATTCGCGATACGCGCTTTAAAGTCCGGTTCTGAATCAAATGAATCAAAAGTCCCTTTTTGAGTCAAATGATTCGCGATACGCGCTTTAAAGTCCGGTTCTGAATCAAATGAATCAAAAGTCCCTTTTTGAGTCAAATGATTCGCGATACGCGCTTTAAAGTCCGGTTCTGAATCAAATTATTCGCCATACCCGCTTTAAAGTCCCTTTTTGAGTCAAATGATTCAGGATACACGCTTTAAAGTCCGGCTCTGAACCAAATGATTCGCCATACGCGCTTTGATATCCCGTTCTGAATCAAATGATACGCAATCTGATTGGAGTGCTTCGAAACAGTGAATCATTTTGCCACGCAGTGGTTGATCTTTCCTGGCATTATATAATTTATTCGTTGTTTGAAATGAAATCTTTACAATTAATAGGACTAACTAATGTTTTATGAACTTGTGATCACATTTCATTATCTGGTACTTGTCTAAAAAAAAATGTATATAATGTGGAATGTTAACAAATTACACTAATATTAGTTTTCAAAAGCATCCCCCCCTCTGCTTTTTTCACAAATCGCACCCTGCAAACAACAATTAAAATTTAAGCATATTTCAAACCTAGAATCACATTTTAGGACCCTGAAGTTAGAACTTGAAACTAAGCTTACCTTCTGACACCTTGCTGGAGCATGTTTTAACGTGTCTGATACGATGTCCTCCACTTTGGACTGCTGAATTCCAGGATTGGACCTCATTATTGCCTCTGTAAAATAAAGTCCCGTAATTATGACACAATACTTTAAAAAAGTACTGGTACTGCTGATTGTGTAAGGAATAATTGACGACGAGCCATTGAATTAGTAGAAAATAATGCACATGGAGGTGTGTGAGTGTAGGAGTAATTTCTTACGCAGCTCATCTACTGACTCCGCCTCACTTTACAATAAGGTATCATTTGTTAACATTAGCTAATGTATTCATTAACATGAATGAACAATACATTTATTACATTTATGTATTAAACTTTGTTAATGTTGGTTAATAAAAATACAACTGTTTAGTTTTGGTTGCAGTAAGTTCACAGTGGATTCACCAAATGTTTAAAAAAAACTTGTGATTTTTATAAATGCATTAGTAAATGTTGAAATTAACATAAGATTAATAAATGCTGTAAACGTTTTGTTTATTAACTAATGTTAACTGATGAACCTTATTGTAAACTATTACCAATTGTATAATTATTGCATAATATGCTTTTCTAATGCTGAAGTAACCTTTATTTGTTAGAATATGTAATATTTTTACTAATTGCAAAAGCTGAAATAATCAGTCAAAGTCTACTGATTAATTGGTGAAATAATCGATGATTAGTCAATTAATCATTCTAATAATCGTTAGATTAATCGATTATCGTTATTGTTTGTTGCAGCCCTACCTGAAATTAATGCACACCTTAGAACATCCGTGAGCCAATCATATTCATACAGTCAACAAACCCATAGTATTATTTGCATTAACTGACTTATTGGACTTACTTTTTATGACTTTCAAAACAAACATGTTAAGGAGTGGTCTTTTCCCTTTTTTCCCCTTCAGGCTGAATTCTCGCCAAACACTGAGTGTTCTCCCCAGGGTTTGGACCTCCAACGAGGCTTAAATGAGGTGTCTACAAGATGGAATACATATTCTAAATGCATCAGCTGATATTTTTTTAATTAACAAATTTGTTTATTAAGCGTTACACAGACAGTTCAAAAGTAACACACCACTCTCTTCCTAAATGTGTCGTCTTTAAGCTTTTCTTCTAGGGAGAGAAGTTCATCGATGGTGCCACACACATCAAGGCCCATCTCCTCTGCCCCATCACCCAGGGCACGAGCATAAAGCTCATACATAGCTGTTACCGAGCTCCTCATGGCCTTCATCTCACTCTCCATGCTTACTATTTTTTGAATCAGTAGGCTCAGGAGGTTATCTGAGGAGAATCAATATCGTTTCAAAATGGAGGTATGTACTCACTCACTCAAACACTCAAACACTCACTCACTCACTCACTCACTCACTCACTCACTCAAACACTCACTCACTCACTCAAACACTCACTCACTCACTCACTCACTCACTCAAACACTCACTCACTCACTCACTCAAACACTCACTCACTCAAACACTCACTCAAACACTCACTCACTCACTCACTCAAACACTCACTCACTCACTCACTCACTCACTCACTCACTCACTCAAACACTCACTCACTCAAACACTCACTCAAACACTCACTCACTCACTCACTCACTCAAACACTCACTCACTCACTCACTCACTCACTCAAACACTCACTCACTCACTCACTCAAACACTCACTCACTCACTCACTCACTCACTCACTCAAACACTCACTCAAACACTCACTCACTCACTCACTCAAACACTCACTCACTCACTCACTCAAACACTCACTCACTCACTCACTCACTCAAACACTCACTCACTCACTCACTCAAACACTCACTCAAACACTCACTCACTCAAACACTCACTCAAACACTCACTCACTCACTCACTCAAACACTCACTCACTCACTCACTCACTCACTCACACACTCACTCACTCAAACACTCACTCAAACACTCACTCACTCACTCACTCACTCAAACACTCACTCACTCACTCACTCACTCACTCAAACACTCACTCACTCACTCACTCAAACACTCACTCACTCACTCACTCACTCACTCACTCAAACACTCACTCAAACACTCACTCACTCACTCACTCAAACACTCACTCACTCACTCACTCACTCACTCAAACACTCACTCACTCACTCACTCAAACACTCACTCACTCACTCACTCACACACACACACACACACACACACACACACACACACACACACGTCTGGTTTACTATGCTTGTGGGGACTCTCCATAGGCGCAATGGTTTTTATACTGTACAAACCATATTTCCTATCGCCCTACACCTATCCTACACCTAAACCTAGCCCTCATAGGAGACTTTCTGCATTTTTAGTTTGTCAAAAAAAACTCATTCTGTGTGATTTATAAGCTTGTTTCCCCATGGGGACCTCAATTTAGGTCCCCATCAGTCTGTGTGTATTCAGGTTTAGGTCCCCACCAGGATATAAAAACATGTCCACACACAGACACACAGACACACACACACACACACACAGACACACACACACACACACACACACACACACACACACACACACACACAGACACAGACACAGACACACACACAGACACAGACACAGACACAAACACAAACACAAACACAAACACACACACAAACACAAACACACAAACACACACACACACACACACCCTAATATGCCTAAGTAACTTGATATGTAAAAGGGAATATAATAATAATCTTGTTACTGATTCAAGTAAGACTTTTTTCGTTCTTTCGTCTTGCTAACGATATTTAAACTTTTCAATGAGCACAATGGATGAAGATAGGCCTGTTCGAGCTGCCATGCATTCATACGCAAAGAAATCTCTGGATGCCGCGTTCAAGAGGAGTGACGCAGCAGATACCTCTGGATTGAAAATGCCCCTACCTGAAACTCCTAAACCACCCTCCAAAAAATCGAAAATGATCGACAGAGTGACGTCGGAACATCAGATGGTCTCCAATCTACATCTGTTGGAAGTTTTGGAGCGAGTTGAAAAAATGCAAGTGAAATTTCTTTGCATGCAATCCCTCGAGACAACAGTGAAAGATAATACGAAATCAGTGAACAGTGTGACGGAGGCGCTTGAGTTTATGAACAGTCAAGTAGAAGAGGTGACAAGAAAGGCGAGCTCATTACAGAACTGTGTGGAATCACTCGAAAAAGAGGACTATATGCTGCGTGACCAATGCGACGAACTGGATGCTTACAAGAGGAGGTGGAGTCTATGAGTGGCCGGTGTTCAGGAGCAGCGAGGAGAAGATGTCCAGAAGATTGTAATCGACTTATTCAGCAAAGTTTCTCCTCAAATAACAGATCAGCTCCTCTACACGCTTGATGTCACCCATAGACTGAAGGAGCTGGAGCTGCCGCATCTTCGTACAGTTTCTTTCACGAAACATCTGAGATCAGATTTGGAGGGATGCCAGAACCGCCACCATCCTCAAAGAAAGGAAAATCTGGACCTCTGAAGACCTGACGCAAAGCACCAAAGATGCCAGGAACAAACTTTGGCCGCTTGTCGAACGAGCGAGAAAGGAGGGGGAGAGAGCAGGCTTTAGAGGCCCCTTTGCATATATTGATGGCAAGAGGATTTCTGCAAAAGACCAGTTGCGCTGAATGATGCAGTGGCATCCTCATCCAAGTTTCAGCACACCAGTTGTTTTTTTTTCTTTCTTTCATACAGGATGGACAGACTGTGTTGTATTCAACTAACGTTAATTGGAATCTGGAGCCAGTAGATTTAAAGGTACCATTACCTATTTGGTGTCTCATTATTTCACGTGCTGGATCTTTAACTAAATTTTTTACTTTTATTTTGGGACTTACTCGTGTGGGACATTGGTCATAAATATGGAAGATTTACTTTTGAATCCATCCTTTGCTGTCAGTGAGACTGGGTGCTCGTTTGGAAGAACATATTTCATTTTAATGACTGAAAGAAGGACGAAAGTGAGAAAGAATGGGCTAAAGGTGGGGAAAATAAAATAAAATGTAAAAGGCCTTTACTTATTTCTGTTGTTTTTTTTTTGTTTTTTTTCTTTCTTTCAGGAAAGTCACTCAACATCTAAAGATACCAAATTTTGGAGGTCACAGTGGGGCAATAAAATATGGCCATCACACCTGTCAGAATATTCTGCTTGAGCAGGGATTATTGAAGCATAATTTTAATGGTAGTATTCTGGAAACCAGCACTCACACTTTAGGTCTTTTCCTAATAATAGTAGTTGCTATGAATCAGTTATTTGACATTGCACTTATACACAACAATTTCTTATGTTTGTCCAGTTTTATTTTGTAAGTGACTTCTTTTTTTTTATTTTCTGCTTTTGAAAAAAAATTGAGGAAACTGAGAGTTGCCTATGGAAACTGCAAAATTCTGTTCATCTGAAAGCAATGGAAACTGTATTTTGTATTGTGTAATTGTATTACTTTGTTGCTGCTTACCCTGGCTACACATTTATATGTATATTTTTGTCCTTTTTGTGTGATTCTGTTATCTGCTAAAATACTGTTTAATTAGTGTTAAAAAAAAAAAAAAAAAAAAAAACCTTTCAGATCGGAACTTTGGAGAATCGCAAAATCATTTGTTTCAGACTTCGAATTGATTCAAAACCAGACTTTTGTTTTTGTAGATGAAATGTAGTTATAATTGTATTTTTTCTATATTGTCTCGATTAGTCAAACAATCCAAAGAAAACATTTTTAAAAGTCACTTCCAAAATGAGATCAGATAAACATGAATAAATCTGTAAAATAAAAAACAGCAACTCACTTCAGTGTCTGACTTACATTATAATTAGAGCCATAAGCTGTAAGTAATTGATGACAGAATTTCATTTTGGGTTGAACTAACAACCCTTTAATACCATTGTACGTGTATCTAGACACAGTTTTTGTTTTGTCATTTATAGTCATCAGAAAGCCAAACCACTACCACAGCTCTGATTTTAAAATGTGTATCGTGATTTGTTTAACATCTCAGTTGACTTGAATCATCACATATTTGCATCGGTATTTCAACAGAGTATACACTTTAAACCAGAGGTGTCCAAACTCTGCAGGACAGTAGCCCTCAGAGCAGGATTGGACATCCCTGCTTAAACATCACATTTTTGTTATTCAGAATATTGAATGTGTTTTTGTATATTGAAGTTTATCAGTGTATATAGAATAACCGTATTTTTACTTCACATGTTTTCTGATTTTAAAGGCTCATGGTGACACACATCATACACTCAAGAAAAGCATGCAAGCTGGCCTCCTAATACAAAGACTACAATGGTGCACTGCAGGACACCTTTTCCCTTTTAAATGATCATGAAAAACTGCATATGGACATGTTTTTTTTTTCCAAGCTTGTCTTAGTGGTTGTTTCCCATTAGGTTTCTAGAGTTTCTGGGCAGTTTTTTGTTACTTTTGTGCCCTTGTTGTGTACACATATACTGGCATTCACAAATGACACTGAAAAAAAAATGCTTATCTTACTGAGATGTTTTGTCTTGTTTCCAGCCAAAATACCTAAAAATTCTTAAATCAAGAAGGATTTTCTAGACAAGTAAAAATTCTCTTGTTTTTAGAAAAAAGAAGTCAAAATTAAGTGAGTTTTTGCTAAGAACAAACAAAATAATCTGCCAAAGGAGTAAGCAAAATAATCTTATTTTCTGTTTGAAATAATTGCTTTCCAAGCAAAAACTCACTTAATTTTGACTTATTTTTTCCTCAAAAGAAGACAATAATTTTTACTTGTCTAAAAAATCCTTCTGGGTTTAAGAATGTTTAGACAAACAAGACAAAATATCCAAGTAAGAAAGCATTTGTTGCAGTGTAGCATACACAGGCAGGTTGTGTACTGTTTTTAATATTAAAAATCTGTTTATAATAAAATGTAAATGTTGTTTCAAACAAATGTTGTAGTAATTTTTTTATCTGCATTTAAAAGAAAGTTTACATTAACATAACTAGAAAATTAATGTTAAAACTTTTTTCAACTTTTTTGAAACAGCAAATATTGTAAAGTCAAATTAACTTAAAATATAGCAATGCAAATTTAAAATCATAAGTTGAAATAACTCAAACTTAAGTGAGCCACAAAACTTGTTTTTAAGTTGAAATGGGTGGACATTTTTTACAGTGTACATTTCAAGTGAACATTTCAAACAAAGTAGTTGTTTTTAACTCTTTATGCTGTATTTTATTTTACATGCAAATGTAAATGTGGTGAAAAAGAGGAGAGTGAAAGACACACAAATGCTGTTAACTGGTGAAAATGTTTAGTTGGAACAAAGACAATATACTGGATATCTGTACATTATTAACAGACACACACATAACTAAATTAATATACAATAAAACACAATGACAATGTGTATAACAAATGTAACATGGAAATTTCACATTGTAGATTTGCTTTATATCTTTTGATACATTTAAGTGCTGCACTTGACAATAACATTTCAACATTTGAATCATTATGAACGAGTTTCTACAAATATCTTCTTCCTCCTCATAGACACAGTAGTGAAGCTCTTCTGTGGATCCTCACCTGATGTTTACTGCTTCAAATTATGATATACAGCATTTATCATCTTCTGCTGACTGAACTCTATGAGGGACACTTGGCAATGAATATTAATCTACAATCTAAAGAGGGACAGAAGAGAGAGAAAAAAATCAGTGTTTGGTGGAACAAATTGCAAATTAGATACCATTTCAATTGAGTTAAAAAAGCTACATTTACATGATCTTGCATAGATATTTCTACAACAATATTTGTGTTTTAAATACATTTGAACATGAACTCCATTCATATGTTTGTGTGACTCCTGTTGAGTCACTATAAAGACAAACACATGCTAATGAGTGTATGCCATATATAATAAACCACAAGAAACAAATACTGATGTGATTTTGCCTCAAAACAAAAACCTTTCAGTTCAATGCTGCACTAGTTAAAGCTGTTTTTCCTCTAGTTTAAACATGTTTGTATTGGTCTCAGTAAATAACTGAAAGTAAAGTAAGTGTAAAGTAATGTGAAAAAGTAAAAACACACAAGAGACAGAGACATTGATCATGTGATGCTGGACGGCTGTGAGCTGAAGCTGGAATCTGCACTGATTTTACCAGCGTTTTCCTACAATCTGACCAAATCTATTTCAAACTGTAATGATTCACTATTACTGATGACATTAATAAAGCAGCTGTTGTTGTATAAAGCTCTGACAGTGTGCTTTTGTTCTCTTTCCTCCTTTGTGTTCAACATTTGATCAACTTTACATTTCATTCTGACACAAACCCTTTGAAATAAAGCTTGATGATCATTTGATCAGTTTGAAAGTATATAGTTGTCCACATATCAGAGGTAAATGAATCTCTTTAATATCACAAAGTGAAGTTTACTCACCTCAGTTTACAGTTTGAGTCTCGCAGCACATCAGTGAGCTGCTGCTTTGAGTCTCCAATATTATTATAACTCAGATGAAGCTCTTTTAGAAACTGCAGTGCTTTTGTGTTTGTCAAAGACTGAGTTAAAGAAGAAACATCTGTAATGCCACAGTATTGAAGACTAGAAAGAGACAAACAAAGGCAGAGAGATCATCTTACAAACAAATCATTAAGCTGAAGAATCTGACACAAATATAATGTGAAGTCAGACTCATCATGAGATATTGAGTATAAAGTGTTTTGAAGTGATATGAATCATTTTGATTCTTGTATGTGAATGTTACTGACTTCAGTTTCTCCAGTTTACAGTGTGAATCCTTCAGTACGTCACATAAGAGATTCACTCCTGTGTTTTTAATTTGATTCCCGCTCAGGTCCAGTTCTCTCAGGTGTGATGGGTTTGATTTCAGAGCTGAAGTCAGGATGAGACACTGTTTCTCTGTAATACTGCAATCCCACAGACTGAAGACAGAAAGAGAAAAGACAATGAATCAGATCTATGATGATCATGAGTAAATGCCAAACATTCACTAAAACACCAGCAAAATCATGGACACTTCTAATATATGAATGAACAAACCAAGAGAGGAGTATTTGAGGATACTAGAGTCACACTTTTCTATGAAGCCCATATTTATAATACATTATAAGGGTATTATTAAGGCATTATAATGAATGCATAATGCATTATAAAAAGCCTTATACCATGTTATATCATCTTATACATAATCACAACATCAATTATAATACATTATAATGCTTATGCAATTGTGGTTATAACATTTAAAATTGTGATCATTTATAACACAATGAACACTAGGGCTGCACGATACATCGTTTCAGCATCGATATCGCGATGTGCTCATCCGCAATAGTCACATCGCAGGACGTGCGATGTTTAGTAGCCTATACTGATCGTAATATTTATTTATAGGCTACTGATCGTCTTTTCTTTGCTTACACACAGACACCTTGTCTACACCAGACGCGACAGCTGTCGTGTCGCGCTGCCTGTGCCGCAACATCTAAAGTGAAAGTCTGTCTAAACACTGGACGCGACAAAAGCGACTGTTGCATATCATTTGAATTTTGTGCGAGTACACATAAATGGAACGCGGCAGTTTACTTTCGGGTATTTGACGTGCCGCGCCGCATCCAGTGCAGGGAGCATCATTATAATGACTTCTACAGTATTTTGTCGCGCCGCTCGCGTCCAGTGCAGACAGCATCACTGATTATAATGTGTTCTACCGCATTTGGCGCGTCGCGACGCTCGCGCCCGGTCTTGACACGGTGAAAGCCACGCAGATGCATGTGAACATGGAATTCCGTTCACTTCCGCTGCTATTTTATGCCTGAAATGACACACACACCCGAAACTATGTCAAAATACAGGTCTCTGCAAGTATCCTTGTAAACACAGTTGCTTAATTGAAGATAAACAATTGAGAAAGAAAATGGATGTGTAACAGGTTCACAGCAGTTTAATGTTCCTGAGGCTTTCTGTGTCATGAATGTTAATCAAACAGCAAAACAAAGAGAAAAATCACTTTTTAGCTTTGACACAGATTTATTAGATTACATTTATACAGTGAAGAATATGCAGTGCAATTTTACATTTGATTATTAAATTTCTGTACCTGAATACTGTTAGACTATAAAGTGTTTTATTTTATTTGTATCTTTGTTCTATTAACTTTATCTATGTTTGTAATTTGTTTATTTTCAATGCTGATTTACTCAGCTATAAAATCATCCCATTTTTTTCCAAAGAGCTATTCAAGTAATCTGATGATTTTTTATTTTCATATCGCAATATTTATCGCAGAAAAATAAAATATCGCAATGTGAGTTTTTTCCAATATCGTGCAGCCCTAATGAACACCATATTAAATCTACATTTATAGTGGACTGTATCATATCTTGACATTGTTTAAGATCTGCACAGTATCTTACTATATCTAAGTGTTTAGGTGTGGAGTGTTATTTGAGTACGGTGGCCCAGTAGTGCACAACACAACGCAATTAAAAAGGCAAACATAAGCTCATAACACAATGGAAATGTTCCTGACCACTAGGGGGCAGTTGGTCTGAACTACTTTGATGGTTTTTAATGCTGCTTGGCTCTGATCAAAACTAAGAGTGGTATGAAAAAAAAAAGTTTCTATATGTTGTAGATTTGTTAGATGAAGCTGGTCAATTTATTCAACATAATTCATTCATGGAGAAATTTGAGATAAAATGTTCCTTTAGAGAATGTAATACTCCAAAGCCATCCCTCCTTCTTTAAAACAATTAATGCAAAATACCCTCCATATTCAAATGTATCTGATAAACTGAAGAGTTGAAGATTGGAGGAAAACATATTGGGGACAAAAAGTGCAAGAACAAAGAAATAAGGAATGTATTCCAAAGTAAGTTATTTTCAGACTTCAATACACCTTTAAAAATAAAACATTTTAATAATAAATAATTAATATTTTAAAAATACATTTTGAAATTATCTTAAGTGGCCAATTCTACCTGAAATGAAGGATACTCAGTTCACAATTATTATCAATGTTTATCCTGTTTTGAGGTTGATCTCTGTGTTTTTTGTTCAGAAGTGTCTGAAACCATTGCTTATAAGTGGTCATTGATGGCTTTAAGTAAAGTAGCTTTAGAAAAATGGCGAGATATGAGACTTATAATACATTATAACTATGAGAAATATAATCCACTGTAACTGAAGTGGATGCAGTGTGTTCATTGTGTTATAAATCATCATACTCTTATAGGCTATAATCACAAATTAGTAAATATTATAATACATTAAAACTGTTCTTATGAATATTCATATTATAATATAACATATTATAAGGTTTTTATAATGCATTATGCCTTCATTGTAATGCCTTAAGAAAACCCTTATAATGTATTATAAATATGGGCTTCATAGAAAGTGTTACCGATACGAGTTACAATCCAAGTCTGAACACACTCTCAGTCAACAAATAAGTGAATTTACCAATGGAAATTAATATGTAGAATCAATATAGAAACAACAGTCAAATTAACTCAATTAAATGTCTATTTTCACATTTGTAATGGCAGAAAATCATTAAAACAATAAAATAAAAAAATAAATATCTAATAAATTCTGTTCTAATAAAATAAAATCTATTTTAGAGTGTAGTTTACCATTTCTAACTAAACAAATATACTAATTAATAGACATTTCCCTTAAATGATACTAACTGTAGTTTCTCCAGCTTGAATTGTGGGTTCATCAGTAGATCACTGAGGTTTTTCACTCCAGAGTCTCCTAGTTTATTCCCGCTCAGGTTCAGTTCTCTCAGGTGTGATGGGTTTGATTTCAGAGCTGAAGTCAGGATGAGACACTGTTTCTCTGTCATACTGCATCTCCACAGACTGAAGACAGAAAGAGAAAAGACAATGAATCAGATCTATGATGATCATGAGTAAATGCCAAACATTCACTAAAACACCAGCAAAATCATGGACACTTCTAATATATGAACCTTTAAGCCCTGAGGGCATTTTTGTCTCAGTAGAGCTGATGTTTTTTCTGAGTGACATACACATAAATAATGACTCATAACTCCAAGACTGTAGCAAAGAGAGCTGAAAGGTTTGATAGAAATCTTTCTATATATTTAGGGGGAAAATCTTTGCATTTAAATATTCTCCTGTTGATAAATGGATGAAAAAATGTAAGAAAATTTGTGTGGCCAAGGGAATTTTTTCATATCGCTCCAGTTTATCCAAAGCCCCAAACAATTATAATATAATCCTTGTTTTCTACTCGATGATACCTTTCCAATGATAATGACACATGCCGATCTGAGCTGCTGTTTCTGACATATCACAGTACATGGCACAAAAACATATTTTGTAAATCTTTGTATTTTTGTCATTCATCAGCAAATAACTCTGCACTACTTTGGAGTTAATCAGTGTCTGCATGCATTATAAAGCTCAGACTCTAAGCTTTCAATCATTATTTATTTATTTATTTTTTTGATATCCAATGTTTGTTGATCAAGGCAGTGTTTTGAGAAATATGATTACTAATATTTTACCGGTACACTCGGGTTTAGAGGGACTGCTCAGCGCTCATTAGGAGCTGATAAAAATAATTACATTCTTTAAAAACCTGAGATTATAAGCTTTAAAATGATACCCATTTTGTGTTTTTGCATCAGGGGTTGCTTAGTGATTATGATTTCTTTCTTTCGAGAGGTGCCTCGGGTTTAAAGCGTTAATGAACAAACCAAGAGAGGAGTATTTGAGGAAACGAGTTACAATCCAAGTCTGAACACACTCTCAGTCAACAAATAAGTGACTTTACCAATGGAAATTAATATGTAGAATCAATATAGAAACAACAGTCAAATTAACTCAATTAAATGTCTACTTTCACATTTGTAATGGAAGAAAATCATTAAATCAATCAAATAATTTAAGCTATTTTAGTGTGTAGTTTATCATTTCTAACTATACAAATATACTAAATAATAGACATTTCTCTTAAATGATACTGACTTTAGTTTCTCCAGCTTGAATTGTGGGTTCATCAGTAGATCACTGAGGTTTTTCACTCCAGAGTCTCCTAGTTTATTCATGTTCAGGTCCAGTTCTCTCAGGTGTGATGGGTTTGATTTCAGAGCTGAAGTCAGGATGAGACACTGTTCCTCTGTAATACTGCAATAATGCAGACTGAAGACAGAAAGAGAAAAGACAATGAATCAGATCTATGATGATCATGAGTAAATGCCAAACATTCACTAAAACACCAGCAAAATCATGGACACTTCTAATATATGAATGAACAAACCAAGAGAGGAGTATTTGAGGATACCAGAGTCACACTTTCTATGAAGCCCATATTTATAATACATTATAAGGGTATTATTAAGGCATTATAATGAATGCATAATGCATTATAAAAAGTCTTATAACATGTTATATCATCTTATACATAATCACAACATCAATTATAATACATTATAATGCTTATGCAATTGTGGTTATAACATTTAAAATTGTGATCATTTATAACACAATGAACACCATATTAAATCTACATTTATAGTGGACTGTATCATATCTTGACATTGTTGAGGAACACATATTGGGGACAAAAAGTGTAAGAACAAAGAAATAAGGAATGTATTCAAAAGTAAGTTATTTTCAGACTTCAATACACCTTTAAAAATAAAACATTTCAATAATGAAGTTGTAAAAATACATTTTGTAATTATCTTAAGTGGCCAATTCTACCTGAAATGAAGGATACTCAGTTCAGAATTATTATCAATGTTTATCCGGCTGCTGAAATTTTATGGAAAATATTCTGTTTTGAGGTTGATCTCTGTGTTTTTTTGTTTAGAAGTGTCTGAAACCATTGCTTATAAGTGGTCATTGATGGCTTTAAGTAAAGTAGTTTAAGAAAAATGGCGAGATATGAGACTTATAATACATTATAACTATGAGAAATATAATCCACTGTAACTGAAGTGGATGCAGTGTGTTCATTGTGTTATAAATCATCATACTCTTATAAGCTATAATCACAAATTAGCATTATAATACATTAAAACTGTTCTTATGAATATTCATAATATAATATAACATATTATAAAGTTTTTTATAATGCATTATGCTTTCATTATAATGCCTTAAGAATACCCTTATAATGTATTATAAATATGGGCTTCATAGAAAGTGTTACCGTAGAATCAATACAGAAACAATAGTAATATTAACTCAATTAAATGTCTATTTTCACATTTTAAATTGAAGAAAATCATTAAAGCAATAAAATAAAAAATAAACATCTAATAAATTCTGTTCTAATAAAAATAAAATCTATTTTAGAGTGTAGTTTACCATTTCTAACTATACAAATATACTAATTAATAGACATTTCCCTTAAATGATACTAACTGTAGTTTCTCCAGCTTGAATTGTGGGTTCATCAGTAGATCACTGAGGTTTTTCACTCCAGAGTCTCCTAGTTCATTCCCGCTCAGGTCCAGTTTTCTCAGGTGTGATGGGTTTGATTTCAGAGCTGAAGTCAGGATGAGACACTGTTTCTCTGTAATACTGCATCCCCACAGACTGAAGACAGAAAGAGAAAAGACAATGAATCAGATCTATGATGATCTTACTAATGTGTTTTGCATCTTCCAGCAGACTTTTGCTGACAAATAAATGGTGATATCTGTGTGCAGGTAACATGGAGAAAGACGACACATTGTTCATTTAAATACACTACAAACTACACAAAAGTTATAAAGGTATGCAAAGGTTGAAAATCAGCAAAATTACCCATTAAGATGTGAGCTATTTATCAAAGTTACGAGGTTTCACTTGATAACATTAACTATATTAATTAACATGAACTAATGATGAACAACTGACATTAAGGTTATTAAATGTTAGTTTCACTAGTAGTTTTAAATTCAGAAGTTTTCTGTTAATTAGTAAATACACTGTGGACTGACATGAACAATGAATAATTATATAAATTAACAATATTCAATCAGGACATTTGAGGCAGATACTGATCACTGATTCTTAAAATGCTCTCGTTCAGTTTTTATAATTTACAGTAAATGCTGACATTTGACATTTTGTGAAACACAAAAAAGCAGTTATGAATAGTTTTCACATTATAAACAATGTCTCTATAAACTGTATCTGTTTTGCCAGCCTGGTCTCGTTGTTTATACGTAACGTTAGGTATTTTTACGTAACGTTTAGAGACCCAAAACATACATTTTTGTACGTATTTATCGATGCAAAAATGTACACTTTTATTTCTTAAAGATATTCGTATCAATGACTTTTTTTAATCATTTTATTAATAAGCGATTTAGATTTAAAGCCACCTTAACCTACCTCCAAACCTTAACCTGCCCATTTTATAGCAATATAAAAGGATATAAAACGTAACTGACCAAAATATGCAAGGAAATTACCATTTTAGTAACAATATAGCATAAAAAACATGTTTATAGTCACTGATCCCACTCCTAGCTCTAAATCTAACGTTAACCATAACTCTCTCTGTACAGTAATAAAGAAAAACATGAAAGACAGAAAGCGCAATCACAATCATTTATTTACTGCAAAAATGTCAACAGCTGTACCAAAAAGTAATCCAAATGAGACGCGTTTGCAGCCGCAGTTCTTTCTGGCGGAATACAGCAGGTTTGTTTGAGGAGAAGAGCAGAATTTAAATTGTTAATCGCTAAAATATTATCCAGATTATTATCCTGACCGCTCCGTGAAGGCGCCCGCGCATCATTCAAACCAGATTCAAACACAGCTCACCAGAAACACGGCATGACGTAATCTGTGACGAAGGCAGGCGAGAGCCAATGAGCGCTCGATTTTCCTGTCGGAAAACCTGTCGTTTCTAAATGCGGCAATATTTGAATTTTAAACTGCATTTCAGCGCGGGTTTATTTTTATTTATTTTTTTATTTTTTTCAAAGAACAATAATATACAACATGTTATCAAGAAACGGCATTGAAACAAGAAAAAGAAAAGAAAAAGGATAGAAAGACAAAATACAACAAATAATAATGATGAAAAAATGAAAATTTAATGAATGAAAAAAAAAAAACATTTGCCAGCGGGAGGAAAATATATAACTCCAAAAAAGAAAAACAAGATATTCATATATACACATGTATGCATATATAAAATCAAATAAATATATTGTAAAATTCAAAGACTTTCAAAGTTTTTAAAGCTTTCTTATTCACAGAGTCTGGAATACTGTCAATATAAATACCTATTTCAGTCAACAAAACCAAGAAATTAGGTTTCTTATTAGTGAATTTACACTTATGAATGTGAAATTTGGTCAGAAGAATAAGTAAATTAAATAAAAGTACTGTTCCTCTTGGTCAGGATAGTCAGTAAAGCCAAAGAGCACATTTTCCCATAAGAGTGAACAAGGTCTTAATACATTTTTGGACCTTACACCATTAGTGTGCAACTGAGTATGTACAGCGCCAAAATAAGTGCTTCATATTCATTACGAAAAATACAATTTACATTTATTCCTTTTTTCAATTTTTGTAAATAATGACATACGCAACTAAGACTATTCAATAAACTCTGCTCCTTTTATCATCATTACTTCGTCTCTTTGCTGACAGAAGACTGTTAATAGTGTTTTGGGTATTTTGGGACCAGACAAGACTCCTGTTAACGGGGTTTGTGTATTAGACGACTCTGCTGATGAGTTATTCTGTTACCAGACAAACTGATATTTTCTGATCTGATCTGGCGTCTGGGGCTGGATTTTAATTGTCTAGGCATGAGGAGCGCGATCTAACAAAGGTATGGTTCATAGTGAAATCTAAGAAATTACTGATTTATAATAATTTCTCTATTTGCAATTGAGATTCCCTTAAGAATACTTTTTTTAACATGCACTGATAATAATTGGGTCACAAGCAGGAAAAGATACGGAGATATAGGACAACCCTGTCTAATGCCTCTTCTTAAATCAAATCTAGAGGTAGTTCCATGTTTGAGTTTGATTGAGCAGTTTGCTTTATTATACAGGGTTTCAACTGCTGCACAAAAGAACTCACCAAACTCAAAAATCTTTAAAGAAGAAAATAAAAAATTATGTTCCACGGTATCAAAAGCTTTGTGAAAATCTAAGAATAAAATAAAACTGTGTTCATCAATTAAACATGAATAATCTAATATATCTAAGACCAACCTTATATTATTCGAAATGTGCCTGTTTTTCATAAAACCAGACTGAGTTTCATCTATAATATATTCTAATACATTCTTAATTCTTTTAGCAAATATAGAGGCAATTCATTTATAATCGTTACTCAAAAGACTAATTGGCCGCCAATTATCAATAGTTGACAAATCTTCTTTAGGTTTAGGAATAAGGGTAATTAACCCCTGAGTCATGGTAGATGGGAGGCTGGACTTAGATAAACTTTCACAAAAAACTAAGAGTAGAAAAGGGGCAAGTCGCTCAGCAAATAATTGATAAATTTCTGAGGTTAGACGTCAGTTCCGGGAGACTTATTATTTTTATAAGTTATGAATTGAATTGGTTATTTCTTCTAAACTAATAGGTTGATCACACATAGCTTTTTCTAAACTATCTATTTTTTTAATCTCTCCCACTGAATTTAAGAAATCATCTGATGCTTTAGCATCATATTGTGATGCATATAGTTTACGCTAAAAAGTGGAGCAATACTCAGAAATCTCTTTAGGGTCCTTTGATATTTTATCATTCATTTTTAACTGATGAATAGTATTTAATGAAGCCTGATTTTTTTTTCTAGTCTAAAGTAGTAAGAGATATTCTGTTCCCCTTCCTCCAGCCACCTTTTCCTAGACCTTATGAAGCTCCTTCAGCCTTTTTTTTATAGATGTTGTCTAATCTGCTTTGTAATTCTGCCATATTTGTTTTATCTAAATCTGAAAAATGATTAGATCCTTTATTTAAGAGTGTTAATTCCAAATATAATTGTATCTTCCTGTTCCTTATGAATTTTAGCAAGATGTCTGCCAACATGCCTTAAATATTTAGATGCCTCACATTTAAAAAGTTCCCAATTAGTGCAATATGATCTTTCTGTATTAGCCCTTTAAAAAAATACTCTATTTCTCCACACAGCATCCCTTTTTAATATTTTTTCTTAACTTCGTTCCTCTTATCTATTTAATGCCTCTTGTTTATTCTCTGCTGATTTCTGCATCTACACAATCAGTATATTGTATCAATTTCTGCAAATTAAACGATTACTTGCTAGATTAAAAAATACAAAGTATATACAAAATGTAATCAACATGGCAAATCCAGTGCACTGCATTAAACAGAATAAATTAAGCTTTAAATAAACTTTAAATGATACCAACTTTAGTTTCTCCAGCTTGAATTGTGGGTTCATCAGTAGATCACTGAGGTTTTTCACTCCAGAGTCTCCTAGTTCATTCCCGCTCAGGTCCAGTTCTCTCAGGTGTGATGGGTTTGATTTCAGAGCTGAAGTCAGGATGAGACACTGTTTCTCTGTCATACTGCAATAACGCAGACTGAAGACAGAAAGAGAAAAGACAATGAATCAGATCTATGATGATCATGAGTAAATGCCAAACATTCACTAAAACACCAGCAAAATCATGGACACTTCTAATATATGAACCTTTAAGCCCTGAGGGCATTTTTGTCTCAGTAGAGCTGATGTTTTTTCTGAGTGACATACACATAAATAATGACTCATAACTCCAAGACTGTAGCAAAGAGAGCTGAAAGGTTTGATAGAAATCTTTCTATATATTTAGGGGGAAAATCTTTGCATTTAAATATTCTCCTGTTGATAAATGGATGAAAAAATGTAAGAAAAATTTGTGTGGCCAAGGGAATTTTTTCATATCCTTCTTTTTTGACGTTCAATATCACATGAAAATAATAAGGTAGGAGAAAAATGTTTTTTCTGTGATGTTCTCAACATTTGTGCTGTATGTGTATTAATTTTGTGGTGATATCATGAAGAAATCAAAGGTTATAGCATTAAGAACCAAGGCAGCCCTTCTCTTAGCCATTTACAGTTTTACATTTGAAGTAATGTCTCACTTAAATTTAGTCAAATCATTTCACTTGTTTTATTCTACTCGATGAGACCTTTCAGATGACATATGACTCATGACTATCTGAGCTGTATGATGTTTCTGACATATTAGAGAACATGCACTAAAAAATAACTCAGCACTATGTGAGATTTAATCAAAGTATCTGCATGCATTGTAAAGCTCAGACTCCAGTCTTTCAAATGACACATATTTTGTGTTGATCAATGCAGTGATTTTGTAAAATATGATTATTATTATGGCTAGGAGTTGATCGAAATGGTTGGATGCATGCGAAAGCTGAATTTCTAAGATTAAAAATGATACCCAACTATTTAAAAGAGTTACATGAAAGATAAAATAGACAGAACACATCTAGGTTTTACATTCTGCTGCCAAGTGTTCAACAGAGCTTTCCAACTGATTTCTCAAATTCATGAGTCTAGTTATTATTTACACACCAAAGAAGCAATAGATTGTTTTGATTTTGGATTTCAATCGTGAGAATCTGCTGTAAATAATTATGGCCATTTTCCACGATCAGAGCATGTTTCATGAAGTTATGAATGAAATCGCCACAATGACAGCTACTTTAGATATTTTGCTGATCTACATGCCGCCTGTGCAGTTTTATGATATAAATGCATGATGAATATCTTCAGATATAAATAACTGATTATAATGAGGATTGTTTTTAGTCAGACGAATCTGCTCTAAATAATGCTACAGATGTATATATAATATAATATATATAATTATAATATAATCCTTGTTTTCTACTCGATGATACCTTTCCAATGATAATGACACATGCCGATCTGAGCTGCTGTTTCTGACATATCACAGTACATGGCACAAAAACATATTTAGTAAATCTTTGTATTTTTGTCATTCATCAGCAAATAACTCTGCACTACTTTGGAGTTAATCAGTGTCTGCATGCATTATAAAGCTCAGACTCTAAGCTTTCAATCATTATTTATTTATTTATTTGATATCCAATTTTTGTTGATCAAGGCAGTGGTTTGAGAAATATGATTACTAATATTTTACCGGTACACTCGGGTTTAGAGGGTCTGCTCAGCGCTCATTAGGAGCTGATAAAAATAATTACATTCTTTAAAAACCTGAGATTATAAGCTTTAAAATGATACCCATTTTGTGTTTTTGCATCAGGGGTTGCTTAGTGATTATGATTTCTTTCTTTCGAGAGGTGCCTCGGGTTTAAAGGGTTAATGAACAAACCAAGAGAGGAGTATTTGAGGAAACGAGTTACAATCCAAGTCTGAACACACTCTCATTCAACAAATAAGTGAATTTACCAATGGAAATTAATATGTAGAATCAATATAGAAACAACAGTCAAATTAACTAAATTAAATGTCTACTTTCACATTTGTAATGGAAGAAAATCATTCAATCAATCAAATCAAATCATTTAAGCTATTTGCAGTTTACCATTTCTAACTATACAAATATACTAAATAATAGACATTTCCCTTAAATGATACTAACTGTAGTTTCTCCAGCTTGAATTGTGGGTTCATCAGTAGATCACTGAGGTTTTTCACTCCAGAGTCTCCTAGTTCATTCCCGCTCAGGTCCAGTTCTCTCAGGTGTGATGGGTTTGATTTCAGAGCTGAAGTCAGGATGAGACACTGTTTCTCTGTAATACTGCAATAACACAGACTGAAGACAGAAAGAGAAAAGACAATGAATCAGATCTATGATGATCTTACTAATGTGTTTTGCATCTTCCAGCAGACTTTTGCTGACAAATAAATGGTGATATCTGTGTGCAGGTAACATGGAGAAAGACGACACATTGTTCATTTAAATACACTACAAACTACACAAAAGTTATAAAGGTATGCAAAGGTTGAAAATCAGCAAAATTACCCATTAAGATGTGAGCTATTTATCAAAGTTACGAGGTTTCACTTGATAACATTAACTACATTAGTTAACATGAACTAATGATGAACAACTTACATTAAGGTTATTAAATGTTAGTTTCAGCATTCACTAATACAGTTTTAAATTCAGAAGTTTTCTGTTAATTAGTAAATACACTGTGGACTGACATGAACAATGAATAATTATATAAATTAACAATATTCAATCAGGACATTTGAGGCAGATACTGATCACTGATTCTTAAAATGCTCTCGTTCAGTTTTTATAATTTACAGTAAATGCTGCACCAAAATCAGACATTTGACATTTTGTGAAACACAAAAAAGCAGTTATGAATAGTTTTCACATTATAAACAATGTCTCTATAAACTGTATCTGTTTTTATCAGCCTGGTCTCATTGTTTATACGCAGGTATTTTTACGTAACGTTGAGACGCAAAACGTACATTTTTGTACGTATTTATCGATGCAAAAACATACAATTTAGACGTATTTCTAAATTGTACATAGCTGTTTGTAAAACGTACAAACAGCTATGTATTTTTAGCTAAAAAACGTTAAATACTTACGTATCTTTTATTTCATTAAGATATTCGTATCAATGACTTTATCATTTTATTAATAAGCGATTTAGATTTAAAGCCCCCTTAACCTACCTCCAAACCTTAACCTGCCCATTTTATAGCAATATAAAAGGATATAAAACGTAACTGACCAAAATATGCAAGGAAATTACCATTTTAGTAACAATATAGCATAAAAAATGTGTATAGTCACTGATCCCACTCCTAGCTCTAAATCTAACGTTAACCATAACTCTCTCTGTACAGTAATAAAGAAAAACATGAAAGACAGAAAGCGCAATCACAATCATTTATTTACTGCAAAAATGTCAACAGCTGTACCAAAAAGTAATCCAAATGAGACGCGTTTGCAGCCGCAGTCCTTTCTGGCGGAATACAGCAGGTTTGTTTGAGGTGAAGAGCAGAATTTAAATTGTTAATCGCTAAAATATTATCCAGATTATTATCCTGAGCGCTCCGTGAAGGCGCCCGCGCATCATTCAAACCAGATTCAAACACAGCTCACCAGAAACACGGCATGACGTAATCTGTGACGAAGGCAGGCGAGAGCCAATGAGCGGTCGATTTTCCTGCCGTAAAACCTGTCGCTTCTAAATGCGGCAATATTTGAATTTTAAAATGCACTTCAGCGCGGGTTTATTTTAATTAATTATTCAAAGAACAATAACATACACCATGTTAGTGTAATGGAAATTTGTAACATTGATTAATTATTGATTAGTCATAACTATGAAACAACAAATATTTATTAGGATTTAATGAATTTTAATCTGATATATCTTCATAATGATGAAAATATAATCATTTACTCATAAGTGGGACACTCAAATGTTTAGGAGTGGACTAGTCTGGGCAAAACCAGATATAAGCGGAATGATGGGGTGATGAGCAAACTGGTCATTGATTGGTCAACTGTTACCTTGAAATGTATACTTTTGAATATAAAAACTGAGCTTGTTTGGTATCTCTTTGTTCACAGCCAGCTGTGGGTAAACCAGATCATTCTTCTCTGCAGAGAATTAAAAGCAAGACAATGACAAAACTCTGTTTGTTCTTTCATTTCAGTCTTCACAAGTATATTTCTCTTTGTTTGGCTCACAAAAATCCACAACAATACTTTGGCACCCCAGATGGGACCCCGCGAGTGAATTCATCTCGGACCTGAGACCGTCAGCTTGGCTGATCACCCTAAATCCAAAAGATTTAGCCCTAACCCCCTTTGCTTCAGGGACGAGGGAGCTGACGGCTGAGGGCCCAGGACTTTCATCGCCGGGGTCTCGACGAACCTAATAAAGCCTGCAAAGAGGTCTGCGAGTAAGCAGGGCCGTCTTGCGAGGAAGCAAGGCAGGGGTGATAAGACTTCGTGCGAGCGAGTGCGAAGCCACACGGCGGTGACGACCGAGTGTGAGGGAAAGAGAACGCGTTCCAGGTAAAGTCTTGGGTTGTGAAAATGGGGTCCAGAAATGCCAAACCTAAAATCGATCTAGATGATTTGGACAGTCCAATTTACCATGGTATGAAAATGAAATATGGGAAAAGAATTATGGAAGTGATACCTGAATGGGTTGAGAATCATGATTTTCCAAAAAGGGGTACATTTAGCGTAAAGGCTCTGAACAGAGAAAAAGAGAGTCTGGAACAAAAAAAAAAACAAAACAAAAAAGTGAAAATAAGTTGAGAGATAAGAAAAAGCTGAAAAACAAACAAAAAGTCTTTGAAAAATAGGAAAAACGGCAAGCATCAAAAGAACTGCCATTCAGGGACAAAAAGAAAACAGATTCTGTGGCATGTGTAGATAAAAGAACAGATCATACTGCTCAAAATTCTTCTTCTCTCTATCCTTTTAGAGAACTGCAGGGTGCCAAAGTGGACTTTGACTTGGACTCCTGGCCTCACCCCCACCAAATGGGTTTATGACTTCTGTTCTGTTACAGGATCAGGGGGGGAAGCTGAGACCTGTGGCCTATTTTTCAAGTAAGGTTGACCCTGTAGCGGCAGACTTCCCAAAATGCCTGAGAGCTGTTGCAGCAGCAGAGAAAGCCATTTTAACTTCAAGGGAAATTATGGGGTATTCTGAAGTAACTCTACTCGCACCACACGCGGTCTCTATGATCCTTTTAGAACAGAAGTCATCTCATTTGTCGACTGCTCAGGTACAATGCAATTTTATTGGAGATGCCAAACATCAAAAAAGAACGATGCACAGTGCTAAATCCTGCCACCATGCTCCCAACAGAGCAGGATGGTGAAGAACACAATTGTGTTGCAGCACTAGAACAGGTATGTACACCAAGGCCAGATTTGAAAGAAACCCCTTTAGAGAATTATGATTTTGGTTGTGGATGATTTAACATTCAGAGATCCGGATACCGGTAAGAACAGCGTAGGCTATGTTGTAACCACTGCAGTTGAGACAATGACATCTGGAGCGCTCCCCGCGCATTGCTCTGCGCAAGCGGCTAAATTAGCAGCATTGACTGAGGCTTGCAAAACTGCTGAAGGACAAACAGTTACACAGATTCTTGTTATGTTTTTGGCATTTGTCATGATTTTGGGGCATCGTGGAAACACAGGAAATTTCTAAAATCTGATGAAGCCTGTTTTAAACCACTACAAAATAGCAGCATTGTTAGAAGCAATTTTGCTACCAAGGTCAATTGCTATCTGCAAGTGTGTTTCACATTCTAAAAGTGAAGATTTTGTGTCTTTAGGTAACAAACGAGCTGATACAGCAGCGAAGGATGCAGCTATGAGAACAGAACCTTCTCTAACATGTGTAACAATTAACAATGACTCTTTGACACACTTCTCTGGTTCTCTCACAGCTTTAACAAACTTTTGCAACAACCTAGGAGAAGAGACAATGGGTGAAGGCCGAGTGCAAACTGAAAAACAACATGTGGCTGAGCACTGAAGACAAACCGTGTTTGTCAAAACATTTCTTCTCACACTATGCAAAACTAGTACATGGCCTATAGATCATGCGAAGCATGTTTGATTTACTAAATCAGTATTGATTCACGAAGGGATTCACTTTCTTCACGGATAAGTATTGTCAAAAATGCATGATTTGTGCCACAAACAAATCCTCTGTTTTTTTTTTTCCTCTGTGGGCAGAGGAAAAAAAAATGCCTCAAGTAGCACATCCACCTCCAAACCAACCATTTGATCACATAATGTTCGATTTCACTGAATTGACACCCTGTGAGGGCAAGAAATTTTGTCTTGTTATGATTGACATGTTTTCAAAATGGGTGGAAGCTTTCTCCACATCCAAACAAAATGCTGGTGCTGTTGCAAAAGCACTTTTGCGAGAAATTATTCCCCAATGGGGAATATCAAGGAAGATCAGCAGTGACAATAGTACACCTTTTGCAAATCAAGCAATTACTCAGGTAGGACAATTTTTGGGTATTGACATGCGTAAACATACATCCTACCATCCGGAAATCAGCAGATAGTGCAGAGAGACCTAATGCTTCTTTACAAAACAAATTAACAAAGTGTTGTGAACAAACGGGTTTGTCTTGGGTGAAAGCACTTCCCATTGTGTTAATGTATATGAGAATGAGAAAAAGAACTAAGTCTAACTTGAGTCCTTTTGAGATTTTGTTTGGCAGGCCAACTTCCATTGGAGTAGGGCCTGGACCATGACCCTTGCCCTCTACAGCCTTGTGTGAAGATGACATGCTAAATTACTGTCGAAATTTGTGTCTTGTTCTTTCTCAGATATCTCAGCAGGTCAAGGACACACTGCCCAAGCCAGCTGAAGGAGCCTTGCATGACATTAGGCCTGGCGACTTCGTGGTAATCAAGGATTTCAGAAGGAAACATTGGAAATCGAGGAGGTGGAACGGCCCGTTCCAGGTCTTATCAAGAAACGGCATTGAAAAAAGAAAAAGAAAAGAAAAAGGATAGAAAGACAAAATACAACAAATAATAATGATTAAATAAATAAATAAATAAAATTTGCCAGGGGGAGGAAATATATATAACTCCAAAAAAGAAAAACAAGATATTCATATATACACATGTATGCATATATAAAATCAAATAAATATATTGTAAAATTCAAAGACTTTCAAAGTTTTTAAAGCTTTCTTATTCACAGAGTCTGGAATACTGTCAATATAAATACCTATTTCAGTCAACAAAACCAAGAAATTAGGTTTCTTATTAGTGAATTTACACTTATGAATGTGAAATTTGGTCAGAAGAATAAGTAAATGAATTAAATAAAAGTCCTGTTCCTCATTATCAGGATAGTCAGTAAAGCCAAAGAGCACATTTTCCCATAAGAGTGAACAAGGTCTTAATACATTTTTGGACCTTACACCATTAGTGTGCAACTGAGTATGTACAGCGCCAAAATAAGTGCTTCATATTCATTACAAAAAATACAATTTACATTTATTCCTTTTTTCAATTTTTGTAAATAATAACATACGCAACTAAGACTATTCAATAAACTCTGCTCCTTTTATCATCATTACTTCGTCTCTTTGCTGACAGAAGACTGTTAATAGTGTTTTGGGTATTTTGGGACCAGACAAGACTCCTGTTAACGGGGTTTGTGTATTAGACGACTCTGCTGATGAGTTATTCTGTTACCAGACAAACTGATATTTTCTGATCTGATCTGGCGTCTGGGGCTGGATCTTAATTGTCTAGGCATGAGGAGCGCGATCTAACAAAGGTATGGTTCATAGTGAAATCTAAGAAATTACTGATTTATAATAATTTCTCTATTTGCAATTGAGATTCCCTTAAGAATACTTTTTTTAACATGCACTGATAATAATTGGGTCACAAGCAGGAAAAGATGCGGAGATATAGGACAACCCTGTCTAATGCCTCTTTTTAAATCAAATCTAGAGGTAGTTCCATGTTTGAGTTTGATTGAGCAGTTTGCATTATTATACAGGGTTTCAACTGCTGCACAAAAGAACTCACCAAACCCAAAAATCTTTAAAGAAGAAAATAAAAAATGATGTTCCACGGTATCAAAAGCTTTGCGAAAATCTCAGAATAAAATAAAACTATGTTCATCAATTAAACATGAATAATCTAATATATCTAAGACCAACCTTATATTATTCGAAATGTGCCTGTTCCCCGTCTGTCGTTCACGTTCGACGTTGTGTCGAAGTGACGACTAGGGGTCGCTCTTGAGAGCCCGAACACCTCTGACAGCTTTGAGAAAAGGCCAATGAAATTGGTACGCAGTATTTGCATAGCCCGCTCCGCCCCGGAGATCCGGGCATAAGAGGGGGGGGCTAGGCAACACTCATTGTTCTGTTTCTTCGGAGCCGAATGCAGTATTCTCTTAGGGGAAAACAGCATTACTCACCTCTTCGTCGTTGGATCTATGGCACGAGCAGCGGTCTCTCCCTTTAACCCTTCTCTTGGTAAGCGAGAATACCCCTGGGTGCTTCGACGACGATCTCTAAAGAGCTTTTCCTCCTGAAAAGGAGTAATTTCTCTGAAAGAGCCGACACGGATGGATTGTGTTTACATTTGCCTTTCCGTCCGTGTCTTCCTGGTTGCGGTTTCCTCGTAAACAATAACAATCGGCACGATCGTTGTGCTCAGGGTTGAGCTAGTCTCACGCTGATACATCGCTTCGTTGATAGTTTGTGTTCTGCTTGCGGAAGGGAACATAACTATGGGTTGCTGCTCACGAGCCGCGAAGCCGCGGCTCACCGCGACCGCTTCCGTTCGGCCCTTCTACTTCCGGGTACGAGGGCCGCTGCGATGTGCGTCGATGGCGAGCAATAGGAAATGAGTTAGTTCCGCCGGGTTTCCCCCCGCGGATCGCTCGTTCCTCGCGACCCCCGTTTAGGTTTTTGGACAGATTATTAGTTCTTTTTACAACTTTACTCTGTTCAAAACCTTAAAAGCTGGTTGAGAGGTTGGCTGCAGCATCGGAGGGAGGACTTAAACCATGGGAAGCTGATGCTTCGACTGAGCAAGCTGGGGAGCGAGTCTCAGTTTGAGCAGACGCTGAAGTGGTGGGTGTGCTTGAACAAGATAACCGAAACACATCAGGTTTGAGTGAGAAAAAACCCTCCGCCTCATCCTGTGTGTTCATGGCTTCGGTAACGTACGAGATTGACTATATCGTGATAGGCCTTTTTTTTTCGGCTGAAACACGATATATCAGGTCCTCCTCCCTCATTTCCCTCGATGGCGGTCCAGCGCGAGAGGCTTCGTGGATTCTCCAGGCAGGTGGGCGCTTCAGTACAGCGCCTGCATATCTGATGCCCTGCCCCCTGGTGGGACCACGTAGGCTCTCGTCCAGAGCGTGAAGGGGTTCACGTCTTCTGGACAGGCTGTGTCCACCATGCACACTTTTGCCATCCTGATGGCTGCCAGGCAAAGTGTTATAAGATCTGCACGAGGGAGATCTCGCCTCAGAGTGTCGCAGGAACTGCGTTCAGTTCTGTGTATGCTTCCGAGCATCAAATGTCGCAACGCAGGCTCTGGGTAGAGCGATGTCCACTACGGTGGTCCAGGAGCGCCACCTTTGGCTAAATCTGGCGGAAATGAAGGACACTGAGAAAGTTCGCTTTCTTGACGCCCCCATTTCTCCAGACTGGTTCAGGGCCCGCCTCAGGCTGGTCCTGCACCCAAACCAGCCTTGCCGTCGAGTTCTCGCAAGAAGGTGGCGCCGTTAGCTCATTTTCAGGCCGCTAGGAACCCTCATCAGGCTTCGAAGCGCTCCTGAAGTGAGCCGCCCAGGGGAGAGAGATCTGCTGACCTGTCTAGATCCACACTCGGCGAGGGGACGAGTGTGGGCTTCGGCTCCTTCCTGGCTGTCTGCCTCACGGCGGACAGCCACCACATGGTCAATTTAAGAGCAATTTCTTTCTTCTCTGGGCGTAAAAACCAGTGCGACTGCGTCCCTCCGGGGTACCCAGCCACTGAAGCACGTCAAAGCATGCTCGACCGCATCTCAGGCGCTTCTGCATGCTTTGACAAACCAAGTGCATCCTTCAGTCGACCCCCTGAACTCAGGCGGTCCTCCGTTGGATCCTTGTCGGTTACGATGATCGGTACACCCACCATGGTTGGGTCCCTCCGGGGTACCCAGCCACCAGAACACAAAGCATGCTCAACCGCAGGGCCTGCGCTTCGGCATGCTTTGACGAATCAAGTGCATCCATCAGTCGATCCCCTGAGCTCAGGCGATCTTCTGATGGATCCTTGTCTGTCGGTTCCGATGGTCGATCCTTCCATGGCTGGGTCCCTCCGGGGTACCCAGCCACCAAAACACATCAAAGCATGCTCAACCGCAAAACTTGCGCTTCTGCATACTTTGACAGAGAAACAAGCGCATCCGTCAGTCGATCCCCTGAGCTCAGGCGATCTTCTCACGGATCCTTGTATGTCGGTTATGGCGATCAAAGCACCTTGTGTCCTCCGGGACAGCACGCCCCCGAACAAAGGGCTTTCACCACAACTCAGTCACACCGTACCCACCCGAGGTACGTCGGTGGTCCCCCTGAGACCGTTGGCAGAGAGTTTTACAGCTTGGCTCGAGATACCCAACCTCTCTCGCTGGCTTCTCAGAACCATCCGACTCGGCTATGCTATCCAATTCGCACGCAACCCGCCCAAGTTCAGTGGCATCTTCTCTACCGCGGTTCGGGACGAGAATGCTGCGGTTCTTCGGGCGGAGATCGCGACCCTTCTGGCGAAGGACGCGATAGAGCCGGTCCCCTCGGCCGACATGAAGAAAGGGTTCTACAGCCCCTACTTCATTGTACCCAAGAAAGGTGGCGGTTTAAGACCATTCCTGGATCTGAGGATTCTGAATCGGGCCCTTCACAAGCTCCCCTTCAGAATGCTAACGCTCAAACGCATTCTCACGTGCATCAGATTCCAGGATTGGTTGGTGGCGATAGACCTGAAAGACGCGTACTTTCATGTCTCGATTCTTCCAAGACACAGGCCCTTCCTGCGGTTTGCCTTCGAAGGTCGAGCATTTCAGTACAAAGTCCTTCCATTTGGGCTCTCCCTGTCTCCCCGCGTCTTTACGAAAGTCGCAGAGGCAGCCCTTGCCCCTCTCCGGGAGAGGGGCATCCGCATTCTCAATTACCTCGACGACTGGCTGGTCATAGCACACTCTCAGGAGTTGGTATGCAAACACAGGGATGTGGTTCTCAACCATCTGGCCCATCTGGGGTTTCGGGTCAACTGGGAAAAGAGCAAGCTTGCCCCGGTACGGAGCATCTCTTTTCTCGGTATACAACTAGACTCGGTTGCCATGAGTGCACGGCTCTCCCCGGTGCGTGCACAGTCAGTGCTGAGCTGCGTCCAGAAGCTCTCACGCAGCCCGACGGTCCCCCTCAAACAATTTCAGAGGCTCCTGGGTCACATGGCATCCGCAGCCGCCGTCACACCGCTGGGCCTGATGCACATGAGACCGTTACAACACTGGCTGCGTTCCCGAGTCCCGAGATGGCCATGGCGCCAGGGTTCATACCGGGTGCACGTCACACCCGTATGTCTAAAAACCCTCGGTCCTTGGAAAGACATTTCGTTCCTACGGGCCGGGGTGCCCTTAGGACAAGTGTCCAGGCGCATTTTGGTTACGACAGATGCATCCAACACAGGCTGGGGCGCCGTATGCAATGGGCAAGCAGCTGCAGGGCTCTGGTTGGGCCCTCGGCTGCATTGGCATATCAATTGCCTCGAGCTGCTGACAGTGTTTTTGGCCCTGAAGAGGTTCCGACCTTTGGTTCAGGGCAAACACGTGCTGGTCCGCACAGACAGCACCGCGACTGTAGCCTACATCAATCACCAGGGCGGTGTACGCTCCTTTCGCATGTCACAGCTAGCCCGCCATCTCCTCCTTTGGTGTCGAAACAATGTCAAGTCTCTACGACCCACCCACATACCGGGCGAACTCAATTGGGTAGCGGACGCACTCTCCCGACAGACTTCGCTTCGGGGCGAGTGGAGACTTCACCCTCAGACGGTTCAGCTGATCTGGAGTCTTTTCGGTCAGGCCCAGGTCGACCTGTTTGCCTCGATAGAGAACACTCACTGCCAGTTGTGGTACGGTCTGTCCGAGGCGCCCCTCGGCACAGATGCACTGGCACACAGCTGGCCTCAGGGCCTCCTCAAGTATGCGTTTCCACCAGTGAGCCTAATTGCACAGACCCTGTGCAAAGTCAGGGAGGACAGAGAACAGATCCTGCTGGTGGCCCCCTACTGGCCCAACAGGGTTTGGTTCTCAGAGCTGGTGCTCCTCTCCCCCGTTCCTCCCTGGCGCATTCCCCTGAGGAAGGACCTCCTTTCACAGGGGAAGGACACGATATGGCACCCGCGCCCAGATCTCTGGAACCTCCACGTATGGTCCCTGGACGCGACCAGGAGGATTTCAGAGATCTCCCACTGGCAGTGGTAAACACTCTGTTGCAGTCGAGAGCTCCCTCCACGAGGCGGCTGTACGACCTCAGTTGACGCAAATTCACAAACTGGTGTTCCTCCCGGGGGGAGAACCCACGGAGATGTGGCATCCGAACGGTGCTTTCCTTCCTCCAAGGAGGACTGGATAGACACCTTTCTGCTTCAACACTTAAGGTCCAGGTAGCCGCTATTGCCGCTAACCACGACCTGGTGGAAGGTAGATCGGTTGGGAAGCACAATTTGGTTATACGATTCCTTAAAGGTGCACGCAGGCTGAACCCCGTCAGACCGCGCCTTGTCCCCTCTTGGGATCTGTCTGTGGTCCTCCGGGGTCTACAGTCAGGTCCCTTTGAGCCGCTCCAGTCAGTCGAACTCAGTGCTCTCTCCCAAAAGACGGCTCTCCTGACTGCGCTCACATCGATCAAAAGAGTGGGAGACCTCCAAGCCCTCTCCGTCAGTGACTCGTGCCTCGAATTCGGGCCGGCTAACTCTCACGTTATCCTGAGACCCCGGCCCGGTTATGTGCCCAAAGTGCCCACCACTCCCTTCAGGGACCAGGTGGTCACTCTGCAAGCTATCCCTTCTCAGGAAGGCGACCCCAACCTCTCCTTGTTATGCCCAGTCCGTGCCCTGAGCATTTACTTGGAACGTACTGAAAGCTTCAGACGGTCGAGTCAGCTCTTTGTCTGTTTTGGAGGACAGCAGAAGGGGAAAGCTGTCTCCAAACAAAGAATTTCCCACTGGATTGTGGATGCGATTCATTTGGCCTACCAGGCCACAGGGGTGCCCTGCCCGCTGGGGGTGCACGCCCACTCCACCAGGGGCGTCGCAGCGTCGGTTGCGCTGGCGAACGGGATCTCTTTAACAGACATTTGCAGAGCTGCAGGTTGGGCTACACCTAACACGTTTGCCAGGTTCTACAATCTGCGTGTAGAACCAGTCTCTTCGGGAGTCCTGAACGCAAGCCCAGTAACTCCTGAAGCTGACACGGTGTAGAAGCTTGCTGAAGCGTCGTTTCCCACGGGTGATGACGCTTCCCCAGTTCAGTAAGTTTCCTGGCGTGAACCCTGAACGACAATTTCCATCATGTTGCACCCGCAACGTAGCTATGTTCAGCGGAGGAACTAGCTATCAGAATCTAATATGAGGTTAGGTTGCCTCTTGTGAACTCTCATATTAGGTTGGTGCCCCACATGTAGTGGCTCCTAATGCGGCCCCATGTGTGTATCTCCACCTATACTCCCAGAGATGCGGTGTTTCCCTTAAGACAAAACTTGTCTCCGACCCTGAGCTCAGCAGTCTCTCCTCATGCGGAGCCTGCCTCAGGATCGTCCCCTTGTTGTGCTCCCCTAGTGCGAGCCCTCAAGTGTATTCTCCACACAAATACCTCCCTCCGGGCAGGGTGTGGTCTCCGTAGTGCCCATCGCCCCCCGGGGAGGACGGACACTGGCCCAATGTACTCCAAGATGTTCAACCAAAGGTGAGGAAAGGCTGGCTGAAGCTCTTGGGCATTGGAAGGTCACGTAGAGGTGAGTGACATTTATCTAACACGCAAGACCTGTTAATATTTGCACTCCATGCACTCGTGACGCGGTCCGCTGGTTGTGGCGTTTTCAACTGGGACCCCTAGTCGTCACTTCGACACAACGTCGAACGTGAACGACAGACGGGGAACGTCTTGGTTACGTATGGTAACCCTCGTTCCCTGATGGAGGGAACGGAGACGTTGTGTCCCCCTTGCCACAACCTCGGACCGCCTCTGAGTGTAGCCGGGTGCTTCGGCTCCTCAGATCAGAACAATGAGTGTTGCCTAGCCCCCCCCTCTTATGCCCGGATCTCCGGGGCGGAGCGGGCTATGCAAATACTGCGTACCAATTTCATTGGCCTTTTCTCAAAGCTGTCAGAGGTGTTCGGGCTCTCAAGAGCGACCCCTAGTCGTCACTTCGACACAACGTCTCCGTTCCCTCCATCAGGGAACGAGGGTTACCATACGTAACCAAGACGTTTTTCATAAAACCAGACTGAGTTTCATCTATAATATATTCTAATACATTCTTAATTCTTTTAGCAAATATAGAGGCAATTCATTTATAATCGTTATCCAAAAGACTAATTGGCCACCAATTATCAATAGTTGACAAATCTTCTTTAGGTTTAGGAATAAGGGTAATTAACCCCTGAGTCATGGTAGATGGGAGGCTGGACTTAGATAAACTTTCACAAAAAACTAAGAGTAGAAAAGGGGCAAGTCGCTCAGCAAATAATTGATAAAGGTTAGACGTCAGTTCCGGGAGACTTATTATTTTTAAAGTTATGAATTGAATTGGTTATTTCTTCTAAACTAATAGGTTGATCACACATAGCTTTTTCTAAACTATTTTTTTAATCTCTCCCACTGAATTTAAGAAATCGTCTGATACTTTAGCATCATATTGTGATGCATATAGTTTACGCTAAAAAGAGGAGCAATACCCAGAAATCTCTTTAGGGTCCTTTGATATTTTATCATTCATTTTTAACTGATGAATAGTATTTAATGAAACCTGATTTTTTAAGAAAGTAAGAGATATTCTGTTCACCTTCCTCCAGCCACCTTTTCCTAGACCTTATGAAGCTCCTTCAGCTTTTTTTTTATAGATGTTGTCTAATCTGCTTTGTAATTCTGCCATATTTGTTTTATCTAAATCTGAAAAATGATTAGATCCTTTATATAAGAGTGTTAATTCCAAATATAATTGTATCTTCCTGTTCCTTATGAATTTTAGCAAGATGACTGCCAACATGCCTTAAATATTTAGAAGCCTCACATTTAAAAAGTTCCCAATTAGTGCAATATGATCTTTCTGTATTAGCCCTTTAAAAAATACTTAATGAGGCGTGTAATCTCTATTTTTACTGATTGGATTTTCAGTAAAGAATCATTAAGTTTCCAATAAGATGATTTGGCTGGACTATAATAAGTGGATATCTGCATATTGAGAAAAATTGCTTTGTGGTCAGTTAGAGGGGTTGGAATTACATCCACAAAAATATTATGTAAGTCAACATTAATAGATATAAGCCAAAAATCTATTCTTGATTGCCTGGAAAAATCAGTATTACACCAAGTATATGCTTTTTTGTTTGGATATTTTTGCCTCCAAATGTCTATTAAATCAAATTTCTCCATAAAGGTTTTAAGCAGCAAGTTACATGGGATTTTCTTTGGTGGCATACGATCTAGCATATTATCTGGAGCAATGTTAAAGTCTCCTCCCATACAAATTATACCAGATGGATACTTGTTTAGCCAAAAGACAATTTTGTTTTCAAATAGAGCCTGGTTTTCATTTGAAGACTTGTAACCATACATGCTAATCAAAAAAATAAATATTATTAGTGTAAAGAACCAAAAAAAATAAATAAATAAAATGCCCACAAGGCTCACAGTAATAATGTAAAACATCACCAGCAAACTTATTCTTAAATGTTAAAAACACCTGCCGAACGTTCGGATCCATGAGAAAACCATGCATCACCTCCCCACTGTGATTTCCAGAAGTTACAGTCATTAACAGTTGAGTGAGACTCTTGAAAGAAACAGAAGTCAGTATTGTATTTCTTCCCAAAAAGAAAAAAAGAGTTTTTCGCTTCACAGAATCTCTCAAACCCCTGGCATTTAGAGAGATAACAGAAATAATGAACAAGTTAATGAACAAAAAAAGGTTCAAGTAAGTGCAAAAAGTGAGTATATAAACCTGAGAAACGTAGCTCAGCTGAACATACTGAGAGAAAAATCCTACCATCAAGGCACAACAACTGGTTGCCATAAGAAGGTACATTAAGAAAAACAGGAGCTGTAACAATACAGAAGCATCATCTGTAGTTGTGGTCGAGCTGCTATTAGAAAACCCCAATAAAGCTCGTCAACGATAAGCTGGTCCGCTAAAGGAAGGTTCGTAGAAGAAAGTCTGAATCTTTGTTTTATTTGTATTTATTTTTCATTAATGAAGGCGCCTGCACCCGCTTTTCCAGCTGCGCCTGCTTCTTCTACCATAGGCCCCAGCTTCTTTTAAAATCTGCCCTTCCCCTCAGGATATGTTTGCTCACATACGCAGATGACTTCATCCCTGATGTTCTCCTTCTCCTTTTCTGGAACCCCTCTCAGCCGAAGGCTCCAGCGCCTCGAGTATCTCTCCTGGGGCCGGATTCACGAAACATTCTTAAGAAGAAATTTCTTCTTAACTGGCATTTTCTTCTTATTTTCCAAGTTAAGTAAAAAGTTAAGAATATTTTGTATTCCCGAACATTCTTCTTAAGAATATTCTTATCTTTTTACCTAAGATTTTTCTAAAGACAAAATTTAAGAAGAATTAAAATTCTTGAAAAGAATCTTCTTAAAAACCATCGTAAATAACTTCTTAAAGTTCGGATAGCCCCAGACCTGTCTTAAATCCCAAAAAGTATGAATTATTCCTAATGGATTATTGGGTTATTTCAAATTAATTGTTATATTTAAGCATTACAATGCTGCTAGCTCCATATAATGGATATTAGGGCTGTTAATAGAGATGTGCAGCAGTTCTCTGAATGATAATGTAAACAATGATCGCTCATGATGGGACCCTATTTTTGCTGACATCAAAACTCAGTAGCAGCTCTACAAAGACGAGTCAGATAGTGAGGTTTGGTTGAACATTTGTTATTTTATTTAGCCTATAAATCTGACATAATCTTGGGTCGTCTTTAGCGCAGATGAACGCACACATAACGTTAGCGGAAGCGTTCATTCGGATGAGGAGCAAAAACACAACACCAAAATGAATAAAACAGATGGCTGAAGCCGAAGACAGGCTCTTTAGAGGAAACTGTTCAAAAACACGGCGCATTAAAACGTGAAGCCGAGCGCCAATCAAGATCATGACGAAAACAGGCTTGTGATTATTATGATTATTAGGATCATTTGCAGAAACCGCAAAAAGACAATCCGAGGTGTATGAGTTTATCGATGCGTCTTCAGCCATGTTTTCACACAAATAAAGATGTGCCATTTTCTTCTTAAGAAAAAACTAAGATGTTCTTAAGAACATATCTGAGAACTTCTTAAACAAATTTCAAGAATTGCACTTAAGAACATTCTTACGAACTTCTTAGAGTTTATCTTAAGAAATTTCTTAATTTATTTCTTAAGAAGATGTTCGTGAATCCGGCCCCAGGTCAGATAAACGAGTTTCACACGACTTCAACTTTGACTTCAGCAGAGACAAAGTCCAGTCTTTTTCAAGCCCTCAATTTTCACAGCGTTGGAACTCAGCAACTTTTCAAGAGAATCAGAGCGCTCGTCTATCAGTGATGAGATGGATGATAACATCGCGACCACATCTTCCAGTGTTTCCATCTTCCCTTTCTCAGAAACAGGTTTAGTTGGAGAGTCGGGAAGATGAGTTGAGCAAAGAGCATCCAGAGTATTACCAAAACCGGGGTCAGTAACATCAGAAAGTGCATAATCGTGCATATCCACAGATACATTCATCAGACTTTTCGCCCGTTCTTTACGTTTTTCAGCACCTTTTGACATATTTATGTCACAATTATATCCTTAATGAAGCACACCACAGATGAGTAAGGTAGCCAGTTGAAAGCAGACAGTTTACGTGAGTTATAATATATATTTTTTTTACAGCAGAGCTACTAGAAGTGATCTTAACATGCCGCCATCTTGGCCGTCCTCCACACGGGTTTATTTCAGGCGCTATTTGGACTCGCTGCTCGGGATGGAGATGGAAATCGCCGGATAAAGGCTTGAATTTGGGTCTGTTCCTCGCAGTCGTATGGATTCTGAAGATCGGGATTTAGCGCACAAATAAAATTGTTTCATTTTATAATTATTATTCGTGTTCTGTGTGTATTTTATGGTTCTGTTGTTAGTCACAGCATGTCGGAGAAGACGCCGTTTGTGTCCTGCCACGGAAAAACTTTACATTCATGAATCGTTAAAATGTTGCAGAAATGTTATTATTTTAAGGGTTTAAAGTGTAGTCTTGTTTATCATTGTGTAGACCTATTCTTGGAAACGAGCTGGCAGTGGAAATCACAGAACAGTATGAAATGTAATCATTTCATATTAAGTAAACGATTAAACTATTTAATAATGCAACTGAAAACAAGGCCATTGTATGAAACTAAAACAAGAATAATAATGAAATTAATGGTGCGATTTCAACATTCATAAGGATTCTAGCTGTCGTCAAAATGTCAGTTTTGTACGTTAAAATGATAAAAATACGTAAGTATTTGTACGTTTAGATGCTGTAAATACGTCAGTATTGTACGTTTTAGTGTCTTGAAAATCTTAAGTAAATGTTTGTTTTGTAGAACCACATTTTACGTAAAATACATACGAATTATCATGAGATCACGTTGCTTTTGCATATGAATGTGTTTTTGGGGGCAACATATAATGAAAAAATAAATGTAATAATAGGAATAATAATTGGCAAGACTTTCATAATAATATCTAATATTTCATAGCAATATTGAAATATAATTTCATTCCCTATTCACTTGTTGTGTCTCCCAAAATGTGTAATAAACATGCTTCAAGTCCTGATGTCCTCTACAGAGCACATGTGTGAAACTGATATCCTCTTTCATTACAGAAAGTCATATTTGGATTTGAAACCCCATTACATTATCCTGAGATGTTATTTTATGACAAACTATTTGAAAATGTGTCAGATTTAAATGATCATTACAAAATATTATCATATTTCCATGAGGGTGTTAAGTTTTGTTATTTTAGGCCTTGGTCTCTCCTGAGCCAATGCTCTTTATGTTCAACTTTTTGTCCTTTTTTGTCTTGTAAATAAACCTCTACTCTTGAATATATTGCTCTGGCGTCATCTTCACTCTGGTCAGAGGATGGAAGTGTGTTCTTGCGGTTTATTTTTTACTTTTTCGTTTGTTACTTCCCCTCTTAAACCCCTAGAGAGGAGGGGAATGTAACAATATTTCTAAACTGACTTAATAAAGAAACTAAAAGAAATACAACCACTTTGCCATTAAAACCAAAACTGAACTATTGTAATGGCAGCAACAGAAAAAAGACACAGTCAGCGTATTAGAAAATTTAAATCAATATATTGTTTTCTGTGAGCGAGTACATGAGGTTGATTTTGATATATTTTTTAAGCAAAAAGTCTAAGCCACAAGATCCAGTTCTCAAAAGTCTTGTGAACAAATGTTCTGTATGTGTTTTATGGCTTTATTTCAGTGACTTCCACATTTTAGTTTTTCTCTAACCACACATAAATGTTGCTTTCTCAGAAACACAATCATGTACATACATGCTGCTCTCATATTACTGTAGCCCAGTTTGAGATGAATACAGTGTTTCAGACTTTAGCCATTTATATGTTTATAAGCAACTAAAACAAGCACAAATGTCAGGGCATGTCAAAACTTCTTTAGGCCCCAAAACACCTTCAGACCCCAGAGGATTAAAGCTAGATGCAATTTTTCATTGCCTGTTTAATTTTAATACTTCATATTATAGTGGCTTTTTGTGATGCTGAGAAAAACTGCTCTGACTCAAACAAATGAGGAAATATGATCAACTACAATAACAGTACTATTAAAAGTAATGTAACATTGTAAATAAACTATCAATACTCACATCAGTGTGTTGAGTGTACAGTGTTTATCCTTCAGTAGAGCAGCGATCTGATTCACTCCTGTGTCTCCTAGTTCATGTTCACTCAGATCCAGCTCTCTCAGGAGTAACGGGTTTTTACCCACAATTCCAGTCACATACTGACAGCCTTCATCTGCAGCAGGACCCAAAAACCTGCAGAAGAGAAGATGAAGCAAAATCAATTCAGCTCTGATTTAAAGGTCAAAATGTAGGTCATTTGGTTACACAAATAAAGACATAAATATCTGAAAACAAAGTCTAATAGTCAGATGTATTTGAAAGAAACTAGAGAGACACTCAGTCCTAAAGCAAACTCAGGAGAACAGAAACGTCCCACAGAGCAGAAGAGCAAAACCTCACTAGATCATGATTTTCAGTTTACAAATACAGAGTGTGTGATTAAAGACCTCAAGATCTTTCAGAAGGAGTGAGAAACATCAGCACAGAAAACAAATGTCTTGAGAAACTGAATGTTTTTGATCATCTGGAGACTCACAGACCTGCTGTAGAGATACAGTGATAGAGTGAATCTGAGCTTGATGGCAATTAAACTACAGTGTGTTCACAAACATTTAAATCATTTGACTAAAAAGCTATCTGGACTGTTTTCCTAGAAGTGTCCAAAAAACCGTGCATGTTAATGATCACCTCAGTGTCTTGAGTTGACAGTTTGGATCCTGTAGTAAATCACTGAGCTCCTTCACTCCTGATTGTCCAGGATCATTTCCTGTCAGATCCAGCTCTATCAGGTGTGAAGGGTTTGATCTCAGAGCTGAAGACAGAGCTTTATAACCTTCTTCAGTGATACTGCAGTCTGAAAGCCTAGAACCAGAATGAAAATGTCACATTCAGATGATTAATCAGTTATTCTGGAAATGACCTAAACAATGGAAATCCCTAAACACAATTATATTTTATTCCTTATACAAATGAACTAAAACTTAGTTGTAAAGCAAAATCTGACAACTGCATATCGATTAAAAAAAAAAAAGAACTTTAAATTGTTAGATATCAATTCACCTTAGTATCTTCAGCTTATAGTCACTTTCAAGCTTTAAAGGGGGGGTACAATGGTGTTTGGTGTATTCAGAGTTGTTTACAGTGTTAAAGAGTTGGATTCTCATGCTAAACATGGCCAAAGTTAAAAAAAAAATTATATGGACGAATGACTGAGAATTTCTGTGCCGAAAATCTTACTTCTGGGTTGGTATAAGTTTTGGCTGTTTTTTTTTCGATCGTGGCTTTAATGACGTAATCGTGGTGAACTCCTTATATGAGCATTTCTCCTGGAAAAGCGCCCGCACACACATAGACTAGAGCGAGAGAAAGAGCCCATCAACGCTTCATTCGGCTGCACTGCTGCAAGGGATTCACTCTGTCTATAATGTCTCTAAAGAAGTGTGGTTTTGGTTGTAAGGCAAAGATAACTTTGCTCAGCTTCCTGAAGAACCCAGCGTTACGTGAACAGTGGATGCAGTTCCTTTTTCCAGCAGAAATGGAGTTTGTTGAAGAATGTTTCATATAGGGCTGGGTACATATAGATGTCTCGATTCGATTCGATTTTGATTCTCAAGCCCTCGATTCAGTTCGATTCTTGTTTTTTTTTTTTCAAAAAATGAACAGTTAACATCAGTTTACAAATGATGAATTAATAAAAAAAAATTAAGAGCTACAGGCCTGTATTTTAAACCTGTTCTTTTTTTCTTTTTTTTCTTACTATTTTAAACAATAATAGGGCCCTATAAAATGTACATCTTAATTTTTCTGGTAATAAGATGAAGGCATAAAACATTAATTTAATTTATCCTGATCAAACGAAGTGCTGCACAACAAGGTTTACTGCAAAAATGAAAAAGTAAAAAAAATGTGATTACTCATTTAAAAATAAAGATTTATTAATATTGAAAAGTAGTTGTAGTGGCATTGTTATTATATTAAGTCTTAAGACTGCTAAATAGTATATTTCTGACAGTTTTTTTAAAAGTTAAACTAAACTTTTATTTTGACGGGTTGCTGTGAAGAACTTGCTGCAGATGTGATATGACAGCAGTTTTCTCAAATGAAATGGTGAAATGCTTACGAAGTGACTGTCAGCTGGAGATGATATTGTATTCATATCGTCGTATAGAGAGACGGCAGAAGCTGAAAACAGTTTAGTATGAGTAGCAAACAAAGTGCGTCGCGCCATCCGTCATTCATTCATAAATTCATTGCAGATATAGCGCCTTTACGCGTGATGTTTCATATACAAGGTCCAGTTCGACACATTTGTTGATACTGAAAGATGGAGCGGACCCAGCTATAAAAGATCCCGATCATGATTCAGAACTGCAGATGGCAAGTGAAACGGTATCAAATGTCTGTGTTTTATTGGTAATCTAAGCGCGAGTGATCGTCAAATTTAGCTTCTCCCGCGGCACGACTCCAGAAGCTCGGCTTTTTCCGGAGAAATTCTGAAAACTGTATTTTTCTTTTATAAATATGATAAAACAAAATTTTTTTGGGAGATATTAAGGACACAGTACTACTCTACAGGTACTCAAGATTAACATGAGATTAGGTGAAACTGTGTATGTTATGTAGCCTTTAACCTCCTGATGCTCCTCATTTTTGAGGTACATTTGTGGTCTTCATGGAAACCTGAAATGTAACGTTTTTTTTTTTTTTTTTCAGTAAAATCAATGTAATATTTTTTTTTTCTATATAGTGCTGTGGAAAAGTCTACTGTGGCAACTGGTAGTTTCACAAGCTAAAAAAAAATATTAAAAATGAATCCAAACATGGATGCATTTTTCCATTAATTCAGGGTTCATACAGAAAATGCAAAATGAAATTCCAGGATTTCAAGGAATTTTCAAGCACTGCTTTTTTGGTTTTCAAAGACTAAAATCAGAGTTCTCACTTATCAAACAATATCGTTATCATTCAAATTCTAATAAACTAATAAAACAAAATGGTACAAATAAAGTGCATGCAATGACTGTGGCAACTTTAAGTTTTGGAAGGATACTATGACTGAGCCTGGTTTCTCTCTAGGTTTTTCTCCATTTCTGTCATTGATGGAGTTTTGGTTCTTTGCTGTGGTCGCCTCTGGTGTGCTTAGTTGGAGACACTTAATTTCCAGCGATATATCGACTTGATTGCACAGACACTATTTGAACTGAACTGAGGTGGATGATGACACACTGAATCACTGATGAACTGACTTTAACTGAAAACTGGGAACGTCCTCAAGATGGCGTCGGTGTAGGTCGCGTTCACTTTGCTCTTACTTATATTTTGTGCAAAACTTGATTTTTCTTTCCCCCTGAAGACTTTATTTACATGCGTTGAGTCTTATACAACATATGTTCTACTAATACAGGTCCTTCTCAAAAAATTTGTGATAAAGTTCATTATTTTCTGTAATGTACTGATAAACATCAGACTTTCATATATTTTAGATTCATTACACACAACTGAAGTAGTTCAAGCCTTTTTTTTGTTTTAATATTGATGATTTTGGCATAGAGCTCATGAAAACCCAAAATTCCTATCTCAAAAAATTAGCATATTTCATCCGACCAATAAAAGAAAAGTGTTTTTAATACAAAAAAAGTCAACCTTCAAATAATTATGTTCAGTTATGCACTCAATACTTGGTCGGGAATCCTTTTGCAGAAATGACTGCTTCAATGCGGCGTGGCATGGAGGCAATCAGCCTGTGGCACTGCTGAGGTGTTATGGAGGCCCAGGATGCTTCGATAGCGGCCTTAAGCTCATCCAGAGTGTTGGGTCTTGCGTCTCTCAACTTTCTCTTCACAATATCCCACAGATTCTCTATGGGGTTCAGGTCAGGAGAGTTGGCAGGCCAATTGAGCACAGTAATACCATGGTCAGTAAACCATTTACCAGTGGTTTTGGCACTGTGAGCAGGTGCCAGGTCGTGCTGAAAAATGAAATCTTCATCTCCATAAAGCTTTTCAGCAGATGGAAGCATGAAGTGCTCCAAAATCTCCTGATAGCTAGCTGCATTGACCCTGCCCTTGATAAAACACAGTGGACCAACACCAGCAGCTGACATGGCACCCCAGACCATCACTGACTGTGGGTACTTGACACTGGACTTCAGGCATTTTGGCATTTCCCTCTCCCCAGTCTTCCTCCAGACTCTGGCACCTTGATTTCCGAACGACATGCAAAATTTGCTTTCATCCGAAAAAAGTACTTTGGACCACTGAGCAACAGTCCAGTGCTGCTTCTCTGTAGCCCAGGTCAGGCGCTTCTGCCGCTGTTTCTGGTTCAAAAGTGGGTTGACCTGGGGAATGCGGCACCTGTAGCCCATTTCCTGCACACGCCTGTACACGGTGGCTCTGGATGTTTCTACTCCAGACTCAGTCCACTGCTTCCGCAGGTCCCCCAAGGTCTGGAATCGGTCCTTCTCCACAATCTTCCTCAGGGTCCGGTCACCTCTTCTCGTTGTGCAGCGTTTTCTGCCACACTTTTTCCTTCCCACTGAGGTGCCTTGATACAGCACTCTGGGAACAGCCTATTCGTTCAGAAATTTCTTTCTGTGTCTTACCCTCTTGCTTGAGGGTGTCAATGATGGCCTTCTGGACAGCAGTCAGGTCGGCAGTCTTACCCATGACGTTGAAATTTAAGGGTGGCGGGTGTCCCGGAGGTCGACGGGGAGAACGTCAAGATGGTCATTTTGGACATTTTTCTTTGGGTCTCTCCAAGCTTAGCGGATCTTCTGCAAACTTCGATTGATGTTGCGCACCTAAACTGGGCAATGCGCGCCACCGCACAATAATTGTACGGTTCCTCTCACTGTCTCACCGTGATCGTGTCTGGGCTGCCGCAAAAAAATCTGAAGTGCTCAAACAGAAAAGAATTAGGATAACAGAGGACCTGACACAGAGAACGAAGGAAGCCCGGACCAAATTATGGCCGATGGTGGAGAAAGCCCGAAAAGATGGTCGTCATGCTGGTTTCAAGGGTCCATTTGCTATTGTTGATGGAAAGAGGATTTGTGCGGACAAACGGACATAAGAGGTTAAGAGCTCTTTTGCCAATACTGTTATTGCCATTCTCATTGGGAAATTTATATGGCTAAGCACAGAAATTGATGAGAATTTGATATGCAGCATCGTTGTGTTAATATGTTAAAGAAAACAGAGGCAGTTTAAAACAATAGTTTACTTTCTTATAGAGGGGTTTGAATATGTTCCAAGTTTTGCACTTTACTTTGTATAACATCTCATATATTCTTATTTCTGTAGTGGTTACATTTTTTTCTCTAGTTTTCTTATTGTTCGTATGTCAGCTAAACTTTCTTGTTTTTCTCTTAATGTACGGGGGATTCGTGACTTATCCAAACGCAAGGCTTTATTTTTATTTTGTATGTCACAGAAAAAAGATATTTATTTTCTTCTTTTCATTCTTCTTTCAATGATGAAACTTTTTGGCGCAATCAATGGGGAGATACTAACCGCTCCGCTGGAGTTCAAATTTTGTTTGATCCTACACTGAAAAAAAGGTCATTTGGAGGTTGTTGAATTTTTAAATATGCATTTCACATTTCTTACATGATTCATTTATGCTTCTTGTCTAAACATATTGTAATCATGTACCACATATTTATTCTGTAAAAATTTTCAATCATAAAGAATGAATCATGTTGAAGCTAAATGAAGTAATTATGTTTTCTTTAGAAACCCCACCCCCTTGTGAAGGAAACCGATTCGCGTCGATTTTTTTTTTTTGGTCTCTCGCTGTGGATGGGATCGGAGCTCTACATTGAGGAAAGTAAAACTTGAAAATAAAATTCAGTTTAGAGTAGCCATTCAGTATTCAAACATGCACATTTTCACTCAGGTTTTATGTACTTGTTGTCATATCAAACAACACTTTTAAAAGCTCAAGCAGCTAACGTTAGCACGCAAGTTAGCCGCGTCTGAAAACGGCATATATATTAACGTTCGCGTGTAATCTTTTTCTTTGTATGTCGACCAGATTAACATTTGCGTCAGTATGAGAAACTAAACCGTGTCTGTTACCGTTGTCGTGCTTTGCCGCAACAGCTTGAAGCTGTGTACTAACTAGGCGACAAAGCGGCCGTTGCAAAGAGCTTGAACGACGTCAGAAATAGAACAGGGAATCTGATTCTGTTAACTGCCGCGCCGCGTCCAGTGTAGAGGATGGGCTCTTTGTGCCTCCTCCCCTCGCCTTAAATGCAGGTTACAGTAACGTTAGGCGGCTGCAGTCAGGGAATGAGTGAAAAGTTGATCAGACACATGCAAGTTCAAAGACAGATATCGCTGATTCACACTCATGCTGTGTTCCTAATTAACTAGATGTTATTTAAGTTCTGTCGCTTTTTATGACAGCTTATAATAAATAAGACTTTACTATAGACGTATTTCAGTATACCTTATAGTAATATGACAGAAATCACATAATTCAGAGAGTATGGAAAATTCACACATAATTTATACATATAAAAACATGATATCAGGCTTTGGAAAAATCTAATATTCTGACAGAGAAATATTGCTTAAAACAATGAGCATAATCAATAATCATAACCATGTACCATGTTAAAAGCTAATACAATGCTTGTGGTTTTACAGAAAATTAACATTAACGTTAATTAATTAACATTAATATGCTTTCTGTTTAGATGCCCGGTTCTGCTGTCCTGTGAAGACCCCTTATTCTCCTGGACCTTTTTTTTTGTGTGTGTGGATTGCTGTTTAGTGGTAAGTATTAAAACGTTTACTTTTGTTTTAAGAGATTCACATGTGTCATCTTCATATCATTTGATGAGCATAATGCAATAGTCTGAATTATAATAATTAACTGTTTTAAAACTGATGCATATATTTGATATTTTGTAGATAGCTGACATTTCACCAGAAAAGTGTGCTTACTAACATCCACTTCACTGTCAGTTCAAAGCCTCTACATTACTGATAATCTGTTTAAATAACACTGCTGCTACTTGTAAAATCAAGTAGAAAAATCATCAAAGTCTGATGATGGTACAAATCTTAATATTAATCTATTATTTTTCTCTGTCCCTGTCTATCGAATGTGTCTGTGTATTAAGGTGCGCAGTTGCAGGGTTCCCGCGGTTCCTTAAAAAGTCTTAAATTTAGTTTATCAAATTTAAGGTCTTAAAAGGTCTTAATTATGATTAAGAGGGTCTTAAATTTTGTTTAAGTGAAGATCAGATTTGCGATTATAGCTTAGTTAATGATTAAACTTCAAAAGGGTATGATTTAATTCAATAAACATGAGCGCTGCAAGTTCAAAGCCTGGTGCTGCTGCTTTGTTTACTGCCGTTACCCGGGAAACATATTTCCACAGATTCGAATGCGCCCTCTAGTGGGCATTTTCAATAAGCCTGTTGTTTTGAGGAGGGTATCCCTGCAATACAGCGAGTCTGTAGTTTCAGGACCGCATTTCTATGATCCCATAGTTTTTTTTTTAATTTTATTATTATTGTTTTATTTTTGTATGTATTAACAGCTCATACTATTTATAGCACTTGCTATTCAATTCAGGATATTTAAGGAAATATGTAGAAGGGGGTGCGATATTGACAAAAATATTATCTCAATATTTTCTGGGATTTTATTCATTACGATAATTAGACGATATTTTGCTGTGTGTGTTCTTAAGGACTACAGTGACTAAAGTTTTTGATATTTGTCATATTCTGTGTGGTCAGTTCACAGCAGTGATAAAAATAATTTTTTTCCTAAAAGTTTAAAATGATTTTTAACTTTTATAGACATTTTTACCTTTATAAAGCCATTTTTTTGTAAAATCATCTTTTGAGTGTACTTCTTAGATTTAATCAGTCAATTATAATAATAGTACATTTAGGCTGTTGCTAAACAAATTAAATTAGTATCAATAAAACTCATCTTTGCAGAAGTTGCATATAAAGTGGCATTTAGAAGCATTTACACACGAAAATTCAATTATATTTAAAATCATAAAAAGATACTATGAATGTGATATTAAAACCGCCAGCAGGTGTCAGTAAGTCGCTGTTAATAAGTGAGTCATTGAGATTGAACCGAATCATTTCAACGATTGATTCATTCAGAAATGAAGCGCCTTCATGTTGCTCAGAGATGCAAAACAGTGCTGTGGCTGTGTTTGGAATGATTTTTGTTGGTGAAATTGAGCAAAAACAGGAAATACGCTGTCTAAAACATAAGTCTTTTAATATTCACTTCTTGTTTATTGAACTGTTGTATAAAAGACAGCACTCTTCATGTGGTATTCACTACATAAAATGATATAAATACATACATTTTATGCCCCTATATTTTGAATTCTGTGATCATTCTAGCATTTTAATGGACTGAAGCATGCAGTGAAAGAATGCACTCTAAATGCACACTTATTAGATTTAATCACATAAAAAAGAAGGTAATTCATTATAAAAATCTAAAAAGTAAAATGTGTTTGTATGTTTTTTAATTAATATCATTTATAGATAATAATTGTTTAAATTTATATAAGTAATACTTTAATTAATTTGATTAATTTTGATTTTGATCCATTTTTTTAAAAAAATGGGTACTTTAAAGGCTGAAATGTGAAGTATATCATTTAAATAAAGCTTTTTTGTTTTGTGAAAATTTGTATCTGAACTGTAAATCAGTTTTTACAGTAGTTTGTACTATTGAAAAAAAAAACAGTATTTTTTTTTTTCCAAGAAATGTTTTTGTTTATTGCCTTGCTTAAAAATCTAAAAGATTAAGGCTGCTGAAACACTTTTATTTATTTAAAGATGTAGTACTTATAATTTACCAAAGTTACTGTTGTTATTTTTATCTGGATTTATTGTACAATTTATCATAGTTTTAGTTAATTTATTGAAACACCACTGCATATAGCTTTCATTTAAACAAAAATCATGTTAAATCAACAGGAGGTAATGTGGCATAAAAAGCATAAAAACAACATAAAAAAATCACGTTCATTTGACAGACATAAGTTACGTAAGACAAACGGAGAAAAATCATGTTGAAAGAACATAATAAAAATATGTGCAACCAATGTACATTTTTTTTTAATGTTAATCCAACAGATTTTTTTTTTCAGTGTAATTTTAGCGGCTCTATACTTCAATCCTTTTCTTCTAATGAGGGTGTGATAAAGTAGATGTCCCGCTGGGTACAGCACACGCTGATGTGCACACACACACACACACACACACACACACAAACCACTTACCGTTCTTTCCCGTTTTGGCTGTTGAGATGCGGGTGCACACGCAGACGACAGCACATGGACAGTTCAGTCATTACTCATCCGCATTTAATCCATTCATGTCATACACGCACACGCATACACTTGTCGTCTGTTTGTTTGTTTGTTTCGTCGGCCTTCCGGGCTGAGATGCGGCGCCGGCAAACCCGAGCGATTCTGCGGCTAGTGCTTATGACATCACTGAGCGCGCCGCGCCGGCGCGATCCACCCGAAGGCCGGCTGGTCCACTTTGTTTTGTTAATAGGGGTGTTTGTGTTTATATGTGTTTATGTTTAATGTTTGGTTTGAATATATATATTTTTTTTAATGAATTATGTATTATATTATGTGTTAAGTGTTTTTTTGTAAGAAACTTTAATGAGGAAGTTTAATATTATACTTACCTGTTACTTACCAGGAAACTTACCTGAGTTTGGTACTCCCAAATTAGGGGAGGAGTCTGGCCCTATAAGAGGGGAGGCCAGACACATTGAAATCACTTGTTTACCAAGTCGAACGCGAGCGTGCAACTGTGGTGCCGTGAGCAAACTCATCCAAAGCGTGTATATTGAAGATACCCTTTGTGTATATATTTTTTTTGTATATTTTGCTCGTTTAATTTTTTCATCTTTATTTTCCATTTTGTTGTTTCTTTGTCACTTTGTATTTTTGGTATTTTGGTGACCCCACTGTATATACGTCTTCACGTCTCACCTTTTTGTACATAGCTTGGTGCTGTAAATAAAAACACCTTGCACAGAAGTGCTATTGTGGGTAGAGCCATCATTTTACATCTTTTACGGACACTTTTCACGACCCCAAGCGAGTTGGTGGATCTCGCTTTATCACATTTGGTGGCAGCGGTGGGATGGCTACCCGCAAAGACAGCACCGAGAGGCAAAAGACCGAGAGGTGGATTGCGCTCACGGGCACAAGCGGTCGCAGAGAGGGATCCGGTATGGGACACTGCAGAGTCGGCAGAGGATGAAGAGGGAGCGGAGGCGTTTCCAAAAGCTTCATCTGAGTCCCACACACCAAAAGTCAAATCTGATGGTTCTGGCTCGACATCTGATGAGGGATTGCTGAGCCTGATGCGTCGATTCCTTGATGCACAGGAGCAACGGGAGGAGAGACATCTGGCCGAGCTTCAGGGACTTCGAGAGGTGATCCTGCAGTCTGCCAGACCTCCTGAGACTCCAAGCGATGTGAGGAGCCTGCGTATGAGTCTACCAACGCCGGCTGCTTCAAGAACCGCTCACGCTCACAGCACTGACACCCCAGCGAGTCAATCTTCAAGTCAGCCAAGGCCGACAAGTGAACCGCCGAGGATTCCTGTCTTCCAACAGGGGGAGGACATCGAAAGTTATCTTCGACGCTTTGAACGTCTGGCCAAGACCTGGGGATGGCCTGTGGAAGAATGGAGCTTCCGTCTGGTTCCATTGCTGACTGGGCAGGCTTTGGATGCTTACCTGGCGATGGATGAGGAGCGAGCTGGCGTGTATGCTGACCTGAAGGAGGCGCTGTTGGAGAAATTCAACATTTCAGCAGAGACCTACCGACAGCGATTCCGGGCATCCACGACACCTGCTGGTGAGTCACCGACTGAGACCTACAACCGTCTAAGGACCCTTTACTGCCGCTGGGTGAGACCTGATCTGCACACTAAGGAGGAGATCGGGGAAACCATCATCCTAGAGTAGCTGCTTCGTGTGCTTCCCTACGACAGCCGAATGTGGGTACGAGAGCACGAGCCAACAACGGGACTAGCGGCGGCAAAGCTGGCTCTCCAGTACATGAATGCTCACCGCGGAGCTCCACGCACTCAACCACTAAAAGGTACTGTACAAAAACAGAACACTGCTGGGGTTGGGGCCTTACCAGGTCCAGCTGGAGGCAATATAAGTGTACAAAAACCAAAATCAGTCAACAGCCAGGGCACAAAGCGAGTGTGTGTCCTGTGCGAAAAGCTAAGTTGACAGGTTTTTGTTATGTGCCCAGAGAGGAGGACAATGATATCGACTTTGGAGTGGAGAGTCAAATGTTATGTGATGTGACTGTTGACGGACATTCTGTAAAAGCACTATTAGACACTGGTAGCTCCCTGTCTCTTTTAAAGCCAGGCTTTGTTTCAAAAATTGACTATGCCACCACCACAACCATTCAGTGTGTGCACGGGGACATAAGGCGGTACCCCAGAGCTGAAGTAGTTGTGTGTGCACAAGAACAGTCTTTCCTAATGAATGTTGTTATTGTTGATGATTTACCTGCGGACATGATTCTAGGAAGAGACTTGCCTGTGCTTTTTGAACTTTTACAAACCACCATGAACTCTGACACTGTTACCTCTGCCACTGTACATAAGTCTTGTCCTGTTGTCACCCGGGCACAAGCTAAAGAAGGTCTGCAGCCACTGCCAGACTTGCACTGTAGTCTGTTGCAGGGCGGGACCAAGGGCCCAAGAAAACCACGCAGACAGCGTAGGCTTGAAAAGTATCTGGGAACTCCAGTCCCTAAGGTCTCAGTGGAGGGCCTTAAAGCTGATGACTGGAGGATCCCAGAGAACATTGGGGAATTACAGAGAAAAGATGAGTCCCTTAAGTCACTGTTTGAAAAAGCTGCCAGTGGAAAAGGTCAAAATCTGTGTGATGAGAAGTATGTGATTGTGAATAATGTGTTATACTTGCAATCCAATGATGTTACACGTTTAATCGTTCCTAAATGTTGTAGACCCCTTGTTTTGCATCTCGCACACACTATTCCATGGGGTGGTCATTTGGGTCAGCAGAAAACATACACTCGCATCACCTCACGTTTTCACTGGCCTTCACTTTACACTGACGTACAGACATACTGCAACACATGTGCAACATGTCAAAAGACCAGTGTTGTGACCCAGCGGGGCCAGGCGCCCTTGTACCCTCTCCCTGTTATTTCTACTCCCTTCAGGCGTATCGCAATGGACATTGTGGGGCCACTTGAGAGGAGCAGTGCGGGACACCAAGACATCCTGGTGATTTGTGATTATGCGACCAGATATCCTGAGGCCTTCCCACTCCGTTCCATTACTACCCCGAAGATCATCCAGGCCCTTGTACAGCTGTTCTCCAGGGTGGGGATCCCAGAAGAAATTCTGACAGACCAGGGGACAAACTTCACTTCACGGCTAATGGGGCAGCTTCACCGCCAGCTGGGCATCACGGCCATCCGTACCAGTGCATACCACCCGCAAACCGACGGCTTGACGGAGAGATTCAATCAGACACTGAAGAACATGCTGCGGAAGTTTGTGTCAGACACGGGACGTGACTGGGACAAATGGCTCCCTTTTCTTCTATTTGCATATCGAGAAGTTCCTCAGGCCTCAACGGGTTTCTCCCCGTTCGAGCTCCTTTATGGCTGGCAAGTACAAGGACCCCTAGACCTGATACGGAAGAGCTGGGAGGATTCTACTTGCAGAGAAGAGGAGAAGGGCATCGTACAATACGTACTGGAGATGAGAGACCGGCTTGAACACTATCAAGAGCAGGCAAGAGAGAACCTGAAAGAGGCCCAGAAAGCTCAGAAGACCTGGTATGACCAGAATGCCAGGCAACGACAGCTACAGCCAGGACAGAAGGTACTTTTACTGCTGCCAACATCTGCCAACAAACTATTGACCAAATGGCAAGGGCCATACACGGTGGTGAGGAAGATGGGACCTGTGACGTATGAAATTCATCATCCAGACAAGGGGAAAGCCAAGCAGACCTATCACATCAACCTCCTAAAGGAATGGAAAGAGCCACCTGTAAGTCAAGGAACGACAATGATGGTGAGAGAAGTGTCGGATGTGATGGATGAAGAACCAGAATCCAGAGCACAAAGAGAACCAGCTGAAGTGAGTTTGGAACACCTGCAGGACCCCAACAGAGCTCAGCTGCGAAGCCTACTGGAGCAGTTCCCAACTTTGTTCTGCCAGCGGCCGGGGAGGACAGAGTTAATCCATCACACAATTCATCTCACTGACCCCACACCATCAAGACAACGACCCTACAGAGTGCCTGAGAGGTTAGTGGAACCCTTGAAAGAGGAGGTGAAAACAATGCTTGAAATGGGAGTGATCGAGCCATCCAGAAGTGAGTGGAGCAGTCCCATAGTCATTGTCCCAAAGAAAGATGGAACACTACGTGTATGTATAGACTTCCGCAAGTTGAATGCCCAGTCCCGCTTTGATGCCTACCCCATGCCAAGGATTGATGATCTGCTGGAGAGAATTGGACAGGCCCAATATATAACCACCCTGGACCTGTGCAAGGGGTACTGGCAGGTGCCCCTGGACAACGACTCCAGATAGTTCACAGCCTTTAGAACACCGATGGGGTTATTCCATTTTACAGTCCTTCCCTTCGGATTGCATGGGGCGCCAGCCACGTTTCAAAGGCTGATGGACCAAGTTCTTCGAGGATGTGAGGGGTGGTCAGCCGCATACTTAGATGATGTGGTGATCTTCAGTAAATCCTGGGAAGAACATCTGAACCATTTGAAAGAAACCCTGAATCGCATCCAAGAGGCAAGACTCACCCTCAATGTCAGGAAATGTGAGCGGGCAAGGCAGGAGACCAAATACCTTGGTTATCACCTGGGCAATGGCAAACTAAGACCTCAAGTCAACAAAGTGGAGGCTATTCAACGAAGCCCAAGGCCCAGATCGAAGAAGGAGATGAGATCCTTTCTAGGCCTGGTGGGGTGGTACCGCCGGTTCATTCCGGACTTTGCAACAGTCGCTACCCCACTTACCAACTTGCTGGCGAAAGCAGCAAAAAGTCCAATCGAGTGGAGCAAGGACTGCGAGACAGCATTCAGAACTCTGAAGGAGAGGATCTGTTCCAGCCCGGTTTTACAAAGCCCTGACTTCAACCAGAGATTCCTGGTCCAGGTAGATGCCTCAGCCACAGGAGTTGGGGCTGTCCTGGCCCAGGGGGAGGTGGGAGCAGAGAAACCTGTCGTCTACATCAGCAGGAAGTTGTTGCCCAGGGAGACCAGGTACTCTACTGTGGAAAAGGAGTGTCTCGCCATCAAGTGGTCCCTTGAAAGCCTGAGATATTATCTCCTAGGGAGGGAGTTTGATCTGGAGACAGACCACAGGGCACTCACGTGGATTCAGACAATGAAAGACCACAACTCCAGAGTTATGAGATGGTACCTAAGCCTCCAGCCCTACAAGTTCAAGGTGCGGCATCGACCAGGACGACAGAACGTGGTCGCTGACTACCTGTCGCGGTACCCGAACAGTACGCAGCCAAGAGAAGGGGGAGGTGGTGTGATAAAGTAGATGTCCCGCTGGGTACAGCACACGCTGATGTGCACACACACACACACACACACACACACACACACACACATACACACAAACCACTTACCGTTCTTTCCCGTTTTGGCTGTTGAGATGCGGGTGCACACGCAGACGACAGCACATGGACAGTTCAGTCATTACTCATCCGCATGTAATCCATTCATGTCATACACGCACACGCATACACTTGTCGTCTGTTTGTTTGTTTGTTTCGTCGGCCTTCCGGGCTGAGATGCGGCGCCGGCAAACCCGAGCGATTCTGCGGCTAGTGCTTATGACATCACTGAGCGCGCCGCGCCGGCGCGATCCACCCGAAGGCCGGCTGGTCCACTTTGTTTTGTTAATAGGGGTGTTTGTGTTTATATGTGTTTATGTTTATGTTTAATGTTTGGTTTGAATATATATTTGTTTTTTTGTAAGAAACTTTAATGAGGAAGTTTAATATTATACTTACCTGTTACTTACCAGGAAACTTACCTGAGTTTGGTACTCCCAAATTAGGGGAGGAGTCTGGCCCTATAAGAGGGGAGGCCAGACACATTGAAATCACTTGTTTACCAAGTCGAACGCGAGCGTGCAACTGTGGTGCCATGAGCAAACTCATCCAAAGCGTGTATATTGAAGATACCCTTTGTGTATATATTTTTTTTGTATATTTTGCTCGTTTAATTTTTTCATCTTTATTTTCCATTTTGTTGTTTCTTTGTCACTTTGTATTTTTGGTATTTTGGTGACCCCACTGTATATACGTCTTCACGTCTCACCTTTTTGTACATAGCTTGGTGCTGTAAATAAAAACACCTTGCACAGAAGTGCTATTGCGGGTAGAGCCATCATTTTACATCTTTTACGGACACTTTTCACGACCCCAAGCGAGTTGGTGGATCTCGCTTTATCACAGAGGGCAGATGGATTATTGTGGTTACTCTTATGGGCAACTTTTTGTTTATTTTGGCCAATGTTTATGGTTTTAACAATCATACGCAAAACAGCAGTTTTTTTCAGGATCTTTCTTCTAAAATGTTTGCTTTAAAAAGTAAATATCCTTCAGCTGCAGTTATAGTCGGAGGAGATTTTAACAAAGCTCCTGACTTATTTATGGATAGATTTCCATCAAAACAAGAATCACGCAGATGTAATACCATTATAAATGATTTTTGTTGTTTCCTGTCTCTATTGGATGCTTACAGGCTTATGCATGCTGATGCTTATGCATATTCTTGGTTTAGTGCAGATCTCTTAAGGAAATCGCGTATAGATTATTGGCTTATATCTGATTTTATGTCTTCCTATATTAAGTCCAGTGATATCTGTCCTGCTCCTCTCACAGATCATGCTTTTATTGATCTTATTTTAGCTGATTCTGGTGCAAGTTGTCACAGAAATTCTTCATACTGGAAACTAAATTGTTCCTTACTAGGACTTTCCTCTTATTGTTCAGGTATTAAGAAAATTATTGAAGAATTTAAAGGAAAGCTGTCAGCTACAATATCTTCTAACTGGGAGTTATTCAAATATGAGTGTAGAAAATGTTCTATTCAATTTAGTGAACAGTTGGCTTTAAGGTATACCTCTATATTAAATGAAATGAATCAAATTCTAGGAAAACAAATAACAGAAGTCAGAGTTTCTAATTTTGTTTCTGATTTTTATTCACAACTTTATACTTCCACATTATATTTCTGATAGCTTTTTTGAGAAGGTTCAGGCATTCACACCCATTATAAGTGATGATAATAGGTCTTCTTGTGATATGAATTTGTCATTGGAAGAGATGGATGTTATTATTCAGAATTAATAAAAGTCCAGGTCCAGATGGACTGCCTTTTGAATTCTACAGGATCTTTTGGCAAGACATAAAAGAGTTTCTTTGAGAAGTGTTTAAAGAATGTGTACAGAGAGTCTATGAAGCAGGGGCTAATTACTTTAACTCCAAAACCTAACAAAGATTACTTGTATTTAGATCATTGGTGGCTGATAACTTTACTTAATTCAGATTATAAATTGTTAGCTTCCCTTTATGCAAACAGGCTGAAACCCTGTTTAGAAGAAATTGTTTCTGTTTCTCAGTCTGGCTTCATGAAAGGCAGGTATATAGCAAATAATATACGGTTAGTGTTAGATATTTTAGATTATAAGGAATTGATAAACGATAAAGCAATCCTTTTATTTTTAGACTTTTACAAGGCCTTTGATACGGTCGAACACGAGTTTATGTTTGAATCTTTGCGAAGGTTTGGTTTTGGTCATTCTTTCATTAATATAGTACAATCCTTCTACAAAAATATTAATAGCAGTGTGTCCTTGGTTAATGGCGTTTCTCCTCGTTTTCTGATTAGCAGGGGCATCAGACAGGGGTGTCCCATATCCTTTTTTATTTTTATTGGTTGCTGAGTGTCTTAATATTTTTATTACTCAATGCTTGGATGTCCAGGGTTTTCTTGTAGCGGAACATACTTTTCTAATTAGTCAGCTGGCGGATGACACCTGTCTTTTTTTAAAAGATGAGAAGCAGGTCCCTGTTATTTTGGATGCTTTGAATTTATTTTCTAATGCTTCAGGTCTCTCAGTCAATCGAAATAAGAGTGAAATTATGTCTGTTCACAGTCTCAATGTAGATCAGATAGAAGGTATTGAGGTCAAAAATTCTGTAAGATATTTAGGTATTTTAATTAGTAAATCTCAGACTGATAGAATTGCAGATCCTTTTTCACAACGGATATAAAATTCAAAGAATATCTTCAATTGTTGGTTACAAAGAAACTTAACCATTTATGGTGGTGTCTTAATATCTAAAGCGGAAGGTATTTCTAGAATTGTCTACCCAGCTTTGTCTTTATATGTTGACCGAAAAACATGCTCATCGATCGATTTGATGTTGTTTAAATTTTTATGGAGAAATAAGACTGAATATGTTAAAAGGAAGACACTGATTAGAAATAATCTGGAGGGAGATGTGAATGCTTTGGACTTTAATACTCTCAATCAGGTTTTCAAAATTGGGTGGATTAAATGTTGCCTGAATGCTGACCCTAATTTGTTATGGTTTTGTATTCCTAAATTGGTTTTTGAAAAATGTGTAAATTTTTTGTTAGCTTGTGATTTTAATTGCAATAAAGTCCCAGTTAAGCTCGCTAATTTTCAGAAACAAGCACTGGATGCTTGTAAGCTTGCCTTCTGTCACAATTTTTCCCCTCATAGATCTATTCTGTGGAATAATCAGACTGTGCTGCGTGGAAAAAAATCTGTCTTTATTAAAGACTGGTTTGATAAAGGTGTTATTTTTATTTTAGACTTATTAAAAAAGGAAGGTAATTTCTACTCCCATTCTGAATTTTCAGAACTCTTTAAAGTAGATACCTCACCTAGAGTGTATTATTGGGTTATTAATTCTATCTCGCCTAAATTGTTACATTTGGTTAGGGCAAGTTGTTATAAATCTTTGAAATGTGAATTGCCCAGAGTTTGTATTGGAGGTTTGGAGATTAGTAATATTAAATGTAATAATTTCTGGATTAGAAAAGCCCTTACTAAGAAGCTTAGTTGTCACCCTAAAGCATTTTATAAATGTAACTAATTTACCCCTTTCTTTCTGATATTAAAATTTGGGCTTTTGTTACCCAACAAGATGAAAGAACTTCATTATAAAATTCTTCATATGCACTATCCCTGTAATTATTTTCTCGCCAAATTTACGTTGGACATTTCTTCACAATGCACATTTTGTAATTCTAACTTGGAAACAATAACACATTTATTTTTTGAGTGTGATCATGCAAAGACTCTATGGAAATAAGTGTCTTGGCTTGTTTTCTCAGGTCACAACAAACTTTTTAATTTTGAAATTACTAATGTATTATTTTTATTTTGGGAATCAGGATTTAAGGAGCTGGATGATATGTTAAAACTTTTAACTCTTTGTGGCCTATTTCATCTCCACAAAAGTAAAGTTACTGACTGTGTGCCCAACTTTAGGATTTTTTGTATTGATTTAAAATTATTTTATGAATCTCTCTGCTCGTCTCTTAATAAGAAAGCTGCTAAAATAAAAGCACTGTCGAAAAAAATAATGACTGTGATGTAAGGGTTGCCTCCTGAATATTATTTCAGATTGATTTATTATGTAATATTTTTAGTGATAAATGATATTAATTTAAATTATTTTATTTTATTTTATTATTTATATATATATGTATTCTATTTCTTTGACTGTATCCCCTGTGATTGTTATAAGTATAATAAAATAAAATAAAAACTTTGTTTACTGTTGTCCTTTTGCATTATTGACACTATTTTCCTGTTTAATCCTGTAAAGCTGCTTTGACACAATCTGTATCGTTAAAAGTGCTATTGGTGCTTGACTTGTTGCTTTCCTTATTCAAATTATTTTTTTTCCATAAATATTGGCCTGAAGAACTTTATATTTCCATCGTGAGGCCGCTTTTCACCTCAATGAGTATCATTGTCACGTTTAATATTGCGAGATCTTGTGCACTCCTGAATTAGCTCTGTATATCAGACGCACTGCATTGTTAATTGATTGTTTTATCAAAAAAATATGAGCACTACTTTTCAAGTACCTTCTCAAAAATATGGCTGATTTCAAGGGTTTTCCAGAAAAGGGTTTTCATTAGTTTCTAATAGTTTGTTTTGAGTCACATTAGTTTTGTATGCTGGCAGGTGCGGTTTCTTTTCTTTTCTTTTTAATATTTTTTCTTAACTGTTTACTTTTTCCTGTTATCTATTTAATGCCTCTTGTTTATTCTCTGCTGATTTCTGCATCTACACAGTCAGTATATTGTATCAATTTCTGCAAATTAAGATTTAAGATTTAAATAAACTTGTTCTGTATGCGTTTTATGGCTTTATTTCAGTGACTTCAACATTTTTGTTTTTTCACTAAACGCATATAAACATTGCTTTCTCAAAAACACAATCATGTACATACATGCTGCTCTCATATTACTGTAGCCCAGTTTGTGCTGAATACAGTGTTTCAGACTTTAGCCATTTATATGTTTATAAGCAACTAAAATAAGCACAAATGTCAGGGCATGTCAAAACTTCTTTAGGCCCCAAAACACCTTCAGACCCCAGAGGATGAAGTTTGATCATTAGGCCTTTGTGAGGCAGATCAGACACTGCATGCCTGAGTTACAGTCACTTCCTGTTTCATTGCGTTAATAGCATCCTTTAGCACTTAGGTAAGTGTTGCTAACATGTTTTAGCATGTGTATAGCATGTTGCTAGCCAATTTAACATTTCTTGATGCTTTTTAATATGTTGCTAGGAGACCATAAGAGTGTAAAACATGTTACTTCCTGTTGCCAGCAGGTGGCGCTATGACTATAACCAAATATGGGCATGGACATGTGTTTAGGACATGACTGTTATTAAAGGTGAAGTTTGGGGCAGATTGGACATTGTTTTCCTGAGTTACAGCAACTTCCTGTTCCTTGGTGAAATGTCGAAATTTGTCAGGTGGCCAGGGGCACGCCCTTTGACGAAAAATCAAGATCTTCGCAATTTAGCATCGCAAAGGCCTTATGATCACACTCACCAAATCTGAAGAGGTTATAGCTCTATGAAATTTTTCATTGCCTGTTTAATTTTAATACTTCACAGTATAGTGGCTTTTTGTGATGCTGAGAAAAACTGCTCTGACTCAAACAAATGAGGAAATATGATCAACTACAATAACAGTACTATTAAAAGTAATGTAACATTGTAAATAAACTATCAATACTCACATCAGTGTGTTGAGTGTACAGTGTTTATCCTGCAGTAGAGCAGCGATCTGATTCACTCCTGTGTCTCCTAGTTCATGTTTACTCAGATCCAGCTCTCTCAGGAGTAACGGGTTTTTACCCACAATTCCAGTCACATACTGACAGCCTTCATCTGCAGCAGGACCCAAAAACCTGCAGAAGAGAAGATGAAGCAAAATCAATTCAGCTCTGATTTAAAGGTCCATTACATTACAAAAATGACTGATACAATAAAAAAAACTCTTTATTATTCTAAAAAGAAGCTCCAATAATTGCAAAACTTTTCTTTGAACATTTGACACAAATAAAGACATAAATATCTGAAAACAAAGTCTAATAGTCAGATGTATTTGAAAGAAACTAGAGAGACACTCAGTCCTAAAGCAAACTCAGGAGAACAGAAACGTCCCACAGAGCAGAAGAGCAAAACCTCACTAGATCATGATTTTCAGTTTACAAATACAGAGTGTGTGATTAAAGACCTCAAGATCTTTCAGAAGGAGTGAGAAACATCAGCACAGAAAACAAATGTCTTGAGAAACTGAATGTTTTTGATCATCTGGAGACTCACAGACCTGCTGTAGAGATACAGTGATAGAGTGAATCTGAGCTTGATGGCAATTAAACTACAGTGTGTTCACAAACATTTAAATCATTTGACTAAAAAGCTATCTAGACTGTTTTCCTAGAAGTGTCCAAAAAACCGTGCATGTTAATGATCACCTCAGTGTCTTGAGTTGACAGTTTGGATCCTGTAGTAAATCACTGAGCTCCTTCACTCCTGATTGTCCAGGATCATTTCCTGTCAGATCCAGCTCTATCAGGTGTGAAGGGTTTGATCTCAGAGCTGAAGACAGAGCTTTATAACCTTCTTCAGTGATACTGCAGTCTGAAAGCCTAGAACAAAAAATGTAAAATGTAACAACCAACTGATTAATGAGCAGTATACGTAGCAAAAAAATTTTTTTTTTTTATTATATATTAAATAAAAAGTAAACACAGAATAGAATAGAAAAATAATACAGCAAGTTAGTATGTGTTAATTGTATAATAAATAAAAAAACAGAAAAGACATATATAAAAAAAAATATAGTTTTAGAATAAAAAAATAATAAAATAAAATACATTTTTTTTAGAATAGCAACAGAATAGAGAGTGCAAGAGTTAGAATATTGCTAAGGACTCAGCTGCTCGGGTTGAATTGTGTAGGTCATTTAATCAGAAAGGGAACTTTTAAAATATCAAAAACTAGAAAAATGCCTTAATTAATTACTTTTAATAATGCATATAAAAAAAAACATTAAAGACATGGACTTTAAGCTATGCAAATAGACCTCAATTAATTACATTAATTAATTACATCATTAATTACATTTTTGTGTATTTTGTGCTACTCCATAATAATGTTTTAGCTGAGAGCATTTGTAGTGTATAGGTATAGGGCCTTAAATCCTCCCCTGTACAGATCACTTGTATAGTAATTTAACATCAGTTATGCTTCAGCAAAGCAGATCTACTTGATCTCAGATGAATCTCATTGTTAGGAATCAATATGGTTCACAGTAGAGCTCGACTGATGGATCGGTTTTGCTGATTAATTGTCACCAATAGTTGATTGCTGGACCTATCTGCAAAAATCCATGCAGAGTGAAATGTACTCACTTCAGTATCTTCAGCTCACACACAGGATTCTTCAGTCCCTCACAGATCTCTTTGACTCCTGAGTCCAGCAGACGACTGTTGTTCAGATTCATCTCTTTCAGGATGGTTTTGGAGGAGAGAACAGTTGCTAGAACTGAACAGCTTTTCTCTGTCAGCTCACAATTATTCAGCCTGAACACAAAAACAGCATTACAGTCAGGACCACTTTCATCAAGTATATTCAGCCATGCAAGCTTGACTTGAACTAATGCAATGCTTGATTATTATTATTCAGCACATATTCAACACAAAATCAGATCAACAGCTCTTCATATCTGATCGCACATGTGACTGACAGTCTTTAATAATGAATAATCAAAGAGGTTTCAGTGTATAAATCATGTTCACTCACATTATTTTCTCCAGTTTGCTATGAGAGTCCATCAATAGAGCAGAGAGTTTCTCCCCATCCAGATCTCCTAATTTATCTTCACTCAGATCCAGTTCTTTCAGTAATAATGGACTTTTACCCAGAACTTCAGTGAGATACTCGCACGCTTCCTCTGCAGCAGGACTTTTCAAAAACCTACAGGAATCAGATAAAGATTTCAGATCATTAATATTTTGACATTATTTTGCCACAAATTCTGTTGTGTGTCTGTTTAATTTCTTTGAATTTTAGTTCATGTCATTCCTATCCAACAATGGTGCATTTCATTTCATTCATACAGCTGATTTCACATCTGTGGTTCATTTTTAAATATTTTAAATCCATCACCTGATGGTCTTTAATGAACAGACTTCATCCTGTAGTAGGTTGCTGAGCTCCTTCACTCCTGATTGTCCAGGATCATTTCCTGTCAGATCCAGCTCTATCAGGTGTGAAGGGTTTGATCTCAGAGCTGAAGCCAGAGCTTTATAACCTTCTTCAGTGATACTGCAGTCTGAAAGTCTATTTAAAAAAAAAAAAATATTATTCCTTACAACACAGATTGTCACACAAGTACAGAGAAAGATAATTGGACACTGTCCTGCAGAGTTTAGCTCCTACCCCAATTAAAAACACCTGAACAAGCCAATCAATATCTTCAAGATCACTAGAAAACTACAGGCAGGTGTGTTGATTAGGTTTGGAGTTAAACTCTGCAGGACAGTGAGCATCCAGGACCAAAGATGTTAATTTATGTTCTAGACTGGAGAAAATGAAAATATACACTACAGGATTTCGGCCTGAATGGAACCTTTTCACAGTATATTTGTGTAAAGTTCTATATTGGTGAACGCAAACTACAACAAATGCAGTTTGAGATGATTTCTTCGGGACTGGGATGATTATGGTAGCTTTGAAGCATGTGGGAACAACAGCCTGACTCAGTGAGATGTTGAAGATGTCTGTGAAGACATCAGTGAGTTCCGCTGCACAGTCTCTCAGAACACGTCCAGGGATGTTCTCAGGACCAGGAGCTTTGCGTGCGTTGATCCTGCTGAGGGATCTTCTCACGCTGTCTGTGGACAGAGTCAGCATCTGGTCGTTGGGAGGAGGTGGAGTCTTCTGTGCAGTGGTGCTGTTCTGTGCCTCAAAGCGAGCGAAGAAAGCGTTCAGCTCGTTCAGCATCGGGGTGGTGCTTTCACAGGTCCGCGGCGGGGGCTTGTAGTCCGTGATGGTCTGAATCCCCTGCCACAGGCTCCTGGTGTCTCTGCTGTCACTGAAACGATGGGCTATCCTCCTGGAGTACTGTCTCTTAGCCTTTCTGATGCTGCGTGACAGGTTGGCTCTAGCTTTCCTCAGGCCCACCTCGTCTCCAGCTCTGAAGGCAGCGTTGCAAGTCATCAGAAGTCTGTAGACTTCCCCTGTCAGCCACGGTTTTTGGTTGGGCCGGACAGTGATGGTTTTTGTGACTGTTACATCCTCAATGCACTTGGTGATGTAGGCAGTGACAGTCTCTGAGTACTCCTGGAGGTCTGTGGTGTTGTGGTATGTAGCGGCCTGTTTGAACATGTCCCAGTCAGTGGTGTCAAAGCAGTCTTGAAGTGCCTCTGACGACCCTTCTGGCCACACTTGAATTTGTTTCTGAACTGGTTTGGTGACTTTAACGAGTGTGGTGTAAACAAAGTCCAGTGTGTTGTTTCCACGTGTTGGAAAGTCTATGTGTTGGTGTATTTTAGGAAACACACTTTTTAAGTCTGCATGATTGAAATCACCAGCCAAGATGAGAAAAGCATCTGGGTGGGCTGTCTGCTGCTCACTGATGTGCTGGTAAAGTTCATTCAGTGCCTCACTCCTGTTGTTGTTATTGGAGCTGGGAGGGATGTATACTGCAGCAAGTATTATGGCTGTATATTCCCGCGGTAGATAGAACGGCCGGCACTTAATAATCATAAACTCCACCAGGGATGAGCAGTGTTTGCAGACCACAACAGTATCGCGGCACCACGCATCATTGGTGTAAACACAAAGTCCGCCGCCGCGAGTCTTACCTCCCTCGACGAGCACTCTGTCCGCTCGATAGCATGTTAGCTGGTCGAGCTGAATGGCGCAGTCCGGAACGCTGTTGTTGAGCCATGTTTCCGTAAACACAAAAACACAACAGTCTCTTACAGTCCTCTGAGTTGAGCGCAGAAGTCGGAGATCATCCAGTTTATTATCCATCGAGCGTACGTTAGCCAGAACGATGGTTGGAATAGCTGGCTTGTGTGGGTTAGCCACTAGCCTAGCCCGGATACCTCTGCGCTTCCCCCTCTTCTGTTTCCTCTCTCACCGCTTGTGGCGCCTCCGCTGTGGGTGAGGTGCAGTAGTGGGGGTCGGTGATGGAGTAGGCCTCCAGAGAAGACAATGGTCCCGCAGCTCTCGTACGAACGTTGAGTTTGGATTTAAAACTGTGGTCTTTCCGACATCGAGCAGAAACTCACGACTGTAGGTGCGTTTGCAGACAGATGGACGTGACAAATGCGTACAAAAACACTGTGACTCACAAGATAAAAAACACGAAAACACCGATCTGTCGGGAGAGAGAGAAGCCGCTGCATGTGCACGCGCCGCCATCTTGGAATCAAGCCACTGACAGAAGCATGTCTTTCATTTTTAGATTATTACAGTAATATTTTCATTTTCATCAAAAGAGAATGTTGTTATTAAATCGAGTGAATGCTTCACTACAGTCACCTGAGTTTCTCCAATGTGCATTTTGTATATTCCAATCCGTTCTGGAGTTTCTTCACTCCTGAATCCTGCAGATGATTGTTGCTGATGTCAAGCTCTTTCAGACTGGAGTTTGATCTCAGGACTGTAGCGAGAGCTGGACAGCTTTTCCCTGTCAGACCACAATCACGCAGCCTAAAATGATGAACATGAGAGAGAGAGAATTTATAAAGTACTTGATTCAAACATTCAACAGTTCAACAGGCAGCAACGCAAAGTTGATTCTGTGCTTGCTTGATCTATTGATCTAATATCTGTTTTTTAAAATGTAGATTTAAGTAGCAAATGAGAATCACTAAAATTATTAAATATATTTTGTTTAAAGTAATTAAAGCGATAGTTTTTAAATAATGAACAAATATGGAAAAGTATGGTATTTGGGGTAAAATGCGCCCCTGCTGTTGGAGCTTAAGGCACAATAATTAACACAATAATCAATAGATGGCTGACTTTTCCATTTGTTGACATGACATGGTTAGATTCAGAATGTAAATGTCATGTATTATGTTGGGTGTCCATCTTAGAGATAATCACCTTGATTAAAATGAATCTGCCATATGTAAAAACAATACATTATTCATTTAATATAATTAAATGTCATTTGTTTATTTTTTCAAATGATTTTCTTTCTGTATTTTAAAATGTATATTTTAGATTAACATATTTTAGTGGCAGCATTTTTCTTAAAAATGTTTTAATTAAAATAATAAAACAAACATTGTTAAACTAATTGTTTTGAAAGTGTTAACAGACATTATTATTTAAAAAAAAACAATTATTTTAGTGTATTTGTATCAATACTATTTGTCTTTTGCCCCATGTTGGTGAGCCTTTTATCCTGTGTGCTGTTAAAGGCAACCCTTGCCACCTCATACATCTATAATGTTGATAATGTTTAAACAAAATAAATGACTTGTAAGATTGATTTTCACACAAAAATGTGTTGCTCCATAAATGTTCAATACAAACATATATATTTTTCTGTAAATCATACTTTTTATGCACAATAAAAAGCTATTTTTTTCTTAAGGTGTTCCTTCAGCCCTGTTGTACCCTACTGTAAATACACAATAATAACTGCAAACAATACTCACATCAGTGTGTTGAGCTGACAGTGTTTATCCTGCAGTAGAGCAGCGATCTGATTCACTCCTGTGTCTCCTAGTTCATGTTTACTCAGATCCAGCTCTCTCAGGAGTAACGGGTTTTTACCCACAATTCCAGTCACATACTGACAGGCTTCATCTGCAGCAGAACCCAAAAACCTGTGGAAGAGAAGATGAAGCAAGACGCAATTTAGTTTTTAGTAAAACTTGGTTAAAACAGCATCTGATTTTAAAACTTTGACAAATTTTGAATTTACTTTATTGCAACAGTGAAATAATATTTTGCATTACTTCATCATGTCTCACCTCAGTGTCTTGAGTTGACAGTTTGGATCCTGTAGTAAATCACTGAGCTCCTTCACTCCTGATTGTCCAGGATCATTTCCTGTGAGATCCAGCTCTATCAGGTGTGAAGGGTTTGATCTCAGAGCTGAAGCCAGAGCTTTATAACCTTCTTCAGTGATACTGCAGTCTGAAAGCCTAGAACAGAAATTAAAACGTAACATTCAATTGAATAGTCAGCCATTCTAGAAATTAGCTTCAACTTTCCACAACGATCAGGCATTGTGGACAACAAAGGAAAACCTTTTGCCTTCACATACACAACACCTACCTCTTGCGGAGAGGAGGGTTAACATTAACATACAATAACTTCCACTCAGGAACTGCGCTCAAATGTGAATGTATCAAAATGTGAATGATTGTCAATCCCCCTCACAGGAGATACAAGTTTTGCCATGTCGAGAAGAAAAATACATCTTCACATGCATTCACCCAAAATGGACATAAGTAAACAAACCTTCTTCAAATCCATTTACAGATCTGTGTATGCTTGACGACTACTGTGTGTGATGCAACAATGTATACAACTTCACCCATCGCATGGGTCAATGTTTCAGCATTACTCATTGATGTTTGGTCTTCATATTTACATTGAATAGAGAGTGCTAAAGTTAGAGGGTCAAACAAAGATGGAAGAGATGTGTTTGTAGCCTATTCTTGACTATGGCTAAGGACTCAGCTGCTCGGGTCGAATTGTGTAGGTCATTCTACCAGGAGAGAACATTTAAAGTATCAAAAACTCAAAATAATGCATTAATTAATTAAATAATTGTAATAACGCATATGAAAAACCTGTAAATGTGGACTTTAGGCTATGCAAATAGACCTCAAATTAGAGAGGCCATACCATTAATTACATTTGTGTGTATTTTGTACTACTCCATAGTGATGTTTCAGCTGAGAGCATTTATAGTGTATAGGTATAGGGCCCAAATGTATCAGTAATTTAACATCAGTTATGCTTCAGCAAAGCAGATCTACTTGATCTCAGATGAATCTCATTGTTAGGAATCAATATGGTTCACAGTAGAGCTCGACTGATGGATCGGTTTTGCTGATTAATTGTCACCAATAGTTGATTGCTGGACCTATCTGCAAAAATCCATGCAGAGAGTGAAATGTACTCACTTCAGTATCTTCAGCTCACACACAGGATTCTTCAGTCCCTCACAGATCTCTTTGACTCCTGAGTCCAGCAGACGACTGTTGTTCAGATTCATCTCTTTCAGGATGGTTTTGGAGGAGAGAACAGTTGCTAGAACTGAACAGCTTTTCTCTGTCAGCTCACAATTATTCAGCCTGAACACAAAAACAGCATTACAGTCAGGACCACTTTCATCAAGTATATTCAGCCATGCAAGCTTGACTTGAACTAATGCAATGCTTGATTATTATTATTCAGCACATATTCAACACAAAATCAGATCAACAGCTCTTCATATCTGATCGCACATGTGACTGACAGTCTTTAATAATGAATAATCAAAGAGGTTTCAGTGTATAAATCATGTTCACTCACATTATTTTCTCCAGTTTGCTATGAGAGTCCATCAATAGAGCAGAGAGTTTCTCCCCATCCAGATCTCCTAATTTATCTTCACTCAGATCCAGTTCTTTCAGTAATAATGGACTTTTACCCAGAACTTCAGTGAGATACTCGCACGATTCCTCTGCAGCAGGACTTTTCAAAAACCTACAGGATAAAGATTTCAGATCATTAATATTTTGACATTATTTTGCCACAAATTCTGTTGTGTGTCTGTTTAATTTCTTTGAATTCTAGTTCATGTCATTCCTATCCAACAATGGTGCATTTCATTTCATTCATACAGCTGATTTCACATCTGTGGTTCATTTTTAAATATTTTAAGATTTTTTTTTTTTCACCTGATGGTCTTTAACGAACAGACTTCATCCTGTAGTAGGTTGCTGAGCTCCTTCACTCCTGATTGTCCAGGATCATTTCCTGTCAGATCCAGCTCTATCAGGTGTGAAGGGTTTGATCTCAGAGCTGAAGCCAGAGCTTTATAACCTTCTTCAGTGATACTGCAGTCTGAAAGTCTATTTAAAAAAAAAAAAAAGTTATTATTCCTTACAACACAGATTGTCACACAAGTACAGAGAAAGATAATTGGCCAATGTCCTGCAGAGTTTAGCTCCTACCCCAATTAAAAACGCCTGAACAAGCCAATCAATATCTTCAAGATCACTAGAAAACTACAGGCAGGTGTGTTGATTAGGTTTGGAGTTAAACTCTGCAGGACAGTGAGCCTCCAGGACCAAAGATGTTCATTTATGTTCTAGACTGGAGAAAATGAAAATATACACTACAGGATTTCGGCCTGAATGGAACCTTTTCACAGTATATTTGTGTAAAGTTCTATATTAGTGAATGCACACTACAACAAATGCAGTTTTTGCATTAACATCTTTCACAATTATAACCTACAGTTGCAATCAAAATTACTTAACCACTCAGAGGCTTCATGACTTTACAAATACAAGCTTTTCCGAAGATCCAGGATAAAATAAAAATTGCTTATGTAACAGTTCACTGGCACATTAATTGATTAAAATTTAATAAAGTTTTCTAATAACACAGCTATGTCATAATTATTAAACTCCTATTAAACATTGCAGCCTTTAAGTCACTTATTTATATGGTTAGAAATAAATAATCTCAAAACCTAATTAAGACTTTAGAAACTATTAAATACAAAATTAGCTTGAGCCGTTACAGATACATAAACTTAGCCCATGGATGTGCTGAAGCTGAGTAGCAAAAATCAGCAAAAAGTCAACTGACCTCCCATAAAATCTATACAGCATGTGGCACTACAGAATGCATATTCAATTAAATTGCAGCCTTTTGCAATTTCAGCAGTTCTGAGGAGAAGTGTAAACATATTTTAAAATTTATGAAACTGTGGTGGTCACTATAGTCTGGGTAATTACTACTACTACTACTACTACTAATAATAATAATAATAATGCTTTATTTATATAGCACCTTTCCAGAGTTCAAGGATGCTTACAATAAACATGAAAAATGTGAGGAAACATCAAACAGTAATGCTAAGTGTAAGATCAACAGTACAGAAAATATTGGTAAAATCTGATATCGAAACATAATAAAAGTCAACTAAGCAAGGTAAGATTCTGAAAACAAGTGTGTTTTGAGCAATTATTTAAAATCAGGTAGTTGTCAAGATTCAGAGGACTGCAATAGACTGGGTGGAGAATAGGGAAGAAGCAGATTGCGAAGACAGCTAGGAGCCAACAGGAATCAGAACAGGAGAAGACATAGAACAAGCACCCCCTTTGCTATGTAATCTTTGCCTGGACAGATGGTTAAATGCGCACAGCGCAAGTAAGTTTAACTGCAGGAAGTCATCAGGGACTTGCCGATTTCTGCGAGAAACAATATATCAAGCATATTTCAGTTATGAATTCATTGAAATAAGGGCTTTATTCGAGATGGATCAACAATTCAAGAGAGCAGCATGACGAGGCAGATGAATTTGACAACAAGGTTGGTTGACAATTGTTTAATAGGCGATTCACTTTGTCTGGATGATTTCAGATGGTCAGACCAGATGCATGGAAGAGCATCAGGCCGGTAGCAAAAGCAATGGATGAAGATATGTGAGGGGCGATGTAAATATTGAGGACTTTGGAGAAAATAGCCAATGAGCTGAACGCTGTGAAAGACGTAACAGGATGAAGAGTAAAAAAGCAGCCCAAAGGTAAAACTTAAAGGTACCAAAGTTTGTTAGTGTCGGCTCTCAAGTCCAAAACACATCATCAATGAAAGACAAGTAAATAAAAAACAAAAATTCTAACAGAGGGGTGAAAACATACAGAAAGAGCAGTCCAGGTTCAGAGCGGCAGCTGGATGTGCACAGTACTCCCGATCCAGAAGTTGTTCTTATTTTAATGAGATACACTTTTAAAATACTTACTTCAGCTTTTCCAGTCTACACTGTACATTTTCAAACAGAGTTAAGATGATCTTCATTCCTGGGTTTCCGAGTTTATTCTCACTCAGATCCAGCTCTGTCAGATTTGAAGGGTTTGAATTTAGAGCTGCAGCCAGAACATGACAACCTTCTTCTGTGATATAGTTGTTCTTCAGACTGCATAAAGAGAAAACACTTCAGTTTTAATCTTAATATTCACCAGTATGTTTTAGCTGACACATCAGGTTTTTCAAAAGTGTCATTCTTTAAAACTATCCTTGTAACAATGAAAAAACGTACTTCAGTGTGTTGAGTTGACAGTGTTTATCTTGCAGTAGAGCAGCGATCTGATTCACTCGTGTGTCTCCTAGTTTATGTTCACTCAGATCCAGCTCTCTCAGGAGTAACAGGTTTTTACCCACAATTCCAGTCAAATACTGACAGGCTTCATCTGCAGCGGGACTCAAAAACCTGCAGAATGGAAAATGAAGAAAACTTACTTCTTTGAAAATCTAGTTGAAAAACATCTAACTCTGAAAAACTGTGCAAGAAAGGTATTTACTTTAAGAAACTGTATTATTAAAATATATATATATTTTAATAATACAGTTCCTTTGCATATATATATATATGTAAAATATATATATATATAAAAATTGCCTGCATGTAATTTATTTTGCATTACTTCATTACATCATATTTCACCTCAGTGTCTTGAGTTGGCAGTTTGGATCCTGTAGTAAATCACTGAGCTCCTTCACTCCTGATTGTCCAGGATCATTTCCTGTCAGATCCAGCTCTATCAGGTGTGAAGGGTTTGATCTCAGAGCTGAAGCCAGAGCTTTATAACCTTCTTCAGTGATACTGCAGTCTGAAAGTCTGCAAAAACGTTTTTTTAATAATATAGTCAAATGTAATATAATACAAGTTATACAACTGATGTTACAATGAAAAGGTTTAACGTCTTTATTCTTTTAACAGAGAGGAAAATATTTCACCATCTGACAGAAGCATGTCTTTCATTTTTTAGATTATTACAGTAATATTTTCATTTTCATCAAAAGTGAATGTTGTTATTAAATCGAGTGAATGCTTCACTACATTCACCTGAGTTTCTCCAATGTGCATTTTGTATATTCCAATCCGTTCTGGAGTTTCTTCACTCCTGAATCCTGCAGATGATTGTTGCTGATGTCAAGCTCTTTCAGACTGGAGTTTGATCTCAGGACTGTAGCGAGAGCTGAACAGCTTTCCTTTGTTAGCCCACAATCACGCAGCCTAAAATGATGAACATGAGAAGGAGAATTTACAAATATAAAGTACTTGTTTTAAACATTAAACAGTTACTAAAGAAGCTACGGCAATGGGAGTGTAGTACTGCATAGCTGACATGCACCTCTCCAAAAATGTAACTGCGTGTCAATTCTATGAGGACTGTAAGCACTGTGATTGGTCTGCTAGAACCCCTCCCTCTGTATGTACTTGAGTTTTGTGTGTGTGTTTATTTACACTTTAATATATTTTAATTTTACACAGTCTTATTTAAAATAAAACAAAGCAAAGACAAAGAGTCTTATCATTTATTAATACACAGCATTATACATAATTTTGTTGTCCGTGACAAACAATGTTATTCTGCCATGGTACAAATATATACCCTTGTGGAAACTGATAGAATGCAATCTTCTTCTGTTCCGTTGTTTTCTCCTTCTGTAGTTTTAAATAATGTTTTGATGATATGATATTTATTTGCTGCCATCACAGCTATACCTTTCAGACTAGCCGCTTCTTTGGCTTTTGCTGTGGTACTTTGGGTTACACAAGCAACATGCACTGCAGACTAGCGGTCCACATGTGTACTTCACATAGACATGGACAACGACACTGAAGTATAAATGAAAACTGATGAATAGGCTACGGTATAGGTCTGACACAGAAGTATAAATCAGCCTTAAAGGTGCCATTAATATTATTTTCCTCTAAACCACTAGATGGCAGAAAAACATGACGTCCAAAACATTAGCTTTTCAAGATGTACATGCAAATTTGGCTGATCCTTGAAGCGAAAGCAGGCAGCAATGCAAAGTTGATTCTGTGCTTACTTGATCTAATATTTGATGGTTTTTTTAAATGTTGTAGATTTAAGTAGCAAATGAGAATCACTAAAATGATTGAATATATTTTGAGACAAAGGTGTTCCTAATGATTTTCAGTTTTGTTAAAGATTATTAAATTAGAAATTAAAGTAATTTTTAAAACAGGTTTTAAATAATGAAAGAATATCTAAAAGTATGGTATTTAGGGTAAAAAGCGCCCCTGCCGTTGGGGCTAAAGGCACAATAATTAACATGATAATGAATAGATAGCTGACTTTTCCATTTGTTGACATGACTAGATTCAGATGATAAATATTATATTCTATATTATGTCTACTATATTACATCTTGAAGATAATCACCATGATTAGAATGAAACCACAATGTTTAAAACATTATATTAATCAGATCATGCAATACTCACATCAGTGTGTTGAGTGTACAGTGTTTATCCTGCAGTAGAGCAGCGATCTGATTCACTCGTGTGTCTCCTAGTTCATGTCCACTCAGATTCAGCTCTCTCAGGAGTAACGGGTTTTTACCCACAATTCCAGTCACATACTGACAGCCTTCATCTGCAGTGGGAAACAAAAACCTCCAGGAGAGAAAACAAAGATGGAATCAACTCTGTTCTTAAACAAACCTAGTGAAAACATCTGATTCTAAAATTACACAAAATAAGAAAAATCTAAATTTACTTTATTGCAACACTGAAATAATATTTCTATAAATGATTCACCTGAATATAACTCATTTGGCATCACATCATCAAATCTCACCTCAGTGTCTTGAGTTGACAGTTTGGATCCTGTAGTAAATCACTGAGCTCCTTCACTCCTGATTGTCCAGGATCATTTCCTGTCAGATCCAGCTCTATCAGGTGTGAAGGGTTTGATCTCAGAGCTGAAGACAGAGCTTTATAACCTTCTTCAGTGATACTGCAGTCTGAAAGTCTAGAACAGAAATGAAAATGTAAAATTTATCTGAGCTATTTTAGAAATTACCTTTACAATATTAATCCATAAAGTGAATTATTTTTGTTCCTTGTCAGTTACTGTGCAATTTAGTGTACAACTGAATCCAAAAGTCATAGAGACCTTTAATATTTTATCAGCTCACCTGGTTACCTTCAGTTTACAGTTACTAAAAGGGGTCATGAACTGAGAAGTTAAATTTCCCTTTGTCTTTTGACATGTAACAGATCAATGTACAATAAAAACATTCTGTAAGTTTCAGAACTCAAAACTTTCGTGTTGGTTCAAAAACAGCTTTTATTGAAACCAAACTCAAAAAACGACTCGTTTTGGAACATCACAGTATGATAGTCTGCTACTCTTAAACCACATTGAAATGCTGTTGTAGGACCTGGAAGGTAGCGTTCCTGCTGGAATGAGTACAAATTAATACAAATTTCAGCGAGCTGAAGCAGTTCTGTACTCAATTATGTGGCAAATGATCAATGTCCATGTCAACAGACGGATTTGAATTCTAACCAAACACTAGGGACCGTCACAAAACTTACCTCAGTATCTCTAATTTGCAATTTATATCCTTCAGTCCAGTGCAGAGCAGCATCATCCCTGAATCCTGCAGTTTATTATTGCTCATGTTCAGCTCTTTCAGATTGGTATCTGATATAAGAACTGTAGCCAAAGCTGAACAGCTTTTGTCTGTTAAGTCACAATCATTTAGACTACAACAGAAATAAATCAAATCACAGAGTTAGATATGTGTTGTATATTTGTTAAACTTTAATTTATACCAATTATTTTTTACATGAACAGTAAATATAGTGTATACTATTAGAACATTATTGATTCTACTGTCCTAGATAAACCAAACTAGTATGCTTAAATAAAATGTAATAAAATATGTAAATTTATATTGTAAATTTAAATTTATATCATTCATGGAAAAATGTGTTAGGATTTAACCCTAATAGACGTATATACTTATAACTGGCACAAAAAATGGTTAAAAATCACTAGATCAGGGTGTCCAAACCTGCCATGTATCAATGTAGACAAATGCAATAAATGTAGACAAATGTAAAATGAGAATAAAAGCATGGCAAAATGCATTAAAAAACTTACAGAGCTCTTTTAGAGGTTTTGATGACTGTTGTTAATCTAATGAGACACTCATCTGATTTCTTGAATTTCTGAAGCTCAAACTCCTCCAGCTCCTCCTCTGATGTCAACAACACAAAGGCCAAAGCAGACCACTGGGCAGGTGAAAGATCAGCAGATGAGAGACTTCCTTTGCTAAGGTGGGTCTGAATGTCTTTCACCAGAGTTTGGTCGTTCAGTTCATTCAGACAGTAGAACAGATTGATGGATCTTTCTGGAGACAGATTAGCTTCAAATTTCTGCTTTATGTACTGGACTATTTCCTTTTTGCTCTGGTCATTTCCATTTTGCTGCTTCAACAAACCCTGAAAGAGTCGCTGATTGGACTGGAGTGACAAACCAAGGAGGAAGCGAAGGAAAAGATCCAGGTGTCCATTATCACTCTCTAGTGCCTTGTCCACTGCAGTCTTGAGCAAATCAGTGATGTTTTTTTTGGACTGGAGTGACAGTCCAAGATAGCGACGGAAGAGGTCCAGATAACCACTGCCACTCTCAAGCACCTTGTCCACTGCAGTCTTGACCAAATCAATCCATGTTTCACTTTTGATTACCTGTTCTTGATCAAACACATATTTATTGTTGATGTCTAGAAACAGATGTGCATAAAGGGCTGCAATAAACTCTTGAATGCTCAAGTGAACAAAGCAGTACATGGTACCAAGAACGATCCCGGTTTCCTCCTTAAAGATCTGGGTACACATGCCTGAATACACTGATGCCTTATAGACGTCAATACCACAGGCTTCCAGATCTGTGTCATAGAAGATCACATTGTTTCTTTCCAGCTGATCAAATGCCAGTTTCCCCAGTGAAAAGATGGCATCTTTATCCCAGGAAACATCTGGTGCATATTCTCCATCATACTTTCGTCTGCTCTGCTGGATCTGAAATCTGAGAAAGTGTGTGTACATTTGTGTCAGAGTCTTAGGAGTGTCTTCAGTATTTGACTCCTGCAGTGTTTTGGAGGCGTCATCAGCCTGATTATTTCTTCTCTCCTCTAAAATGCTCTGGAGAACAGTGGCTGAAATCCAGCAGAAGACTGGGATGTGGCACATGATAAAGAGACTCTTTGATTGTTTAACATGATCAATGATTTCTTTGGCCAGATTCTCATCCGTGATTCTTTTTCTGAAGTACTCCTCCTTTTGTGCATCATTGAATCCTCGTATCTCTGTCAGCCGGTCGATACAGTCAGGAGGAATCTTACTGGCAGCTGCTGGTCTGGTGGTGATCCAGATGAGAGCAGAAGGAAGCAGATTTCCCTTGATGAGGTTTGTCAGGAGAACATCCAGAGAGGCTGGTGATGAAACATCATGCAACCTCTCAGTTTCCTTAAAGTTTAAAGGAAGACGAAATTCATCCAGTCCATCAAGAATGAACAGGACTTTTTGGTTCCTTCTTGTAAGGTTTAGTCCTTTTGTCTCTGGGAAAAACTCAGTTATAAGGTCCATCAAACTTATGCGTTCCTTCTCCTTTAAGCTCATCTCTCTGAATGGAAGAGGAAATATGAAGCTAATATCTTGATTTTCTTTTCCTTCGGCCCAATCCAGAACAAACTTTTGCACAGAGACTGATTTTCCGATGCCAGCAACTCCTTTTGTCAGTACAGTTCTGATCTGCTTGTCTTGTTCAGGTGATTCAAACATATTTTTGCATTCAACCTGTATCTCTTGTGGTTCATGACGTCTGGAAGCAGCTTCAATCTGTCTTACCTCATGTTCAGTATTGACCTGTTCACTACAACCCTGAGTGATGTAGAGATCTGTGTAGATGTTATTCAGAAGTGTAGAGTCGCCTTGCTTTGCAATTCCTTCAAACACACATTGATACTTCTTCTTTAGGCTACATTTTAGCTGATGAATGAAGAACAGCTCATCTAAACAAAAACAAAAATACATTATTTTCTCTCCTACATTTATAATTGACAATATGACATATTGTCATGAGTCTCTTACCTTCTAGAGTATCAGCAGCTTCATCTTGCTTCATCTCTCTCAGGAAGTAGAGTGTGAGATCAAGAGCTGCTTCTTTGATACTGCATTTATTCTCATTAAAGTCCTTTACAAAGTATTGCAAGTCCTCGTTTTGTAATATTTTCTTAAACTTTTCCAGCTCATTGTTCAGATATGTGTTTATTTTGCTTTTAAGATCCTACAAAGCAAGACAAAAATAAATGATAGGAAAAGATTTAATCTATATTTGGTAAAAATTATATATTTAATCATCAAAAATATTCATTAAAAAGTTGTAAATATTGATAAAACTAGGTTTTCATTCTTATTTTATGGGTTCTTAAAAAAAATAGAAATTAAAGTTCTGTTACACTCTTATTCAATAACATATTTGTTTATTATAATTATTAAGTATTCTTGAAAATGTGGTTTATTACCTGGAAGATACTGTCTGTAAAATTCTTGTGTTTCCTGTGAGACTGTAAATCTGGATCTAGTGTTTTATCCTGAAGCCTGAGAGTAAATAAAATAAATCAAAATACTGCATTTTTAGGACAAATGTGACCAAAATATCTTGTAAACATTTTTAGCAAAGAGAAAAACAATACTGTGATAAATTTATGAACTATAGAGTTTTATGATAATTATTTATTGATACACTTTCTAACACAGTCTATGTTTAAAGAAAATAAGACGCATGAAATACCGTTTGGTTTGTGTTGGTTCTTCACTGAAGTTCGGGTTATCACCCTTTGAGCGGTCACTCTTCACAGACACAGAGCTGGACACATGTGAGCCTGATCTTACACTAATGACACAGAGAGAAAAGAAACTTTACTACAGGAGGTTCATCTGTGTTTTATATTGGCACACATTCTCTCTAGTCCTTCACAGAAATGTTTGCAGAGTTTTAAAGATAGCAGTCATTCTTGTTTACAGACTGACATTTGTTTAAATATTTCTGATCTAATCGAAGACAACATTTTCTTTTCTGATTAAAATGGAGAGAAATGTCAGAAACGTCAGCGCTACACAACTCTCTAACCTTTCAGATCTTTCAGATACAATCACATAAAGTTATAATTTTTCTTCTTCACTGTAACAACTTGACATAAGTGCCAACATAAAACAGTTATTTAGGTGTGGTTTATTGTATTATATTTACACTTTATTTGGGTGTGTATAGCTCAGGTGTGTATAAAGTGTGCTGTACTCAAGCTAACCTTTGGGTTGTGCGGCTCAGGAACAGCATGATAAATAAATCTGAGCCACTGATTCCAAACAAAGCGGCTTTGCTTTCGCATCCAAACACACAGCGTCTCCACAACATGACCACAACACTACAACTCACTGAAGACTCGCCTTCTCTTTGTGTTTACCTTTGGACAGCATTACGCTAATATTTCACATTGAGATGCAGACATTTGTGAAAGTAATATTTAGACTTCAGTCAAGGCATTTTAGTCATTTCTGGATCAGTGTTCTCTGTTAGATAGAATAAATCACTTTGCAGGAGACTATGACCTTTGTAACTTTGAAGATCTAAACAGATACATTACACACTAAAGGAAAATGAAAACATTAAAAAAAAAAAATATTTTTTAATGTCTGAATATACACTTATGACCTAAAAACCAAAATCACTGATGTGGAATAATTTATTGAAGTATCTACAAACCCAGTAAATTGGGTTAAGATTGTAAATGATGATGATTTTCAGTTCTCAGATATTTACCATCTATCTATCAGCTGTTTTTAATATATTTTATGTTATTTTTTTAAGTTATGAAGCTCTGAAGTTCGGCAAAGCATTTGTAAATACAGAAGTTCATTTGTTAAGGTTTAGTTTTTCCAGCAAACATCTGAAAGTCCAGCAGCTGTGTTTAAAATGATTGTCTGAAAACAGACTCAGTCTTACCTCCGTTTCTGTGAGAGACTCATCTCAGACGGAGAGTCCTTTCCTCGCTCCTCTGACAAACTGCAGATAAACTGATCAACACTGGGATCTTTGTGTCACTGAAGACGATCAGATGCTCATCATGACCTGAACATGACAATGTGTCACTGTCTGAGAACAATATCATGATAGTTCAGAAGAATAAATGATGATGAAAAATAACTAGTGCTTAATGTTAGAGTTATCAAACAATACACAAAAAAAAGTTATGTAATTGTTGTCATAATTTCTTCAGATCATTCAGATCACTCACAGCACATGTCTTTATTTTCATGTCCATTACTATGCAGCAACTTTCGGAATATTAAGAAGTTCATTTATTGCTCGGGTTTATCGACCTCTATATCCGGAAGAACAGATTTGATTTGACCACAGAATACTTTCGGTATCGCATCTTAACATGGAAAATGAGGAAATGAAAACAATTCCAATTTAAAATTATTCCTAATGCTACATTTCTACACACTTGCAAAAAAAATGTTTTAACACGTCGTCTTTAATCGGTTTGTTTTAGTAATATCTTTCTGCTTCTCGGTCGTTTGTTACTTCGGCGACAGGTATAAATTATAACTTAACAAATCACACTTACATATAGCTATGAAACCCGTTCATCATTCTCCTAAATAACTGCAATCGTAAAGTATTCAAACTTACTTGCAATAGTTCAGATGATCTTGTGCCGCAGAAACACAATCCGGAAGTCTTTAAAACACTTTCGATTCGTGATCGCTGTTAAACACCTGTGCGATCCTTCAGATTGATGTTTGACCCCAAATCAAAGTCTAGTCAAGATCAAAGTGCAGTTTGTTAACAACAGATCTAGTGCATCAGCGCCACCAACTGGACAGGAATGTAATGCACAAACACACCTGCTTTCTCCTTCTTCTAACAGCAGATTCACAAACTAAAATACTGCTGTTTCTTCATGTTCTCCCTCTCCTGCAGATAATGCACAATCTTCTCCATTCACACAGTTCTTGTAAATTTGTGAACTCTGAAGGATTAGATGAATAATGACAGACAAATCATATAAAATAATCAAGCCAAACATATAAATCTGAAAGGTAATAATTATTATAGAACAGAATTATATAGTGCTAATTTTATTTGATGAAATTTCATTACACTCCTTTCATTACAGCAATAGCCTATGAATTCAGATTGAATGATTTCATTGGGTTAGCCTGTAGGTTATGATGCATAATTAAGATAGGCTATATGAAATGTGTGATTAATGGAATTTGTTCAGAACTCAGTTAATGAACTTTAAGTTTCTAAATACAAATAGAAAATGCCCAGTTATTTTCTGAATTTACCATCTCTGTTCAGTTTTACAGGTTGCTGTGATGTAGATATATGTGCTTTTCACAATCTGTCATTTAAGGTTTAAATAGTTTTGATTCTTATGTCTATTAAAAGAGAAAAACTGAGACTGTAACTCACTTATGTGGGTCTGAAAAAGACAAAACAGCACTTTACCTCTTATTTAGAGCTGAAATTAACAATTTTATCGTACATAAAAAAAAGTAGCTGTAGTTTATGTATTTTAAATCCTACATTTAAGAAATATTAGACTAATACATTTAATTTGCTGGCTTTCTGTACTCTTATTCAACATTTATAACACTGTTTTTTTCTGTAATTTAAGTGTAAAATGACAAATACCACAGCTGTCTTATTTACTCTCAATGTAATTTATTCTCTAATATTTTGAGCTCATCTACCCATTCACTGTCCTCAAAATCCTGCATCAGAATCAGAAGAACAAAAGGGAAGTGGATAAGTTGAGCGTGGCTTACAAGAACTAAAACTGATGCATCCTTCAGTCGAAATGTGTACAGAATGTGCTATAAAAGAAAGTGCAGTTTTCAGTCAAACTACAGTGATAGACAAATCAAAAGGTCCAACATGATGTGCCTCATGCTCCATTCATTGCAGAATTATTTCAGAAGTATCCAGAAAAAATATTGCATAAATTTCCCAGTCAATGTTATAAAAGTCAACTGGAGCCTTAAAATAGTTGTTTGTTCATCTCCTGACAGCCCCATTTATCTTATGATGAACACACGACTCAAACCCAAAGACTCGAGAGTTGAATTTGGAGTCTGGCCAAGATGGAGGAACGAGTCGCTGTTCTGTTGAGGAACATTAGAAATGTTGTCACACAGTCAGCAATGTTCATATAATACAGCTGCATAATATTCGGTGACCAGATGTATATAGTTGTCTTTTTAAGATTAATTTTATGAGTGTTCATTGTTTATTATTATATTGAAAACTTTATCTCAGAACCTGTCAGATTCTAATATGGAGGAAAACTCGACGTGTGAATCGTGTTCTGCAGAAGAAATGGAGGAAGTTACCTTACAAGGAAATTAATGGAAGCTGTTAAACACAACACACTGCAAAATGAGGAGCTTAAAAAAAGGTAAAATAAAAAATAAAAATCGCTGATATTTTGTCATCTAGAAGAGGTAGATCTAAAAAAAGAAAACACTACAATAAAGCTGAGAGTGGAACAAATGCAACAGAAAGTTAGTGAAATGGAGTAAAAGGTGAATGATGCACCTTCATCGCATCGGCAGAATAGACAGCAGTGGGACAACAGTTTCCAAAACCAGTGATCGTCACATTTACATCTAGATCAACAAGAGATGCTTTCTGGAAAGAACAGCGAGTTCCTCAAGAGCAGAGGTGTTCAAGTGAAGAAGACCTAACAGCTGATGACAGGGAAACACATGCTCGTCTGTGGCCATTTGTAGAGAAGCCTAGGAAAAATGGAGAGAAGGCTTAGCTGGTAGGTAACAAAGCATTGGTGAATGGGAATTTAAAGGATGAACATTTTAGAAGGGTCCATTTCTTCACCAATAATCAGGGACTTCAGAGACTGACTGTTAGATCTGTTAGATATTGTTTCTAGAATGACTGCTGAAGTCAAAAGAAGACGCTTCAAAGTTATTGTTGATAAATGCAGCAAGTGTAGAGTGTGACTCCTCATGTTCTTACTAAGTGCACTTGGGGTAAATTAACTCTTTACTTTGTTATTGTTCATGTCAGTTTATTTTTTTATTTATTTTTAATATATGATGGTATAAGAAATAAACTGAAAAGGAAATCTTTATTTTTGTATTGTCAAAGCAAAGGTGCAGGCCTTTATTTCATTCAGGAGTCTCATGCTTGTGAAGCTGATGTGACTTTTTGGAGTCAGTGAGGGAATAATGTTTGGTTCTCATTTGGTACTAACCAATCTGCAGGGGTAGATATATTAAAAAGTAAATTCAAAGGACACATTCACAGTAAAGGAAGATGGATAATTCTACATGTTAGTATTGGTTTCTCCCAATTTATTATAGTAAATGTTTATGCCACAAATAATAAGCAGAAGAATAGTCATTTATTCTTAACAATTGAGAGTAAAATTAACCAACTGAGTTTTTCATTTCCCTGTGCAGTGATTATTTGGTGTGGGGATTTTAATACAGTTATGGATGAAGAAATAGACTGATGCCCCCTAAAAATAATGAAAAAAAGTGTAATAAAAATATATGTGCAAGAATGGACCTTTTAGATATCTGGAGATATACTTACCCACATCAAAGAATGTATATCTGGACTAATAATGATCTGACTAAACAGTCTTGTATTGATTTTTGGTTGATTTCTGCAAATAGTGCTGATGACGCTGAATTAGTGTAAACTGAAGCTTCAGTATTAACAGATCATAAGACTATAATGATTAAAATCAACAAAGATGCTGAAAGTCCGGCTGCTCCTAAAACAAACGATTGTAGATTAAATAATCTACAATCTTATTAGAGAATGAATGGTTTAAAAATAAAGCCATTGAAATTATAAGGAAATATCTTCTTGAAAAAACTAGAGCAAGATGTTTAGCATCAATATTCAGAAGGTAATTCAGCAGTTCATTAATCTCTGTATATCAGCATTAATCCAAGGAAGAGTACATTTACTGGCACCTTTACATTTGTTTATTTTTAAAAATAGTTTTGTTGTGTTTTGAATTGTAGATAAAACACATATCTCCTACTCATTGAGTATGCGGTTTCAGACACAGCCAAATGTTGAAGCACTTCTCCTGCCTTTTTTTTTTTTTTTTTGAGTTAACAACAGAAGACTATAGAGACATAAACAAAAAGTATAAAACAATAATAACAAAGATTTTCAACAAATAAAATAAATAAATAAAACAGTCATACATTCAATGCATGAATTATCTTTAACAACTTTATGGTTGTTCTGAATTGACATTAGAAGCATTAAAGATCTATTTACCAAATAAACAATTTGATTATATTATCCATCTCCAATAAAGCAGTAACACAAGACCATTGTATCAGTTATCACAACAAACTTGTAAAACAGATCAAAAATAAACAGTGAAACTTGGGTCCAGAATAATTTTGACTCCTTCTTACAAAAACCACATGATGATGGATACCCGTTCTTTAAACTTACTGATAAAGTCATTACTTGAATAATATCAATCAATTATTTTAATGTGAATTTCTTGGCCTTTATTAGGAATTACATATTTATTTATATCTGACCAGAGTTTAGGAACAAAAGGCACAAAAATCACGCCGACAGATTTGAGGCAGTCACCAGTGAATGAACCAAGACCCTCTTCTTCAACGTTATCCAGCCACAAAAGATGGACCGTAGTATCGCTACTTTAATCGTAGCTGGTATGAAGATTACAGCTGGCTAGATAAGTGCTGAAGTACAAGATGATGCTGGACTATTTGCATTGATGGTGGATGAGAGTAAGGACCTCCACAAAACGGAAACAAGTGTCTGTGGTGCACTATGGAGAAAATGATGATGGGGTATTGTGTATTTTAAATAGGGCTATCAAGGCAATAATTAATCAAATTAGTTACATGAATGAACACATCTTGTGCCAATGAATTAAAGATTGAGTTATTATTTAAGATCGTTTAAAGTTATCACTGTGTTAAATTAGAAAAGCACTTTAATAAACATGACAAAAAAGTAGCTTTATAAAGAAATATTTTAATTCAACACACAAAAATACAAAAAGCAACATATAAAACTAAAAGCGCCAATAGGTGGCAAATCACTGTCTTAATAAGCAAGTCATTATTAATTTAATTCATTAGTTCAAACGGCTAATTCATTCAGAAAGGAAGCAAGTGACTGCCTTTATGAATGGTTCACTAAATCTCAGTAGATTCATTTAAAAACGTGGATTGATTCGATTAATTCAGTAAAACTACCACTCTGTTTCAGTGGTCCATCTCTTTACAGTCTTTATACAGGTTTAGCAGATTTAAGTTTTTGCCTGTAGGTTGGTAAAAGATGAACCAGACAGTGATCAGAGAGCCCCAAAGCTGCCAGTGGGACAGAGTGATACCCAGATAGCATACACTTCCGGGCCGCATCTGGGCCAAACGTGGCACATCTGGCTCAGTTCTGGCAATGGCAGAGATCATATGGGACAGATCTGGCCCACACACATCAAGCTGGTTTTAGTGTCAGTTGTGGCTTGTTGTGTGTGGGCCACATCTGGCCTATTCCAGGTGACCAGAGATGAATTTTCTGGGGACACATTCTGGCCAGGATTTCTAAGTTGCCTAAAATAATCAGGTGTTGGTTGCATGCGCTCTGCACATAGATCCTTATATGACTTTTAATTACTGTGAGAGCTATAGAGCAAAGCAGATGGCTCCTTATGCTTTAAAATTGCTTTCACTATACTTTCTGGAAATTAAAATGATTTTTACATTTCATCCATTCAAAAGACTAAGACGAAAGCTATCCCAGCTGTGCACATAAATGTAGTGCAATGCAGAGTAAATAAAACGTAGCAGGACATTTGTGTCTAGGGCTTGCTGTGCAATGGCGTCTTTGATTGGCCATAATACCTGCAGGCCAATAGAAATGCTTCTCTATCACTGCACATCCTGCTCCTCACAGCACAGATCGTGAAGCACACTGCAGTTCGTCACGCAGAAGGCAGATTAACGAGTGACAGCTTTTAATGATTATAAAGGAGTTTGCAAATGTGACATTGAATTTATAAAACAGTTTTCTGCATTTTTTATTTTATACAAAAGTTAATATAAAGTAACTTACATTTTAGGAACACTGTTGTCTGATTGTGCTCTATTTTGTCAACAAAAATAGTCGCAAACAAAGTCACAGCTGAGCCACGGCGCATCTCCAAGCAAACATAGCGCTGTTTAGTTTATGAATGCTTTATTCCTGAATGAATCAGACATTTAAATGAATCAACTGAAAGAATGATTTAGTGACAAAGACAGTGGCTTGCTGCCACCTACTGGTGGTTTCAGTTTCATTTTTAAAGTCCACATTTAAATCGTTTCTATATTTAAAACATTAATCTCATAACATTTTTTTTAATGAAATTAACATTTGTGCTCTTCTGTGCCGACTGATTTGACTGGTAACTTATTAATGTTTGTATCTTATTATTTTAAATGAATTTATTGTTAAAAATTATTATTATTATTATTTTTTTATACAATTTTATAAATCTAAATGTTTTGGCACAAAATATAACACACATTTAATAAAGTTAAACAGAGCTGTGGACTCGAGTCGCATGACTTTGACTGGAGTCACAAATTTGATGACTTGTGACTTGACTCGATATAATCAAAGAAGACTTGAGACTCGACTTAGACTTTGACAGCAATGACTCCAGACTTGACTTGGACTTGAACCCTGTGACTCTAAAAAAACAAAGTTCTGATCGATATCGACTGGTTACTGAAGCGTATGATTACAACGGTATGATTAGCGCAGCTTTTGACACTGAGCCAGAGAGGAAATCGCTAAATCAGTGCTTGTATTGTTTTTATCCACATAATTAGGGTGGCCATATGTTCATCAAGACAGAAATGACGGTTGCAACAAAAATGCTAAACTCAGCTACTGCATTAAGTTGTTTATTATTCATCGATTTCCTCACTTTTTTGCACCCCAGATTTTCAAATAGGTGTAACCAAATGTTGTCCTATCCTAACACCCCATACATTCATTGAAAATGTATTTATCAGCTTTCAGATCAGCTATATTAAAAAAAATTGACCCTTATGACTGGTTTTGTGGTCCAGGGTCACATATGGACAGTGAAATAAACATGAAATGGTTTGAATTAGGGCTGGTTCGAATACCATTTTTTGCGCTTCGAAGCTTCGGTGGTAATCAATATTGAATATTGGAAGCTTCGGTGGGAGGGGCTAAGCATATAATAAAGGCAGAAATCTCTGTGTGTCTGTTTGCATTTGTATTATGTCGGGAATCGCTCATCCAAACGATTTCACGCGTCACGAATGTGTTGCTGCAGACCCAAGAGAATTCAGCTCCAATATGCTCACACCACGAGTCTAGGGCAGTGGTTTTCAAACCCTGGGTCGTGACCATCGGGTGGGTCGAGGGACTTAAAAAATAGGTCGCCAGGATGATTTCCGGAGGACGTATATATGTAGCCTATGTAACGAAGTTCAAGACTCTGGGAAGGATGCGGGAAACTGCAAACGTACTTTAATAACAAAATAAACATTAACAAAACGAAAGTAAACGGCAGCCGCCTCACGCCAGACTCCATCTGTGTTTGAGTTGATCAGAATCCACTCACCGCTCAAAACGCCGGATTTTTTGTTCAGTCCTGAGTTCTGCAAGCTAATTAATCCTCTCATTATAACAAAGCCAGAAGACGTTCAGCACCGCCAAGAGTTTTACGCAATCGTTAAAACGAAACCGAAATTAAAATGCGCACGCGCATTCAAAAGCAATTTTAATACTATAGAGTGATTCCCCAATGCACGCAAATTAGGCTATATAACACATCTAGGCTTTATAACTGTTGCTGTGAGTTCTTTAAAGGATAGGCTGCGTGGCGGACACGTCGCGTGTTGATTTTTCTTTCGGCGCCTATGTTAACAGATTAGAGCAGCCACACTGTCTGCGGAATACGCGCTTATATCAGGTGCGGTCCAACCACACCGCAACCGCGACCCCGAGACAGAACAGAAGTGAAGCGGATTTTTTCCGCAGCAGTCACCTAACAAACCCGCTCCACGTCCGCCACGCAGGCAGTGTGTCTCAGAGGCTTCATTTGAAAACGGCACGCATCTCCGCTCACATGCTCTGTTCGGCAGGCTAGACAGCTCACATTTCAATGAACAAAAATATTTATTTATATTTCAAACTTTAAAATAAATCACAACCAGGTTGCATAAGGACAGATCAGTATGAATTGCATATCTATCAAAATGCTTAAAAAATATGTAAAATATGGAAATAAGTTTTTTAAACTACATTGACCATTAAGTAAATTACATGAATTAATAAAATACTGTTTACGATATATTTAAAATGTGTTTTCACTATATATGAAAATGTAAATGTATAAAAAGAAATAGATTTAATAGAATGTTACATTTAATATTACAATAATGATAATGTAAAAAAAAATGAAAAAAGCTTTTTCTACTGTAAATAAAAATGTTTACTTATATAAAGAACCTGAAATCTGAATGAAAATGACATTTAATATTAAAATGTGTAAAAAAGTATGTTAAAAATATTTTACAAATTATTTATAACTACATTGAGAGTCATAATGCACAGCCAGCAACAAACAGACATATTAATGCTGATCCCCTTGTCAAAAAATCAATTCCAGTTAGAATTTCTATCATATTTTGGAACCGTTCCTAAAGGATTCCAACAGGAATTGTCTTATAGGATTGTTCTATAAGATTGTCTGATAGGACAAGACATGAATATCCTGTATAATTTCTACAGGATTTTAATGGGATCCTGTTTTATTTTAAAGCATCTTTCAAGAATATTGAAGAATCCTCAAGGTACACTTTTTATTTTATTTATTACTAACTAATAGTTTTGTGTCTTGCAGTTTACTTTAACTCACCTTAATGTACATTGTTCATTGTTGTGCAACTGAAATACAAGACAAATCAACAAATGCATGTTCTGTTTTAATTTCAATAGTATTTTAATGTATTCTTTCATATGAACAGCTGAATTACATTGAATTTGCTTTTTTTACTATGTTCAGATTATAATAATTACAGGCTTTCACCAAAAAAAAGAAAAAGCATAACTATAATAACTATATCTATAATAACTGTAGCAATAACTGTAAACTACAGTATTTACACACACTCACACACAATCATCATTGCGCCTTTTTGACATCTTGTGTTCATCTGCACATCTTCTTTATGAGGCTCGTTTCGACACTAAATGTATTTTTGATGTAACCTGTAAAAGAAAGAAATAAACAGAACATAAGTTCACAAACCATATCAATTATTGAGGAATGGTGTGGGCATCTATGTTCACAATAAGACTCCTTAAAGGATTACTCCACTTCCAAAAAAACATAAATCCCTGATAATTTACTCACCCCCATGTCTTCTGAGATGTTCATGACATGTTAAAGATCGTCTAACATCGCTGTTTTACCTTTTTTTGTAAAGGGCATTTGATCATCTATGCATACTCACTTTGTAAACACTGGGTCTGTTCTTCTGCAGCGATGAAGGATGATTTTGAAGTTGGAGGAGAAAATGAGATGGGAGTTTTTCAACATACCCTAATTGTCTTGAACCGGAATACATAGAGTTGATGCACAGATAGACAAGACGAGCATCTGAGGTTGAAATGTACATAAATTGTACTTTTTTTTTTTTTTTTTTAGAAAATAACCGATAATTTCTCTTCTTTAGCTGGGATCATTTAAAGCTCTTTGAAGCGGTTTTTAAACTGCATTTGGAAGTTCAAACTCATGGGCTCCACTGAAGTCCACTATATGGAGAACATTCCTCAGAAAACATCTCTTTATTACTAAAGAAAGAAAGACATGAACATCTTGAATGACAAGGAAGTGAGTAAATTATCTGTACAATTTTGTTCTGGAAGTGAACTTCTCCTTTAAGTTTTAAAGGCTGGCAAATGGCCATGGTATAAGCAGGAAAATCCATGGCTAGCAATGCATTCAGTGATTTTATTACACTATGCTACACACTGGATGTTTCATTAAATTGTTTAATGCACAGCTAGCATCTATATTTAGTATGTGTTTTAACACATTGTATATTAGCATCCCTGAGTCCTTTATGCATTTATAGCCACTATTTTTGCTGAGTTGAGTAGTTTGCATCTCTGCTGCAATTGCCAGAAAGTTACTAATAGTTGACTAATTTTGTAAATTTCCTATATCCGATATCTTTAAGTGTCAGAATCATTAAGTAACTGAGGGGAAAAAAAGAAAGAGTATATTTCTCTAAAAAGTAGATCATTTTCCAATAATTTTTGAATTGTTCTGATTATCTTAAAATATCTTGCCAAAAGGGTTTTTCTTTAGAAAGATGACTCACTGATGATGTCAGACACCTTTTCCGACTCCAATGGAGGCTTCCCTGTTCTGTCTTTGAAGGCATTGGAGCATCTTCCTGTGTAGCAGTGTGTTGAAAGTGTGATTCGTCCAAACACTGCCATTAAAAGATCTTTTGTGGCCTTTCTGGGGTCTGTCCATTTGACACGGGCAAACTGTTCTGCCGTTATTGACGTGTTAAGGCCAATTCTCACCTGAAAATAGTGATCAAACAATTAAAACAAAAGCAGAGTTAAAAAGTGAACTTAGTAATGTTTTGTTTTTTTAAGCATGATTCATTCATTCATTCAGTGATGGGACGCAACTGCAGCGAGACACCCCAGATGAACAGAGTTAAAAAACAACACAAAACTCACTAATAGATATCAACACACTTACCCAGATGATTTAAGATGCATTAAGAATTGCAGCATTTTTTTGCATTACAGATTTGAGCAAATGTTGTGTGTAAATATACAAATAAGGTGATTTGACTAAATCTAATAAAATATGCACAAATTTGCATGAATCACCCTCATCAAAAAAAAAGGGAACTTGTTTCATTTTTAACATATTAGGTTTTTACAAATGGGATCAAAGGTTTGATCCACAGATAAATAAAAAAATAATAAATAAAAAAAAAAATAATTGTATAAAACACTTTGACTTTCTGACTTGCCAAGATTCATATATATACATACATACATATATATACACATAAATACATTATATACATATATATATATTAGTCAAGCCCGAAATTATCCATACACCTGGTAAATTCTGATTTAAAGTTTTTTTTTACCAGAAATGACACCGGCTTCTCCCAAAAGATAATGAGACGATGTACAAGAGGCATCATTGTGGAAAAAATATGAATAAGCTAAAGATCAGGGTGATGGCAAGGACACCCTCCAACCTGAAAAAGCTGGAGCTCATCGCTAAAGATGAATGGGCAAAAACACCAGTGGAGACATGCGAAAAGCTGGTCAGCAATTATAGGAAGCGTCTGATTGCTGTAATAGCCAATACATTTCTATTGATTATTGAGAAGGGTGTGAATCATTTTAAACACGCCACGTTTTGTTCGAATGTAAATAAAAGAGGAGTAATAATGATGCCTCTTGTACATCGTCTTATTATCTTTTGGGAGAAAAAAAAAACTTGCTGGTTGAATAAAAGTTTAAAACTTTAAGTTAGAATTTGCCAGGGGTATGAATAATTTCGGGCTCGACTGTATATAATATATATAAAAATACATAATATAATATTATAAACTATATGCTACCAATAGAAAAATATACCGCATTTAAAAATCTTTTAGTAACGTTCAGGCACTAGCATGTTAGCTTGTGTTAAATCGCGAATGTTGTGCTAGATACACGCCAACAGCATCATCCTTGTTGATTCTTTGGAGGGATCTGGAAAGGGGAGCAGGTGTAGTGAAGACAAGACAGTGCTTCGTTCTCGTAGAGCCTGCGGTGATCTGCAATATTGCAATTTCAGGGACTCCATAAGGGCTGATGCATATGCTGAGAGAAGGAAGACAAACCTTAGATCACATTCACTGCTGTCTCATGGTCTGACTGAGTTAATAATATTTAGTCACTAAATGAATGATGGCTTTTCCTTAACAGGACGGACTACCCAACCACCTTTGCAGAAGCTTGGGTAGCGAACCTCACCATCACTGGTTCCAGCAACTTCTCTGCTGCCATTATGGTTGAAGTGCAGGGCTGCCAAGAGAAGTCTGTAGAAAAAGTATACATTTGTACCAATTACAAGTTGGGTATATGTGAAACAACACAGAAGTAAAAACAACAGAAAATTTAGCAAAACCTTTGTTTCTTGAGTTGAAGCGACTAAAAAGTGCCATTACTCATTGAAGACAGAATATTCAAATATATGCCTGGTCCCCGTTAAGAGGACACACAAATATAAAGTTCAGCAAAAAATTGTATTCTCATGATGGTTAAAATGTTCTTTGTGATGCTGTTGTTCAGTCTTTGCACAGCTTTGCTTGCTGCACATATAATGACAATTGGGCTGCTGTGTTAGACTGCATTACTTTCAGAAAGCACTTATTCTTTCACCATCACATACTTACCTGCTGTACATCCCAAGGAAGGAGAATCCAGTGTGCTTTGGTGCAAAGTGCAGGATGAGGGAGTGAAACGCCTCCAGAGAAAAGGTCTGATGCTGCGGGGACATCCTTTAACAGCGCTGTTCTAGTAGCTGCATTCTCCAGTTTCACTGCTACAGCTGATCCTCATAAACACAAATGTTGCTCCTAAGATGAGGCTTGAGTGTTCAATCACAAAGAGATGGGCTTTGTAGCACACCGTGTTCATTCTTAGCAAAATAATACACAGTAGTGTTGTCACGATACTGGAATCGCCCATTTGGATACGATACCTAGAAAAGTATCGATTTTCGACAGCATTTTCGACACCACGGGGAAAAACTGCCACAACATCAAGGCCTTAATTTGTGCTTTGTATTAAAAGATAAATATAACAAGGCTGGAACATGAAAATGAGCCTGAAAGAGGTATATTTTTACATGAACAAAAGCATTGTGCAGGTCACGAGCTTCTATTTCAAGGCAATAAACTGCAAAAATTAATAAATAAATAAAACGGCACAATCTTTTGTATTTTCCAGAAGGAAAAAAACAATTGGCAGCCCTAGATACATGTTAATAGAAACTAAAGATGTTATTTGGAACTATCCATAAAAACCTCAATTAAAAAAACACTTTTTAAAAGATCCAGCTAAAACAAAAGTCCTCTATTCCAAGGCAATAAAGTGCAAAAATCTCCTGTTAATACATTTTCTAATTAAACGAACCAGAGTCATCATAAACAGCAGTATTTTTATGAACCGATTTCGATTTGGGATTTAATTAACATAATCATTGATCAGGGCATAGATCTCTATCACACGTTCACTGAAATTACACGAGGGTTAATTATTACATAATTTCACAGTATTCCCTTGTCAGATGCAACTATTGTCTGACATTTCTCACTCTGATACTGTTGGACATGAGTATTGGGATAGTTTCAGATTCATTAGAATCGAAATATCGATTATTTCTGTCTGTTATGAGGGCTGACACTTGCATATGTTGCTCAGTCAGAAACCTTATGCTGCGTTTTAGAGCCTCTAGCTCACACCAGGAGCTGCTTGGGTCTTCTGAGCTCTGTTAAAATCATTTGGTCATGTCACTAACATCAGACAAGTGATATGTGTTTGATAACATTAACTTACCTGGACAAGCTGAACATCTAGAACCTTGTTGATTCTGTCCTCAATCAATGAGTATGTACCGTATTTTGCACGATGGCCAGGAGAATCTGACCTATAAAAATGTCAAAAACAGTTTGACACACATACATTCAACTATATTATATCACAGTTTTGTTTTCTATTTAAATGATATAAACTGAAGTGCACTACCTGCAGTCAGCAGACAGGATGAGCCTCATTCAGATCTCTAATGACCCCTGCTGGCTCATTCTGCACAATGGTAGGAATTGTGTCCAAGCGCTGATGTCGAAGAAAGAGCCAACACTGATGCTCTGAAGACCAAACCGCTGCAGCATCCTGATGGTCTGGGCAGCCATGCAACCGGAAAAGTGTATGGCCCACTCAGTAAAAGGTTGCAGGCGGCATATTTCCATGCAGCATTGGCTGGTTCTTCCACAAACGCTGATAGCCACATGCTGCACAGACCTGAGAGATGTATGTGAAAGGCAGAAAATGACTAATCTATACCATAAAACAACAGTGAATATATAAAACAAAAAAGGTATGTTACAACATTTTTCTACCAGAAATAACATATAGCCTCTTACTTGCTTTATTTTTACAAAAGCTCCCTCCTGCTTCTCAAACTTTCCTTGGGTTTCCTCACAACAGGCAAATTGTAAATAGGGACATCAGCTGGCTTCTACAGAGACCCTAAAAGGACATGGTGGTGAAAAAAATTTGGGGTGGGAGGAAAAATTATTTGTACTTTTTTTTGTGTTCCCTCGCAAAACCAGTTGAGTTCGGACAAACCTTGAACTTAGCACTGACTGTATTTCTTTATACTTGAGTCCAAGATCAAAATAAAGCTTTATGAACCGCACCATTGTGAACAAACAGAGCTGTATGAAGCACTGCAAGCTCCAAACTACTGTAATACTAAACAACAATTCTGTCACTAAATCTAAAATGCGTTAATTCAATTATGTGTTAAAAATGTAGTTCAAAAACAGTGTACCTGCCTGCATCAGACAGAAAGATTTGACTAATTATTGCACTAATTACCCCTTGAACATTGGTAACAGATGGTGGCATCATGTACAATTAATGATATATGTGAGTAATGCTAATCTAACGTTACCTAATGAACGATGTAAAGGTCTGAGGTTACACTGTGAACCAAAGTGAAGCACAGATGATTGAGGGGCTAGTGGAGAGAAAGCCTCTTGCTCTGGGTCAGCAAGGACTGCAACACTGGCTGTAGATGCATCGCCTCCAGTACTTGCAATGTTTTCCAAACCCTAATAAACACACATCACCAGAATAAATAACGAATTAGCGGTGCAAACAATGTCACTACTTTGTAAGTAGTTATTGATTATAATATTATCAAACTGAGGTTACCATTTATGTCTTCTCACATGGTAACTTTTTTTTTAAATACGTATACATATATATATATATATATATACAATGTTAACGTTATTGGTAATGTCTACAAGCTAGCTGCGATTCTTTGCAGCTTATACACATCACGTTGCTTCTCACAGGCACGTTCCTATATTATAATTTTTACTTCTCACCTTTAGTCCGAGTCCCGAGGATGTGCTCATACCACCTTGAAATCGGTATATAAACGACAAACTCAAATATTTTCTGCTGTAAACAATAAAGCTGTAATGTTTTTGTAATTGTTACTAAATATTTTTACTAAATATATTCAATGCATATATGCAAACCAATACAAAAACATTAAATTCTAACAGAAAATTTGCAGTGCATTCATTTATTAATAAGCATTTATTCAGTGAAATTGTATTCATTTTATACATTTTGAACAACACACCTATTCTTTAACCACCACTGATTAAAAAAATAAAAAATGTCAATACTCTTATTGACAACACCCCATAATTTAGTAAAACATTTTGATAAAAACATTAAACATTTTGATAAAAATGAAACAATTCAGTAGCTACTTTTCTAATACTTCACATTCATTTGTTTCCTGAGTGTTCTGTGTATGAAACACCTGCTACAAATATTTGGTGTTGATGTGATTTAATACTGCTTACTGCAAAGAAAACCTAAACAATAATACAATTACAAAAGGACCATAGTTCTGGAGCTTCTCAGAAGATAATATAAATAAAGAAAATAGCAACATTCATAAATAGTAAAAATATGTAAATTAGAACAATGTAGATATTACATCTCCCCTGTATTAGGCCCACAAATAAATAAATAAATAAATAAATTGACTTTCTCAGGGAAATCTGAGGCCTCCATCCCCAGCTGGAGAAGACTCTTTGCTGAGGGGCCAGAGTTAGATTCTGGACAGCTGTGAGAAGGAGAGTGTCTTTCTTACCCCAGCAGCAGAAGGCAGGCTATTTTGAAGGAAGTATAGGAGGGTGACACTTCACTCTTGATCTACTAATGGAAGGTCGTTGCAGTGCTTTGCTGAAGAATGAGGCTCCTGCTCATCACTTTGTCTTATTTAGCAAAGAGTTCATATAGTGCAGAGTCAAGAGACTCCAGATTCCTTGCTAGAAACTTTTAATAAAAGTTACCATTTTACTGTAGTCAGGTTTATTGTTTTTACTATAAGACATGCCAAACGTATGAGAAAATCATGTCAAACATGTTCTTCCTCCTCTTCCACATCCTGAGCCTGTACTGTCAACATCCTTGTCTGGCAGCTGAAAGGGAGGATCACCTCATTAATGTTGTTAATATATGTACAACTAGTCAAACAATCTGCATTTTTAATGTTTTTTCGATAAGTCTCTTCTGCTCACCTACAATATATATATATATATATATATATATATTCAAGCTTACAGCACAAAAGCAATATTGTAAAACATTTTTAATAAAAAAAATTTCTATTGTTTTTCAAATGCACTTAAAATAAATTTCATTCCTGTGAGGCAAAGCTGAATTTTTAAGTACTCCAATCTTCATTGTCACATGATCGTTCTCATGTGATGATTTGCTGCTAAAGAAACATTTCTGATTATTATGAGTGCGTTTACATGGACCCTCTTAATGCGATTATAATGGGATTTTGACAATATTGCAATTCAATTTTACCTCATGTAAAAGCAAGTGTTTTATTTCCATGAATTTTAGTCAAATCAAGTGTTGCTTTAAGAGGCTAAATCGAACGTGGTATAAATTGACGACAGGCCGCATGCGCTTTTGGTCGTCGTCACTTAAAACGAACAAAAAAATACTCCAAACGTTTTTCTAAATTAACTTAATAAAAGATGGAAACGAAATATATTCAGTTTGCCATTATATACAAAACTGAAATAGGCCTATTTGAATAGCTGAAACAGTATAAGGTGGGAGAAAAAAAGACGGGCACGGGTCGGACTCGGGCAAAAAAATTCTTATACGCTCTCGGACAGGGGCTAGGGCCCAGATTTATGGCCCGTGCAGGGCTCTACTCCTCGCATTTTTTTCCAAAGGAAAAAAAAATGACTCCAACCAACTGTGATGTACACAAAAATATTGAGCAACACTGTTTTCAACACAGATAATCATCAGAAATGTTTCTTGAGCAGCAAATCAGCATATTAGAATGATTTTGAAAACTTACAACTTTAGTAATGATGCTGAAAATGTAGCTTTTAATCACACTTTAAAATAAATGTCAAAGTTTTTACCAGCAGTGCACATTACTACATTTAACTTAAAACACACTTTGTAATACATAATGCACACATTCTCAGAACTTACATTCTGATGAGTTTCCTCACAACTGCCTTCTTCAGTTTTAAACACTTCCTCATTTTTCACCTTTCCCTTGAATCTACACAAAAAAAGCAAATAAAAACAATTTTACAGACAATTTGGATAAGTCACATCACATTTTTTTTGACAGTGTCCACAAACTGTGACCTTCCTTCTGAAATCTTAAGTGATTCTCCAGCTTCTAAAGGAAAGGCAGAATCTGGGCCTGTGGCTTGGAATCCAGTCATAAGAATTTGTCAAATTTTGGATAAATAAACCAAAAGTAGTTCATTACACTTAAGTCAAACTGTGATATGGACTAGTATCTGTGAATATTAAGCTGCAAAAATATACACTTAAATATGAATCCTGATTCTCGCTAAATTAGGACATACATACATGAACAACAGTCAGTGTCTACTCCATTACAAATAATATTTAAAAGTAATTACACAAAACAATAGAAATGCAAGATGGAAATATAGACTAGAAAGATATTTGCATTTGCTCCTTACGTCCACGACAATTTTAACAAAACTCCTCCTGACTGAGGGAAAAACAAAATCACTCACAGGCTCTGGAATTAGACTATTAATTGATATATCTAGCTATGAGTAACTGAATTGTGAAATCCAACCCTGTGAATTACCTGTTCTTCCTCCTGAGCATTTTGTCATGTGGGTCCAGGAAGGCTGCTTGTATGTGTGGATACCGCTGCACAACTCTTTCAATGATGAGAAATGCAGTTCCTGTCCTGTCTTCACATCCAGGACAACAGAATGGTCAGGGAGGCCTGAAATAAAAAACATGTAAGCCAATGAAATCAATTTAAATCTATAGTTGTGAAACAATGAGGTTTAGTTTTTCACCCATTCGCTGGTTCCTGCGGAACACAGTCTTCATGATGGATGATCTCTTGATCCTTACTGCCATCTACTTAGAGATGGTTTGGATGATATGTGATTGTTTCTAAAATATTGTTTCTAAAATACCGATAGCAGCACCATTGATCCTGTAGTTGTATCAATTTTTCAAAAAGAAATGATCATAACTCATTTTAGTTTTACAGCAATGAATAAAACATTCAAACTACTAGGTGGTAACAAGTAAGCATCATTTCTTAAAAACAACTCACTGAGTCACTGAATGAAGTGGTTCACTGGCAGTCAGGACCTAAAAAAAATTTGAAAGAAAAGTCGTTAGCATAATATATGCATAACATTCATGTAAAAAACACCATTAAAAAACAACAACAAGCAAATGGCATAATTTACAGGCCTGTTGCTTGACAGGAAAATCTCACATGTACTGAATATGTTTTCGGCAGCCATGGTCTAATTAAAAGTTGAAATAACGTTAGTGGTTTATATTTAAGTTTACAATATGGCCAGCATGAACATCATTAAGTGCGAGCAACAGGCAGTCAACTAAACTACAACAGTTGAACTTTAAATTTTACCAAATAAAGTTTTGGTGATGTAACTTGATGTAACGTGATTCCCATATTCGTCGTGATGACGTTGCCAGAATATCATGAGGACGTCCAAATGTGCAAACTGGCACATTGTGAAGACGTAAACGCAGGGTCCATATTAGACGTACCAGATAAAGTTTCGTTTTCTGCTGTAAAAAGACAAAATCACATAATTATATATATATATATATACAGTTTTGGAAGCCCACCCCACATAACAAATCCCAATTTAACGGCTGAGTGTAATATGCATTTATTTATTTGCAGAAATTAATATGTTATGTGAAGGAAGAGCAACTGTTACAAATAACAAATAACTGTTATTCACGGCCAGAAACTAAAACAATATCACTACATTTAACAAAGCAGCATACAGAATTAAAGAAAACAACATTTTAAAAAGACAATGTAAAGGGAACAGAATAGACATTTCTGTCTCTTCTCTATTATTTGGTCCACCTAAAACATTAATGAACAGTTTTTGTACAAGAAAATGAGCGTGTTGAATCTAGGATCCCATACTGTCACTTTTTCAGACAGTGTTTAAGAGGCCTAAAAGCAGATCTAAATGGTGAGAGCTGTGAGTGTGTCTTTCTTACCCCACCTCAAGAGGGCAGGGTCTTCTGTGGCCTCCGTAGACTGACACTTCACTCTTGATCTGAGAGTTTGTGCAGTGAAATGAGGCTTCTCCACAGCTCTGTCTTCCTCTGCAAAGTGTTCTTCTCGTGCAGAGTCAGATTCAGACAGTGGATGTTTTAGAAACTGGAAATGGAAGAGAACATTTGTCATATTCTTGAAATAATGTTTTTTGATGTATACACTTTTAAACTGACACAGGTGTCACAAAGGTATGCTAACTAAAGCCACTACATCCTCCTCCTTTTCATCTTCTTCATTATCCTCAGCCTGCACTGACATCATCCTACATCATCCAGTTTAAAGGCCTTAATAATGTTGCTGATCTATGCACATTAAATGTAAATTAAAATTAAACTTGTGTTAAAAGTCACACATTCTCAAAGAACTTTTAGATATTAACTTACTTCCCTCATTGCTGCCTCCTTTGGACTGTGAATCTTTCCAGTATCGTCTGTGACCTTTTCAGTTTTCAAAATGAAAGCAAAAAATTTGATGTTGTACAATGTATGACATCTATTTTCACCATGCTAATGCTAATATGAATTATGAATTGCTATCTGCTAGTCTCTATGAGTAATTGAATTGTGAAATCCAACTCTGTGAATTACCTGTCTTACCTCATAAGCCTTTTGTCCTGTGGGTTCAGAAAAGGCTGCTCATATGGCTGGTAGAACTGGGGTTGGCAATATTGATTCCCCAGTTTTAATAGATCTTAATTTTGATGAATTACAATTTTCTAATAATCTCAAAATCAGTATTTTGGTCAATGATGTTTTCAGCAGATGCATGAACAAAATGTCACTAAACATTATTTGTATCAGGGTTGCCATCCAATAATCACAACAAGCTTTGTGCTTTATTACTTCTGATAAGAGAAAGTTTCAGCTTTCAAATTTTATCATGAAACTCACTATTTATGCTCAAATTCTATCATGAAAAGTACTGTTCTGCCTCTGGAAATATCAAGTGACGAACAGAAACACATATACAGTATTTATTGAACATTTTGTCAATGACATTTCTACTTTAAGCTAATAAATATTTAACACTTATTAAAGAAATATTAAGAACAAAGTTAAGAATTGAACAATTTGCATATCAATTAATGTTTTTTTTTTATTCATCTTATTAATCTTCAAAAAGAAGAAGTGTCTCGTCATTATTCTGCAGCTGCTCAGCCTTTCTCTGGTCCTGCTGCTGAAAATGAAAGCATGTTTTAGTTTTCATTAAATGAATTTCACATTTAAAACAAACAAATAAACAAACAAAACATCTCTAGGTTACGAATATAACCATGGTTCCCTGAGAAGGGAACAAGACACTGCATCATCTAGGGGAATTTCTATGGGGGAGCATCTCCTTCGTGACCCGTGTCTGAAGCATACATACAAAAACTACAACAGTACATGTATCAAACGTTGATTAGTAATGTTTTTTGCCAGTTGTACATGGGTCAGCAACCAAATCTTTACTGAAAAAATACATATACTCCAGAGCGTTAAGAATAAAACTGGCAATAACATATTGGGTAAATCTTCAACAATCAGTAAATAATCTTCTCACTTGTAAAGTATTGGAGAAGTGTTGGGAATATTCATACTATGGAGGATAGTTTTGTGTGGAAGAGGTGAATTTGAGCTAAGGAGTATGGTATGGATAATAAGATCTGATGTCCTAATGTACCACTCCCTGATGCCCACCACGGAGAGTCCCTGAACAGCTTGTAGATTGAGCTTAGACAAGCCCAAAGATCAGTATATGGGAAAGGAGGTTAATGGCATTTAAATAATACATTTTATTCAACTTTACAAATATTTACAGATGGATCTACGGTACCAGTCAAATGTTTGCAACTGGTGTACAGTATATATTCTGAAATTTCAAATATTGGTTAGTTTGAAATCGCCTGATGATTTGTCTTTAGCACAATAGCAGGCCAGACAGATGGTGTTACAGCATTATACACAGACAGTAGGGAGGATATTGTAAGAGAATAAATAGGACAAAATGTATAGGTTTCTAAGTGTGTAGTTGTACTTCTGATTGGGCTGTGGCTGGGATTTTAGCAAGTTTGAAGTAAAAGTATTTGATGAATGCACTCAATCAGTATTATTATCTCATTTTTGACCAAAATGGCTTTTAGGGGGTTTTGCATTTGATACTCTAGATACTAGATAGATAGATAATTGGGTGTGTTTACATATATAATTATATCACTCAGGACAGGTTTATGGTCTAGGATATAATTTTGTCGATGGGAATAATCTGGAACATGTAGTAGAGGTGAACACGCTATCATCGCTCTCCATATTCGGAGGGAGTATGAAACATACACATACCCCCCCCTTAATTAATTAATTGTTTTTAATTAATTTAGTTGTTTTTTCCTCTCCCCTTCTCAAAATTCAGACTCATCACCTATGTAAGTTCAATTTGACATCCAGTAGACTAGGTGGCGATAATGCTCCTAAGGAGTTAATTGCCATTAAACAAGAAGAACTACATGCAGATGGCAGTTTGTAACGGTCCTGACAGTCTTTTAAACGGACTCGGAGTTGCCAACCGACCTGAGAGAAGATGTTTTTACGGTGCTGACAGCACGATATGAGAAACGGCCCCACTGCGCTGCGGAGATGTGCGTTCATGTAAACTATGTGAGTAACGTTATGAATGTCAGACGTCGAGAGTATGATAATTATGATCTCTGTGTGATAGCGGAGATGATAGCTAGCGGGTACACTTTGGATTGCACGTGCAGTCATTACAGTAGGCCTATCACTATGAACGCTTCTTTTCATTTCGGATCATCTTCATTTATAGTTTACTTGTCGAGTGCGTTTTTGAAATTATCGTTTCAAACCCATAATTTTGGTAATGTTTGAGGTGTTGTGCAGTGAATATGTAGGCATTCGTGCGCGCGCGGCTATGGCAAACACGTGTAAAAATAGAAGGATCAGTTTGAACATGACACACGTAACCTCACAAAAACATTTAAAGAAATTAGATCACTCTGGAAACGCCATCCGATAAAATATCTTGTAAACAATATCACTTAGGGACCTGTTTTAAGGATCTAAGCGCATAATCTGAAGCGCATGGTGCAGGTGCACTTAAGGCGTGTCCACTTTTGCTAGTTTAAGATGCGTTCACACCACATCGGAATTACTGTAACGTAATTACTAGATCCAACTTGTGACAAGCGTTCACGTCCTCTTAGAACTGGTAATTAACTGGATTTGTTATTTACAAGGCAAAATTTGCAAGAACGAAAAGTGAAGCCTGAAGTGAAGTATGTGCGCTGTGCACCCGCTTAGGCATATCATTAATTAAATTAAAACTGCGCCATTGACTTTAGACCAGGTTTTAGTTGGTCAATGGCGCAATCACAATTTTCAAAATAAAAATGCTCCAATAATGCGCCTGAACACCTAGTTTTCAGATCAGCGCTAGTGGATTTGTGATATGAATGTGAAATATATATATATATATATAAAATATAAATCCTTACAAACAACAATCAAAATTTAAGCACATTTCAAACCTAGAATCACATTTTAGGGCCCTGAAGTTAGAACCTGAAACTAAGCTTACCTTCTGACACCTTGCTGGAGCATGTTTTAACGTGTCTGATACGATGTCCTCCACTTTGGACTGCTGAATTCCAGGATTGGACCTCATTATTGCCTCTGTAAAATAAAGTCCCGTAATTATGACACAATACTTTAAAAAAGTACTGGTACTGCTGATTGTGTAAGGAATAATTGACGACGAGCCATTGAATTAGTAGAAAATAATGCACATGGAGGTGTGTGAGTGTAGGAGTAATTTCTTACGCAGCTCATCTACTGACTCCGCCTCACTTTACAATAAGGTATCATTTGTTAACATTAGCTAATGTATTCATTAACATGAATGAACAATACATTTATTACATTTATGTATTAAACTTTGTTAATGTTGGTTAATAAAAATACAGCTGTTTAGTTTTGGTTGCAGTAAGTTCACAGTGGATTCACCAAATGTTTAAAAAAAACTTGTGATTTTTATAAATGCATTAGTAAATGTTGAAATTAACATAAGATTAATAAATGCTGTAAACCTTTTGTTCATTAACTAATGTTAAGTGATGAACCTTACTGTAAACTATTACCAATTGTATAATTATTGCATAATATGCTTTTCTAATGCTGAAGTAACCTTTATTTATGTTAGAATATGTAATATTTTTACTAATTGCAAAAGCTGAAATAATCAGTCAAAGTCTACTGATTAATTGGTGAAATAATCGATGATTAGTCAATTAATCATTCTAATAATCGTTAGATTAATCGATTATCGTTATTGTTTGTTGCAGCCCTACCTGAAATTAATGCACACCTTAGAACATCCGTGAGCCAATCATATTCATACAGTCAACAAACTCATAGTATTATTTGAAGTAACTGACTTATTGGACTTACTTTTTATGACTTTCAAAACAAACATGTTAAGGAGTGGTCTTTTCCCTTTTTTCCCCTTCAGGCTGAATTCTCGCCAAACACTGAGTGTTCTCCCCAGGGTTTGGACCTCCAACGAGGCTTGAATGAGGTGTCTACAAGATGGAATACATATTCTAAATGCATCAGTTGATATTTTTTTAATTAACAAATTTGTTTATTAAGCGTTACACAGACAGTTCAAAAGTAACACACCACTCTCTTCCTAAATGTGTCGTCTTTAAGCTTTTCTTCTAGGGAGAGAAGTTCATCGATGGTGCCACACACATCAAGGCCCATCTCCTCTGCCCCATCACCCAGGGCACGAGCATAAAGCTCATACATAGCTGTTACCGAGCTCCTCATGGCCTTCATCTCACTCTCCATGCTTACTATTTTTTGAATCAGTAGGCTCAGGAGGTTATCTGAGGAGAATCAATATCGTTTCAAAATGGAGGTATGTGAAACTGGATATTATTGTACTATACACTGTAAAAAAACCTCGTAATTTTACAGAAAATAACTCTAAATTTTTTACAGTAGTTTTCTTTTATTTCAGATTATATTCAAAACTCTGTAAAATTACAAACAATATCTGTAAATTAACAAATGGAACATTATTTCACGCATTATATCAATAAAAACAAATTAGAGTATTTTTTGTTTTTAATACAGGCAAATTACTGTATTATTTATACAGTATTTTCTTGTAATTTTAAATTACGTTCAAAATTTAGCAAAATTACAAACAATGTCTGTAAATTAACAACTTGACCATTATTTTAGGAATTATATCATTATTTATACTGTACTTTTCTTGTAATTTTAAATTACATTCAAAATTTTGCAAAATTACAAACAATATCTGTAAATTAACAACTTGACCTTTATTTTAGGAATTATATCAGTAAAGACAAATTACAATTTTTTTTTGTTTTTTTATACAAGGAAATAACTGTATTATTTATACGGTACTTTTCTTGTAATTTTAAATTACATTAAAAATTTTGCAAAATTACAAACAATATCTGTAAATTAACAACTTGACCTTTATTTTAGGAATTATATCAGTAAAGACAAATTACAATTTTTTTTTTTGTTTTTTTATACAAGGAAATAACTGTATTATTTATACGGTACTTTTCTTGTAATTTTAAATTACGTTCAAAATTTTGCAAAATTACAAACAATATCTGTAAATTAACAACTTGACCTTTATTTTAGGAATTATATCAGTAAAGACAAATTACAATTTTTTTTTGTTTTTTTATACAAGAAATAACTGTATTATTTATACGGTACTTTTCTTGTAATTTTAAATTACATTAAAAATTTTGCAAAATTACAAACAATATCTGTAAATTAACAACTTGACCTTTATTTTAGGAATTATATCAGTAAAGACAAATTACAATTTTTTTTTGTTTGTTTTTTTATACAAGGAAATAACTGTATTATTTATACGGTACTTTTCTTGTAATTTTAAATTACATTCAAAATTTTGCAAAATTACAAACAATGTCTGTAAATTAACAACTTGACCTTTATTTTAGGAATTATATCAGTAAAGACAAATTACAATTTTTTTTGTTTTTTTATACAGTAAATAACTGTATTATTTATACGGTACTTTTCTTTTAATTTTAAATTACGTTCAAAATTTTGCAAAATTACAAACAATATCTGTAAATTAACAACTTGACCGTTATTTTAGGAATTATATCAATAAAGACAAATTATTATTATTTTTTTTTTATACAGGTAAATTACTATATCATTTATACAGTCCATTTCTTGTCATTTTAAATTACACTCAAAATTTAGAAAAATTACAAACTATCTGTAAATTAACAACATGACATTTATTTTAGGAATTACAAATTAAGGAAATTTAGGGGGAATAAAATTACATTTTTTTGTCTTTTATACAGGAAAATTTCTGTTTTATACAGCACATTTCCTGTTATTTTAAATTTTTCAAATTTAGGTAAAATTATACTAATAACTTGCAATTACTTGTGTACCTAATCAATATAAGGTTTATGACTATACTAACAACTTAACAGTTTTCTGATCATTTTAAACTAAGCCTTGTTTTAAATGTGTTTTTACAATTAAACTATGTAAGTCTGGATAACAAATTTGGATAGGTACCAATTAAAAATTTCTCCATATTTGGCTCAGGAAACTTACATGACTAATATATTAACAATTTTAATAAAATGAGAGAGCTCATTAAAATTGCATGTTGTTTTTATTTAGTAATGTCCTGAATAAGCCATTTCACAGTAAAAGATACTCCACAAAACAAAATAATAAACCTGAATTTATAAAAAATTACCCCATACAAAAGTTTTCATACCATTGAATCCTAATATTTTTAATACATTTTCTGGATGATCCACAACTGTTTTCCTGTTTTGAGGTTGTTGTTTGTGAGTCCTACATTGGTCCTGAGTGCACATCCAGATTTTTTGTGAGTTTGATGTGTTCCTGGGTCAGCATATTTTGTTGACCTGGAACAACACTTTAATCTAAAAATGTAGTCTTGACCACATCCTTACACCTAAACCTAACCTTACCTATCAGTAATCCCTACATTAAGAGGAAATGTTAGATGAATGACACTGATGTACAAGCACCAAACACTGATTATAAGCCTAAACAAAAGAAGTTGATCCAGGAACATATTGCATTTGGTAAAAGCAGTTTGCAGTAGGTTCAAGGGTGAATTTGATTTCACCAAGTAAATCATTTTCCTGGATCAACATCCTTGTTGATCCTGGAACAACATTCCATTCAAACAATCAGAATCAAGGCATAGCATTTCAGGAAATGTTAGTTTTAGGCTTACGAACAGGATCAGATGATTTTACACACTTAATCAGTTATCATTTCCCTCTGATTTTAGGAAAATCAGAAAATTAGGAAAATTTAGGTTTAGGGGTAGGGATTAAGTCAAGTCTATATTTTTTCAAAATAATGCTGATCCAGGAACCAATTTGAAACTTGTGCAATAGTTTCATGAGTCTCTCAGCTATCCTCCGTGCAAAATGATGGATCACAAAATCATATAGTGACTTTTGATAAAGGTAGAAGATGCTAGAAAACCAAATAATGTGCAGGAGTTCTTTTTCTGAATAACAGAAGGCAGTTGAACTGGGCTTATACACTTATAGCTTATACAGTGTGTGTGTGTGTGTGTGTGTGTGTGTGTGTGTGTGTGTGTAAATAAAATAAACAGGATTTTTTCTTTTTTTTTTTTTGTTTTATTGTTGTTGTATTTCCCTATTATTGGAATGCTATCACACTACTGGCTGCGTCTCAGTGCATCATTCAGCATGATAGGTTATTCCGACCGTCATCATGGATCTGGCCAATGACAGCTTTGCGCGCCTTCGGGTAAAGTTTGAATATATGTCCGTTGGCCTCCTTGGCATTTGCAGACTGCAGTAGTGCTTTGATACGGTTAGGTGTTTCATACATGGACAAGAATCACAACAGTCAGCGAACATGTTGCAAACTACAGAAGGTAATAACTTTTCAAATGTTTCCGCTATGTCAGTATTTAACAGTGTGTAAAATGAGAATCTTATCGAATTAGCACAATAGCGATATTAGTATATTTCAGTTTACTGCCAGCTAATGTTACGAAGTGCTGCTAGCATGTGTCTGCTAAGTTAGTTTTACGAATAAAATAACTGGAACTTTGAATGAATAAACTGAGAACTACTTTGTCACTGGTTAAGCAGAGCAAGTCAAACCGAATTCATTGGACACCTTAACGTGGGACTAATTTACCGGACCGGTTATAATGAGAGTATTTTATGTGGAGCTGGTGAGTAAAACTTTATAAACTCTTTTTCTAATGTCTCTGTAAAGTAATATAAAGTAAGTAACTAATATGAATTATGTCGTGTGTGTTTGTTTCCCTCATGATCCAGAAATTTGGGTAATGAAAAATATCCAGCCACACCATCAGGCGGTGAGTATTGCCATGGTAACATTAAGACAGTTAATGTATGCACACTAGCAGCCATATTACTGGACGTTTGTCTGCATGTTAATTAAATTTGTTTTCAATAGGAATGACCTTTATGTGCAAAAAGATAAATAAAATAGAAATACAAGAGAGATAACATGCAAACAATTACTTTAGATCAAACAGACTATTTTACATTTTTTCTTAAGTTTACATATAGGCTATAGCTCACCACAAAATTAATGTTGTCTTCTCAAAATTAATGTATTTTCAAACCTCTAACGTTATGGCTGTATGGCCATAGATGCTGCTGGCGAATTAAACAAAGATTAAAGGTTACACAAAAGAAAGAAAGAAAGCCATACAGGTTTGGAACAACATTACAGTGGGTAAATGATAAGAGAATTCTCATTTTTGAGTATGCTTTTAAGGACCTGTTCCCAGAGTCCAATGTTAAATTAACCATGGCTTTATAGTACATGTTTAGTAACTGTTTTATGCACATTAAATGGATTAATTATAATGGACCTCATAAAATACTGTTAACTTAAAGACAGAGCTATTGTCATGTCCAGCAATGTGAATTCGAGAAAAAAAAAAAAAAATATATATATATATATATTATACTTGTCTTCACAGATAAAAACTGTTAATGATAAAACTCTTCACCTTTTTTCTATATAGATCTACCATTGGAACCATAAACTTGTTTTGGAGGCAGAACAAGCAGCAACAAAGAAACAAGCCCATCACTAGTAAGTGTCATCTGCAATCTATAACAAAACTTGCTTTTTGTCCGTTTTAATGGCATGCATCCAAAACAAATACAATATATTCTCTCCTTCATACTATAGATGTATGAAACTTTATTTCAGCTTTATACAACATGATTTACTCACCCTTAGGCATGGGCCGGTATGAGATTTTGACAGTATGATAACCTTAGATAAAAATTTCATGCTATCACAGTGTTTAGATTACAACTCTAAAATGTGTTATTTTTAAATTTCTGGGTAAAAAAACAACAACATTTCTTCTATTAAACACAGTTTATCTTATTTTTAAGAAACATATAGAACATTTTGGAGCAGTAAACATTTCAGGCGAAATAATTCAAATTAATAATTTAATTATTCCTAATTAAATTAAGTGCAGCCACTGCTAAACTTAAAGGGTTAGTTCACCCAAAAATGAAAATTATGTCATTAATGACTCACCCTGATGTTGTTCCAAACCCATTTTTGGGTGAACTAACCCTTTAAACCTCCGGCTCATCAAAACATAACATCTGTGTTGTTAAACCTGCAGCTCAACAAGGTGTTTGGAGACATGCTCATATTCTACACATTTATCTTTTAGTCCAAGTTTGCAGGAATGTTCAGGGATGCAGTACGAAGATATACAGAACGTGGTTCTCTTCTTCATTTAACACTCAACGTAGTGTCAAGTAGTGAGAGCCAGCAGTTTGTTTGTGTTTTAAATGTCGGGATTTTGCACAGATGTAAACAGTGGCAGGAGTCCTAAAACTAGACAGGATACCAGCACTAAATTGCAGATACCCTTCAGGGGTCGTTCACATGTCTGTGCGCTCAAAATGAAATAGATGTGCTCGTTTTTTCTAGGAATAAATTCATTATTTTGAGGTACAAATAATAATAATAATAATATTGTTGTTGTTGTTGTTGTTGTTTTTAACAGTGCGCAGTGATCTTGAAAAGAGTGTCCATTACTGTTAGTCTATGTTTCTCTTTTGGTGATGTTTGCATTTTCCCATTAGAACATGTTTAAAGGAAAAGTTAAGAAATTAAAAATTGAAAAATTTTCTGAATATTGTTGTTTTTTTCTTCACAGATACACCAAGGATCAAGATGATTACTGTCTGTTTGGAGGATTCTTCTTAATGTGCTGTATATCTGTCTGGTAGGAATAATGGACCTATTAATGTATGCTTTGATTTTATTTATATTTATTCACTTGTATATTTAGAATGTTCAATTAAAAGACAAGTGAAATGTTTATTATCATGACATGGAGTACGCAGAGGTCAGGAACATGTGGAAACCGTGAAAATCCTGTAATTGTTTCAGTTTTCTGATTGTTTTTTGGTTTGGAATGGGTTACTGTATCCTAATAAGAATTTCATGAAACTGTTCTTCTTTTAATTACTGTAAATCTATCCTATTTCTAGTTCTGTTTCATTTAAGATTTGTAACTGAATCACTCCATTTAACTTATACTTCAACATGTTTTAAATACTATACAAATGCTGTCTATTAAAGTTGCAAGATGATTTTATTGTTCAGAATTTTATCTTACAAAATAAAACTGTTAAATTACAAACTTGTGTATGTATTAATTTTATTGAAGGTATTAGATCGTAATGATTTAGGGGAAATCTGTTAAATAACATTGTTTTCTTTGTAGAAATATTGGTGTGTATTACTTAATTGAATGTATTTGATCATAATAACCTATGGAAAATCTGTAAAATAAAGGTTTAACCATGTAAAAAAGGTCCTGTAAAAAAACGGTCAAATGACTAGCAGCTATGGCTGCCAAACAAAAACCGTAATATTAAAGTAAAAGAATGTAATTGAAACAAGGAAAATCTGCAAAATAAGGGTTTTACACTATAAAAAAGTCTTGTAAAAAAACGGTCAAATGACTGGCATTTATGGCTGCCAAACAAAAACCGTAAAATTAAAGTAAAAGAATGTAAATGAAACAAGGAAAAAAACTGTAAAATAAGGGTTTTATACTACTACTACTACTACTACTACTACTAAGTAAAATAAATTAAAGAAATAAAAGAAAAAACAGTATTATATGAACATAGCTAGATATAGCAAAAATAAATAAATAAAATAACATTAATAAAATAAATAAAGAATTATAATTAAAAAATAAAGGATTATACTGTAGAAATCATGTAACAACTGAAACTTAGAGAATTGAACATTATAAACATTATACAGACGTGTGTAGGTGTAATGGGTGTGTGTTTGGGCTGTGAGGGAGTGTGTTTGTTTCTCACTGACTGTCTCTCAGGAGATGACAGGATGCTACAAATCTTGCGGCTATGCTACAACTTTTGGATTCTTCAAGAATGAACCTGAGTTTTTGTGTTGGATTACAGGTGTTAAATTGGGGGAATATTTGATTAATTTTGGGGTAGTAGTGGTCTCTGATATCTTTATGTTTTGTGCATTCTGTGAGGAAGCGCAGCTCCGTCTCTATCACTCCCAGGTGCAGTGCGAGCAGAGTCTGTCCTCACGAGAAAGCCAGGTCTGTCTGTGTCGGCCCGTCTCTGCGGCCAGACTGTGTTCACTGAGTCTGTACGTCGTCAGGGTTTTCCTGAGTCTCACATCGCTCACGGCGCTCAGGTAGATCGCAACGGTGTATTCTCGATTTAGGGCCGAATAACGTTCCAGTTTGTGCTGGTTTTTAATGGTGTTTGTCCAATGGGTGATGTATTTGTCTTTTTCTGTGCTTATAATGTGTGTGAGTGTGTGTGTGTCCTGAGGCTGGCTGATCTCTGTGTGTGTGAGCTCGGTCAGTCTCAGCACCAGCTGGCACAGGGGACTCTTCCTTACGCTCAGCTCTTGGTGTTTCAGGGCTTTGTAATGGTATGTGTTGGGGTCACTTGTTTTTAGGTGTTTCCAGAATTTCAGGGCTCTTTTTTGGATGTTCAGAAGGAGAGGGTATCGGCCTAATTCTGCCCTGCATCCATTGTTTGGAGTTTTTCTTTGGACTTTGAGTATTCTTTTACAGAAATCTAAATGTAGAGTTTCGATTGGATGTTTTTCCCAATTTAAGAAGTCAAATTTTATAGAAGGACCCCACACTTCACTGCCATATAAAAAAATTGGTTCAATTATAGATTTGAAAATTTTGAGCCAGATTTGGATTGGGATGTCAATTTTAATGGATCTTTTTATGGCATAGAAAGCCCTTTGAGCTTTCTCTTTGAGTTCATTCACAGCCAAAGTAAAGTTAGCTGTTGGAGTTATTGGTTCCAGATCTCAGGGAAGAACCCGACACACAGAACATCATTGAATAGTTTTAGCATGGCCAGTTTGAAGCTTTGGTCTGTGTGTTTCAGCATCTCGTTTAGGATGCCATCAACACCACAGGCTTTCTTGGGCTCCAGAACTCGTAATTTATCTTCCGATTCTTTCATTGTTATGGGAAATCTAAAGGGTTTTGATTCGCTTTAATTGATCTTTCTAAATTGTTTAGTTTAATAATTATTTCATTTTGATTAGAATTTTGAATTTCGGTTGGGTTATATAATTCTTGGAAATGGGTTTTCCACATCTCCCCATCTTGGATGGCGAGAGTTTCTTGATTTGGTTTGTATAATAATTTCCATTTATCCCAAAATTTGTGTGAATTGACAGATTTTTCAATTTCTTCAAACTGGCTTTGCAAAAACTGTGCTTTTTTCCGCCTGAGTGTGGCTTTGTATTGTTTTAGTGCCTCCCGGTAATGAAGGCGGAGGTCCGGATTATCTGGTTGTCGGTGTTTTTGATTTGATACATTTCTGAGGTTTTTTCTCAGAGCCTTACAGTCCAAATCAAACCATTTGTCAGTATCAGAACATTTTTTCTTTGGTTTAATAATGGTCAAATTACTTTTTTGTGCTGTTTTGTATAATATGTTGTTCAGATCTTGTACTTCCTGATTGATGCCGAATTGATTTTTAGGGTATGCCTGTGTCTGGAACGAGTGTAAGAGGGACTGTATTTCAGAAGATTCGACAGCATTAATGTAATTAGTGGCGCTGTTTTCTGTCCATTTGAGTGATATAATTTTGATCGTTTGATAAGGCGTTCTAATTGGTTGAGGTAGTGTTTCAGATTGCTTTATATAGAGTGTGATTTGGCAGTGGTCTGAGAAAGGTTTCAGGGGTTTGACTGTGAATGCTCTCAAAGAGGAAAGGTGGAGATCTGCGATTGCATAATCTACAGTGCTGTTACCGAGAGCTGAGCTGTAAGTGTATCGGCCGAGCGAGTCTCCTCGCAGTCTTCCATTGACGATGTACAGAGACAGTCCTCGGCAGAGCTGTAGCAGCTGTCGTCCGTGAGCGTTCACTGTCTGATCACAGTTTTCTCTGGCGGGGTAAGAAGGGAACAAATCGTTATTGCCGGCGACGAATCTGCTACCGTGTGATTCTAAGAAATCCAATTCTTCTCCGGTTCTAGCGTTTAAATCACCCATAAGCAGTACATTTCCCTGGGCCTGGAAATGGCTGGTTTCTTGTTCTATGTTTTGAAAGGTTTCCTCTTGGAAATACGGAGATTCGAGGGGGGGTATATATATGGCACAAAGGAAGACAGGCTGAGATGCTGATATTATTCCTTTTTGTATTTTCAGCCACAGGTGGTATTGATCTCTTTTAACTAATTCTATAGCCAGTTCATATTTAATCCAGATAATCATCCCTCCCGAGTCTCTCCCCTGTGTGACTGATGTGAGTTTGACTGACGGTAATATCATCTCTCTGTATCCCGGGGGACAGCCAGTGAACACATCTCCTCTACACCAGGTTTCCTGTAAGATGATGACATCTATGTCTTCAAGTTCTTTCATAAAGTCAGAATGTCTACTTTTTAGGCCAAAGGCTGAGGAGTTTAGACCTTGAATATTCCATGTAGAAAAACTAAGTGATTTCATCACAAACTTTTAAAATAATCGGTATGATTTGTTTGCCATTTTGAGAAAAGAGAATGATACCAAAAATACAAAGAAAATGATGAATGACGAAAGTGTTATGATAGGAATTCAGAAACATCAACAAATTCATTTTAAATCATGTGAACATTTACATTAACAGCGTGGTTTGGTAAATGGATATATTTTTTTTTTTTACCACTGTCCATTGTGTGTGAGTAAGTGAGAGCAGATGATACTCAGCATGTGTTGGATCTCGTGGAGTTCAGTGTTAGCTCGGCTCACTCCTCCGCTAACAGCTTGGGCGTAGCTCGGTCTGTCTGTCTGGGCCGGGCTCTGCTGCGGACGTGCTTCAGCCGCTGGGGCGTTGGGGCTGTTATAGGACAGTCTCTGTCCGTACAGATCCACTCTGGACGCCGGAGCTCCGTGTGAACCCCTGGGAGGTGAAGCTCTGGGCGGTGCTCTAGATGAGGTGTTGGCTGGCATGTAGTTTCCTGAAGCGTGTCTCGTTGAGTTTGCTGGGTTAGGGCTGGTTCTGCTTGTCTGGTTAATTGAGGAAACTGAGAGTTGCCTATGGAAACTACAAAATTCTGTTCATCTGAAAGCAATGGAAACTGTATTTTGTATTGTGTAAATGTATTACTTTGTTGCTGCTTAGAATTTCATTTTGGGTTGAACTAACAACCCTTTAATACCATTGTACGTGTATCTAGACACAGTTTTTGTTTTGTCATTTATAGTCATCAGAAAGCCAAACCACTACCACAGCTCTGATTTTAAAATGTGTATCGTGATTTGTTTAACATCTCAGTTGACTTGAATCATCACATATTTGCATCGGTATTTCAACAGAGTATACACTTTAAACCAGAGGTGTCCAAACTCTGCAGGACAGTAGCCCTCAGAGCAGGATTGGACATCCCTGCTTAAACATCACATTTTTGTTATTCAGAATATTGAATGTGTTTTTGTATATTGAAGTTTATCAGTGTATATAGAATAACCGTATTTTTACTTCACATGTTTTCTGATTTTAAAGGCTCATGGTGACACACATCATACACTCAAGAAAAGCATGCAAGCTGGCCTCCTAATACAAAGCCTACAATGGTGCACTGCAGGACACCTTTTCCCTTTTAAATGATCACGAAAAACTGCAATGGACATGTTTTTTTCCAAGCTTGTCTTAGTGGTTGTTTCCCATTAGTTTCTGGGCAGTTTTTTGTTACTTTTGTGCCCTTGTTGTGTACACATATACTGGCATTCACAAATGACACTGAAAAAAAAAATGCTTATCTTACTGAGATGTTTTGTCTTGTTTCCAGCCAAAATACCTAAAAATTCTTAAATCAAGAAGGATTTTCTAGACAAGTAAAAATTCTCTTGTTTTTAGAAAAAAGAAGTCAAAATGAAGTGAGTTTTTGCTTAGAACAAACAAAATAATCTGCCAAAGGAGTAAGCAAAATAATCTTATTTTCTGTTTGAAATAATTGCTTTCCAAGCAAAAACTCACTTAATTTTGACTTCTTTTTTCCTGAAAAGAAGACAATAATTTTTACTTGTCTAAAAAATCCTTCTGGGTTTAAGAATGTTTAGGCAAACAAGACAAAATATCCAAGTAAGAAAGCATTTGTTGCAGTGTAGCATACACAGGCAGGTTGTGTACTGTTTTTAATATTAAAAATCTGTTTATAATAAAATGTAAATGTTGTTTCAAACAAATGTTGTAGTAATTTTTTTATCTGCATTTAAAAGAAAGTTTACATTAACATAACTAGAAAATTAATGTTAAAACTTTTTTCAACTTTTTTGAAACAGCAAATATTGTAAAGTCAAATTAACTTAAAATATAGCAATGCAAATTTAAAATCATAAGTTGAAATAACTCAAACTTAAGTGAGCCACAAAACTTGTTTTTAAGTTGAAATGGGTGGACATTTTTTACAGTGTACATTTCAAGTGAACATTTCAAACAAAGTAGTTGTTTTTAACTCTTTATGCTGTATTTTATTTTACATGCAAATGTAAATGTGGTGAAAAAGAGGAGAGTGAAAGACACACAAATGCTGTTAACTGGTGAAAATGTTTAGTTGGAACAAAGACAATATACTGGATATCTGTACATTATTAACAGACACACACATAACTAAATTAATATACAATAAAACACAATGACAATGTGTATAACAAATGTAACATGGAAATTTCACATTGTAGATTTGCTTTATATCTTTTGATACATTTAAGTGCTGCACTTGACAATAACATTTCAACATCTGAATCATTATGAACGAGTTTATACAAATATCTTCTTCCTCCTCATAGACACAGTAGTGAAGCTCTTCTGTGGATCCTCACCTGATGTTTACTGCTTCAAATTATGATATACAGCATTGATCATCTTCTGCTGACTGAACTCTATGAGGGACACTTGGCAATGAATATTAATCCACACTGTAAGGAGGAACAGAAGAGAGAGAAAAAAAAATCAGTGTTTGGTGGAACAAATTGCAAATTAGATACCATTTCAATTGAGTTAAAAAAGCTACATTTACATGATCTTGCATAGATATTTCTACAACAATATTTGTGTTTTAAATACATTTGAACATGAACTCCATTCATATGTTTGTGTGACTCCTGTTGAGTCACTATAAAGACAAACACATGCTAATGAGTGTATGCCATATATAATAAACCACAAGAAACAAATACTGATGTGATTTTGCCTCAAAACAAAAACCTTTCAGTTCAATGCTGCACTAGTTAAAGCTGTTTTTCCTCTAGTTTAAACATGTTTGTATTGGTCTCAGTAAATAACTGAAAGTAAAGTAAGTGTAAAGTAATGTGAAAAAGTAAAAACACACAAGAGACAGAGACATTGATCATGTGATGCTGGACGGCTGTGAGCTGAAGCTGGAATCTGCACTGATTTTACCAGCGTTTTCCTACAATCTGACCAAATCTATTTCAAACTGTAATGATTCACTATTACTGATGACATTAATAAAGCAGCTGTTGTTGTATAAAGCTCTGACAGTGTGCTTTTGTTCTCTTTCCTCCTTTGTGTTCAACATTTGATCAACTTTACATTTCATTCTGACACAAACCCTTTGAAATAAAGCTTGATGATCATTTGATCAGTTTGAAAGTATATAGTTGTCCACATATCAGAGGTAAATGAATCTCTTTAATATCACAAAGTGAAGTTTACTCACCTCAGTTTACAGTTTGAGTCTCGTAGCACATCAATGAGCTGCTGCTTTGAGTCTCCAATATTATTAGCACTCAGATGAAGCTCTTTTAGAAACTGCAGTGCTTTTGTGTTTGTCAAAGACTGAGTTAAAGAAGAAACATCTGTAATGCCACAGTAATGAAGACTAGAAAGAGACAAACAAAGGGAGAGAGATCATCTTACAAACAAATCATTAAGGTGAAGAATCTGACACAAATATAATGTGAAGTCAGACTCATCATGAGATATTGAGTATAAAGTGTTTTGAAGTGATATGAATCATTTTGATTCTTGTATGTGAATGTTACTGACCTCAGTGTCTCCAGTTTACAGTGTGAATCCTTCAGTACGTCACATAAGAGATTCACTCCTGTGTTTTTTATTTGATTCCCGCTCAGGTTCAGTTCTCTCAGGTGTGATGGGTTTGATTTCAGAGCTGAAGTCAGGATGAGACACTGTTTCTCTGTAATACTGCAATAATACAGACTGAAGACAGAAAGAGAAAAGACAATGAATCAGATCTATGATGATCATGAGTAAATGCCAAACATTCACTAAAACACCAGCAAAATCATGGACACTTCTAATATATGAATGAACAAACCAAGAGAGGAGTATTTGAGGATACTAGAGTCACACTTTCTATGAAGCCCATATTTATAATACATTATAATGCTTATGCAATTGTGGTTATAACGTTTAAAATTGTGATCATTTATAACACAATGAACACCATATTAAATCTACATTTATAGTGGACTGTATCATATCTTGACATTGTTTATTTAAGATCTGCACAGTATCTTACTATATCTAAGTGTTTAGGTGTGGAGTGTTATTTGAGTACGGTGGCCCAGTAGTGCACAACACAACGCAATTAAAAAGGCAAACATAAGCTCATAACACAATGGAAATGTTCCTGACCACTAGGGGGCAGTTGGTCTGAACTACTTTGATGGTTTTTAATGCTGCTTGGCTCTGATCAAAACTAAGAGTGGTATGAAAAAAAAAAAGTTTCTATATGTTGTAGATTTGTTAGATGAAGCTGGTCAATTTATTCAACATAATTCATTCATGGAGAAATTTGAGATAAAATGTTCCTTTAGAGAATGTAATACTCCAAAGCCATCCCTCCTTCTTTAAAACAATTAATGCAAAATACCCTCCATATTCAAATGTATCTGATAAACTGAAGAGTTGAAGATTGGAGGAAAACATATTGGGGACAAAAAGTGTAAGAACAAAGAAATAAGGAATGTTTTCCAAAGTAAGTTATTTTCAGACTTAAATACACCTTTAAAAATAAAACATTTTAATAATAAATAATTAATATTTTAAAAATACATTTTGAAATTATCTTAAGTGGCCAATTCTACCTGAAATGAAGGATACTCAGTTCACAATTATTATCAATGTTTATCCTGTTTTGAGGTTGATCTCTGTGTTTTTTGTTCAGAAGTGTCTGAAACCATTGCTTATAAGTGGTCACTGATGGCTTTAAGTAAAGTAGCTTTAGAAAAATGGTGAGATATGAGACTTATAATACATTATAACTATGAGAAATATAATCCACTGTAACTGAAGTGGATGCAGTGTGTTCATTGTGTTATAAATCATCATACTCTTATAGGCTATAATCACAAATTAGTATTATAATACATTAAAACTGTTCTTATGAATATTCATAATATAATATAACATATTATTAATTTTTTATAATGCATTATGCATTCATTATAATGCCTTAAGAATATCCTTATAATGTATTATAAATATGGGCTTCATAGAAAGTGTTACCGCAGAATCAATACAGAAACAGTAGTAAAATTAACTCAATTAAATGTCTATTTTCACATTTTAAATTGAAGAAAATCATTAAAGCAATAAAATAAAAAATAAACATCTAATAAATTCTGTTCTAATAAAAATAAAATCTATTTTAGAGTGTAGTTTATCATTTCTAACTACACAAATATACTAAATAATAGACATTTCTCTTAAATTATACTAACTGTAGTTTCTCCAGCTTGAATTGTGGGTTCATCAGTAGATCACTGAGGTTTTTCACTCCAGAGTCTCCTAGTTTATTTCCGCTCAGGTTCAGTTCTCTCAGGTGTGATGGGTTTGATTTCAGAGCTGAAGTCAGGATGAGACACTGTTTCTCTGTCATACTGCAATAATACAGACTGAAGACAGAAAGAGAAAAGACAATGAATCAGATCTATGATGATCATGAGTAAATGCCAAACATTCACTAAAACACCAGCAAAATCATGGACACTTCTAATATATGAACCTTTAAGCCCTGAGGGCATTTTTGTCTCAGTAGAGCTGATGTTTTTTCTGAGTGACATACACATAAATAATGACTCATAACTCCAAGACTGTAGCAAAGAGAGCTGAAAGGTTTGATAGAAATCTTTCTATATATTTAGGGGGAAAATCTTTGCATTTAAATATTCTCCTGTTGATAAATGGATGAAAAAATGTAAGAAAAATTTGTGTGGCCAAGGGAATTTTTTCATATCCTTCTTTTTTGACGTTCAATATCACATGAAAATAATAAGGTAGGAGAAAAATGTTTTTTCTGTGATGTTCTCAACATTTGTGCTGTATGTGTATTAATTTTGTGGTGATATCATGAAGTAATCAAAGGTTATAGCATTAAGAACCAAGGCAGCCCTTCTCTTAGCCATTTACAGTTTTACATTTGAAGTAATGTCTCACTTAAATTTAGTCAAATAATTTCACTTGTTTTATTCTACTCGATGAGACCTTTCAGATGACATATGACTCATGACTATCTGAGCTGTATGATGTTTCTGACATATTAGAGAACATGCACTAAAAATAACTCAGCACTATGTGAGATTTAATCAAAGTATCTGCATGCATTGTAAAGCTCAGACTCCAGTCTTTCAAATGACACATATTTTGTGTTGATCAATGCAGTGATTTTGAAAAATATGATTATTATTATGGCTAGGAGTTGATCAAAATGGTTGGATGCATGCGAAAGCTGAATTTCTAAGATTAAAAATGATACCCAACTATTTAAAAGAGTTACATGAAAGATAAAATAGACAGAACACATCTAGGTTTTACATTCTGCTGCCAAGTGTTCAACAGAGCTTTCCAACTGATTTCTCAAATTCATGAGTCTAGTTATTATTTACACACCAAAGAAGCAATAGATTGTTTTGATTTTGGATTTCAATCGTGAGAATCTGCTGTAAATAATGATGGCCATTTTCCACGATCAGAGCATGTTTCATGAAGTTATGAATGAAAATGTAACCTATATTTCTCTTAATTTAATGGTTTCATGTGTGTGATAACATCATTAGGAATATCTTTAGATCTCATAAATGAATTATGATCAATTTGGGCTCTTTTTAATTGGGAGAATTTTCTGAAAATAATGTGGTGTTATTTTCTCTGATAAATGCATGTTTCATGAAGTTATGAATGAAATCGCCACAATGACAGCTACCTTAGATATTTTGCTGATCTACATGCTGCCTGTGCAGTTTTATGATATAAATGCATGATGAATATCTTCAGATATAAATAACTGATTATAATGAGGATTGTTTTTATTCAGATGAATCTGCTCTAAATAATGCTGCAGATGTTTTCACTATCGGAGCATGTTTTACAAAGTTACAAGCAAAAAGGTGAGATCAATATATTATTTTCATATGGGTCTGGGGGTGACTTCTTGTACAAAAACTCGCTCCAGTTTATCCAAAGCCCCAAACAATTATAATATAATCCTTGTTTTCTACTCGATGATACCTTTCCAATGATAATGACACATGCCGATCTGAGCTGCTGTTTCTGACATATCACAGTACATGGCACAAAAACATATTTAGTAAATCTTTGTATTTTTGTCATTCATCAGCAAATAACTCTGCACTACTTTGGAGTTAATCAGTGTCTGCATGCATTATAAAGCTCAGACTCTAAGCTTTCAATCATTATTTATTTATTTATTTATTTGATATCCAATGTTTGTTGATCAAGGCAGTGGTTTGAGAAATATGATTACTAATATTTTACCGGTACACTCGGGTTTAGAGGGTCTGCTCAGCGCTCATTAGGAGCTGATAAAAATAATTACATTCTTTAAAAACCTGAGATTATAAGCTTTAAAATGATACCCATTTTGTGTTTTTGCATCAGGGGTTGCTTAGTGATTATGATTTCTTTCGTTCGAGAGGTGCCTCGGGTTTAAAGGGTTAATGAACAAACCAAGAGAGGAGTATTTGAGGAAACGAGTTACAATCCAAGTCTGAACACACTCTCAGTCAACAAATAAGTGAATTTACCAATGGAAATTAATATGTAGAATCAATATAGAAACAACAGTCAAATTAACTCAATTAAATGTCTACTTTCACATTTGTAATGGAAGAAAATCATTCAATCAATCAAATCATTTAAGCTATTTGCAGTTTACCATTTCTAAGTTTACAAATATACTAAATAATAGACATTTCCCTTAAATGATACTAACTGTAGTTTCTCCAGCTTGAATTGTGGGTTCATCAGTAGATCACTGAGGTTTTTCACTCCAGAGTCTCCTAGTTCATTATAGTTCAGGTCCAGTTCTCTCAGGTGTGATGGGTTTGATTTCAGAGCTGAAGTCAGGATGAGACACTGTTTCTCTGTAATACTGCATTCACACAGACTGAAGACAGAAAGAGAAAAGACAATGAATCAGATCTATGATGATCTTACTAATGTGTTTTGCATCTTCCAGCAGACTTTTGCTGACAAATAAATGGTGATATCTGTGTGCAGGTAACATGGAGAAAGACGACACATTGTTCATTTAAATACACTACAAACTACACAAAAGTTATAAAGGTATGCAAAGGTTGAAAATCAGCAAAATTAACCATTAAGATGTGAGCTATTTATCAAAGTTACGAGGTTTCACTTGATAACATTAACTACATTAATTAACATGAACTAATGATGAACAAATAACATTTAATAACCTTAATGTAAGTTTCAGCGTTTACTAATACAGTTTAAAAATGCAAATATTTTCTGATAATTAGTAAATACACTGTGAACTGACATGAACAATGAATAATTATATAAACTAATATTAACAGATTAATAAATGCTGTCAAAATATATTTAATAACTAATGTTAACTTGTTAAATTGTTACTGTCTACTATTGTCATAAATCACTTTAGTCTCAGAGATTAATGTTCAAACATACTGTAGACTAAACAATTACAAGTCCACAACAAAGACAGTTTGCTTATAAAAACACATGTTTTCATTTAAGGGATAAATGTATTTCCTTAAACTGAAGACATTCAAACAAGTTTTGAAAGGAAAGTTAATTTGCTTTAGTGCTGTGATCAGGACATTTGAGGCAGATACTGATCACTGATTATTAAAATGCTCTCGTTCAGTTTTTATAATTTACAGTAAATGCTGCACCAAAATCAGACATTTGACATTTTGTGAAACACAAACTTTAAATAAAAGCAGTTATGAATAGTTGTGTGTTAAAATACATTTATAGTTTTGCTATGCTGTGTTTTGTTCTAACAGACACCCAGAAACAAGTAACATCATTTAGAAACAACAAAAAACAGCCATATATATGCAAAATCATAGACATTTATCTACAAATCAAATATAATAATAGAAACACTGAATGATCTTGGAGAGAGCTGACAAATATAGGGGTGGGAGATATGGCAAAAAAAAAAAAATCATATTACATTATTTTTTCAGGAATTTCACGATTCATGATTTTCAGGATTTTTTGCCATGTTGGTTTTACTATTTTAAAAACAAAGCCTTACAAACAAAATATAAAAAAAGAGTGGCACATATTTAGTTCAAATTGGGCAAAGATAAAAAATCTGTGTCATTATTGTATCTTTGTTATAAATAAATAAAAGAGACAGTGCTTTATTTTTCAGATACAGTAGGTGTATTTAGAAGTTCATTCAAGAAATTGAATTAAATATAAAACCAACTTACTATATGTGACCCTGGAGCACAAAACCAGTCTTAAGTCGCACAGGTATATTTGTAGCAATAGCCAACATTACATTGTATGGGTCAAAATGATGGATTTTTCTTTTATGCCAAAATCATCAGGATATTAAGTAAAGATCATGTTCCATTGAAATATTTTGTACATTTCCTACCATAAATATATCAAAACTTCATTTTTGATTAGTAATATGCATCGCTAAGAACTTCATTTGGACATCTTTTTTTGCATCCTCAGATTCCAGATTTCCAAATAGTTATATCTCAGCCAAATATTGCATAACAAACGTCTTGGTTATGTATAATCCGTGTATCATTAGCCTGAAAAATAAGCCTTTTAAACACTATTTGAAACAACATTCATGTGGCAATTGATTTCAGATTTGTGCTGCTGATTTGATATCTGTAATTTAATTGTGAGTTCAGCAGCAGTTTTTGAGATTTCAGGATTCTCCTATTCATTAAGATGGACTTGGTCTTGTATGAGCTGCCCTGAGGTGTTGCAAATATGGCCACCAAGTAAAGAGACATTGCTTGAAAAGGACTTTGTTTTAAAATGATTTATTTGAATTATTATTTCTTTATATAATTTAATTAAGTGTTAGCTTTTCATTAAACCCACAAACCCTCTGTATTTCATGTTCAAACCTAGTTTGGGAAACCTTGATGTAATAAAATGTTTAATGCGCTTCATGTTGTAAATTACAACGAATGGAGCATATTTTCTTACTCTTTGCATTTTTTACATCATTATGCTACAAGATAAATCTATTTAAATCAAGGTGATAAACAAGTTAAGTCAAAAGTAATCTAAAAGTAATCTGATTATATTACCTACGATATGTAATGTAACTGATTACATTACTGACTACAATTTTGATCATGTAATCTGGAATCAGTAACTGATTACAATTTGTAAGTAATCTACCCAGCTCTGTGTATAACAAAGGTCTTGGTTACGTATAATCCGTGTATCATTCGATCTTTCGTTTTCTGATTTAATATTGAAAGAAAAAAACATGAGAATACGGCTCCTTATTCATTTTTTTCCAGAAAATCGAAAAACAAGAATTCCGCTTGATTTCTCGTTTCTCGTTAATGGTTGGACAAATGAATAAACAGCTTGAATATTTGATTTCTACACGTGGGCGGGAACGAAACGCCCCTTTCTTCTGATTGGTCAGCCAAAGATCAAACCGGGTTCTTCCCACTGATCTATAATAGAGAGAGATCAGTCTTCCTCAGTTTAGTCCTCCGCTCCGCTGCTTAACATGTTTATTAACATCTTAACGTGTTTATTGCAACCACATTTCATCTTTTCTGTACTCTTCTTAATGTGCCAGAGAGTCCGCAAAATAATATCAGCAATATATCTATCAGTGCACTGTTCATTAAAACCCATTATTAATGAAACAAACTTGACTGTAGGGGCGTTTACCCGCTTAAAGTTGAACCCATAGCAACTTACTGAAACTGTGTGATCTGCTTAAAAAAATATGAATTAAGTAACTGCACTTGCCCTTTTAATGGCATATAATCATGATTAATGACTTTCAATTTTAATGTGTCATAAAATAATGCAAATCATGCCGAAGTATATCAGGGCATACTGTAGAGTCTGGTGAGAAATTCGTTGGTCTTGTTTTTTGATGAGAAAAATATTAACCCATTTAATCCCACCGCTCACAATTGTGACCATAAAAAAAAGTTTTCATTTTAAAAGCTCTGAACACTTCACTGACTGATGTTTTAGTGCACTTTCTGCAAATATGGAAAAAATAAAGGGTCTCAATTAAATCTGTGCAGTTTCACTTGGTTAGTGCAAATTGTCACATGACCAGAGCAGTTTATTTACTGAGACGATGATGGTTGCATCAAAGCTCCAAAACATAAGGCTAGTAAAGTATGTTATCATAAAGATATGGCAAATAATTTTTTGTACACATTATCTCTAAGGTGTCTAGTATTAATATTTAAATTCACATATATTCAGTTTAGTTGAGTGTTGTCACAGGATGAGGAACATTATTGTGAGCGGTGGGATAACAGTGACCTTAGGTATACAATATAAATCCAATGCAGTTTTTAATGAATATTACACTAATATTACACTGTTTCATTGACAAAATATTGCACTAAATATAAAGTTCAAAGGTTACAAATAAGTTACAATATTGATGTTGCAATACTGCTAGCACTAATATAACAATTAAATGATATATGCTACAAAAAAATAACAAATTTGAAATGCGTTGATTATATTTTTTTTGTCTTTTATCTCAGTATTCCTATCAATGTTGTATAGATTTTTTTTTTTATAAATAGTAGTAGCCCTAGAATGTGATCAAATAGTTTCAAATAGCTGGGCTAAGATATATAACCATTTTTATGACTGCAGAAATAAATTAGTTCATTATACACATTATCCCACCGGTCACAATTGTGACTGACTTATAAAACACAATTTTTCACACACTTTTCCCCCCCAAAAAAAAAAAAAAAATAAATAAATAAATATGGATTATTTCAAAGGGTTACTAATGACACATGATTTGGATATTTTCATGTCTGGGAAAAATTTGGGATTAAATGGGTTAAATGTAGTTGCAGCTGAGGACTATTCTGCGAGAAACTGAAGAAGATGAAGGCACGAGTTGATCTTCGGCTGACCAATCAGCAGAAAGGGGCATTTCGTTTCCACCCACGTGTAGAAATCGAATATTTAAGCCATTTATTCATTTTTCCACCCCTAAACGAAAAAAACGAAAAAGGAGCCGTTTTCTCATGTTTCTTCTTTCAATATTAAACCTGATGGAGGGAACAGAGACGTCGTGTCGAAATGATGGACACTAGGGGTCGCTCTAGGGAGCCCGAACACCTCTGACGGCTTTGAGAAAAGCCAATGAAATTGGTTGAGCAGAATTTGCATGGCTGGCCCCGCCCCAGACATCCGGGTATAAACAGGGGCAGCCAGCAACTGCTCATTCATTCTGTTCTGAGGAGCCAAGAAGCTGGAGTTGTGGCAGGAAGGACACAATGTCTCTGTTCCCTCCATCAGGGGACGAGGGTTACCATACGCAACCAAGACCTTTGTTATGATAGGACAATATTTAATGTCCAAAGTGAACCATACATCAGTGTAAAGCTTATTTATTCAGGTGATGTACTAATCTCAGTTTCTGGTTTTGTGGTCCAGGGTCACATATGCTAATATTTATTTGTGGCTGATAGTGTTAAAATATAGTTTCTTTGCGGACATTGTGTTTTTATACTATGTTTTTGTTTATATACTAAAGAACTGTGAAAAATAAATGCTAAGGATTGTTTCTAACAGTCTTTTAGGACTGTGAATACACCACTCTCACCTTCACTCCTGTGTTTTTATTTGACTCACACTGAGGTTAAAGATCTGAAGAGCTACAGCAGGCGTTAGTTTCTAATAGTTTGTTTGAGTCACATTAGTTTTGTATGCTGGCAGATGCTGTTTCTTTTCTTTTTACTTTGTTCCTCTTATCTATTTAATGCCTCTTGTTTATTCTCTGCTGATTTCTGCATCTACACAATCAGTATATTGTATCGATTTCTGCAAATTAAACAATTACTTGCTAGATTAAAAAATATAAAGTATATACAAAATGTAATCAACATGGCAAACCCAGTGTACTGCATTAAACAGAATAAATTAAGATTTAAATAAACTTTAACTTTACTAACTTTAGTTTCTCCAGCTTGAATTGTGGGTTCATCAGTAGATCACTGAGGTTTTTCACTCCAGAGTCTCCTAGTATATTCCTGCTCAGGTTCAGTTCTCTCAGGTGTGATGGGTTTGATTTCAGAGCTGAAGTCAGGATGAGACACTGTTTCTCTGTAATACTGCATCTCCACAGACTGTAGACAGAAAGAGAAAAGACAATGAATCAGATCTATGATGATCTTACTAATGTGTTTTGCATCTTCCAGCAGACTTTTGCTGACAAATAAATGGTGATATCTGTGTGCAGGTAACATGGAGAAAGACGACACATTGTTCATTTAAATACACTACAAACTACACAAAAGTTATAACGGTATGCAAAGGTTGAAAATCAGCAAAATTACCCATTAAGATGTGTGCTATTTATCAAAGTTACAAGGTTTCACTTGATAACATTAACTACATTAGTTAACATGAACTAATGATGAACAACTGACATTAAGGTTATTAAATGTTAGTTTCAGCATTCACTAATACAGTTTTAAATTCAGAAGTTTTCTGTTAATTAGTAAATACACTGTGGACTGACATGAACAATGAATAATTATATAAACCAATATTAACAATATTCAATCAGGACATTTGAGGCAGATACTGATCACTGATTCTTAAAATGCTCTCATTCAGTTTTTATAATTTACAGTAAATGCTGACATTTGACATTATGTGAAACACAAAAAAGCAGTTATGAATAGTTTTCACATTATAAACAATGTCTCTATAAACTGTATCTGTTTTATCAGCCTGGTCTCGTTGTTTATACGCAGGTATTTTTACGTAACGTTTAGAGACGCAAAACGTACATTTTTGTACGTATTTATCGATGCAAAAACGTACAATTTAGTCGTATTTCAACATTTAAAACGTACAAACAGCTATGTATTTTTAGCTAAAAAACGTTAAATACTTACGTATCTTTTATTTCTTAAAGATATTCGTATCAATGACTTTATCATTTTATTAATAAGCGATTTAGATTTTAAAGCCCCCTTAACCTACCTCCAAACCATAACCTACCCATTTTATAGCAATATAAAAGGATATAAAACGTAACTGACCAAAATATGCAAAGAAATTACCATTTTAGTAACAATATAGCATAAAAACATGTTTATAGTCACTGATCCCACTCCTAGCTCTAAATCTAACGTTAACCATAACTCTCTCTGTACAGCAATAAAGAAAAACATGAAAGACAGAAAGCGCAATCACAATCATTTATTTACTGCAAAAATGTCAACAGTTGTACCAAAAAGTAATCCAAATGAGACGCGTTTGCAGCCGCAGTCCTTTCTGGCGAAATACAGCAGGTTTGTTTGAGGTGAAGAGCAGAATTTAAATTGTTAATCGCTAAAATATTATCCAGATTATTATCCTGACCGCTCCGTGAAGGCGCCCGCGCATCATTCAAACCAGATTCAAACACAGCTCACCAGAAACACGGCATGACGTAATCTGTGACGAAGGCAGGCGAGAGCCAATGAGCGGTCGATTTTCCTGCCGTAAAACCTGTCGCTTCTAAATGCGGCAATATTTGAATTTTAAACTGCATTTCAGCGCGGGTTTATTTTTATTTATTTATTTATTTTATTTTTTTCCCCAAAGAACAATAATATACAACATGTTATCAAGAAACGGCATTGAAAAAAGAAAAAGAACAGAAAAAGGATAGAAAGACAAAATACAACAAATAATAATGATAAAAAAAATGAATAAAATTTGCCAGGGGGAGGAAATATATATAACTCCAAAAAAGAAAAACAAGATATTCATATATACACATGTATGCATATATAAAATCAAATAAATATATTGTAAAATTCAAAGACTTTCAAAGTTTTTAAAGCTTTCTTATTCACAGAGTCTGGAATACTGTCAATATAAATACCTATTTCAGTCAACAAAACCAAGAAATTAGGTTTCTTATTAGTGAATTTACACTTATGAATGTGAAATTTGGTCAGAAGAATAAGTAAATTAATTAAATAAAAGTCCTGTTCCTCTTTATCAGGATAGTCAGTAAAGCCAAAGAGCACATTTTCCCATAAGAGTGAACAAGGTCTTAATACATTTTTGGACCTTACACCATTAGTGTGCAACTGAGTATGTACAGCGCCAAAATAAGTGCTTCATATTCATTACAAAAAATACAATTTACATTTATTCCTTTTTTCAATTTTTGTAAATAATGACATACGCAACTAAGACTATTCAATAAACTCTGCTCCTTTTATCATCATTACTTCGTCTCTTTGCTGACAGAAGACTGTTAATAGTGTTTTGGGTATTTTGGGACCAGACAAGACTCCTGTTAACGGGGTTTGTGTATTAGACGACTCTGCTGATGAGTTATTCTGTTACCAGACAAACTGATATTTTCTGATCTGATCTGGCGTCTGGGGCTGGATCTTAATTGTCTAGGTATGAGGAGCGCGATCTAACAAAGGTATGGTTCATAGTGAAATCTAAGAAATTACTGATTTATAATAATTTATCTATTTGCAATTGAGATTCCCTTAAGAAACATGCACTGATAATAATTGGGTTACAAGCAGGAAAAGATACGGAGATATAGGACAACCCTGTCTAATGCCTCTTCTTAAATCAAATCTAGAGGTAGTTCCATGTTTGAGTTTGATTGAGCAGTTTGCATTATTATACAGGGTTTCAACTGCTGCACAAAAGAACTCACCAAACCCAAAAATCTTTAAAGAAGAAAATAAAAAATGATGTTCCACGGTATCAAAAGCTTTGCGAAAATCTAAGAATAAAATAAAACTATGTTCATCAATTAAATATGAATAATCTAATATATCTAAGACCAACCTTATATTATTCGAAATGTGCCTGTTTTTCATAAAACCAGACTGAGTTTCATCTATAATATATTCTAATACATTCTTAATTCTTTTAGCAAATATAGAGGCAATTCATTTATAAACGTTATCCAAAAGACTAATTGGCCGCCAATTATCAATAGTTGACAAATCTTCTTTAGGTTTAGGAATAAGGGTAATTAACCCCTGAGTCATGGTAGATGGGAGGCTGGACTTAGATAAACTTTCACAAAAAACTAAGAGTAGAAAAGGGGCAAGTCGCTCAGCAAATAATTGATAAAATTCTGAGGTTAGACGTCAGTTCCGGGAGACTTATTATTTTTTAAGTTATGAATTGAATTGGTTATTTCTTCTAAACTAATAGGTTGATCACACATAGCTTTTTCTAAACTATCTATTTTTTAATCTCTCCCACTGAATTTAAGAAATCATCTGATGCTTTAGCATCATATTGTGATGCATATAGTTTACGCTAAAAAGTGGAGCAATACTCAGAAATCTCTTTAGGGTCCTTTGATATTTTATCATTCATTTTTAACTGATGAATAGTATTTAATGAAGCCTGATTTTTTAAGAAAGTAAGAGATATTCTGTTCACCTTCCTCCAGCCACCTTTTCCTAGACCTTATGAAGCTCCTTCAGCCTTTTTTTTTATAGATGTTGTCTAATCTGCTTTGTAATTCTGCCATATTTGTTTGATCTAAATCTGAAAAATGATTAGATCCTTTATATAAGAGTGTTAATTCCAAATATAATTGTATCTTCCTGTTCCTTATGAATTTTAGCAAGATGTCTGCCAACATGCCTTAAATATTTAGATGCCTCACATTTAACAAGTTCCCAATTAGTGCAATATGATCTTTCTGTATTAGCCCTTTAAAAAAATACTTAATGAGGTGTGGAATCTCTATTTTTACTGATTGGATTTTCAGTAAAGAATTATTAAGTTTCCAATAAGATGATTTGGCTGGACTATAATAAGTGGATATCTGCATATTGAGAAAAATTTCTTTGTGGTCAGTTAGAGGGGTTGGAATTACATCAACAAAAATATTATGTAAGTCAACATTAATAGATATAAGCCAAAAAATTATTCTTGATTGGCTGGAAAAATCAGTATTACACCAAGTATATGTTTTTTTTGTTTGGATATTTTTGCCTCCAAATGTCTATTAAATCAAATTTCTCCATAAAGGTTTTAAGCAGCAAGTTACATGGGATTTTCTTTGGTGGCATACGATCTAGCATATTATCTGGAGCAATGTTAAAGTCTCCTCCCATACAAATTATACCAGATGGATACTTGTTTAGCCAAAAGACAATTTTGTTTTCAAACAGAGCCTGGTTTTCATTTGAATAATTGTAACCATACATGTTAATCAAAAAAATAAATATTATTAGTGTAAAGAACCAAAAAAATAAATAAAATGCCCACAAGGGTCACAGTAATAATGTAAAACATCACCAGCAAACTTATTCTTAAATGTTAAAAACACCTGCCGAACGTTCGGATCCATGAGAAAACCATGCATCACCTCCCCACTGTGATTTCCAGAAGTTACAGTCATTAACAGTTGAGTGAGGCTCTTGAAAGAAACAGAAATCAGTATTGTATTTCTTCCCAAAAAGAAAAAGAGCTTTTCGCTTCACAGAATCTCTCAAACCCCTGGCATTTAGAGAGATAACAGAAATAATGAACAAAAAAAGTGAGTATATAAACCTGAGAAACGTAGCTCAGCTGAACATACTGAGAAAAAAATCCTACCATAAAGGCACAACAACTGGTTGCCATAAGAAGGTACATTAAGAAAAACAGCAGCTGTAACAATACAGAAGCATCATCTGTAGTTGTGGTCGAGCTGCTATTAGAAAACCCCAATAAAGCTCGTCAACGATAAGCTGGTCCGCTAAAGGAAGGTTCGTAGAAGAAAGTCTGAATCTTTGTTTTATTTGTATGTATTTTTCAGCATACGCAGGCAAACGGATCTCAGTGCCATTAATGAAGGCGCCTGCACCCGCTTTTCCAGCTGCGCCTGCTTCTTCTACCATAGGCCCCAGCTTCTTTTAAAATCTGCCCTTCCCCTCAGGATATGTTTGCTCACATACGCAGATGACTTCATCCCTGATGTTCTCCTTCTCCTTTTCTGGAACCCCTCTCAGCCGAAGGCTCCAGCGCCTCGAGTATCTCTCCAGGTCAGATAAACGAGTTTCACACGACTTCAACTTTGACTTCAGCAGAGACAAAGTCCAGTCTTTTTCAAGCCCTCAATTTTCACAGCGTTGGAACTCAGCAACTTTTCAAGAGAATCAGAGCGCTCGTCTATCAGTGATGAGATGGATGATAACATCGCGACCACATCTTCCAGTGTTTCCATCTTCCCTTTCTCAGAAACAGGTTTAGTTGGAGAGTCGGGAAGATGAGTTGAGCAAAGAGCATCCAGAGTATTACCAAAACCGGGGTCAGTAACATCAGAAAGTGTGTAATCCTGCATATCCACAGATACATTCATCAGACTTTTCGCCCGTTCTTTACGTTTTTCAGCACCTTTTGACATATTTATGTCACAGTTATATCCTTAATAAAGCACACCATGGATGAGTAAGGTAGCCAGTTGAAAGCAGACAGTAATATATTTTTTTTTACAGCAGAGCTTTGTCGCTTTGGACAAAAGCGTCTGCCAAATGCCTAAATGTAAATGTAAATGTAGAGCTACTAGAAGTGATCTTAACATGCCGCCATCTTGGCCGTCCTCCACACGGGTTTATTTCAGGTGCTATTTGGACTCGCTGCTCGGGATGGAGATGGAAATCGCCGGATAAAGGCTTGAATTTGGGTCTGTTCCTCGCAGTCGTATGGATTCTGAAGATCGGGATTTAGCGCACAAATAAAATTGTTTCATTTTATAATTATTATTCGTGTTCGGTGTGTATTTTATGGTTCTGTTGTTAGTCACAGCATGTCGGAGAAGACGCCGTTTGTGTCCTGCCACGGAAAAACTTTACATTCATGAATCGTTGAAATGTTGCAGAAATGTTATTATTTTAAGGGTTTAAAGTGTAGTCTTGTTTATCATTGTGTAGACCTATTCTTGGAAACGAGCTGGCAGTGGAAATCACAGAACAGTAGGAAATGTAATCATTTCATATTAAGTAAACGATTAAACTATTTAATAATGCAACTGAAAACAAGGCCATTGGTATGAAACTAAAACAAGAATAATAATGAAATTAATGGTGCGATTTCAACATTCATAAGGATTCTAGCTGTCGTCAAAATGTCAGTTTTGTACGTTAAAATGATAAAAATACGTAAGTATTTGTACGTTTAGATGCTGTAAATACGTCAGTATTGTACGTTTTAGTGTCTTGAAAAACGTAAGTAAATGTATGTTTTGTAGAACCACATTTTACGTAAAATACATACAAATTATCATGAGATCACGTTGCTTTTGCATATAAATGTGTTTTTGGGGGCAACATATAATGAAAAAATAAATGTAATAATAGGAATAATAATTGGCAAGACTTTCATAATAATATCTAATATTTCATAGCAATATTGAAATATAATTTCATTCCCTATTCACTTGTTGTGTCTCCCAAAATGTGTAATAAACATGCTTTTAGTCCTGATGTCCTCTACAGAGCACATGTGTGAAATTGATATCCTCCTTTCATTACAGAAAGTCATATTTTGATTTGAAACCCCATTACATTATCCTGAGATGTTATTTTATGACAAACTATTTGAAAATGTGTAAGATTTAAATGATCATTACAAAATATTATCATATTTCCATGAGGGTGATAAGTTTTGTTGTTTTAGGCCTTGCTCTCTCCTGAGCCAATGCTCTTTATGTTTCTAGAATAACTGATTAATCATCTGAATGTGACATTTTCATTCTGGTTCTAGGCTTTCAGACTGCAGTATCACTGAAGAAGGTTACTTAAGAAAGTATTAGTTTGATTAGCTATAGAAACCACTGTTGTCCAATGACTTGCCAAATTAACCTAATTTGCCTGATTAACCTAATTAACCTAGATAAGCATTTAAATTGCTCTTTAAGCTGAGGATTAGTATCTTGCAAAACAACTAGTAAAATAATATGCACTGTCATCATGGCCAAGACAAAAGAAATTAGTTTGGACTTGAGAGAAAGAATTGTTAATGCTCATAAAGATGAAAGATAAAGACTGCAGTATGATGCTAAAAATGTTGCTTTGTATTACAGAAATCAATTACATTTTAAAATATATTCACATAGAAAACAGTTATCTTAAACTGAAATAATATTTCACAATATTATAGTTTTTTTCTGGATTTTTGATCAAATAAATGCAGCCTTGATGAGCGTAAGAAAGGTGTTTGAAAACCCTTAAAACCTTGCTGATCTTAAACTTTTGAGCGGAAGTGCATATATTGCCCACAGAAAACCATCATGTGGGCCCAAAAGGGCAAACCCACTGTGGGCCCACATGGGCTAACCCAAAGGGGGCCCGAGTGGGTTTACAAAATCCACATAGGGCCCCCAATGGGCAAAACTGCTGTTGGCCCCGCATGGGCTAACCCACATGGGGCCCATTTGGGTTTAGTGTGGGTTTACTCTGCCCACACTGCCCCACAGAAAACCCGCAGGGGGCCCGCGCGGGCACGTTTGCTGGGGTATTGGAAAACATCCAAATTTAAACAAGACATATATGGGAAGACTCTTTGTCTAATAATAATCCTCTGTCAGATGTATATAAGCTGGTTTGACACTGGAGAAAAGTAGGGAAGAGAGGGAAGAGAGAGAGGGACTCTGGAGCTACGTCTCGGAGTTGTGTCTCAGTGATGTGTTGCTGCAGCTGCTGTTTGTCTGAGATGCAGTTCATCTTTAATTAAAGTCTATTTGGCTTCAAAACTATGTCCATGATTTACGTGGTTATTGGGAAATAAAAAATCCATCACACTTTGACTATTTTAAACCTCATGCGCGAAGCCCGCGAAAGAACCAGAGGCTATATAAGCTGCGGTCAGTTCACGTCACGCGCACAGCCGGACTCTGTTTGAATGAGTGGACATCGCGTGACGGAAGAGCTTTTCACAGGTAAAGTATTATTGTGTACAAAAGTGTGAAATTAACGAGCTGTCATTTAAATATACAATATCTAAACTACATCTATAACTATTGTTCACCTAAACGAGTTTTTCCGTCTTTAGTTTTTATGGCCCGCTCTTCAGCACCGCTGATTACCGTTAATGCCGTTATCTGTATGACGTCATTTGCGCAGATCTGCTAGAATTAAGAAAACCTCACTTTCCAGTCGGTCAAGGTAAGTTAAAAATATATTCACTTTACAATTATCAACAATTATATCTTCACACCTAATGTGTTATCGTGTTGTTTCATAGATTTGAGGGAGCGCGCGACAATGACGCACAGTGAACGCGCGCGCTCTCTCTCCACGTGAGTGCGGTAGAGCGAGCGAGAGACTCACAAACCTCTCACAATTCTGCATCTTGCATTTGCCATGCTTAACACAATGATTAGTCAATAATCACAGATTAAACATCCGATAAATGATATATGCATTATCTGACACATACTGAGTGATGCCTTTTCTTTTTCTCCTCTTTGTTTTTGTGTCACTGGCTGCTGAACCCCAAAGACTCCACAGCATTGAGTGTCTTTGGCTTTGTAAGTATATCTTTTTTTTTCAGCAGACTGTAAAACAAATTCACAATATGCAGCAGTTTTTTATGAATGTATTAATTAGTGGTAAGTGGAATTTAATTACACAATTATTTAATACACAATTATATTCACTATGTGAATAGTGTAGTTTGCTTTACTACTTTTAATCTTTTTGTGATTGCATTTTCATTTTTTTTGTCAGATTTGTCAAGATCATCTGAAAAAGTGCATCTGTGCCATGTGAGTATTTTGCTATAGATGTGTAAATATATTTCTTTTAGAAAATTTAAATCAGATGGCCCATAATTATTAATATTAATATTGTTTTACTGATTGAGTCAGGGTGTTGTGAGTGGTCAAGTAGGGCCAAAATTAATATTAATAATTGTTACATTTTGAATACTCTTTTACTCATATAGCTGTAAACTGCACTGTTTCACAGGCTGTGATATTCACCAAAGAGTTTATTGCCAAGTAGTGACCATACCATTTAACCCTTGTGCATTGTTTAATTCACTGCCCTTTCATTATGTTCGGGATGTAAACATCCTCTAAATTGAACTGCTGTAAAAATGTATCAGATAAAAAATTTTTTCCAATTTTTTTTTTTTCATAAATCTGTTAATCAACCTCATTCCTGATCAAAACTACTAAATGTTTTTAGCGCGCTTTAGCGCGCTAAGCGTAAGTGTCTGCGTAAGTGTTTGCGTAATACTTCATTTCATTTAGAGTTGTGTACTTTGCAAGTTGCTGCTAGAACTTTTCTTTTTCGTTTCGTACATTTTAGTAACTATTATCGTGGTGTAATTTGAAATTGTAGTTTTGATAGCACTTATTAAAATTAGACTAGTAAGCCGTCGGCGAAACCAAGCTGTTGTTATTGTTATTGCTGCCTTCCTGCAAGCACTTAAGTGTCTCGGTTTAGTTTCTATTTGAGCCATTTGCCTTGCTTTCGGGTGAATTAAACAGTAGGCGTGACGGATTTTCCCCCCTAATTCTCGTTCGATTGAGTATTTATTTGACATCTGAAAGCTGACGCGGAAGCGTCAGCGGAAGCGTTCAGCCTCCTCGCGTGAAGACCGACGAAAGTAAAGACCTGCGACTTTTCCTGCGCGACTTAACCAAGCAACGAAACCGACAATGCACACAAGTACTTCTTTCATTTTCTCTCTCCTCTCTTTTGCCTTCCAATTCTATCATGTGTTTTCAATATATTCCGGTTGTCACTCAACCACGCACTAACTCCTCACGCAAACGGCATCGCAATCTTGCTAACCTACGTCCTATCGCTACATCCTCTACTCCACCTCTTGCTTTTTCTGTTGGCCTCTGGAACTGTCAGTCCGCAGTTAACAAAGCAGACTTCATTTCTGCTTATTCCAGACAATCTGATCTTAGCATCTTGGGCTTGACTGAGACCTGGATTCGTCCAGAAGACTCAGCAACCCCCGCTGCTCTCTTTAAGAATTTTACTTTTTCCTCACACTCCACGTCAGGCTGGGCAAGGTGGAGGCACTGGTCTGCTCATTTCTGACAAGTGGAAATACACAACACATTCACCCATATGCAATCATAGCTCATTTGAATGTCATGCAATAACACTCACAGCTCCTGTAAAACTCCAGGTTGTGGTCATTTACCGCCCTCCAGGCCAAATTCTAAACACCTTTCTAGAAGAATTGGATGGACTGCTATCCTCTTTTCCAGAAGATGGCAGTCCACTTTTGGTCTTTGGTGATTTTAACATTCATCTTAACAAGCCTTATGCTACAGATTTCCATTCACTTCTTGCCTCATTTGATCTCAAACGCCTTACCACTACGAGCACTCACAAATCTGGCAACCAACTTGACTTAATTTACACTCGCAATTGTATCGCTGACAACATCCTGGTCAAACCCCTACACGTCTCTGACCATTTCCTTATTACATTTAATATTGATCTTTCAACCTATGCATCACCAACCCCTCTACCGGTTACTTTTAGACGAAACCTACGCTCCCTCTCACCCTCACACTTTTCCTCTGTACTTTCCTCCTCTCTTCCCTCACCTACCCATTTCTCATCTCTGGATGTGGATGCAGCCACTGACACCTTATGCAACACCTTAAAGTCTTGTCTCGACGATATCTGTCCTCTTTCCACCAGGCCAGCACGGGCTACCCCCTCTAACCCCTGGCTGACTGATGTTCTTCGTGAACATCGGTCCAAACTCAGGCGAGCAGAAAGAAAATGGCGCAAATCTAAACACCCGTCTGACCTGAGTATGTACCAATCGTTGCTTTCTGCTTTTTCTACTCAACTCCACACTGCCAAATCCTCATATTATCATAACAAGATCAATAGTGCTTCTGACATGCGCAATCTCTTCAAAACATTTAACTCTCTCCTCTGTCCCCCTCCACCACCACCCACCACTACACTAACAGCTAATGATTTCGCACAATTCTTCACAGACAAAACTCGAACAATCAGCAAACAATTCTTAGCCCCTCATACACATGACTTACAACCCACCACACCCACTTCGAACACTCTCACTTTCTCCTTCTGTCCCCTCACTGAGACAGAAGTATCAAAACTTCTCCTCTCCAGCCACCCTACAACATGCCCACTTGATCCCATCCCCTCACACATTCTTCAAGCAATCTCTCCTACTGTCTTACCAGCACTCACACACATCATAAACACATCGCTCCTCACAGGCACTTTTCCAACTTCTTTTAAGCAGGCTCGGGTAACCCCACTGCTTAAGAAACCAACACTGAACACCTCACTTCTTGACAGCTACAGACCGGTCTCTCTGCTTCCATTCATTGCAAAAACCCTCAAACGAGTTGTTTTCAACCAGGTATCATTGTTCTTTTCACAGAACAACTTACTGGATCCTAACCAGTCAGGTTTCAAGAGGGGCCACTCAACTGAGACTGCGCTACTGTCAGTTACTGAAGCCTTGCGGACAGCAAAAGCTGATTCTAAATCATCAGTTCTAATTCTGCTCGATTTATCTGCTGCTTTTGACACCGTCAACCATCAGATCCTCCTGTCCACCCTCTCATCGCTGGGCATCACAGGAACTCCGCTTCGCTGGTTTGAATCCTATCTCACCGGTAGGTCATTCACGGTAACCTGGGGAGGAGAGGTATCCAAAACACATCAACTGATCACTGGGGTTCCTCAGGGATCAGTTCTTGGTCCTCTCCTCTTCTCCATATACACAACATCACTGGGTCCCATCATAGAGTCACATGGCTTCTCCTACCATTGCTATGCTGACGACACACAACTCCATCTTTCATTTCAACCAGATGATCCAACAGTACCTGCACGGATCTCAGGCTGCTTGGCGGACATCTCAACGTGGATGAAAGAACATCACCTCCAGCTTAACTTGGCAAAAACTGAGCTTCTTGTTTTTCCTTGCACTCCAAACTTACAGCATGGGTTCACCATCCAGCTGGGCTCTTCCACAATCACTTCTTCAAACTCAATCAGGAATCTGGGTGTCATCTTTGATGACCAGCTGTCTTTCAAAGATCATATTGCAAAGACTACTCGATCTTGCAGGTTTGCTTTGCACAACATCAGAAAGATCAGGCCCTTTCTAACAGTGCAGGCTACACAACTTCTTGTCCAGGCCCTTGTCATCTCCAGACTGGACTACTGCAATGCTCTTTTGACTGGTCTTCCATCATGCACAATCAAACCTCTACAAATGATTCAGAATGCAGCAGCACGGCTGGTCTTCAACGAGCCCAAAAGAGCCCATGTTACACCTCTCTTTATCTCCTTGCGCCGGCTCCCAATTGCGGCTCGTATCAAGTTCAAGACTCTGATGCTTGCATATAGGACAACCACAGCTACTGCACCTGCTTATCTGCACTCGCTATTGCAAATCTACACCCCCTCCAGAACTCTGAGATCTGCTAGTGAGCGACGCCTTGTGGTACCATCACAGAGAGGTGCGAAATCACTATCCAGAACATTTTCTTTTACTGTTCCTGGCTGGTGGAACGATCTTCCTACCCCAATCCGGATGCTGATTCCCTGACAAGCTTCAAGCGACAGCTTAAAACTCATCTCTTTCAACTCTATTTGCTGTTACCATAAAAAAAAAAAAAAAAAAAAAAAAAAAAATTAATCTCTTTATTCCTTCCCTTTCTAGCTTGTACTTGTCTGAAGCACCACTTGAAATCTGGTATTATAGCACTGCCTGTGTCTGTTTGTCTCCTTAAGAAGAATCGCTCTATGTTCTCCCAACTGTATGTCACTTTGGACAAAAGCGTCTGCCAAATGCCTAAATGTAAATGTAATGTAAATGTAAATGTTTTTAAAAAATCCAGGATTGGCTTTCATGCATTGTTATTTTTTGTGCAGCATCAGTTTTTCATTTTTTTTCTCCCTCATTTACTGTTCATGACTGTTTTGCCCCATTGACTTCTATTATAATGACATTTTTTTAGACCATAGACCGTCCGTACTTCTCACCATCAAAAGGCAGCAGGTGCATAAATACACTTACTTTGTTTTTGTTTACTCCATGTAGTTCTGAAAGCTGAGGTGCACATTTTGACTTTCTCAGATGCATCAAGGTAAGTGTGCAAAGGTCTCTCTCTCTCTCTCTCTCACACACACTCTCACACACACACACACACACACACACACACACACACTATAACATGCTGTTATACTCCATATAACTTCATATATAAACCAAAAACTAGTAAAAACAGTAGACAAACAAAAACAGTAAAAATTAAAAAAAAATGTACCTCTTCCCAACAGGGTAAACCACTAACAATCAAGAATTCATGATTATATGATGTCATGACTTTGCAATCTAAAATGTAGTTATAATGGATGTCAATGGGGCAAAAACAGCCACAAACAGTAAATGATTGAGAAAAAAATGAAAATCTGATGCTGCACAAAAACTAACAATGCTTGAAAGACAATGTTGTTAGTAATCTTTGACATGTCCAAGATGTGATAAAAGGTAAAAAAAAAAATAAAAATTCAGTCCACAATCACTTTTTATGTTGAAAATAAGTCATTTTGTGTGTGTTCCCCCACATCAATGACATCACTTATGAACTTGGCAATTACAGAGTAAAAATCCTGGATTTTTTTTAAACATTCAGTAGTTTTGATCAGGACTGAGGTTGATTAACAGATTTATGCAAAAAAATAAAAAATAAAAATCTGATACATTTTTAGAGCAGTTCAATTTAGTGGATATTTTCATCCCAAACATAAAAGTATAGTGAATTTGCTCAGAGTGTATCGTTGAGTTTGAGAAATTTCAAAGCATTGTCCCAAAATATGTGTCAAAATAAGATTTTTTACCAAAAATCATTCCATTTGGTGAAACGCATACAAAGTTGTGGCCAAATTAAGACGCAACAGCACCCCATAGTGGACAAAAACGTCTCCAACAACACATACGGGTTAAACTTTATAAAACATTTTTTCAAAAATGTAAAATTGTATTAGTTTAAAAGGTACATCTACAGCATAATAAAGTCTGCAAAAAGTGAAAATGTGGTGTGAATAAAGTGACTATTTAATCACATAGAATTGTATTTTTTTTTTGTTTTGTCATCACCTTTGTGTCTTTGTGCTAAGACTCAAGTTTAGGCAAACTAGTACCACATATACCAGACTGACAATTTTCTTTTTGAAATATTTTCTGAAAATACTGCAGTGAGCTGGGGAGAGAAACTGAGAAGTTTATAAACATGGCATGGTGGAAGAAGAGAGCAGGCCCTACATCAATGAACTTCTATAAGGTATGCTCCAAATGTTGTTACCACTTACCATTGAGATCACTGAGACCTGACTAACTCTGTGTCAATATGTGTCCCTCTTTATCTCTCTTTCATTTATTCTGTCCCTCTTTTAGGATAAACTTGAGGTCCTGAGAGTTCTTAGAGTTTCTACAGTGTTTTTATGCATTTGATTATGTTTTTTTCAATAATAAATTTAAATAAGATTTTCTTATACAGTATTTATATGGTGTCATTCTTACTTGGGATGGGGCTGAGGTGGTGCATGTGTTTGTGATTTTTGTAAACAAAAAAAATAATAATAATAAAAAAAGCTGGAGGAAAACTTTAATGCATTTTTTGTAGTTTTTAACAAACCATTTAATTACATTACACTTATACAGGTAGGCTATATACTGTAGCACACAAGCGAATATTGCTTTTTCAATTTTGTTGTTCCTGAATAAATAAATAGTTTCTGTATTTCATATACATTTTCATTTGGAATCCAGACTCGGGCCAGTACCGGCTAATTGTATAATCTATTCTAGCGCGATTGTGGCCCGATGCCGGCAGTGTCGGCTCAGTTTCGGCAGCCGGACTCGGGCCAGCGTATTCGGGCCGATTCTGGGGCGTCATTCATTCCAGCGGTTCACACGAGTCCGGCAACCGCATCTGGCCCGAGTCATTTCTTCCGGTTTGCCGGATTCGGGCCGTTATTGGGCCAGATCATTTTGGCTACCTGGGCAATGATAAGGTTCACTTGTTTTAAATGTTTGCTGAAGTAAATATCGGAAAAGATCGATTCGCTGCTTTTGAGAATCGATATCGAATCGACGTCATTCAAAAAAATGATTCATCAAAAAAACGATTTTTTGCCCAGCTCTAGTTTCATATACAAGGCCCAGTTCGACGCTGGATTTCCACATTGCTTGATACTGAAAGATGGAGTGGACCCAGCTATAAAAGATCCCGATCATGATTCAGAACTGCAGACGGTAAGTGAAACTGTATCAAATGTCTGTGTTTTATTTTAGAGTTGTGACTTTTGCGAACGAACCGATTCTTTTGAACGGCTCATAAACATGAACGATGGGAGCCGTTCTTTCTGTCGTTCTTTTTTTCCTATGCGTGTTTCACACAGATGCACACAAATGAGCTCCTCCGCGAGACAGAACAGTTATAGGGGGATTTGCAATTTACATTGCATTTTGTGTTCATTTAAAAGTTGAAGGGGCTGATATCCTATTTGCAAAGTTTACAGTAGTTATAGTAGTAATAGTGGACTGTATGTAGACATTTCCATTTTATTTATTCTAATTTTATCTACAGTATATATTTAAAACTTTAAATATTTTTTGTTTTCTATCAAAATGTTCTTGTGTGATAACAATGTTCTTGCGTGGAAGTGTTTGTAGTAAAAGCTGTTTTGCACAGAAATTCATTGCAGCCGGCTTTGTTTTTGATGTTTATTTGTGAGTAGGTGTATGAATAACATAACTCAACGTAGCTTTACACATACACACACATTGTACTAAAGGTAAATCCAAAATAGTGATGTCACTGTCTAAGCAGAGGGATGTTGTGCACACATGACAAAAGAGGTAATAATCAATATTTCAGAATAATTCAAACTCAGATATTGGTGTGTGATATCTGAGTTTTAATTATTTGACTAGAAATCTCACCTCATCATTCCTCCCAGTGACTATTTCCAGGATAAACTGAGATGCCCCCACGCTGGCTTCTTAAAACTGACTAAATATTTAAAAAGAGCCAAAAAAGGAACGGATCGCCAAGATCCGGATCCCCTCAAAGAGCCATAAATCCCATCACTATTGGCAATCCGAGCGCCGAGTCAAACTTAGCTCCGCCCGCGGCGCGCCTCCAGAAGCTCGGCTTTTTCCGGAGAAATTCGGAAAATTGTTTTTCTTTTATAAATATGATAAAACTAATTTTTTTTTGGAGATATTAAGGATACAGTACCTCTCTACAGGTACTCAAGATTAACATGAGATTAGGTGAAACTGTGTGTGTTATGTAGCCTTTAACCTCATTTGTGGTCTTCATGGAAACCTGAAATGTAACGTTTTTTTTTTTTTTTTTCAGTAAAATCAATGTAATATTTTTTTTCTATATAGTGCTGTGGAAAAGTCTACTGTGGCAACTGGTAGTTTCACAAGCTAAAATATGGTAGAAAAAAAAATAAATTAAAAATGAATCCAAACATGCATGCATTTTTCCATTAATTCAGGGTTCATACAGAAAATGCAAAATGAAATTCCAGGATTTCAAGGACTTTTCAAGCACTACTTTTTTGGTTTTCAAGGACTAAAATCAGAGTTCTCACTTATCAAACAATATCATTATCATTCATATTCTAATAAACTAATAAAACAAAATGGTACAAATAAAGTACAGCACAAAAGCATGCAATGACTGTGGCAACTTTAAGTTTTGGAAGGATACTATGACTGAGCCTGGTTTCTCTCTAGGTTTTTCTCCATTTCTGTCATTGATGGAGGTTTGGTTCTTTGCTGCTGTCTCCTCTGGTGTGCTTAGATGGAGACACTTAATTTCCAGCGATATATCGACTTGATTGCACAGACACTATTTGAACTGAACTGAGGTGGATGATGACACACTGAATCACTGATGAACTGACTTTAACTGAAAACTGAGTGTTTCCTGTTGTCCTTTTGCATTATTGACACTATTTTCCTGTTTAATCCTGTAAAGCTGCTTTGACACAATCTGTATCGTTAAAAGTGCTATTGGTGCTTGACTTGTTGCTTTCCTTATTCACATTTATTTTTTTCCATAAATATATGATTGGCCTGAAGAATGAAAGCATGATATACACTTGGAAAATGATGAGCTATATCACGCTCATAGACACTATATAACCTTAGCTCACGAGATGAAAACAAATACAGATACTTGGTTCACTAGAACGAGACAATATTAAAATACTATTTTTAAGATTTTTTAAAAGACAAAATATTTGTCTGTTAATCACACAAAGCTAAACATTGTTGTACTTTGAAATATTTTAACTAATCTAGGGATGTAACTAATGATTTTTTTGGTAATCAAGTAATCTGATTATTTTGGCATTTGAATAATCCAATGTTTTTGTGTAAATCAAATACACCTAAGTGAAAAACAGGCTTCAGTATGACTATATTTATATATAAACTAACGATGAGGCAATAATAACTGGTTAAAATAAATTATTACATGGTTTTATAAACAACCCCGCTAAAATATGTAATATAACATGCCTACACAAAATATGAACATAAGCAACTGAGGTACATTATGTATCATAACAAATAACTGCAGATGGCGCTGTTAGTTTCACTTTACAGTGTGATTCAAGGACATTTAAATCAATTTAATTTTAATATCTGGTCACATGCAAACTAGAAGCAAGGGTTTAACTTTTATTTTGAAATCGCAATGTACAACAATTCGCATATTTTGAAATATTGCTGAATTCTGTGTAGGCATAGGTTTATAAATGATCTACATTACTAATCTAGTGAGATAATGCACCGTTTTCCCAAATGAATGTTAAAAATCAACCCAAACTCACAGCATATGAAGAGGAAGAGTTTGTTGATTGAGCTGCAGAGATGGAGACTTGCTGCACGCTTGTAAATGATAGCAGTGCAACACAAAGCGCGTCAGACTTTATGCTTTCAAAACGCACATGATTGGAAACACAAACAAACAGCACATGCAAAAAAGACTGAACAATATGATGCAAAAACTATCAAAGGGTTTACCACAAACTCAACTTTATACTGACATCATGAGGCCGCTTTTCACCTCAATGAGTATCATTGTCATGTTTAATATTGCGAGATCTTGTGCACTCCTGAATTAGCTCTGTATATCAGACACTGCATTGTTAACTTTGCACGAAAAGATTGTTTTATCAAAAAAATATGAGCACTACTTTTCAAGTACCTTCTCAAAAATATGGCTGATTTCAAGGGTTTTCATTAGTTTCTAATAGTTTGTTTTGAGTCACATTAGTTTTGTATGCTGACAGGTGCGGTTTCTTTTCTTTTCTTTTTAATATTTTTTCTTAACTGTTTACTTTTTCCTCTTATCTATTTAATGCCTCTTGTTTATTCTCTGCTGATTTCTGCATCTACACAATCAGTATATTTGATCAATTTCTGCAAATTAAGATTTAAGATTTAAATAAACTTTAACTGTACTAACTGTAGTTTCTCCAGCTTGAATTGTGGGTTCATCAGTAGATCACTGAGGTTTTTCACTCCAGAGTCTCCTAGTTTATTCCTGTTCAGGTCCAGTTCTCTCAGGTGTGATGGGTTTGATTTCAGAGCTGAAGTCAGGATGAGACACTGTTTCTCTGTAATACTGCATTCACACAGACTGAAGACAGAAAGAGAAAAGACAATGAATCAGATCTATGATGATCTTACTAATGTGTTTTGCATCTTCCAGCAGACTTTTGCTGACAAATAAATGGTGATATCTTTGTGCAGGTAACATGGAGAAAGACGACACATTGTTCATTTAAATACACTACAAACTACACAAAAGTAATAAAGGTATGCAAAGGTTGAAAATCAGCAAATGTTCTGTATGTGTTTTATGGCCTTATTTCAGTGACTTCAACATTTTTGTTTTTTTCACTAAACGCACATAAATGTTGCTTTCTCAAAAACACAATCATGTACATACATGCTGCTCTCATATTACTGTAGCCCAGTTTGAGATGAATACAGTGTTTCAGACTTTAGACATTTATATGTTTATAAGCAACTAAAATAAGCACAAATGTCAGGGCATGTCAAAACTTCTTTAGGCCCCAAAACACCTTCAGACCCCAGAGAATGAAGTTTGATCATAAGGTCTTTGTGAGGCAGATCAGACACTGCATGCCTGAGTTACAGTCACTTCCTGTTCCATTGCATTAATAGCATCCTTTAGCACTTAGGTAAGTGTTGCTAACATATTTTAGCATGTGTATAGCATGTTGCTAGCCAATTTAACACTTCTTGATGCTTTTTAATATGTTGCTAGGAGACCATAAGAGTGTTAAACATGTTACTTCCTGTTTCCAGCAGGTGGCGCTATGACTATAACCAAATATGGGCATGGACATGTGTTCAGGACATGACTGTTATTAAAGGTGTGAAGTTTGGGGCAGATCGGACATTGTTTGCCTGAGTTACAGCAACTTCCTGTTCCATGGCGAAATGTCTAAATCTGTCAGGTGGCCAGGGGCACGCCCTTTGACGAAAAATCAAGATCTTCGCAATTTAGCATCGCAAAGGCCTTATGATCACACTCACCAAATCTGAAGAGGTTAAAGCTCTATGAAATTTTTCATTGCCTGTTTAATTTTAATACTTCACATTATAGTGGCTTTTTGTGACGCTGAGAAAAACTGCTCTGACTCAAACAAATGAGGAAATATGATCAACTACAATAACAGTACTATTAAAAGTAATGTAACATTGTAAATAAACTATCAATACTCACATCAGTGTGTTGAGTGTACAGTGTTTATCCTGCAGTAGAGCAGCGATCTGATTCACTCCTGTGTCTCCTAGTTCATGTCTAATCAGCTTCAGCTCTCTCAGGAGTAACGGGTTTTTACCCACAATTCCAGTCACATAATGACAGCCTTCATCTGCAGCAGGACCCAAAAACCTGCAGAAGAGAAGATGAAGCAAAATCAATCCAGTTCTGATTTAAAGGTCAAAATGTAGGTCATTTGGTTACACAAATAAAGACATGAATATCTGAAAACAAAGTCTAATAGTCAGATGTATTTAAAAGAAACTAGAGAGACACTCAGTCCTAAAGCAAACTCAGGAGAACAGAAACGTCCCACAGAGCAGAAGAGCAAAACCTCACTAGATCATGATTTTCAGTTTACAAATACAGAGTGTGTGATTAAACACCTCAAGATCTTTCAGAAGGAGTGAGAAACATCAGCACAGAAAACAAATGTCTTGAGAAACTGAATGTTTTTGATCATCTGGAGACTCACAGACCTGCTGTAGAGATACAGTGATAGAGTGAATCTGAGCTTGATGGCAATTAAACTACAGTGTGTTCACAAACATTTAAATCATGACTAAAAAGCTATCTGGACTGTTTTCCTAGAAGTGTCCATAAAACAGTGTATGTGAATGATCACCTCAGTGTCTTGAGTTGACAGTTTGGATCCTGTAGTAAATCACTGAGCTCCTTCACTCCTGATTGTCCAGGATCATTTCCTGTCAGATCCAGCTCTATCAGGTGTGAAGGGTTTGATCTCAGAGCTGAAGACAGAGCTTTATAACCTTCTTCAGTGATACTGCAGTCTGAAAGCCTAGAACCAGAATGAAAATGTCACATTCAGATGATTAATCAGTTATTCTAGAAATGACCTAAACAATGGAAATCCATAAACAGAATAATATTTTATTCCTTATACAAATAAACTAAAACATAGTTGTAAAGCAAAATCTGACAACTGCATATCGATTCAAACTAAAATTCAAACAGAAAGAAAATTTTGAATTGTTAGACATCAATTCACTTTAGTATCTCCAGCTTATAGTCACTTTCAAGCTTTAACCTTCTGATGCTCCTCATTTGTGAGGTACATTTGTGGTCTTCATGGTCAAAGTGACAGAACAACTGCAATGTAACTTTTTAATTTTCAGTAAAATCAATGTAATATATTTTTGTTCTATTACTGTGCAAAAGTCTTAGGTCATTAGTAGTTTCAAAAGCTAAAAAAAAAAAAATAAAAAAAAAAAACTTTTGCTGTAGTGTGTTTCCAAACATTTATTTTGCCATTAATTGTAATAATCCAGTGAGATATTGTTTGGACAAGGAGTCTGACAGCAGCCAGTGCTCCACACAGAGATCTGATCTCATCATCATCATCATCATCATCATCATCCAGTCCGTCTGGAATGACATGAAGAAAACAGAACAAACTGAGACAGACTAAATCCAGAAGAACTGTGGCAATGTCTGAAAGATGCTTCTCAAAGATGGGTCTGATTTGATTTCAGTCTCCTGATTCAGTGTTACTGTATTTTTATAGCTACAGCAGTTCATTTGTGTGATGTATAACTGTGTGTGTGTGTTTATAGTGGTAGAGTCTGCTCTGCACTCATGATGTTTGAGTTAACCGCTTCCTTGCTGTGTGTTCACTGGTATTCACCAAGTTATGGGGCCCAAATATCCCCACAAAGATATCAATACCAGTGAATTATGACCTTGATTAGGGCTGCATGATAAATCTCATGTGATTGTCATGTGCATCTCATCAGTAAAGCCGATTCCTTGATTATTGGTAAATCTCCATCACATGCATTCAGATGAGTGGCATTTAATACACAGAGCCATAGATCACAATATCGTGTTCATAACTGCATGTGATTCATCTGTGATTATGAATGTGATATTGTGCAGCTTGTCAGTGATCTCTGTAAATGTCTCTCTGTCTGAATACATGTGATGGAGATTTACTACTAATCACTGAACCGGCATTACTGACCAGATGATTCTCAGCTGCTCCATGTCTAACTATAGAAATACAATGCCTATCACTACTTCCATAAGGTCCATTCAGTATTATTCAGCAGCTTATCACTTTGTTCAGAAGCTAACTACCCTCCTCCATCCCCAGCTCCTCATTTTTTCTGCAGTCAGGACTTAGCCTTCTGATTTTCCTCATTGAGTCAGACTTTATCCTGAATTTTGTTGGTACATTAAATTGTCATTATGTTTGATGATAGTGGCCCTAACAGACAAAGTTCAGAAATCAGAAATCCCTGACAGAAATCTGTCCAACATATAGCATGTAACACCATTCCAGTTTATTCTTTTTGAAGATGGAATGTAAATGTAGAGCATTAAGACAAATAAACAACATGATGAAGAGTATTTTATAATGAACAAGCATAATTAAGAAAATAATTTGCAGATAGCAAGGAAAAACAATTAAAAACTAAAATTGCAATTACTGGATGAGAACTGAACTGAGCTTATGACAAAAATCACTGTTTACTCCACAGCTGCTTTTTAAATAAATTAAACTCACTCTTAAATTGATGGACTTTACTTATTTACTGAAACAAACTGAATCATCATTGAACTGATTTTAACTGAATCATATCTATTTTCTATTGTCTTTTTAGAGCTGCTTCACAACAGAATTTAATTATGTTTGCATCACTGATTCACTATTTTCTGCTTTGAAACTGTATTGTATAAAGTACTATATAACTAAATGTGTTGTGACTCTACTAATTCACTTTTTTCTCTTCATCATGAGAGCATTTTTAGTATGCATATTGTTTGTTTTAGAAGATACTAATTTTAAGCAAAATATGAAAATGGTACAGGCTACAATAGGAACCCTGAACTCCCACACAGTATATTTTATCAATAAATGTAATGCAAAAATGTAAAAATAATAATAGCCTAAAACATAAAAACATTTAAGAGAAAATTTAAGATTTAAACAGAACATTGTTGAAACCCGAGGAACTGAATCCTACAAAGAGACCCAAGACAACATGAAGATCATAAATCAGGCCCTAGCACCAGCCAGCCTGAAATAAGCTTATCTAAACAACTAAATTATTTTGGATATCAATGTCCACTGTCGTTTAATTAATTGCTGGGAGACTCAGTGACCTGCCATAGAGCAGCGATTCTGTTCAAATTTCCAATTAAATCATAATTAATTCCCTTTGAGCTAAATTGACCTGTTTCTCTTACACCTACCTTGAACATAGCCAAGTACATTCTGTAAATGGTATGTAGCACAATACACTGCTTAAGACAGTGTCAATGACCAAATCCAAAAAAGAAGAATATGGCAGGCATAAAAGTATCTTTATGCACAATATACAGACATTATCTAAGTCTGGTTTTCACCTTATGGTTTTGTTGAGCTCAATGTTAGTCTAATGTCACACAGCTTACCTCAGTATCTCCAAATGACACTTCATATTTTCCAGTCCAGTGCAGAGCAGCTTCACTCCTGAATCCTGTAGATTATTATTGCTCATGTTCAGCTCTTTCAGACTGGTATCTGATCCAAGAACTGCAGCCAGAGCTGAACAGCTTTTGTTGGTTAAGCCACAATTATTTAGCCTACAAGGGAAATAATATTACAGAATAAAATCATTTGCTAAATACAAATAATACAGTGCTAGTTCCATGGTTTCAAGGAAAATCATTACTGAGTGAATTAAACACCTTGACCATTGTGATCATGTGCTCAACATTGGCTACAATGCACAATGCTGTAAAACATGTTGTAAAAAAACACAAGGTTCTTTACAGAGTGCTAACAAAAAATATTTACAGTAATGTTTGAAAGCTGCCTATCAGTGGGAACCACAATGACCCAGTATTTGGTACTACTGGTACTGCACTTAATTTCCAGCAATATTGTATACTAATTGAACTGAGCTAGATGATAATATCACTGATTTCAATAATTAACTCCCTTTAACTGAAAATTGTTTACCATTTCTTTTTGCATTATTGACACACTAATTTCTTATTTGATACTGTAAAGCTGCTTTGACACAATCTGTATTGTAAAATGCACTATATAATTAAAGGTGACTTAACTTGCAGAAAGGCTAGAATTATACATTCAAATAAAATCACAATCACTAGTCAGTGGATTATCTGTTGACATTTACTGCACTCATTTGATGGACTAACCATCATCATTCAAAATACTTCTCATATGTCAAACCTCAGCATCCCTGAACGAAGCACTTCATGCTATTAACATTAATTGTTTCAAGGAGAACAAAACAAAAACTTTCCAAAAAAAAATAAAAAAAATTCTTCTTTTAATTTTCCAGAACAAGATTTCTCATGACATTTTCATAAAAAATTATCAGTAATTACCTTTCCAGGTTTTCCAGGATGCATGGGAACATTAGACATGTATTTGTCAGATAGATGAAAGCAAAAAAATATCAACTTACAGAGCTCTTTTGGAGATTTTGACGACTGCCGATAATCTAATGAGACACTCGTCTGATTTCTTGAATTTCTGAAGCTCAAACTCCTCCAGCTCCTCCTCTGATGTCAACAACACAAAGGCCAAAGCAGACCACTGGGCAGGTGAAAGATCAGCAGATGAAAGACTTCCTTTGCTAAGGTGGGTCTGAATGTCTTTCACCAGAGTTTGGTCGTTCAGTTCATTCAGACAGTAGAACAGATTGATGGATCTCTCTGGAGATAAATTAGCTTCAAATTTCTGCTTTATGTACTGGACTATTTCCTTTTTGATCTGGTCATTTCCATTTTGCTGCTTCAACAAACCCTGAAAGAGTCGCTGATTGGACTGGAGTGACAAACCAAGGAGGAAGCGAAGGAAAAGATCCAGGTGTCCATTATCACTCTCTAGTGCCTTGTCCACTGCAGTCTTGAGCAAATCAGTGATGTTTTTTTTGGACTGGAGTGACAGTCCAAGATAGCGACGGAAGAGGTCCAGATAACCACTGCCACTCTCAAGCACCTTGTCCACTGCAGTCTTGACCAAATCAATCCATGTTTCACTTTTGATTACCTGTTCTTGATCAAACACATATTTATTGTTGATGTCTAGAAACAGATGTGCATAAAGGGCTGCAATAAACTCTTGAATGCTCAAGTGAACAAAGCAGTACATGGTACCAAGGACGATCCCTGTTTCCTCCTTAAAGATCTGGGTACACATGCCTGAATACACTGATGCCTTATAGACGTCAATACCACAGGCTTCCAGATCTGTGTCATAGAAGATCACATTGTTTCTTTCCAGCTGATCAAATGCCAGTTTCCCCAGTGAAAAGATGGCATCTTTATCCCAGGAAACATCTGGTGCATATTCTCCATCATACTTTCGTCTGCTCTGCTGGATCTGAAATCTGAGAAAGTGTGTGTACATTTGTGTCAGAGTCTTAGGAGTGTCTTCAGTATTTGACTCCTGCAGTGTTTTGGAGGCGTCATCAGCCTGATTATTTTTTTTCTCCTCTAAAATGTTCTGGAGAACAGTGGCTGAAATCCAGCAGAAGACTGGGATGTGGCACATGATAAAGAGACTCTTTGATTGTTTAACATGATCAATGATTTCTTTGGCCAGATTCTCATCCGTGATTCTTTTTCTGAAGTACTCCTCCTTTTGTGCTTCATTGAATCCTCGTATCTCTGTCAGCCGGTCGATACAGTCAGGAGGAATCTTACTGGCAGCTGCTGGTCTGGTGGTGATCCAGATGAGAGCAGAAGGAAGCAGATTTCCCTTGATGAGGTTTGTCAGGAGAACATCCAGAGAGGCTGGTGATGAAACATCATGCAACGTCTCAGTTTCCTTAAAGTTTAAAGGAAGACGAAATTCATCCAGTCCATCAAGAATGAACAGGACTTTTTGGTTCCTTCTTGTAAGGTTTAGTCCTTTTGTCTCTGGGAAAAACTGAGTTATAATGTCCATCAAACTTATTTTTTCCTTCTCCTTTAAGTTCATCTCTCTGAATGGAAGAGGAAATATGAAGCTGATATCTTGATTTTCTTTTCCTTCGGCCCAATCCAGAACAAACTTTTGCACAGAGACTGATTTTCCGATGCCAGCAACTCCTTTTGTCAGTACAGTTCTGATCTGCTTGTCTTGTTCAGGTGCTTCAAACATATTTCTGCATTCAACCTGTATCTCTTGTGGTTCATGACGTCTGGAAGCAGCTTCAATCTGTCTTACCTCATGTTCAGTATTGACCTGTTCACTACAACCCTGAGTGATATAGAGATCTGTGTAGATGTTATTCAGAAGTGTAGAGTCACCTTGCTTTGCAATTCCTTCAAACACACATTGATACTTCTTCTTTAGGCTACATTTTAGCTGATGAATGAAGAACAGCTCATCTAAACAAAAACAAAAATACATTATTTTCTCTCCTACATTTATAATTGACAATATGACAGATGAGTCATGAGTCTCTTACCTTCTAGAGTATCAGCAGCTTCATCTTGCTTCATCTCTCTCAGGAAGTAGAGTGTGAGATCAAGAGCAGCTTCTTTGATACTGCATTTATTCTCACTGAAGTCCTTTACAAAGTATTGCAAGTCCTCGTTTTGTAATATTTTCTTAAACTTTTCCAGCTCATTCTTCAAAAATGTGTTTATTTTGCTTTCAAGATCCTACAAAGCAAGATAAAAAGAAAAAAAAAAGTTGAGACAAAAGTTAATTAGCTATTTTATGGGATCTTAAAAAGAAAAAAATAGAAATAAAAGTTCTGTCTTATTCAATATATATATTTGTTTATTATAATTAAGTATTCTTCAAAAATGTGTTTTATTACCTGGAAGATCTGCAGGAGACTGTCTGTAAAATTCTTGTGTTTCCTTTGAGACTGTAAATCTGGATCTAGTGTTTTATACTGAAGCCTGAGAGTAAATAAAATAAATCAAAATACTGCATTTTTAGGACAAATGTGACCAAAATATCTTGTAAACATTTACAAGAGAAAAGAGAAAAACAATACTGTGATAAATGTATGAACTATAGTTTTATGATAATTATTTATTGAAACACTTTCTAACACAGTCTATGTTTAAAGAAAATAAGACACATGAAATACCGTTTGGTTCGTGTTGGTTCTTCACTGAAGTTCGGCGGGTTACCTTCCTTTGAGCGGTCACTCTTCACAGACACAGAGCTGGACACATGTGAGCCTGATCTTACACTAATGACACAGAGAGAAAAGAAACTTTACTACAGGAGGTTCATCTGTGTTTTATATTGGCACACATTCTCTCTAGTCCTTCACAGAAACGTTTGCAGAGCTTTAAAGATAGCAGTCATTCTTGTTTACAGACTCACATTCGTTTAAGTATTTCTGATCTAATTGAAGAGAACATTTTCTTTTCTGATTAAAATGGAGAGAAATATCAGAAACGTCAGCGCTACACAACTCTCTTACCTTTCAGATCTTTCAGATACAATCTCATATTGTATTTATTGTATTTATTTAGGTGTGTATAGCTCAGGTGTGTATAAAGCGAGCTGTACTCAAGCTAACCTTTGGGTTGTACGGCTCAGGAACAGCATGATAAATAAATCTGAACCACTGATAACAAACAAAGCGGGTTTGCTTTCGCATCCAAACACACAGCGTCTCCACAACATGACCACAACACTACAACTCACTGAAGACTCGACTTCTCTTTGTGTTTACCTTTGGACAGCATTACGCTAATATTTCACATTGAGATGCAGACATTTGTGAAAGTAATATTTAGTCTTCAGTCAAGGCATTTTAGTCATTTCTGGATCAGTGTTCTCTGTTAGACAGAATAAATCACTTTCAGGAGACTATGACCTTTGTAACTTTGAAGATCTAAACAGATACATTACACACTAAAGGAAAATGAAAACATTAAAAAGCATCATATGACCCCTTTAAATTAAGTGTGCAGTCATTTTGTTAACGTCTGATTATACACTTATGACCTAAAAACCAAAATCACTGATGTGGAATAATTTACTGAAATATCTACAAACCCAGTGCTGAAGCGCAACTGTAAATTGGGTTAAGATTGTAAATGATTGTCAGTTCTCAGATATTTATCATCTACTGGCTACGTTTTAAATATTTTATTTTTTTAAATTAGATATGAAGCTCTGAAGTTCTGTAAAGCATTTGTAAATCTAGAGCTACATTTGTTAAGGTTTAGTTTTTTCCAGCAAACATCTGAAAGTCCAGCAGCTGTGTTTAAAATGATTGTCTGAAAACAGACTCAGTCTTACCTCTGTTTCTGTGAGAGACTCATCTCAGACGGAGAGTGCTTTCCTCGCTCCTCTGACAAACTGCAGATAAACTGATCAGTGATCAGCTCTGGGTTGAGGAAACTATCTGCTGTTCAGTTTGACCTGGAGATGATGATCCTTAATGAGATGAAGAAATATGTTGAGTTAGCAGCAACAGACACAAAAACACTATATAAATAAAGTGAGTTACAAACAAAAGCATTGCCATGTAGAATAACCAAATGATCTTAATGAGAAATGGCTGAGTAAAAATACTTTCGGTTTCGCACAAAAACAACAACAGCATAAAACAGAAGATAAAATATGGAAAAAAACTTCAGAAACTTCGTTTTCAATAACCCCTTTTGGAAAACTTACTTGCAGTCTTGTCCACTAAGAAGTGCATTTGTAAGTATTTGAAACGCTCATGTTTCTGTGCTTTAGGCCTGTAGATTGTCAGCAATAATTCTCATATCTCTCAGACGGATCTGATTAAATATACAATAACAATGTCCGCGAGTGTTAAAACTAGTAGGGTCTGTGCTAAAGTTGTATCTATAAAAACGTTTTCTATGATATAGAATGGATCAACTCCAATGAACAACGCTTTCTCTTGCTATCTGGCCGTTTTTTGCAGTTACTTTCGTTTTCGTCTTCTTCGTGGGTTTTACTGGAGGATTTCAAACGAGCTGAACAGTTACTGCCACCTGCTGCACTGGAGCTGGATATTAGACTCAGAATCAGAATCAGAGAGAGCTTTATTGCTAAGTCTGCTTGCGCATACAAGGAATTAGTTTTTTGTGACATTAGCTTCCAGTACACAGAGACAACAACAACACAGACAATACAAATAAGATGAGAATAAAAAATACACATATGTAAATATAAATAGACAAAAATATATATAGAAAAATAAATTAAGAAATAAGTGGTATGTACAGTTGTGCTATTGATGGTAGAATAGAATAGAATAGAATAGAATAGAATAGAATAGAATAGAAAGAGATGCAGGGATGTATTAGGATGGAGGTGGTAACAAATAAATATTAGGTTGTTGCACATATTTTTATTGCACAATGGGTTGAGCATTTATCTGTTCATAAGGTGGATTGCCTGGGGAAGAAACTGTTCTTGTGCTGATTGTCCTGGTATTTGGGGCTCTGTAGCAACAGCCAGATGGCAAAGGTTGGGAAAAAAAGAGGGAATGGCTTGGATGTGAAGGATCCAGAGTGATTTTCTGAGCTCACTCTGGATGTATACAGTTCTTGAAGGGTGCAGGGAGCACTAATGAATCTTCAAATTAGCTGCAAGTGGCAATCATTGGGGTACAAGCACCAATAGCTTATTGGCAATGAACTATTCGTAATGTAGTTGATACTTGAACATATATATGCTTATGAACTGATATGTATATTTAACCCTTTAAGAACTAAGGGTAAAATAGGTAATTTTCACATATTTTGTTTATTTGACTGTAAAATTTTAACAGAATGTGCTATTTTCAAGTGCAAGGTGTCATTTTTTTTTTAGAAAACAATTGGCTTTCAAAAAAGTAGTTATTGACCATTAATTTTGTCTGCTGAATTTGTAGACACAATTTAAATAGACAAAAATTTAAAAAAGGAATATATTTTCTGATTTTTATTTTGAAATCGAAATAATTCAACACTTCTTACTTCAAAATTCAACTATATTACATATATACAAGTATTTTTGTGACACTGGGTTGCACAGTTTTCATTCAGGAGGCTTTTTTGTTTATACACGCACACATTTACACGTGCGAACACATGCATACTCCCATATATTTACACGCACGATGCACACACCACATGTGAAAAAGAAAAACTCAGCCTGCTCCTAAGTCTCATCAAAAATCATCCCAATCGCCTCACATCTTTTTTTCTAAACCAAGTAAGTGTCAGCTTACACTGCAATTTCCTGATGAACTTGATGCAGAGCATCTGACTGTGTTAAAACGCTGATAAAATAACACTAAAATTCAATATATTTTTGTCTTATATTTACATTTAAGAAAATGTAAGACATATATATTATACATGAGCAAGAGTCCTGTTTTCTCAAGAATATTTACATAATTGCAAATGTGATACACATTTTAGACACATGAATCTTGTCCTAAATGAACACCACAAACAGCAAAATTCTAACTTGCTTCATATTCTTCACTGCTCTCTGAATCAGATAGTATTTTGCTGCACTTCTTGCGCTGCCCTCTGCCTAATTCTGCCTTCTCTTCAGGTCCACTTCTGTTAGCAATCTGTTTTCTCTAGAGAGTAAAGCTGCTTCAGCATAGCAGATCTAGTACCTGAAATGAGAAATAATAATAATCACAACATGCATCACAAATATATTACAAAAACATACTTGCCAATGTTTAAAATCTTTGCTGGGCTGGTTTCTTTTTTGTATGACACATCACACACAACCAATTTCACATCGGCCGTTTATAATTGTGTTCGTCTGAAGCACATCCCACGTTGGGGGATCTTCTATCCATTGGATTAACATGAACCTCATTTTCTAAATAGGGTTGAAAAAATATATTTGTATCAATATTCTGTCGGTCAGACCCTTATGAAAATTAACCATGGTTTTATTATAACACATACATTTTTGTTATAACCACACATAGATAAACTACGATTTTTGCATCAAAATGGACGATGTACTGGTTTTGTTTTATTAGCCGTAAAACCATGGTTATTTTATATTATATGACGTGATGTTTAATGAATAAAAACATGAATGTTTTTTGGTAGTCTTGGTTGAGGTTTTGTTCGAACCGGACCGCATAAAGATAGTGTATCTCGTCCTGCCTGTTGCTTGTTTCTCTCAGGAGATATTATGTTCAAGGGCGAAACACACACATTTATGTTTACATTTAAGCCATAAACCCGTGAAGCCAGGGTTTACGCTGGATGTAGAACAGGTAATGGCTATTCCCTCCAAAATGATGTTCAAAACTGTTACTAAGCAACTAGCAGCAATACGAACTAACGACGAGACCTGACCAGAGCCGTCAACTGCCTAACGATAAAGTCAATTGCGATGTTAACTTAAAAAAATAACGTTTAAAAAATGACTATAAAATTTCTACGTATGGTGTAAGCAGCTGATAAAGGTCAAATGTTAAACATTATTGTGAACTTAATGTAATTCTTTCAACAACGAAATGCAGCGACGACTAACCACACAAAAGTTGCGGTTAAATTAAACCATTTAACGACAAAAAGCATTTTATGCGGGTTTACACATAGATATTTCTAGATTGTGTCAAATATTGAATTAATAAAACGTGCAAATATGTTACTTACAGCGGTTTGTCGCTGCTCCTCTTCCAGAACGTCTTCCTCTCATCCGACCGTTGCAGTTTGAGCGCAATTGAACGTTCACGCTACCAAATGAGTTGTAGGAGGCGTTGATTACATGATGATTACATAAAATAATCTTTTGTACTGCTTTTATTTTGTCTTGAGAAAGCCAAGATTATGAATGATGATTATTGGTGTTTACAGTGTAGTGATTTTATGCAGCAAGTTACATATATGATGTTCGCAGTAACTGTAAACAAGAAGATATCACCCCAGTGAAATGAATGCACGACAACGAGGCCCTTACAAAAGGTAGTCTATATTTGCAGCTTGGAGCTGAGTAAAAGCAATTAATACATTAATTATCAATACATAAATTTAATATATTTATTATTTTTATTATTATTATTTAATATATTTAAAATGTAATATATTTATAATGCAATTTCTTTTTCATATTTATAAATATAAAAACAGCATATGTACATCTTGTGGAATATCGTTCTTTATATGATCATTTGTTTTTGTTGTAAACAAAGTTTTTAACCCTCTAGTGTTGTTCATTAACTGTAGTCACACTTGTATTGCTTAGGGTCAAAAGAGACAAAAAATCTATTATTATATATTACATACATAACTGTTCAAAAGTTTGGGATTGGTAAGATGTTTAATGTTTTTAAAGTAGATCTCATGATCATCAACTAATAGAAAAAAACAATAATATGATATGATGTTGATAAAATACAATCAACTTTTCAAATTTAATGTCACACGATTCTTCAGAAATCACCCTAATATGCAGGTTTTTTAAATCAGCATTGGAAGTTGTGCTGCTTAATATGTATTTTTTTTTTATTTATTTTTTTGAACCTGTGATACTTTTATCGAGATCCTTTGATGGATACAAATGAAAAAGAACAACATTAAAATAGTAAAGACATGTATTGTTAGAAAAGATTTACATCACTTTCAGAAATGTAACACATACTTGCTGAATACAAGTATTTAAAGTATTTAATAAAAAATTATTTCACAGAAAGAAAGAAAAGAACAAATTTACTGACCCCAAACTTTAAATGGCAGTGTATATTGTTACAAAAGATTTTTAAAGATATTTTAAATAAATGCTGTTCTTTTTAACATTTTATCCATCTAAGAATCCTGAAAAACACAGGTTCCAAAGAAATATTAAGCAACAAAACTTATCCAGCACCGATTGTCACGTGTCGTGTAGGGAGGACAAACGAGGAGTTCAAGGTTGAGATCGGGTAGAAAACAAGTCTTTAATAAACAAAATCCACAGAATTAATCCACATAGGAGACAGGCAAGGAGACACGCACAAAGATGAGAACGGACCATCAAACAAAGAACAGAATCCAACTTAAATAGGGTGGTAACGAGACACAGACAGGTGATTGTGATTAACTAATAATGACTTAATTAGGGGAGGGACAGGAACAAAAAACACCAAATAAGCACAAAAAGGAAGTGGAAGGAACCAAAAGATAAACAGGACTAAACCAAAGCAAAACACAACAAAAGAGTCACAAAACCTGACACTGATAAGAAATCAGCATATTTTTTCTGTATTTTTAATGAATGAAATGCATCCTTGAAGAGCAGAACAGTCTTCTTTAAAGTATATAAAAAATCTTACTTATCCCAAACATTTGAATGGCAGTGTATATAAATTCAATTCATGAAATCTAAAAACTATGATAAAATCTCTCTCTCTCTCTCTCTCTCTCTCTATATATATATATATTATATATATATATATATACACACAAACACACACACACACACACACACACACACACACACACACACACAGAGAGAGATATACACACACACAAAATGTTCCCACAAAGATGGCAAAAATCCACTTGTGTACTTATCTAACTAAACATGTGACTGAACTGAACAGTACCAGAGGGTTAAGGACATTTTATAGCTTTTTCATGTTATTACTTGAAATCACTGTCACATGGTAAAATACTCCTTGATCATATTATTAGATTTTTGGACCCAGAATCGAGTTGCCCCCTTCCAAAGACAAGTCAACGGCGAAGAAACAACACTCCTCATGACAACTGTGATGATCTTACCTATCAGAATGACTCCCTTGTGGACAGTGAGGAAGATGAGGAATATCATGATTCTGTTGATGAAATGGACTATGGTGAAGATGAATGGAGTGACACACAGGAAGAAGTCTCTGCAATGGAAGGCACTGCTGATACAAATTCTGATTCTAATTCAGAAGAATTCACAGGATCAGAGATAACAATTGCACAGGGCATACTTCTAATTTTGTCTTTTTCACTGAGGCACAGTTTAACAGCAAGTACTGTGGAAGATCTTTTAAAGCTCTTGAATGTCTTTCTCCCAAGTAGAAACCTATTGCCACAATCTCTCCACCTTTTCCCAAAAATACGCCATGAGTCTCTAAATGTTCTCCTTTTCTGCAACAATTGCCAGACATATCTTCCAAAGAACAGCATACAGTGTCCACAGTGTAATGAGATAAATGACAGACAAAAGGGCCATTTTTATGTAAGTCTCTTTGTTGTGGATCAGCTAAGGGACATCCTACAGAAAGAAGATTGTGCATTTCAGTCAGAAGAAAGTGGAACAAATGATGTGAGAAAGGGTGAAACGTATCAAACACTCCCTAACTTCTCAGCTAATGACATTTCACTGCTATGGAACTGTGATGTTGATCAAAGGCTGCTTGCCATCAAACCTCCATCTGACCAAGTGTACCAAATGTCCTTCAATGTCCATCAACTCACACACTTGCCCTTCTCTGTGAAGATGTATGGACCTCTTTGGTGTACATCTGCATTTTTATTTGAGGGTCACAACCAAAAACTGAAGAGGTTGTGTCACGCAACAAATGACATTCCATCTCAAATCGCACGCCAATTCAACAAACTTCAGTCAATTCCTCAACTACTTAAACAAACAATGACAAGTGCTGATGTCTCAAATAGAGTGGAGAAACTTGTCAATGACTGGCTAGGTGTGTATCCTCTTGTTGCTACACTGTAAAAAATTGCTGTAAAAATTACAGTGATATTTTACAGCAGTGGCCTGTATTTCTTATAATACAGCATGCTGCTGTAAACCGCAATGCATTCTGGGGTCACGCGGTGGTTTGTGGCAAATTTCAAATTTCACATCTACAGAGGCGGATTTTCATTGATGGTCGACAATCGGGGCGGCAAACAGACCCATTCACATCTGCGGTAAGTGACTTATTTCAGGTTTTATTCTTCATGTTTGGTAACTGTAGTTGTATATGAAGCTTTCTACATTCACCGTAACCGCAGATTTATGAATCCTCCGTCTGCGAGGCAGGCCTGTGCGGGGTTTAAGCAGCGCGATCGCGGGAGGATTTCACACATTGCCCGGCCTCATAGCCGCTATAGGCGGAAAATGTCTGGGTTTCTAAGTTAAGAATTACATGCTTCACTGACAATAGTTGTGATTCACGGGAACGTCGTGTTGATCAGCACACTTTGTCGTGATAATTTTATGATGTAAATCAAATGTGCACAGGCAGTCATCTGTTAACATGGGCACCGACATGAAACGTGCGCTAAAGGCTCAGGACTCGCGGTCAGCCGCTCACGGGGGATGTGTAACGTTATGTGTGTGACGTAAACTCTGAACGGTGCTGTTAAAGCGGTTAACGTAAGCAGCGAGATGTACGAGGACCTTTGATAACTTGCTAATTCTCTTATTGTTTGATTGCAATGCTTTTTGCTAACTTTGGTTTTAAGAATGACTTAATCCAGCCCATCTTTCTGTCTGGCCTGTTCGCAGCATATTATTAAATCTGGACCAGCGTTACCAGGAGGAGACAGATGGAGCTTTGGAGTTCGTTCAAAGGTAATTGCATGCTATGAATTTGAGTACCTGCATTTTACATGTAGATATTTCAACTACAGAAGAGAAACGATATTTAGGGAGAATGATTTATATGTCTTAAAAGCTAAAACTAATGTGAATTACATATTGCATGTTTCCATACTTGTTTGTAGGTATTTAGAAAGGAAGTTGAAAGGAAAAGTGGCATCTAAAACGACATGGCAAATGGTACAGAAGAAACTGGTTGAAGTGAACCCAAGTTGCAACTCTTCTTTGCAAAGTGAAGGATTTTCAGCAGAATTTCTGAAATGTAAGAAGTAAGCGCACACACACAGAACTCTTTTCCCTTTTGCTATATTCTTTTATTATCTATGCCATTCAAAAACTTTGAGATCACTTAAGATTTTTTTTGTTGTTGTTTTTGAAATAATAATCTCTTCTGCTTATCAAGGCTGCATTTAATTGATCAAATATACTGAAAAAAGTAATGTTGTGAAATATTATTACAATTTAAAATAATGTTTTTTTTTTCTATTTTAGGGTACTTTCAAATGTTGTTTATTTCTGAATTTTCAGCAGCATCATTCTAGTCTTCTCATTAGAAATCATTGTAATATGCTGACTTATTATCAATTTTAGAAACTGATTTTGAAGTTGTACTGTTTATTTTTTGGAACGTGATTCTTTCATGGATGAAAAGAAAAAAAAAGTTTATTTATTTATTTATTCATTCATTTACATTTAACCAACAAGTACGTGTTATATTGAAAGTGATAGTAAATACTTCTGTTGTTAAAGAAGATGTCTATTTTAAATAACTGCTGTTCTTTCAAAATTATTCATCAAAGAATCCAGCCTCCAAAACATACACTGACAACATTTACAATAAATCAGCATATTGATACTAAATTAGACTGATCTCTGAAGGATCATTACACCAGTAACACTGGTGTAATGACGCTGAAAAGTCAGCTTTGCATCACAGAAATAAGTTATATTTGAAAATATAGTAATTGTAGTATTGTAATTCTTTTTCACAATGTTACAGGGTTTTCCCTGTAGTTTTGTTTAAATAAATGCAGTCCTGTTGAGCAAATTATATATTTTTTAAAGAACATTAAAAATCTTACTGATCTCCCAAACATTTGAACAGCAGTTTATCAAGTCAAAGTCAAAGTCTGCTTTATTGTCAATTCTGCTATATATACAGTACATACATACAGAGAATTGAAATTGCGTTACTCTCAAACCCTAGATACATACAGGTAACATTAACAATAACAAGAAGTAAAATACAATTACTTACAAAAATAAATAATATATATATAAATACAAATTTCCAGTAAGATCTGTATCTAACTGTAACAGTCATCACTCTATCTGCCTTTGACTGTATCTGTCATCCCTCTGTTTGCATCTAACTGTATCATTGTTTTTAAAGTATCTAATGTATTGTCCTCTTTGTTCTTTTCAATATTTCTAGCCACTCTTTGCATCCTGGGATGGGACAGCATCTGGAGCTGAACTTTTAATCAGAAGTTTTGTTGGACTCACTTGGGCCCTTATTGTTGGTGAAAATCATCAGTGAAGACCTCGTCACCTTGACGGACATTGGCGCAATACCACAGGAACCAGACAAGTCCTCTCCAATCTGTCTTTGCTGCAACATGGAACTTTTGCATCTACGCTAATATTAGTCTGTTTCTCTCTTGACCACGTCAACTATATGAGCCCCAGAGAAAGATACCCAGTGAAGGCCTAAACCCCTTGACAGCCGTCTGCGCAAGTCCATGGAACCAGATGAGTCCTCTGAAATCTGACTTTACTGCAACATGTAACTTTCGCATTATTGACACATTATTGTTCTATTTAATAGTGTAAAGTTGCTTTGACACAACTTGTATTGTTAAAAGCACTGTATTAATAAACTTGACTTGACTTGCTCTATGACAATTATTTCATGCAAATTTGATAGTTATGTTAGATAAAAAAAGTTTCACACTATACAACACGGTATGCAGTTAAGTATTATTTAAAGTTAATGAATTGTTTAAACTGCCAGGCATTAATATTCAGCCATGTGGAGGAAAAAAAAAGTATATATATATATATATATATATATACACACACACACACACACACATAACTGTAAAAAAAAAAAAAAAAAACAATTTTACAGTGTATACAGCAGTGTGCTGTAATTATTGATTTACAGTACATTTGTAAATTTACAGTCTTACTGGCAACCAAAATTGCACAAACACAAACAGTTTTACTGTTCAGCTAAGAAATGGTTGCATTGGAAAGATTGAGTCAATTGTAAATATCATACATGATCAGAAAAACAATCCACTGATCAAAGTTCAGCTTTTACAAACTACACCTGCTGGTTTTTTGACTGAAGGATCTCCTTCCCATATAAAAGAAGTGCTGCCAACTGCAACATTCATGGCTGTGAAACCACAGGAAACTGTCCACAAGGTTGTGCACATAAGCTTCAGAAAAATATCCTATGTTGCATTACAGCCAAACAATGTTGAGCTTGACTAATGTATAGCCCTAACACAGAGCTCTGCTGATGGAATATATTTTTATGTGTGGTACTCCTTCAAGTGATGGTGAATGAAACCTTGTGTAAACTATATTCATTTCCATCTAAAGTGTATATTTTATATGAATTTGTCTAATAATGTATGTATATAGTTTCTGATATGATTCTAAAATTAAATGCATATAACATTTTATCATAAGTGTCTAGAAAACAGCACAACTTCTGCAAATAAGTTCAGATGTTTACTGTACGATGTCTCTCTCTCTCTCTCTCTCTCTCTCTCTCTCTCTCTCTCTCTCTCTCTCTCTCTCTCTCTCTCTCTCTCTCTCTCTCTCTCTCTCTCTCTCTCTCTCTCTCTCTCACTCTCACTCTCAATTCAATTCAGAAAGCTTTATTGGCATGACAAAAGCATACATTTTGTATTGCCAAAGCATTAAAACAACAGAAAATTATTTAGAACATCTGAATATTTAGTAAAGCTTAAAGAAGATAAGAGTAATGAAACTGAATAGTAATATAAAATAAATAAATAAAATAATAAAATATACTACTACTACTACTACTACTAATAATAATAATAATAAGTAAAATAAAATAAATAAATAAAAGAAAAAACAGTATTATATGAACATAGCTAGATATAGCAAAAATAAATAAATAAAATAACATTAATAAAATAAATAAAGAATTATAATTAAAAAATAAAGGATTATACTGTAGAAATCATGTAACAACTGAAACTTAGAGAATTGAACATTATAAACATTATACAGACGTGTGTAGGTGTAATGGGTGTGTGTTTGGGCTGTGAGGGAGTGTGTTTGTTTCTCACTGACTGTCTCTCAGGAGATGACAGGATGCTACAAATCTTGCGGCTATGCTACAACTTTTGGATTCTTCAAGAATGAACCTGAGTTTTTGTGTTGGATTACAGGTGTTAAATTGGGGGAATATTTGATTAATTTTGGGGTAGTAGTGGTCTCTGATATCTTTATGTTTTGTGCATTCTGTGAGGAAGCGCAGCTCCGTCTCTATCACTCCCAGGTGCAGTGCGAGCAGAGTCTGTCCTCACGAGAAAGCCAGGTCTGTCTGTGTCGGCCCGTCTCTGCGGCCAGACTGTGTTCACTGAGTCTGTACGTCGTCAGGGTTTTCCTGAGTCTCACATCGCTCACGGCGCTCAGGTAGATCGCAACGGTGTATTCTCGATTTAGGGCCGAATAACGTTCCAGTTTGTGCTGGTTTTTAATGGTGTTTGTCCAATGGGTGATGTATTTGTCTTTTTCTGTGCTTATAATGTGTGTGAGTGTGTGTGTGTCCTGAGGCTGGCTGATCTCTGTGTGTGTGAGCTCGGTCAGTCTCAGCACCAGCTGGCACAGGGGACTCTTCCTTACGCTCAGCTCTTGGTGTTTCAGGGCTTTGTAATGGTATGTGTTGGGGTCACTTGTTTTTAGGTGTTTCCAGAATTTCAGGGCTCTTTTTTGGATGTTCAGAAGGAGAGGGTATCGGCCTAATTCTGCCCTGCATCCATTGTTTGGAGTTTTTCTTTGGACTTTGAGTATTCTTTTACAGAAATCTAAATGTAGAGTTTCGATTGGATGTTTTTCCCAATTTAAGAAGTCAAATTTTATAGAAGGACCCCACACTTCACTGCCATATAAAAAAATTGGTTCAATTATAGATTTGAAAATTTTGAGCCAGATTTGGATTGGGATGTCAATTTTAATGGATCTTTTTATGGCATAGAAAGCCCTTTGAGCTTTCTCTTTGAGTTCATTCACAGCCAAAGTAAAGTTACCTGTTGGAGTTATTTTCAGGCCGAGGTAAGTATATGTTTTAGTGGTTTCAATGGTTCTGTGTGACGGTGTGAATGTGTGTGTTGGTTCCTGAGGTCTGGAGCGTTGCTGGAATATCATGATTCTAGTTTTTTGGAGGTTGACCGTCAGGGCCCAGGTCTGACAGTAATCCTCCAGCAGATTCAGACTGTCCTGAAGCCCTTCTTTAGTGGGCGACAGGAGAACCGGGTCATCTGCGTAAAGAAGACACTTCATCTCTGTGTCGTGTAGAGTGAGACCTTGAATGGGAGCATGTTCTAAAGCATTGGCCAATTGGTTGATGTAAATGTTGAAGAGGGTGGGGCTTAAACTGCATCCCTGTCTCACTCCACGCCTCTGGGGGAAGAATTCGGTTCTTTGGTGTCCAATTTTAACAGCACATTGGCTGATTGTGTACATTGATTTGATCAAATCATAAAATTTTCCCCCTATTCCACTGTCGATAAGTTTTAGGTATAATCCTTCATGCCAGATTGAATCGAATGCTTTCTTGAAATCAACGAAACAAGCAAAAATGTTTCCTTTGTTTTGATGTACATATTTATCAATTAGTGTTTGTAGTGTAAAAATGTGGTCGGATGTGCGACATTTTGGGAGAAAGCCAATTTGACATTTACTCAAGGCATTGTGCTTGGTAAGGAAGTCTAGCAGTCGTGTGTTTAAGATGCTACAGAAAACCTTCCCCAGGTTACTGTTCACACAGATGCCTCGGTAGTTGCTGGGGTCGAGTTTGTCTCCGTTCTTGTAAATGGGGCTGATGAGGCCCTGGTTCCAGATCTCAGGGAAGAACCCGACACACAGAACATCATTGAATAGTTTTAGCATGGCCAGTTTGAAGCTTTGGTCTGTGTGTTTCAGCATCTCGTTTAGGATGCCATCAACACCACAGGCTTTCTTGGGCTCCAGAACTCGTAATTTATCTTCCGATTCTTTCATTGTTATGGGAAATCTAAAGGGTTTTGATTCGCTTTAATTGATCTTTCTAAATTGTTTAGTTTAATAATTATTTCATTTTGATTAGAATTTTGAATTTCGGTTGGGTTATATAATTCTTGGAAATGGGTTTTCCACATCTCCCCATCTTGGATGGCGAGAGTTTCTTGATTTGGTTTGTATAATAATTTCCATTTATCCCAAAATTTGTGTGAATTGACAGATTTTTCAATTTCTTCAAACTGGCTTTGCAAAAACTGTGCTTTTTTCCGCCTGAGTGTGGCTTTGTATTGTTTTAGTGCCTCCCGGTAATGAAGGCGGAGGTCCGGATTATCTGGTTGTCGGTGTTTTTGATTTGATACATTTCTGAGGTTTTTTCTCAGAGCCTTACAGTCCAAATCAAACCATTTGTCAGTATCAGAACATTTTTTCTTTGGTTTAATAATGGTCAAATTACTTTTTTGTGCTGTTTTGTATAATATGTTGTTCAGATCTTGTACTTCCTGATTGATGCCGAATTGATTTTTAGGGTATGCCTGTGTCTGGAACGAGTGTAAGAGGGACTGTATTTCAGAAGATTCGACAGCATTAATGTAATTAGTGGCGCTGTTTTCTGTCCATTTGAGTGATATAATTTTGATCGTTTGATAAGGCGTTCTAATTGGTTGAGGTAGTGTTTCAGATTGCTTTATATAGAGTGTGATTTGGCAGTGGTCTGAGAAAGGTTTCAGGGGTTTGACTGTGAATGCTCTCAAAGAGGAAAGGTGGAGATCTGCGATTGCATAATCTACAGTGCTGTTACCGAGAGCTGAGCTGTAAGTGTATCGGCCGAGCGAGTCTCCTCGCAGTCTTCCATTGAAGATGTACAGAGACAGTCCTCGGCAGAGCTGTAGCAGCTGTCGTCCGTGAGCGTTCGCTGTCTGATCACAGTTTTCTCTGGCGGGGTAAGAAGGGAACGAATCGTTATTGCCGGCGATGAATCTGCTACCGTGTGATTCTAAGAAATCCAATTCTTCTCCGGTTCTAGCGTTTAAATCACCCATAAGCAGTACATTTCCCTGGGCCTGGAAATGGCTGGTTTCTTGTTCTATGTTTTGAAAGGTTTCCTCTTGGAAATACGGAGATTCGAGGGGGGGTATATATATGGCACTTGGAGACTGTCCTCAAAGAAAATACGACCCAGTTGTACGTTTTTGAATCGACCAAATACGACCCATGTTTACGTTTTAAAGTTAAGCGCCTCTAGCGGTCGTAAAAATAATGACAGTGTCGCGTTGGATCTGACGTCATCGAATGACGTATGAGTTTTTATACGATTTCAGGGTAATTTAAACGTGTTTTACTAGGTGTAATTCGTATATATGACCACACCTAATCCTACCCTAAACCTACCCCTTACAGAAATAGTGCAAAATCATGATTTCTAGTGCATATTTAAAAAAAAAAAAAAAAACATACAATGAAAACATATGTGTTCTCTGGAATCGAACCCGTGTTCATATGATTATACCACTCCGCAGTGCACCGCGCTACTAATTGACCTACACATAATGCTAAGGTTGAGATAAATACCTGTTACTGATAAGGGAGCAAATGTTGAATACGCTTTACAGAGACGTATTTGAGGATTTGTGAAAACGACTTTAGTCGGTCGTATAAATTGGAGGACATGTTGGGCTCAAAGGAAGACAGGCTGAGATGCTGATATTATTCCTTTTTGTATTTTCAGCCACAGGTGGTATTGATCTCTTTTAACTAATTCTATAGCCAGTTCATATTTAATCCAGATAATCATCCCTCCCGAGTCTCTCCCCTGTGTGACTGATGTGAGTTTGACTGACGGTAATATCATCTCTCTGTATCCCGGGGGACAGCCAGTGAACACATCTCCTCTACACCAGGTTTCCTGTAAGATGATGACATCTATGTCTTCAAGTTCTTTCATAAAGTCAGAATGTCTACTTTTTAGGCCAAAGGCTGAGGAGTTTAGACCTTGAATATTCCATGTAGAAAAACTAAGTGATTTCATCACAAACTTTTAAAATAATCGGTATGATTTGTTTGCCATTTTGAGAAAAGAGAATGATACCAAAAATACAAAGAAAATGATGAATGACGAAAGTGTTATGATAGGAATTTAGAAACATCAACAAATTCATTTTAAATCATTTACATTAACAGCGTGGTTTGGTAAATGGATATATTTTTTTTTTTTACCACTGTCCATTGTGTGTGAGTAAGTGAGAGCAGATGATACTCAGCATGTGTTGGATCTCGTGGAGTTCAGTGTTAGCTCGGCTCACTCCTCCGCTAACAGCTTGGGCGTAGCTCGGTCTGTCTGTCTGGGCCGGGCTCTGCTGCGGACGTGCTTCAGCCGCTGGGGCGTTGGGGCTGTTATAGGACAGTCTCTGTCCGTACAGATCCACTCTGGACGCCGGAGCTCCGTGTGAACCCCTGGGAGGTGAAGCTCTGGGCGGTGCTCTAGATGAGGTGTTGGCTGGCATGTAGTTTCCTGAAGCGTGTCTCGTCGAGTTTGCTGGGTTAGGGCTGGTTCTGCTTGTCTGGTTAATTGAGGAAACTGAGAGTTGCCTATGGAAACTACAAAATTCTGTTCATCTGAAAGCAATGGAAACTGTATTTTGTATTGTGTAATTGTATTACTTTGTTGCTGCTTAGAATTTCATTTTGGGTTGAACTAACAACCCTTTAATACCATTGTACGTGTATCTAGACACAGTTTTTGTTTTGTCATTTATAGTCATCAGAAAGCCAAACCACTACCACAGCTCTGATTTTAAAATGTGTATCGTGATTTGTTTAACATCTCAGTTGACTTCAATCATCACATATTTGCATCGGTATTTCAACAGAGTATACACTTTAAACCAGAGGTGTCCAAACTCTGCAGGACAGTAGCCCTCAGAGCAGGATTGGACATCCCTGCTTAAACATCACATTTTTGTTATTCAGAATATTGAATGTGTTTTTGTATATTGAAGTTTATCAGTGTATATAGAATAACCGTATTTTTACTTCACATGTTTTCTGATTTTAAAGGCTCATGGTGACACACATCATACACTCAAGAAAAGCATGCAAGCTGGCCTCCTAATACAAAGACTACAATGGTGCACTGCAGGACACCTTTTCCCTTTTAAATGATCACGAAAAACTGCATATGGACATGTTTTTTTCCAAGCTTGTCTTAGTGGTTGTTTCCCATTAGGTTTCTAGAGTTTCTGGGCAGTTTTTTGTTACTTTTGTGCCCTTGTTGTGTACACATATACTGGCATTCACAAATGACACTGAAAAAAAAATGCTTATCTTACTGAGATGTTTTGTCTTGTTTCCAGCCAAAATACCTAAAAATTCTTAAATCAAGAAGGATTTTCTAGACAAGTAAAAATTGTCTTGTTTTTAGAAAAAAGAAGTCAAAATTAAATGAGTTTTTGCTTAGAACAAACAAAATAATCTGCCAAAGGAGTAAGCAAAATAATCTTATTTTCTGTTTGAAATAATTGCTTTCCAAGCAAAAACTCACTTAATTTTGACTTATTTTTTCCTGAAAAGAAGACAATAATTTTTACTTGTCTAAAAAATCCTTCTGGGTTTAAGAATGTTTAGACAAACAAGACAAAATATCCAAGTAAGAAAGCATTTGTTGCAGTGTAGCATACACAGGCAGGTTGTGTACTGTTTTTAATATTAAAAATCTGTTTATAATAAAATGTAAATGTTGTTTCAAACAAATGTTGTAGTAATTTTTTTATCTGCATTTAAAAGAAAGTTTACATTAACATAACTAGAAAATTAATGTGAAAACTTTTTTCAACTTTTTTGAAACAGCAAATATTGTAAAGTCAAATTAACTTAAAATATAGCAATGCAAATTTAAAATCATAAGTTGAAATAACTCAAACTTAAGTGAGCCACAAAACTTGTTTTTAAGTTGAAATGGGTGGACATTTTTTACAGTGTACATTTCAAGTGAACATTTCAAACAAAGTAGTTGTTTTTAACTCTTTATGCTGTATTTTATTTTACATGCAAATGTAAATGTGGTGAAAAAGAGGAGAGTGAAAGACACACAAATGCTGTTAACTGGTGAAAATGTTTAGTTGGAACAAAGACAATATACTGGATATCTGTACATTATTAACAGACACACACATAACTAAATTAATATACAATAAAACACAATGACAATGTGTATAACAAATGTAACATGGAAATTTCACATTGTAGATTTGCTTTATATCTTTTGATACATTTAAGTGCTGCACTTGACAATAACATTTCAACATTTGAATCATTATGAACGAGTTTATACAAATATCTTCTTCCTCCTCATAGACACAGTAGTGAAGCTCTTCTGTGATCCTCACCTGATGTTTACTGCTTCAAATTATGATATACAGCATTTATCATCTTCTGCTGACTGAACTCTATGAGGGACACTTGGCAATGAATATTAATCTACAATCTAAGGAGGAACAGAAGAGAGAGAAAAAAAAATCAGTGTTTGGTGGAACAAATTGCAAATTAGATACCATTTCAATTGAGTTAAAAAAGCTACATTTACATGATCTTGCATAGATATTTCTACAACAATATTTGTGTTTTAAATACATTTGAACATGAACTCCATTCATATGTTTGTGTGACTCCTGTTGAGTCACTATAAAGACAAACACATGCTAATGAGTGTATGCCATATATAATAAACCACAAGAAACAAATACTGATGTGATTTTGCTTCAAAACAAAAACCTTTCAGTTCAATGCTGCACTAGTTAAAGCTGTTTTTCCTCTAGTTTAAACATGTTTGTATTGGTCTCAGTGAATAACTGAAAGTAAAGTAAGTGTAAAGTAATGTGAAAAAGTAAAAACACACAAGAGACAGAGACATTGATCATGTGATGCTGGACGGCTGTGAGCTGAAGCTGGAATCTGCACTGATTTTACCAGCGTTTTCCTACAATCTGACCAAATCTATTTCAAACTGTAATGATTCACTATTACTGATGACATTAATAAAGCAGCTGTTGTTGTATAAAGCTCTGACAGTGTGCTTTTGTTCTCTTTCCTCCTTTGTGTTCAACATTTGATCAACTTTACATTTCATTCTGACACAAACCCTTTGAAATAAAGCTTGATGATCATTTGATCAGTTTGAAAGTATATATTTGTCCACGTATCAGAGGAAAATGAATCTCTTTAATATCACAAAGTGAAGTTTACTCACCTCAGTTTACAGTTTGAGTCTCGTAGCACATCAATGAGCTGCTGCTTTGAGTCTCCAATCTTATTATAACTCAGATCAAGCTCTTTTAGAAACTGCAGTGCTTTTGTGTTTGTCAAAGACTGAGTTAAAGAAGAAACATCTGTAATGCCACAGTATTGAAGACTAGAAAGAGACAAACAAAGGGAGAGAGATCATCTTACAAACAAATCATTAAGGTGAAGAATCTGACACAAATATAATGTGAAGTCAGACTCATCATGAGATATTGAGTATAAAGTGTTTTGAAGTGATATGAATCATTTTGATTCTTGTATGTGAATGTTACTGACTTCAGTTTCTCCAGTTTACAGTGTGAATCCTTCAGTACGTCACATAAGAGATTCACTCCTGTGTTTTTTATTTGATTCACGCTCAGGTCCAGTTGTCTCAGGTGTGATGGGTTTGATTTCAGAGCTGAAGTCAGGATGAGACACTGTTTCTCTGTCATACTGCAATAACTCAGACTGAAGACAGAAAGAGAAAAGACAATGAATCAGATCTATGATGATCATGAGTAAATGCCAAACATTCACTAAAACACCAGCAAAATCATGGACACTTCTAATATATGAATGAACAAACCAAGAGAGGAGTATTTGAGGATACTAGAGTCACACTTTCTATGAAGCCCATATTTATAATACATTATAAGGGTATTATTAAGGCATTATAATGAATGCATAATGCATTATAAAAAGCCTTATAACATGTTATATCATCTTATACATAATCATAACAACAATTATAATACATTATAATGCTTATGCAATTGTGGTTATAATGTTTAAAATTGTGATCATTTATAACACAATGAACACCATATTAAATCTACATTTATAGTGGACTGTATCATATCTTGACATTGTTTAAGATCTGCACAGTATCTTACTATATCTAAGTGTTTAGGTGTGGAGTGTTATTTGAGTACGGTGGCCCAGTAGTGCACAACACAACGCAATTAAAAAGGCAAACATAAGCTCATAACACAATGGAAATGTTCCTGACCACTAGGGGGCAGTTGGTCTGAACTACTTTGATGGTTTTTAATGCTGCTTGGCTCTGATCAAAACTAAGAGTGGTATGAAAAAAAAAAGTTTCTATATGTTGTAGATTTGTTAGATGAAGCTGGTCAATTTATTCAACATAATTCATTCATGGAGAAATTTGAGATAAAATGTTCCTTTAGAGAATGTAATACTCCAAAGCCATCCCTCCTTCTTTAAAACAATTAATGCAAAATACCCTCCATATTCAAATGTATCTGATAAACTGAAGAGTTGAAGATTGGAGGAAAACATATTGGGGACAAAAAGTGCAAGAACAAAGAAATAAGGAATGTATTCCAAAGTAAGTTATTTTCAGACTTCAATACACCTTTAAAAATAAAACATTTTAATAATAAATAATTAATATTTTAAAAATACATTTTGAAATTATCTTAAGTGGCCAATTCTACCTGAAATGAAGGATACTCAGTTCACAATTATTATCAATGTTTATCCTGTTTTGAGTTTGATCTCCGTGTTTTTTGTTCAGAAGTGTCTGAAACCATTGCTTATAAGTGGTCATTGATGGCTTTAAGTAAAGTAGCTTTAGAAAAATAGCGAGATATGAGACTTATAATACATTATAACTATGAGAAATATAATCCACTGTAACTGAAGTGGATGCAGTGTGTTCATTGTGTTATAAATCATCATACTCTTATAATCTATATTAGTATTATAATACATTAAAACTGTTCTTATGAATATTCATAATATAATATAACATATTATAAGGTTTTTATAATGCATTATGCCTTCATTGTAATGCCTTAAGAAAACCCTTATAATGTATTATAAATATGGGCTTCATAGAAAGTGTTACCGATACGAGTTACAATCCAAGTCTGAACACACTCTCAGTCAACAAATAAGTGAATTTACCAATGGAAATTAATATGTAGAATCAATATAGAAACAACAGTCAAATTAACTCAATTAAATGTCTATTTTCACATTTGTAATGCCAGAAAATCATTAAAACAATAAAATAAAAAATAAATATCTAATAAACTCTCTTCTAATAAAAATAAAATCTATTTTAGAGTGTAGTTTACCATTTCTAACTAAACAAATATACTAAATAATAGACATTTCCCTTAAATGATACTAACTGTAGTTTCTCCAGCTTGAATTGTGGGTTCATCAGTAGATCACTGAGGTTTTTCACTCCAGAGTCTCCTAGTTTATTCCTGCTCAGGTTCAGTTCTCTCAGGTGTGATGGGTTTGATTTCAGAGCTGAAGTCAGGATGAGACACTGTTTCTCTGTCATACTGCAATCCCACAGACTGAAGACAGAAAGAGAAAAGACAATGAATCAGATCTATGATGATCTTACTAATGTGTTGTGCATCTTCCAGCAGACTTTTGCTGACAAATAAATGGTGATATCTGTGTGCAGGTAACATGGAGAAAGACGACACATTGTTCATTTAAATACACTACAAACTACACAAAAGTTATAAAGGTATGCAAAGGTTGAAAATCAGCAAAATTACCCATTAAGATGTGAGCTATTTATCAAAGTTACGAGGTTTCACTTGATAACATTAACTACATTAGTTAACATGAACTAATGATGAACAACTAACATTAAGGTTATTAAATGTTAGTTTCAGCATTCACTAATACAGTTTTAAATTCAGAAGTTTTCTGTCAATTAGTAAATACACTGTGGACTGACATGAACAATGAATAATTATATAAACTAATATTAACAGATTAATAAATGCTGTCAAAATATATTTAATAACTAATGTTAACTTGTTAAATTGTTACTGTCTACTATTGTCATAAATCACTTTAGTCTCAGAGATTAATGTTCAAACATACTGTAGGCTAAACAATTACAAGTCAACAACAAAGACAGTTTGCTTATAAAAACACGTTTTCATTTAAGGAATAAATGTATTTCCTTAAACTGAAGACATTCAAACAAGTTTTGAAAGGAAAGTTAATTTGCTTTAGTGCTGTGATCAGGACATTTGAGGCAGATACTGATCACTGATTATTAAAATGCTCTCGTTCAGTTTTTATAATTTACAGTAAATGCTGCACCAAAATTAGACATTTGACATTTTGTGAAACGCAAACTTTAAATAAAAGCAGTTATGAATAGTTGTGTGTTAAAATACATTTATAGTTTTGCTATGCTGTGTTTTGTTCTAACAGACACCCAGAAACAAGTAACATCATTTAGAAACAACAAAAAACAGCCATATATATGCAAAATCATAGACATTTATCTACAAATCAAATATAATAATAGAAACACTGAATGATCTTGGAGAGAGCTGACAAATATAGGGGTGGGAGATATGGCAAAAAAAAAAAAAAAAAAAAAAAAAAAAAATCATATTACATTATTTTTTCAGGAATTTCACGATTCATGATTTTCAGGATTTTTTGCCATGTTGGTTTTACTATTTTAAAAACAAAGCCTTACAAACAAAATATAAAAAAAGAGTGGCACATATTTAGTTCAAATTGGGCAAAGATAAAAAATCTGTGTCATTATTGTATCTTTGTTATAAATAAATAAAAGAGACAGTGCTTTATTTTTCAGATACAGTAGGTGTATTTAGAAGTTCATTCAAGAAATTGAATTAAATATAAAGCCAACTTACTATATGTGACCCTGGAGCACAAAACCAGTCTTAAGTAGCACAGGTATATTTGTAGCAATAGCCAACAATACATTGAATGGGTCAAAATGATGGATTTTTCTTTTATGCCAAAATCATCAGGATATTAAGTAAAGATCATGTTCCATTGAAATATTTTGTACATTTCCTACCATAAATATATCAAAACTTCATTTTTGATTAGTAATATGCATCGCTAAGAACTTCATTTGGACATCTTTTTTTGCATCCTCAGATTCCAGATTTCCAAATAGTTATATCTCAGCCAAATATTGCATAACAAACGTCTTGGTTATGTATAATCCGTGTATCATTAGCCTGAAAAATAAGCCTTTTAAACACTATTTGAAACAACATTCATGTGCCAATTGATTTCAGATTTGTGCTGCTGATTTGATATCTGTAATTTAATTGTGAGTTCAGCAGCAGTTTTTGAGATTTCAGGATTCTCCTATTCATTAAGATGGACTTGGTCTTGTATGAGCTGCCCTGAGGTGTTGCAAATATGGCCACCAAGTAAAGAGACATTGCTTGAAAAGGACTTTGTTTTAAAATGATTTATTTGAATTATTATTTCTTTATATAATTTAATTAAGTGTTAGCTTTTCATTAAACCCACAAACCCTCTGTATTTCATGTTCAAACCTAGTTTGGGAAACCTTGATGTAATAAAATGTTTAATGCGCTTCATGTTGTAAATTACAATGAATGGAGCATATTTTCTTACTCTTTGCCTTTTTTACATCATTATGCTACAAGATAAATCTATTTAAATCAAGGTGATAAACAAGTTAAGTCAAAACTAATCTAAAAGTAATCTGATTATATTACCTACGATATGTAATGTAACTGATTACATTACTGACTACAATTTTGATCATGTAATCTGGAATCAGTAACTGATTACAATTTGTAAGTAATCTACCCAGCTCTGTGTATAACAAAGGTCTTGGTTACGTATAATCCGTGTATCATTCGATCTTTCGTTTTCTGATTTAATATTGAAAGAAAAAAACATGAGAATACGGCTCCTTATTCATTTTTTTCCAGAAAATCGAAAAACAAGAATTCTGCTTGATTTCTCGTTTCTCGTTAATGGTTGGACAAATGAATAAACAGCTTGAATATTTGATTTCTACACGTGGGCGGGAACGAAACGCCCCTTTCTTCTGATTGGTCAGCCGAAGATCAAACCGGGTTCTTCCCACTGATCTATAATAGAGAGAGATCAGTCTTCCTCAGTTTAGTCCTCCGCTCCGCTGCTTAACATGTTTATTAACATCTTAACGTGTTTATTGCAACCACATTTCATCTTTTCTGTACTCTTCTTAATGTGCCAGAGAGTCCGCAAAATAATATCAGCAATATATCTATCAGTGCACTGTTCATTAAAACCCATTATTAATGAAACAAACTTGACTGTAGGGGCGTTTACCCGCTTAAAGTTGAACCCATAGCAACTTACTGAAACTGTGTGATCTGCTTAAAAAAATATGAATTAAGTAATTGCACTTGCCCTTTTAATGGCATATAATCATGATTAATGACTTTCATTTTTAATGTGTCATAAAATAATGCAAATCATGCCGAAGTATATCAGGGCATACTGTAGAGTCTGGTGAGAAATTCGTTGGTCTTGTTTTTTGATGAGAAAAATATTAACCCATTTAATCCCACCGCTCACAATTGTGACCATAAAAAAAAGTTTTCCTTTTAAAAGCTCTGAACACTTTACTGACTGATGTTTTAGTGCACTTTCTGCAAATATGGAAAAAATAAAGGGTCTCAATTAAATCTGTGCAGTTTCACTTGGTTAGTGCAAATTGTCACATGACCAGAGCAGTTTATTTACTGAGACGATGATGGTTGCATCAAAGCTCCAAAACATAAGGCTAGTAAAGTATGTTATCATAAAGATATGGCAAATAATTTTTTGTACACATTATCTCTAAGGTGTCTAGTATTAATATTTAAATTCACATATATTCAGTTTAGTTGAGTGTTGTCACAGGATGAGGAACATTATTGTGAGCGGTGGGATAACAGTGACCTTAGGTATACAATATAAATCCAATGCAGTTTTTAATGAATATTACACTAATATTACACTGTTTCATTGACAAAATATTGCACTAAATATAAAGTTCAAAGGTTACAAATAAGTTACAATATTGATGTTGCAATACTGCTAGCACTAATATAACAATTAAATGATATATGCTACAAAAAAATAACAAATTTGAAATGCGTTGATTATATTTTTTTTGTCTTTTATCTCAGTATTCCTATCAATGTTGTATAGATTTTTTTTTTTATAAATAGTAGTAGCCCTAGAATGTGATCAAATAGTTTCAAATAGCTGGGCTAAGATATATAACCATTTTTATGACTGCAGAAATAAATTAGTTCATTATACACATTATCCCACCGGTCACAATTGTGACTGACTTATAAAACACAATTTTTCACACACTTTTCCCAAAAAAAAATAAAATAAAAATAAATAAATAAATATGGATTATTTCAAAGGGTTACTAATGACACATGATTTGGATATTTTCATGTCTGGGAAAAATTTGGGATTAAATGGGTTAAATGTAGTTGCAGCTGAGGACTATTCTGCGAGAAACTGAAGAAGATGAAGGCACGAGTTGATCTTCGGCTGACCAATCAGCAGAAAGGGGCATTTCGTTTCCACCCACGTGCAGAAATCGAATATTTAAGCCATTTATTCATTTTTCCACCCCTAAACGAAAAAACGAAAAAGGAGCCGTTTTCTCATGTTTCTTCTTTCAATATTAAACCTGATGGAGGGAACGGAGACGTCGTGTCGAAATGATGGACACTAGGGGTCGCTCTAGGGAGCCCGAACACCTCTGACGGCTTTGAGAAAAGCCAATGAAATTGGTTGAGCAGAATTTGCATGGCTGGCCCCGCCCCAGACATCCGGGTATAAATAGGGGCAGCCAGCAACTGCTCATTCATTCTGTTCTGAGGAGCCAAGAAGCTGGAGTTGTGGCAGGAAGGACACAATGTCTCTGTTCCCTCCATCAGGGGACGAGGGTTACCATACGCAACCAAGACCTTTGTTATGATAGGACAATATTTAATGTCGAAAGTGACCAACAGAAGGGGAACCATACATCAATGTAAAGCTTATTTATTCAGGTGATGTACTAATCTCAGTTTCTGGTTTTGTGGTCCAGGGTCACATATGCTAATATTTATTTGTGGTTTATAGTGTTAAAATATAGTTTCTTTGCGGACATTGTGTTTTTATACTGTTTTTGTTTATATACTGAGGAACTGTGAAAAATAAATGCTAAGGATAGTTTCTAACAGTCTTTTAGGACTGTGAATACACCACTCTCACCTTCACTCCTGTGTTTTTATTTGACTCACACTGAGGTTAAAGATCTGAAGAGCTACAGCAGGCGTTAGTTTCTAATAGTTTGTTTGAGTCACATTAGTTTTGTATGCTGGCAGGAGCTGTTTCTTTTCTTTTTACTTTGTTCCTCTTATCTATTTAATGCCTCTTGTTTATTCTCTGCTGATTTCTGCATCTACACAATCAGTATATTGTATCAATTTCTGCAAATTAATCAATTACTTGCTAGATTAAAAAATATAAAGTATATACAAAATGTAATCAACATGGCAAACCCAGTGTACTGCATTAAACAGAATAAATTAAGATTTAAATAAACTTTAACTTTACTAACTGTAGTTTCTCCAGCTTGAATTGTGGGTTCATCAGTAGATCACTGAGGTTTTTCACTCCAGAGTCTCCTAGTTCATTCCAGTTCAGGTTCAGTTCTCTCAGGTGTGATGGGTTTGATTTCAGAGCTGAAGTCAGGATGAGACACTGTTTCTCTGTAATACAGCATCCCCACAGACTGAAGACAGAAAGAGAAAAGACAATGAATCAGATCTATGATGATCTTACTAATGTGTTTTGCATCTTCCAGCAGACTTTTGCTGTCAAATAAATGGTGATATCTGTGTGCAGGTAACATGGAGAAAGACGACACATTGTTCATTTAAATACACTACAAACTACACAAAAGTTATAAAGGTATGCAAAGGTTGAAAATCAGCAAAATTACCCATTAAGATGTGAGCTATTTATCAAAGTTACGAAGTTTCACTTGATAACATTAACTACATTAATTAACATGAACTAATGATGAACAACTAACATTAAGGTTATTAAATGTTAGTTTCAGCATTCACTAATACAGTTTTAAATTCAGAAGTTTTCTGTTAATTAGTAAATACACTGTGGACTGACATGAACAATGAATAATTATATAAACTAATATTAACAATATTCAATCAGGACATTTGAGGCAGATACTGATCACTGATTCTTAAAATGCTCTCATTCAGTTTTTATAATTTACAGTAAATGCTGACATTTGACATTATGTGAAACACAAAAAAGCAGTTATGAATAGTTTTCACATTATAAACAATGTCTCTATAAACTGTATCTGTTTTATCAGCCTGGTCTCGTTGTTTATACGCAAGTATTTTTACGTAACGTTTAGAGACGCGAAACGTACATTTTTGTACGTATTTATCGATGCAAAAACGTACAATTTAGACGTATTTCAGCGTTTAAAACGTACAAACAGCTACGTATTTTTAGCTAAAAAACGTTAAATACTTACATATCTTTTATTTATTAAGATATTCGTATCAATGATTTTATCATTTTATTAATAAGCGATTTAGATTTTAAAGCCCCCTTAACCTACCTCCAAACCTTAACCTGCCCATTTTATAGCAATATAAAAGGATATAAAACGTAATTGACCAAAATATGCAAGGAAATTACCATTTTAGTAACAATATAGCATAAAAACATGTTTATAGTCACTGATCCCACTCCTAGCTCTAAATCTAACGTTAACCATAACTCTCTCTGTACAGTAATAAAGAAAAACATGAAAGACAGAAAGCGCAATCACAATCATTTATTTACTGCAAAAATGTCAACAGCTGTACCAAAAAGTAATCCAAATGAGACGCGTTTGCAGCCGCAGTCCTTTCTGGCGAAATACAGCAGGTTTGTTTGAGGTGAAGAGCAGAATTTAAATTGTTAATCGCTAAAATATTATCCAGATTATTATCCTGAGCGCTCCGTGAAGGCGCCCGCGCATCATTCAAACCAGATTCAAACACAGCTCACCAGAAACACGGCATGACGTAATCTGTGACGAAGGCAGGCGAGAGCCAATGAGCGGTCGATTTTCCTGCCGGAAAACCTGTCGCTTCTAAATGCGGCAATATTTGAATTTTAAAATGCACTTCAGCGCGGGTTTATTTATTTATTTATTTTTTTTTTTTTCAAAGAACAATAATATACAACATGTTATCAAGAAACGGCATTGAAAAAAGAAAAAGAAAAGAAAAAGGATAGAAAGACAAAATACAACAAATAATAATGATAAAAAAAATGAATAAAATTTGCCAGGGGGAGGAAATATATATAACTCCAAAAAAGAAAAACAAGATATTCATATATACACATGTATGCATATATAAAATCAAATAAATATATTGTAAAATTCAAAGACTTTCAAAGTTTTTAAAGCTTTCTTATTCACAGAGTCTGGAATACTGTCAATATAAATACCTATTTCAGTCAACAAAACCAAGAAATTAGGTTTCTTATTAGTGAATTTACACTTATGAATGTGAAATTTGGTCAGAAGAATAAGTAAATGAATTAAATAAAAGTCCTGTTCCTCTTTATCAGGATAGTCAGTAAAGCCAAAGAGCACATTTTCCCATAAGAGTGAACAAGGTCTTAATACATTTTTGGACCTTACACCATTAGTGTGCAACTGAGTATGTACAGCGCCAAAATAAGTGCTTCATGTTCATTACAAAAAATACAATTTACATTTATTCCTTTTTTCAATTTTTGTAAATAATGACATACGCAACTAAGACTATTCAATAAACTCTGCTCCTTTTATCATCATTACTTCGTCTCTTTGCTGACAGAAGACTGTTAATAGTGTTTTGGGTATTTTGGGACCAGACAAGACTCCTGTTAACGGGGTTTGTGTATTAGACGACTCTGCTGATGAGTTATTCTGTTACCAGACAAACTGATATTTTCTGATCTGATCTGGCGTCTGGGGCTGGATCTTAATTGTCTAGGCATGAGGAGTGCGATCTAACAAAGGTATGGTTCATAGTGAAATCTAAGAAATTACTGATTTATAATAATTTCTCTATTTGCAATTGAGATTCCCTTAAGAATACTTTTTTTAACATGCACTGATAATAATTGGGTCACAAGCAGGAAAAGATACGGAGATATAGGACAACCCTGTCTAATGCCTCTTCTTAAATCAAATCTAGAGGTAGTTCCATGTTTGAGTTTGATTGAGCAGTTTGCATTATTATACAGGGTTTCAACTGCTGCACAAAAGAACTCACCAAACCCAAAAATCTTTAAAGAAGAAAATAAAAAATTATGTTCCACGGTATCAAAAGCTTTGTGAAAATCTAAGAATAAAATAAAACTGTGTTCATCAATTAAACATGAATAATCTAATATATCTCAGACCAACCTTATATTATTCGAAATGTGCCTGTTTTTCATAAAACCAGACTGAGTTTCATCTATAATATATTCTAATACATTCTTAATTCTTTTAGCAAATATAGAGGCAATTCATTTATAATCGTTATCCAAAAGACTAATTGGCCGCCAATTATCAATAGTTGACAAATCTTCTTTAGGTTTAGGAATAAGGGTAATTAACCCCTGAGTCATGGTAGATGGGAGGCTGGACTTAGATAAACTTTCACAAAAAACTAAGAGTAGAAAAGGGGCAAGTCGCTCAGCAAATAATTGATAAATTTCTGAGGTTAGACGTCAGTTCCGGGAGACTTATTATTTAAGTTATGAATTGAATTGGTTATTTCTTCTAAACTAATAGGTTGATCACACATAGCTTTTTCTAAACTATCTATTTTTTAATCTCTCCCACTGAATTTAAGAAATCATCTGATGCTTTAGCATCATATTGTGATGCATATAGTTTACGCTAAAAAGTGGAGCAATACTCAGAAATCTCTTTAGGGTCCTTTGATATTTTATCATTCATTTTTAACTGATGAATAGTATTTAATGAAGCCTGATTTTTTAAGAAAGTAAGAGATATTCTGTTCACCTTCCTCCAGCCACCTTTTCCTAGACCTTATGAAGCTCCTTCAGCTTTTTTTTTATAGATGTTGTCTAATCTGCTTTGTAATTCTGCCATATTTGTTTTATCTAAATCTGAAAAATGATTAGAGCCTTTATTTAAGAGTGTTAATTCCAAATATAATTGTATCTTCCTGTTCCTTATGAATTTTAGCAAGATGTCTGCCAACATGCCTTAAATATTTAGATGCCTCACATTTAACAAGTTCCCAATTAGTGCAATATGATCTTTCTGTATTAGCCCTTTAAAAAAATACTTAATCAGGCGTGGAATCTCTATTTTTACTGATTGGATTTTCAGTAAAGAATTATTAAGTTTCCAATAAGATGATTTGGCTGGACTATAATAAGTGGATATCTGCATATTGAGAAAAATTTCTTTGTGGTCAGTTAGATCATCAACAAAAATATTATGCAAGTCAACATTAATAGATATAAGACAAAAAATTATTCTTGATTGGCTGGAAAAATTACATCAGTATTACTCCAAGTATATGTTTTTTTTGTTTGGATATTTTTGCCTCCAAATGTCTATTAAATCAAATTTCTCCATAAAGGTTTTAAGTAGCAAGATACATGGGATTTTCTTTGGTGGCATACGATCTAGCATATTATCTGGAGCAATGTTAAAGTCTCCTCCCATACAAATTATACCAGATGGATACTTGTTTAGCCAAAAGACAATTTTGTTTTCAAACAGAGCCTGGTTTTCATTTGAATAATTGTAACCATACATGTTAATCAAAAAAATAAATATTATTAGTGTAAAGAACCAAAAAAATAAATAAAATGCCCACAAGGCTCACAGTAATAATGTAAAACATCACCAGCAAACTTATTCTTAAATGTTAAAAACACCTGCCGAACGTTCGGATCCATGAGAAAACCATGCATCACCTCCCCACTGTGATTTCCAGAAGTTACAGTCATTAACAGTTGAGTGAGACTCTTGAAAGAAACAGAAATCAGTATTGTATTTCTTCCCAAAAAGAAAAAGAGAGTTTTTCGCATCACAGAATCTCTCAAACCCCTGGCATTTAGAGAGATAACAGAAATAATGAACAAGTTAATGAACAAAAAAAGGTTCAAGTAAGTGCAAAAAGTGAGTATATAAACCTGAGAAACGTAGCTCAGCTGAACATACTGAGAGAAAAATCCTACCATCAAGGCACAACAACTGGTTGCCATAAAAAGGTACATTAAGAAAAACAGGAGCTGTAACAATACAGAAGCATCATCTGTAGTTGTGGTCGAGCTGCTATTAGAAAACCCCAATAAAGCTCGTCAACGATAAGCTGGTCCGCTAAAGGAAGGTTCGTAGAAGAAAGTCTGAATCTTTGTTTTATTTGTATTTATTTTTCAGCATACGCAGGCAAACGGATCTCAGTGCCATTAATGAAGGCGCCTGCACCCGCTTTTCCAGCTGCGCCTGCTTCTTCTACCATAGGCCCCAGCTTCTTTTAAAATCTGCCCTTCCCCTCAGGATATGTTTGCTCACATACGCAGATGACTTCATCCCTGATGTTCTCCTTCTCCTTTTCTGGAACCCCTCTCAGCCGAAGGCTCCAGCGCCTCGAGTATCTCTCCAGGTCAGATAAACGAGTTTCACACGACTCAATTCGCTGCTCCCCGAGTTGCAATCGAGAAGTTAGCTGGTCAACTTTGACTTCAGCAGAGACAAAGCCCAGTGTCTTTTTCAAGCCCTCAATTTTCACAGCGTTGGAACTCAGCAACTTTTCAAGAGAATCAGAGCGCTCGTCTATCAGTGATGAGATGGATGATAACATCGCGACCACATCTTCCAGTGTTTCCATCTTCCCTTTCTCAGAAACAGGTTTAGTTGGAGAGTCGGGAAGATGAGTTGAGCAAAGAGCATCCAGAGTATTACCAAAACCGGGGTCAGTAACATCAGAAAGTGCATAATCGTGCATATCCACAGATACATTCATCAGACTTTTCGCCCGTTCTTTACGTTTTTCAGCACCTTTTGACATATTTATGTCACAATTATATCCTTAATGAAGCACACCACAGATGAGTAAGGTAGCCAGTTGAAAGCAGACAGTTTACGTGAGTTATAATATATATTTTTTTTACAGCAGAGCTACTAGAAGTGATCTTAACATGCCGCCATCTTGGCCGTCCTCCACACGGGTTTATTTCAGGTGCTATTTGGACTCGCTGCTCGGGATGGAGATGGAAATCTCCGGATAAAGGCTTGAATTTGGGTCTGTTCCTCGCAGTCTTATGGATTCTGAAGATCGGGATTTAGCGCACAAATAAAATTGTTTCATTTTATAATTATTATTCGTGTTCTGTGTGTATTTTATGGTTCTGTTGTTAGTCACAGCATGTCGGAGAAGACGCCGTTTGTGTCCTGCCACGGAAAAACTTTACATTCATGAATCGTTGAAATGTTGCAGAAATGTTATTATTTTAAGGGTTTAAAGTGTAGTCTTGTTTATCATTGTGTAGACCTATTCTTGGAAACGAGCTGGCAGTGGAAATCACAGAACAGTAGGAAATGTAATCATTTCATATTAAGTAAACGATTAAACTATTTAATAATGCAACTGAAAACAAGGCCATTGTATGAAACTAAAACGAGAATAATAATGAAATTAATGGTGCGATTTCAACATTCATAAGGATTCTAGCTGTCGTCAAAATGTCAGTTTTGTACGTTAAAATGATAAAAATACGTAAGTATTTGTACGTTTAGATGCTGTAAATACGTCAGTATTGTACGTTTTAGTGTCTTGAAAATCTTAAGTAAATGTATGTTTTGTAGAACCACATTTTACGTAAAATACATACAAATTATCATGAGATCACGTTGCTTTTGCATATGAATGTGTTTTTGGGGGCAACATATAATGAAAAAATAAATGTAATAATAGGAATAATAATTGGCAAGACTTTCATAATAATATCTAATATTTCATAGCAATATTGAAATATAATTTCATTCCCTATTCACTTCTTGTGTCTCCCAAAATGTGTAATAAACATGCTTCAAGTCCTGATGTCCTCTACAGAGCACATGTGTGAAATTGATATCCTCCTTTCATTACAGAAAGTCATATTTGGATTTGAAACCCCATTACATTATCCTGAGATGTTATTTTATGACAAACTATTTGAAAATGTGTCAGATTTAAATGATCATTACAAAATATTATCATATTTCCATGAGGGTGTTAAGTTTTGTTATTTTAGGCCTTGGTCTCTCCTGAGCCAATGCTCTTTATGTTCAACTTTTTGTCCTTTTTTGTCTTGTAAATAAACCTCTACTCTTGAATATATTGCTCTGGCGTCATCTTCACTCTGGTCAGAGGATGGAAGTGTGTTCTTGCGGTTTATTTTTTACTTTTTCGTTTGTTACTTCCCCTCTTAAACCCCTAGAGAGGAGGGGAATGTAACAATATTTCTAAACTGACTTAATAAAGAAACTAAAAGAAATACAACCACTTTGCCATTAAAACCAAAACTGAACTATTGTAATGGCAGCAACAGAAAAAAGACACAGTCAGCGTATTAGAAAATTTAAATCAATATATTGTTTTCTGTGAGCGAGTACATGAGGTTGATTTTGATATATTTTTTAAGCAAAAAGTCTAAGCCACAAGATCCAGTTCTCAAAAGTCTTGTGAACAAATGTTCTGTATGTGTTTTATGGCTTTATTTCAGTGACTTCCACATTTTAGTTTTTCTCTAACCACACATAAATGTTGCTTTCTCAGAAACACAATCATGTACATACATGCTGCTCTCATATTACTGTAGCCCAGTTTGAGATGAATACAGTGTTTCAGACTTCAGCCATTTATATGTTTATAAGCAACTAAAACAAGCACAAATGTCAGGGCATGTCAAAACTTCTTTAGGCCCCAAAACACCTTCAGACCCCAGAGGATTAAAGCTAGATGCAATTTTTCATTGCCTGTTTAATTTTAATACTTCACATTATAGTGGCTTTTTGTGATGCTGAGAAAAACTGCTGACTCAAACAAATGAGGAAATATGATCAACTACAATAACAGTACTATTAAAAGTAATGTAACATTGTAAATAAACTATCAATACTCACATCAGTGTGTTGAGTGTACAGTGTTTATCCTTCAGTAGAGCAGCGATCTGATTCACTCCTGTGTCTCCTAGTTTATGTCCTCTCAGATCCAGCTCTCTCAGGAGTAACGGGTTTTTACCCACAATTCCAGCCACATACTGACAGCCTTCATCTGCAGCAGGACCCAAAAACCTGCAGAAGAGAAGATGAAGCAAAATCAATTCAGCTCTGATTTAAAGGTCAAAATGTAGGTCATTTGGTTACACAAATAAAGACATAAATATCTGAAAACAAAGTCTAATAGTCAGATGTATTTGAAAGAAACTAGAGAGACACTCAGTCCTAAAGCAAACTCAGGAGAACAGAAACGTCCCACAGAGCAGAAGAGCAAAACCTCACTAGATCATGATTTTCAGTTTACAAATACAGAGTGTGTGATTAAAGACCTCAAGATCTTTCAGAAGGAGTGAGAAACATCAGCACAGAAAACAAATGTCTTGAGAAACTGAATGTTTTTGATCATCTGGAGACTCACAGACCTGCTGTAGAGATACAGTGATAGAGTGAATCTGAGCTTGATGGCAATTAAACTACAGTGTGTTCACAAACATTTAAATCATTTGACTAAAAAGCTATCTAGACTGTTTTCCTAGAAGTGTCCAAAAAACCGTGCATGTTAATGATCACCTCAGTGTCTTGAGTTGACAGTTTGGATCCTGTAGTAAATCACTGAGCTCCTTCACTCCTGATTGTCCAGGATCATTTCCTGTCAGATCCAGCTCTATCAGGTGTGAAGGGTTTGATCTCAGAGCTGAAGACAGAGCTTTATAACCTTCTTCAGTGATACTGCAGTCTGAAAGCCTAGAACCAGAATGAAAATGTCACATTCAGATGATTAATCAGTTATTCTGGAAATGACCTAAACAATGGAAATCCCTAAACACAATTATATTTGATTCCTTATACAAATGAACTAAAACTTAGTTGTAAAGCAAAATCTGACAACTGCATATCGATTAAAAAAAAAAAGAGAACTTTAAATTGTTAGACATCAATTCACTTTAGTATCTTCATCTTATAGTCACTTTCCAGCTTTAAAGGGGGCAGGGCATGGGTACAATGGTGTTTGGTGTATTCAGAGTTGTTCACAGTGTTAAAGAGTTGGATTCTCATGCTAAACATGGCCAAAGTTAAAAAAAATTTAAGTTTCGGCTGTTTTTTTCGATCGTGGCTTTAATGACGTAATCGTGGTGAACTCCTTATATGAGCATTTCTCCTGGAAAAGCGCCCGCACACACATAGACTAGAGCGAGAGAAAGAGCCCATCAACGCTTCATTCGGCTGCACTGCTGCAAGGGATTCACTGGAGAAGAATGTCTCTAAAGAAGTGTGGTTTTGGTTGTAAGGCAAAGATAACTTTGCTCAGCTTCCTGAAGAACCCAGCGTTACGTGAACAGTGGATGCAGTTCCTTTTTCCAGCAGAAATGTTTGTTTGTTGATGAATGTTTCATATAGGGCTGGGTATCAATTCAGATGTGTCGATTCAATTCGATTTCGATTCTCAAGCTCTCGATTCAATTTGATTCTTGTTTTTTTTTTTTTACATCCAGTGAATACAGTTTTAATACAAATGCTATTGATATTTCTAAAAAAAAATAACAGTTAACATCAGTTTACAAATGATGAAATTAAGAGCTACAGGCCTGTATTTTAAACCTGTTTTTTTTTTTTTTTTTATCTTGATCAAATGAAATTAAACCCTTTTATTTTGGGGCAAACAAAGTGCTGCACAACAAGGTTAACTGCAAAAATGAAAAAGAAATCAATTGTGATTACTCATTTAAAAATAAAGATTTATTAATATTGAGAAGTAGTTGTAGTGGCATTGTTGTTATATTAAGTCTTAAGACTGCTAAATAGTATATTTCTGAAAGTTTTTTTTTTAAGTTAAACTGAACTTTTATTTTGACGGGTTGCTGTGAAGAACTTGCTGCAGATGTGATATGACAGCAGTTTCCTCAAATGAAACGGTGAAATGCTTACGAAGTGACTGTCAGCTGGAGATGATATTGTATTCATATCGTCGTATAGAGAGACGGCAGAAGCTGAAAACAGTTTAGTATGAGTAGCAAACAAAGTGCGTCACGCCATCCGTCATTCATTCATAAATTCATTGCAGATATATCGCCTTTCCGCGTGATGTCAAATGCTTCTGCAGATTTGTAGTTTTACTATAGCATTTCACCTGAGCATTGCAAATCACATATTCCTTTGTTCGTGTCAGTAGTTTCTCCGCCATAAGCACTGAATGAATGACATGCTTTCTGTTCGCGCAATGTACATAAGAGGGTAACCTCTAGTGGAGAAGACCAATGACAAGATTCACTTGTTTTAAATGTTTGCTAAAATAAATATTGTAAAAGATCGATTCGCTGCTTTTGAGAATCGATATCGAATCGACGTCATTCAAAAAATGATTAATCAAAAAAACGATTTTTTGCCCAGCTCTAGTTTCATATACAAGGCCCAGTTCGACGCTGGATTTCCACATTGGTTGAAACTGAAAGATGGAGCAGACCCAGCTATAAAAGATCCCGATCATGATTCAGAACTGCAGATGGTAAGTGAAACTGTATCAAATGTCTGTGTTTTATTGGCAATCTTGTCGCGAGAGATCGTCAAACGTAGCTCCGCCTGCGGCGCACCTCCAGAAGCTCGGCTTTTTCCGGAGAAATTCTGAAAACTGTATTTTTTTAATAAATATGATAAAACTTAACTCTTAACTTCTTAACAGTTTTTTGTGTCTCCGTTTTTTTTTTTGTATGTTTAACAGACAAAAATAACACAATTTTGATTTTTTGAACTAACAACTTGCAGAGCGCTGGGTACATATATTTATTTTTTTGAGCAAAATTATTGCTAGGGACAGTTTGGCAGTAGCTGGATAATGGGAGAGACACGTCCCGTCCGTCCCCCCCCTAATTCTACGTCCCTGATACAGTACTACTCTACAGGTACTCAAGACTAACATGAGATTAGGTGAAACTGTGTGTTATGTAGCCTTTAACCTCCTGATGCTCCTCATTTTTGAGGTACATTTGTGGTCTTCATGGAAACCTGAAATCTAACCTTTTTGTTTTTTTTTTTTTTCAGTAAAATCAATGTAATATTTTTTTTATATATAGTGCTGTGGAAAAGTCTACTGTGGCAACTGGTAGTTTCACAAGCTAAAATATGGTAGAAAAAAAATAAATAAAAAATGAATCCAAACATGCATGCATTTTTCCATTAATTCAGGGTTCATACGGAAAATGCCAGGATTTCAAGGACTTTTCAAGCACTGCTTTTTTGGTTTTTTAAGGACTAAAATCAGAGTTCTCAGTTATCAAACAATATCATTATCATTCATATTCTAATAAACTAATAAAACAAAATGGTACAAATAAAGTACAGCACAAAAGCATGCAATGACTGTGGCAACTTTAAGTTTTGGAAGGATACTATGACTGAGCCTGGTTTCTCTCTAGGTTTTTCTCCATTTCTGTCATTGATGGAGGTTTGGTTCTTTGTGTTTCTTTTCTGAGTGTTTCCTGTTGTCCTTTTGCATTATTGACACTATTTTCCTGTTTAATCCTGTAAAGCTGCTTTGACACAATCTGTATCGTTAAAAGTGCTATTGGTGCTTGACTTGTTGCTTTCCTTATTCACATTTATTTTTTTCCATAAATATATGATTGGCCTGAAGAATGAAAGCATGATATACACTTGGAAAATGATGAGCTATATCACGCTCATAGACACTATATAACCTTAGCTCACGAGATGAAAACAAATACAGATACTTGGTTCACTAGAACGAGACAATATTAAAATACTATTTTTAAGATTTTTTAAATGACAAAATATTTGTCTGTTAATCACACAAAGCTAAACATTGTTGTACTTTGAAATATTTTAACTAATCTAGGGATGTAACTAATGATTTTTTTGGTAATCAAGTAATCTGATTATTTTGGCATTTGAATAATCCAATGTTTTTGTGTAAATCAAATACACCTAAGTGAAAAACAGGCTTCAGTATGACTATATTTATATATAAACTAACGATGAGGCAATAATAACTGGTTAAAATAAATGACTAAATATAAGTAATTACATGGTTTTATAAACAACCCCACTAAAATACATAATATATTTTACACTTTTCACACTTTCACTTTCACTATAACATGCCTACACAAAATATGAACATCAGCAACTGAAGTACATTATGTATCATAACAAATAACTGCAGATGGCGCTGTTAGTGTCACTTTACAGTGTGATTCAAGGACGTTTAAATCAATTTAATTTTAATATCTGGTCACATGCAAACTAGAAGCAAGGGTTTAACTTTTATTTTGAAATCGCGATGTACAACAATTCACATATTTTGAAATTTTGATGAATTCTCCTGTGTAGGCGTAGGTTTATAAATGATCTACATTACTAATCTAGTGAGATAATGCACCCTGTTTTCCCAAATGAACGTTAAAAATCACCCCAAACTCACAGCATATGAAGAGGAAGAGTTTGTTGATTGAGCTGCAGAGATGGAGACTTGCTGCACGCTTGTAAATGATAGCAGTGCAACACAAAGCGCGTCAGACTTTATGCTTTCAAAACGCACATGATTGGAAACACAAACAAACAGCACATGCAAAAAAAGACTGAACTATATGATGCAAAAACTATCAAAGGGTTTACCACAAACTCAACTTTATACTGACATCATGAGGCTGCTTCTCACCTCAATGAGTTTCATTGTCATGTTTAATATTGCGAGATCTTGTGCACTCCTGAATTAGCTCTGTATATCAGACACTGCATTGTTCATTTTGCACAAAAAGATTGTTTTATCAAAAAAATATGAGCACTACTTTTCAAGTACCTTCTCAAAAATATGGCTGATTTCAAGGGTTTTCGTTAGTTTCTAATAGTTTGTTTTGAGTCACATTAGTTTTGTATGCTGACAGGTGCAGTTTCTTTTCTTTTCTTTTTAATATTTTTTCTTAACTGTTTACTTTTTCCTCTTATCTATTTAATGCCTCTTGTTTATTCTCTGCTGATTTCTGCATCTACACAATCAGTATATTGTATCAGTTTCTGCAAATTAAGATTTAAGATTTAAATAAACTTTAACTTTACTAACTGTAGTTTCTCCAGCTTGAATTGTGGGTTCATCAGTAGATCACTGAGGTTTTTCACTCCAGAGTCTCCTAGTTTATTCCCGCTCAGGTCCAGTTCTCTCAGGTGTGATGGGTTTGATTTCAGAGCTGAAGTCAGGATGAGACACTGTTTCTCTGTAATACTGCAATCCCACAGACTGAAGACAGAAAGAGAAAAGACAATGAATCAGATCTATGATGATCTTACTAATGTGTTTTGCATCTTCCAGCAGACTTTTGCTGACAAATAAATGGTGATATCTGTGTGCAGATAACATGGAGAAAGACGACACATTGTTCATTTAAATACACTACAAACTACACAAAAGTTATAAAGGTATGCAAAGGTTGAAAATCAGCAAAATTACCCATTAAGATGTGAGCTATTTATCAAAGTTACAAGGTTTCACTTGATAACATTAACTACATTAATTAACATGAACTAATGATGAACAACTTACATTAAGGTTATTAAATGTTAGTTTCACTAGTAGTTTTAAATTCAGAAGTTTTCTGTTAATTAGTAAATACACTGTGGACTGACATGAACAATGAATAATTATATAAATTAACAATATTCAATCAGGACATTTGAGGCAGATACTGATCACTGATTCTTAAAATGCTCTCATTCAGTTTTTATAATTTACAGTAAATGCTGCACCAAAATCAGACATTTGACATTTTGTGAAACACAAAAAAGCAGTTATGAATAGTTTTCACATTATAAACAATGTCTCTATAAACTGTATCTGTTTTGTCAGCCTGGTCTCGTTGTTTATACGCAGGTATTTTTACGTAACGTTGAGACGCAAAACGTACATTTTTGTACGTATTTATCGATGCAAAAACATACAATTTAGACGTATTTCAACGTTTAAAACGTACAAACAGCTATGTATTTTTAGCTAAAAAACGTTAAATACTTACGTATCTTTTATTTCATTAAGATATTCGTATCAATGACTTTATCATTTTATTAATAAGCGATTTAGATTTTAAGCCCCCTTAACCTACCTCCAAACCTTAACCTGCCCATTTTATAGCAATATAAAAGGATATAAAACGTAACTGACCAAAATATGCAAGGAAATTACCATTTTAGTAACAATATAGCATAAAACATGTGTATAGTCACTGATCCCACTCCTAGCTCTAAATCTAACGTTAACCATAACTCTCTCTGTACAGTAATAAAGAAAAACATGAAAGACAGAAAGCGCAATCACAATCATTTATTTACTGCAAAAATGTCAACAGTTGTACCAAAAAGTAATCCAAATGAGACGCGTTTGTAGCCGCAGTCCTTTCTGGCGAAATACAGCAGGTTTGTTTGAGGTGAAGAGCAGAATTTAAATTGTTAATCGCTAAAATATTATCCAGATTATTATCCTGACCGCTCCGTGAAGGCGCCCGCGCATCATTCAAACCAGATTCAAACACAGCTCACCAGAAACACGGCATGACGTAATCTGTGACGAAGGCAGGCGAGAGCCAATGAGCGGTCGATTTTCCTGCCGGAAAACCTGTCGCTTCTAAATGCGGCAATATTTGAATTTTAAAATGCACTTCAGCGCGGGTTTATTTTAATTAATTATTCAAAGAACAATAACATACACCATGTTAGTGTAATGGAAATTTGTAACATTGATTAATTATTGATTAGTCATAACTATGAAACAACAAATATTTATTAGGATTTAATGAATTTTAATCTGATATATCTTCATAATGATGAAAATATAATCATTTACTCATAAGTGGGACACTCAAATGTTTAGGAGTGGACTAGTCTGGGCAAAACCAGATATAAGCGGAATGATGGGGTGATGAGCAAACTGGTCATTGATTGGTCAACTGTTACCTTGAAATGTATACTTTTGAATATAAAAACTGAGCTTGTTTGGTATCTCTTTGTTCACAGCCAGCTGTGGGTAAACCAGATCATTCTTCTCTGCAGAGAATTAAAAGCAAGACAATGACAAAACTCTGTTTGTTCTTTCATTTCAGTCTTCACAAGTATATTTCTCTTTGTTTGGCTCACAAAAATCCACAACAATACTTTGGCACCCCAGATGGGACCCCGCGAGTGAATTCATCTCGGACCTGAGACCGTCAGCTTGGCTGATCACCCTAAATCCAAAAGATTTAGCCCTAACCCCCTTTGCTTCAGGGACGAGGGAGCTGACGGCTGAGGGCCCAGGACTTTCATCGCCGGGGTCTCGACGAACCTAATAAAGCCTGCAAAGAAACGGTGAGACTGATTTTGAAATTCCAAGTCACTTGAAAGCAAATGACTCATGTAAAATTTTAAAAGGGAAATTCGTATTAGAAACATTTAAGGATTGATATTTCTGGACTTTATGAAAGCAAGGCCAAGCCACCCATTTGTTTTTTCACGGGTAAGTGAAAAAGAGGTCTGCGAGTAAGCAGGGCCGTCTTGCGAGGAAGCAAGGCAGGGGTGATAAGACTTCGTGCGAGCGAGTGCGAAGCCACACGGCGGTGACGACCGAGTGTGAGGGAAAGAGAACGCGTTCCAGGTAAAGTCTTGGGTTGTGAAAATGGGGTCCAGAAATGCCAAACCTAAAATCGATCTAGATGATTTGGACAGTCCAATTTACCATGGTATGAAAATGAAATATGGGAAAAGAATTATGGAAGTGATACCTGAATGGGTTGAGAATCATGATTTTCCAAAAAGGGGTACATTTAGCGTAAAGGCTCTGAACAGAGAAAAAGAGAGTCTGGAACAAAAAAAAAACAAAAAAAAAAAAGTGAAAATAAGTTGAGAGATAAGAAAAAGCTGAAAAACAAACAAAAAGTCTTTGAAAAATAGGAAAAACGGCAAGCATCAAAAGAACTGCCATTCAGGGACAAAAAGAAAACAGATTCTGTGGCATGTGTAGATAAAAGAACAGATCATACTGCTCAAAATTCTTCTTCTCTCTATCCTTTTAGAGAACTGCAGGGTGCCAAAGTGGACTTTGACTTGGACTCCTGGCCTCACCCCCACCAAATGGGTTTATGACTTCTGTTCTGTTACAGGATCAGGGGGGGAAGCTGAGACCTGTGGCCTATTTTTCAAGTAAGGTTGACCCTGTAGCGGCAGACTTCCCAAAATGCCTGAGAGCTGTTGCAGCAGCAGAGAAAGCCATTTTAACTTCAAGGGAAATTATGGGGTATTCTGAAGTAACTCTACTCGCACCACACGCGGTCTCTATGATCCTTTTAGAACAGAAGTCATCTCATTTGTCGACTGCTCAGGTACAATGCAATTTTATTGGAGATGCCAAACATCAAAAAAGAACGATGCACAGTGCTAAATCCTGCCACCATGCTCCCAACAGAGCAGGATGGTGAAGAACACAATTGTGTTGCAGCACTAGAACAGGTATGTACACCAAGGCCAGATTTGAAAGAAACCCCTTTAGAGAATTATGATTTTGGTTGTGGATGATTTAACATTCAGAGATCCGGATACCGGTAAGAACAGCGTAGGCTATGTTGTAACCACTGCAGTTGAGACAATGACATCTGGAGCGCTCCCCGCGCATTGCTCTGCGCAAGCGGCTAAATTAGTAGCATTGACTGAGGCTTGCAAAACTGCTGAAGGACAAACAGTTACACAGATTCTTGTTATGTTTTTGGCATTTGTCATGATTTTGGGGCATCGTGGAAACACAGGAAATTTCTAAAATCTGATGAAGCCTGTTTTAAACCACGACAAAATAGCAGCATTGTTAGAAGCAATTTTGCTACCAAGGTCAATTGCTATCTGCAAGTGTGTTTCACATTCTAAAAGTGAAGATTTTGTGTCTTTAGGTAACAAACGAGCTGATACAGCAGCGAAGGATGCAGCTATGAGAACAGAACCTTCTCTAACATGTGTAACAATTAACAATGACTCTTTGACACACTTCTCTGGTTCTCTCACAGCTTTAACAAACTTTTGCAACAACCTAGGAGAAGAGACAATGGGTGAAGGCCGAGTGCAAACTGAAAAACAACATGTGGCTGAGCACTGAAGACAAACCGTGTTTGTCAAAACATTTCTTCTCACACTATGCAAAACTAGTACATGGCCTATAGATCATGCGAAGCATGTTTGATTTACTAAATCAGTATTGATTCACGAAGGGATTCACTTTCTTCAAGGATAAGTATTGTCAAAAATGCATGATTTGTGCCACAAACAAATCCTCTGTTTTTTTTTTTCCTCTGTGGGCAGAGGAAAAAAAAATGCCTCAAGTAGCACATCCACCTCCAAACCAACCATTTGATCACATAATGTTCGATTTCATTGAATTGACACCCTGTGAGGGCAAGAAATTTTGTCTTGTTATGATTGACATGTTTTCAAAATGGGTGGAAGCTTTCTCCACATCCAAACAAAATGCTGGTGCTGTTACAAAAGCACTTTTGCGAGAAATTATTCCCCAATGGGGAATATCAAGGAAGATCAGCAGTGACAATAGTACACCTTTTGCAAATCAAGCAATTACTCAGGTAGGACAATTTTTGGGTATTGACATGCGTAAACATACATCCTACCATCCGGAAATCAGCAGATAGTGCAGAGAGACCTAATGCTTCTTTATAAAACAAATTAACAAAGTGTTGTGAACAAACGGGTTTGTCTTGGGTGAAAGCACTTCCCATTGTGTTAATGTATATGAGAATGAGAAAAAGAACTAACCAACTTGAGTCCTTTTGAGATTTTGTTTGGCAGGCCAACTTCCATTGGAGTAGGGCCTGGACCATGACCCTTGCCCTCTACAGCCTTGTGTGAAGATGACATGCTAAATTACTGTCGAAATTTGTGTCTTGTTCTTTCTCAGGTATCTCAGCAGGTCAAGGACACACTGCCCAAGCCAGCTGAAGGAGTCTTGCATGACATTAGGCCTGGCGACTTCGTGGTAATCAAGGATTTCAGAAGGAAACATTGGAAATCGAGGAGGTGGAACGGCCCGTTCCAGGTCTTATCAAGAAACGGCATTGAATAAAGAAAAAGAAAAGAAAAAGGATAGAAAGACAAAATACAACAAATAATAATGATTAAATAAATAAATAAATAAAATTTGCCAGGGGGAGGAAATATATATAACTCCAAAAAAGAAAAACAAGATATTCATATATACACATGTATGCATATATAAAATCAAATAAATATATTGTAAAATTCAAAGACTTTCAAAGTTTTTAAAGCTTTCTTATTCACAGAGTCTGGAATACTGTCAATATAAATACCTATTTCAGTCAACAAAACCAAGAAATTAGGTTTCTTATTAGTGAATTTACACTTATGAATGTGAAATTTGGTCAGAAGAATAAGTAAATGAATGAAATAAAAGTACTGTTCCTCTTTATCAGGATAGTCAGTAAAGCCAAAGAGCACATTTTCCCATAAGAGTGAACAAGGTCTTAATACATTTTTGGACCTTACACCATTAGTGTGCAACTGAGTATGTACAGCGCCAAAATAAGTGCTTCATATTCATTACAAAAAATACAATTTACATTTATTCCTTTTTTCAATTTTTGTAAATAATGACATACGCAACTAAGACTATTCAATAAACTCTGCTCCTTTTATCATCATTACTTCGTCTCTTTGCTGACAGAAGACTGTTAATAGTGTTTTGGGTATTTTGGGACCAGACAAGACTCCTGTTAACAGGGTTTGTGTATTAGACGACTCTGCTGATGAGTTATTCTGTTACCAGACAAACTGATATTTTCTGATCTGATCTGGCGTCTGGGGCTGGATCTTAATTGTCTAGGCATGAGGAGCGCGATCTAACAAAGGTATGGTTCATAGTGAAATCTAAGAAATTACTGATTTATAATAATTTATCTATTTGCAATTGAGATTCCCTTAAGAAACATGCACTGATAATAATTGGGTCACAAGCAGGAAAAGATACGGAGATATAGGACAACCCTGTCTAATGCCTCTTCTTAAATCAAATCTAGAGGTAGTTCCATGTTTGAGTTTGATTGAGCAGTTTGCTTTATTATACAGGGTTTCAACTGCTGCACAAAAGAACTCACCAAACCCAAAAATCTTTAAAGAAGAAAATAAAAAATTATGTTCCACGGTATCAAAAGCTTTGCGAAAATCTAAGAATACAATAAAACTATGTTCATCAATTAAATATGAATAATCTAATATATCTAAGACCAACCTTATATTATTCGAAATGTGCCTGTTTTTCATAAAACCAGACTGAGTTTCATCTATAATATATTCTAATACATTCTTAATTCTTTTAGCAAATATAGAGGCAATTCATTTATAATCGTTACTCAAAAGACTAATTGGCCGCCAATTATCAATAGTTGACAAATCTTCTTTAGGTTTAGGAATAAGGGTAATTAACCCCTGAGTCATGGTAGATGGGAGGCTGGACTTAGATAAACTTTCACAAAAAACTAAGAGTAGAAAAGGGGCAAGTCGCTCAGCAAATAATTGATAAATTTCTGAGGTTAGACGTCAGTTCCGGGAGACTTATTATTTAAGTTATGAATTGAATTGGTTATTTCTTCTAAACTAATAGGTTGATCACACATAACTTTTTCTAAACTATCTATTTTTTTTAATCTCTCCCACTGAATTTAAGAAATCATATATAGCTTTAGCATCATATTGTGATGCATATAGTTTACGCTAAAAAGTGGAGCAATACTCAGAAATCTCTTTTTTTTTTTATAGATGTTGTCTAATCTGCTTTGTAATTCTGCCATATTTGTTTTATCTAAATCTGAAAAATGATTAGATCCTTTATATAAGAGTGTTAATTCCAAATATAATTGTATCTTCCTGTTCCTTATGAATTTTAGCAAGATGACTGCCAACATGCCTTAAATATTTAGATGCCTCACATTTAAAAAGTTCCCAATTAGTGCAATATGATCTTTCTGTATTAGCCCTTTAAAAAAATACTTAATGAGGCATGAAATCTCTATTTTTACTGATTGGATTTTCAATAAAGAATCATTAAGTTTTCAATAAGATGATTTGGCTGGACTATAATAAGTGGATATCTGCATATTGAGAAAAATTGCTTTGTGGTCAGTTAGAGGGGTTGGAATTACATCCACAAAAATATTATGTAAGTCAACATTAATAGATATAAGCCAAAAATCTATTCTTGATTGCCTGGAAAAATCAGTATTACACCAAGTATATGTTTTTTGTTTGGATATTTTTGCCTCCAAATGTCTATTAAATCAAATTTCTCCATAAAGGTTTTAAGTAGCAAGTTACATGGGATTTTCTTTGGTGGCATACAATCTAGCATATTATCTGGAGCAATGTTAAAGTCTCCTCCCATACAAATTATACCAGATGGATACTTGTTTAGCCAAAAGACAATTTTGTTTTCAAACAGAGCCTGGATTTCATTTGAAGAATTGTAACCATACATGTTAATCAAAAAAAATACAAATATTATTAGTGTAAAGAACCAAAAATAAAATAAAATGCCCACAAGGGTCACAGTAATAATGTAAAACATCACCAGCAAACTTATTCTTAAATGTTAAAAACACCTGCCGAACGTTCGGATCCATGAGAAAACCATGCATCACCTCCCCACTGTGATTTCCAGAAGTTACAGTCATTAACAGTTGAGTGAGACTCTTGAAAGAAACAGAAATCAGTATTGTATTTCTTCCCAAAAAGAAAAAAGAGTTTTTCGCTTCACAGAATCTCTCAAACCCCTGGCATTTAGAGAGATAACAGAAATAATGAACAAAAAAAGGTTACAGTAAGTGCAAAAAGAGCACAACAATTAGTGAGTATATAAACCTGAGAAACGTAGCTCAGCTGAACATACTGAGAGAAAAATCCTACCATCAAGGCACAACAACTGGTTGCCATAAGAAGGTACATTAAGAAAAACAGGAGCTGTAACAATACAGAAGCATCATCTGTAGTTGTGGTCGAGCTGCTATTAGAAAACCCCAATAAAGCTCGTCAACGATAAGCTGGTCCGCTAAAGGAAGGTTCGTAGAAGAAAGTCTGAATCTTTGTTTTATTTGTATTTATTTTTCAGCATACGCAGGCAAACGGATCTCAGTGCCATTAATGAAGGCGCCTGCACCCGCTTTTCCAGCTGCGCCTGCTTCTTCTACCATAGGCCCCAGCTTCTTTTAAAATCTGCCCTTCCCCTCAGGATATGTTTGCTCACATACGCAGATGACTTCATCCCTGATGTTCTCCTTCTCCTTTTCTGGAACCCCTCTCAGCCGAAGGCTCCAGCGCCTCGAGTATCTCTCCAGGTCAGATAAACGAGTTTCACACGACTCAATTCGCTGCTCCCCGAGTTGCAATCGAGAAGTTAGCTGGTCAACTTTGACTTCAGCAGAGACAAAGCCCAGTGTCTTTTTCAAGCCCTCAATTTTCACAGCGTTGGAACTCAGCAACTTTTCAAGAGAATCAGAGCGCTCGTCTATCAGTGATGAGATGGATGATAACGTCGCGACCACATCTTCCAGTGTTTCCATCTTCCCTTTCTCAGAAACAGGTTTAGTTGGAGAGTCGGGAAGATGAGTTGAGCAAAGAGCATCCAGAGTATTACCAAAACCGGGGTCAGTAACATCAGAAAGTGCATAATCGTGCATATCCACAGATACATTCATCGGACTTTTCGCCCGTTCTTTATGTTTTTCAGCACCTTTTGACATATTTATGTCACAATTATATCCTTAATAAAGCACACCATGGATGAGTAAGGTAGCCAGTTGAAAGCAGACAGTAATATATTTTTTTTTACAGCAGAGCTTTGTCGCTTTGGACAAAAGCGTCTGCCAAATGCCTAAATGTAAATGTAAATGTAGAGCTACTAGAAGTGATCTTAACATGCCGCCATCTTGGCCGTCCTCCACACGGGTTTATTTCAGGCGCTATTTGGACTCGCTGCTCGGGATGGAGATGGAAATCGCCGGATAAAGGCTTGAATTTGGGTCTGTTCCTCGCAGTCGTATGGATTCTGAAGATCGGGATTTAGCGCACAAATAAAATTGTTTCATTTTATAATTATTATTCGTGTTCGGTGTGTATTTTATGGTTCTGTTGTTAGTCACAGCATGTCGGAGAAGACGCCTTTTGTGTCCTGCCACGGAAAAACTTTACATTCATGAATCGTTGAAATGTTGCAGAAATGTTATTTATTTTAAGGGTTTAAAGTGTAGTCTTGTTTATCATTGTGTAGACCTATTCTTGGAAACGAGCTGGCAGTGGAAATCACAGAACAGTAGGAAATGTAATCATTTCATATTAAGTAAACGATTAAACTATTTAATAATGCAACTGAAAACAAAGCCATTGTATGAAACTAAAACAAGAATAATAATGAAATTAATGGTGCGATTTCAACATTCATAAGGATTCTAGCTGTCGTCAAAATGTCAGTTTTGTACGTTAAAATGATAAAAATACATAAGTATTTGTACGTTTAGATGCTGTAAATATGTCAGTATTGTACGTTTTAGTGTCTTGAAAAACGTAAGTAAATGTATGTTTTGTAGAACCACATTTTACGTAAAATACATACGAATTATCATGAGATCACGTTGCTTTTGCATATAAATGTGTTTTTGGGGGCAACATATAATGAAAAAATAAATGTAATAATAGGAATAATAATTGGCAAGACTTTCATAATAATATCTAATATTTCATAGCAATATTGAAATATAATTTCATTCCCTATTCACTTGTTGTGTCTCCCAAAATGTGTAATAAACATGCTTTTAGTCCTGATGTCCTCTACAGAGCACATGTGTGAAATTGATATCCTCCTTTCATTACAGAAAGTCATATTTTGATTTGAAACCCCATTACATTATCCTGAGATGTTATTTTATGACAAACTATTTGAAAATGTGTCAGATTTAAATGATCATTACAAAATATTATCATATTTCCATGAGGGTGATAAGTTTTGTTGTTTTAGGCCTTGCTCTCTCCTGAGCCAATGCTCTTTATGTTTCTAGAATAACTGATTAATCATCTGAATGTGACATTTTCATTCTGGTTCTAGGCTTTCAGACTGCAGTATCACTGAAGAAGGTTACTTAAGAAAGTATTAGTTTGATTAGCTATAGAAACCACTGTTGTCCAATGACTTGCCAAATTAACCTAATTTGCCTGATTAACCTAATTAACCTAGATAAGCATTTAAATTGCTCTTTAAGCTGAGGATTAGTATCTTGCAAAACAACTAGTAAAATAATATGCACTGTCATCATGGCCAAGACAAAAGAAATTAGTTTGGACTTGAGAGAAAGAATTGTTAATGCTCATAAAGATGAAAGATAAAGACTGCAGTATGATGCTAAAAATTTTGCTTTGTATTACAGAAATCAATTACATTTTAAAATATATTCACATAGAAAACAGTTATCTTAAACTGAAATAATATTTCACAATATTATAGTTTTTTTCTGGATTTTTGATCAAATAAATGCAGCCTTGATGAGCGTAAGAAAGGTGTGTGAAAACCCTTAAAACCTTGCTGATCTTAAACTTTTGAGCGGAAGTGCATATATTGCCCACAGAAAACCATCATGTGGGCCCAAAAGGGCAAACCCACTGTGGGCCCACATGGGCTAACCCAAAGGGGGCCCGAGTGGGTTTACAAAATCCACATAGGGCCCCCAATGGGCAAAACTGCTGTTGGCCCCGCATGGGCTAACCCACATAGGGCCCATTTGGGTTTAGTGTGGGTTTACTCTGCCCACACTGCCCCACAGAAAACCCGCAGGGGGCCCGCGCGGGCACGTTTGCTGGGGTATTGGAAAACATCCAAATTTAAACAAGACATATATGGGAAGACTCTTTGTCTAATAATAATCCTCTGTCAGATGTATATAAGCTGGTTTGACACTGGAGAAAAGTAGGGAAGAGAGGGAAGAGAGAGAGAGGGACTCTGGAGCTACGTCTCGGAGTTGTGTCTCAGTGATGTGTTGCTGCAGCTGCTGTTTGTCTGAGATGCAGTTCATCTTTAATTAAAGTCTATTTGGCTTCAAAACTATGTCCATGATTTACGTGGTTATTGGGAAATAAAAAATCCATCACACTTTGACTATTTTAAACCTCATGCGCGAAGCCCGCAAAAGAACCAGAGGCTATATTAGCTGCGGTCAGTTCACGTCACGCGCACAGCCGGACTCTGTTTTGAATGAGTGGACATCGCGTGACGGAAGAGCTTTTCACAGGTAAAGTATTATTGTGTACAAAAGTGTGAAATTAACGAGCTGTCATTTAAATATACAATATCTAAACTACATCTATAACTATTGTTCACCTAAACGAGTTTTTCCGTCTTTAGTTTTTATGGCCCGCTCTTCAGCACCGCTGATTACCGTTAATGCAGTTATCTGTATGACGTCATTTGCGCAGATCTGCTAGAATTGAGAAAACCTCACTTTCCAGTCGGTCAAGGTAAGTTAAAAATATATTCACTTTACAATTATCAACAATTATATCTTCACACTTAATGTGTTTTTGTGTTGTTTCATAGATTTGAGGGAGCGCGCGACAATGACGCACAGTGAACGCGCGCGCTCTCTCTCCACGTGAGTGCGGTAGAGCGAGCGAGAGACTCACAAACCTCTCACAATTCTGCATCTTGCATTTGCCATGCTTAACACAATGATTAGTCAATAATCACAGATTAAACATCCGATAAATGATATATGCATTATCTGACACATACTGAGTGATGCCTTTTCTTTTTCTCCTCTTTGTTTTTGTGTCACTGGCTGCTGAACCCCAAAGACTCCACAGCATTGAGTGTCTTTGGCTTTGTAAGTATATCTTTTTTTTTCAGCAGACTGTAAAACAAATTCACAATATGCAGCAGTTTTTTATGAATGTATTAATTAGTGGTTAGTGGAATTTAATTACACAATTATTTAATACACAATTATATTCACTATGTGAATAGTGTAGTTTGCTTTACTACTTTTAATCTTTTTGTGATTGCATTTTCATTTTTTTTGTCAGATTTGTCAAGATCATCTGAAAAAGTGCATCTGTGCCATGTGAGTATTTTGCTATAGATGTGTAAATATATTTCTTTTAGAAAATTTAAATCAGATGGCCCATAATTATTAATATTAATATTGTTTTACTGATTGAGTCAGGGTGTTGTGAGTGGTCAAGTAGGGCCAAAATTAGTATTAATAATTGTTACATTTTGAATACTCTTTTACTCATATAGCTGTAAACTGCACTGTTTCACAGGCTGTGATATTCACCAAAGAGTTTATTGCCAAGTAGTGACCATACCATTTAACCCTTGTGCATTGTTTAATTCACTGCCCTTTCATTATGTTCGGGATGTAAACATCCTCTAAATTGAACTGCTGTAAAAATGTATCAGATAAAAAAAATTTTCCAATATTTTTTTTTTCATAAATCTGTTAATCAACCTCATTCCTGATCAAAACTACTAAATGTTTTTACAAAATCCAGGATTGGCTTTCATGCATTGTTATTTTTTGTGCAGCATCAGTTTTTCATTTTTTTTCTCCCTCATTTACTGTTCATGACTGTTTTGCCCCATTGACTTCTATTATAATGACCATAATTTTTTTAGACCATAGACCGTCCGTACTTCTCACCATCAAAAGGCAGCAGGTGCATAAATACACTTACTTTGTTTTTGTTTACTCCATGTAGTTCTGAAAGCTGAGGTGCACATTTTGACTTTCTCAGATGCATCAAGGTAAGTGTGCAAAGGTCTCTCTCTCTCACACACACACACACACACACTATAACATGCTGTTATACTCCATATAACTTCATATATAAACCAAAAACTAGTAAAAACAGTAGACAAACAAAAACAGTAAAAATTAAAAAAAATGTACCTCTTCCCAACAGGGTAAACCACTAACAATCAAGAATTCATGATTATATGATGTCATGACTTTGCAATCTAAAATGTAGTTATAATGGATGTCAATGGGGCAAAAACAGCCACAAACAGTAAATGATTGAGAAAAAAATGAAAATCTGATGCTGCACAAAAACTAACAATGCTTGAAAGACAATGTTGTTAGTAATCTTTGACATGTCCAAGAAGTGATAAAAGGTAAAAAAAAAAAAAAAAATTCAGTCCACAATCACTTTTTATGTTGAAAATAAGTCATTTTGTGTGTGTTCCCCCACATCAATGACATCACTTATGAACTTGGCAATTAAAGAGTAAAAATCCTGGATTTTTTTTAAACATTCAGTAGTTTTGATCAGGACTGAGGTTGATTAACAGATTTATGCAAAAAAATAAAAAATCAAAATCTGATACATTTTTAGAGCAGTTCAATTTAGTGGATGTTTTCATCCCAAACATAACAAAAGTATAGTGAATTTGCTCAGAGTGTATCGTTGAGTTTTTGAGAAATTTCAAAGCATTGTCCCAAAATATGTGTCAAAATAAGATTTTTTTACCAAAAATCATTCCATTTGGTGAAACGCATACAAAGTTGTGGCCAAATTAAGACGCAACAGCACCCCATAGTGGACAAAAACGTCTCCAACAACACATACGGGTTAAACTTTATAAAACATTTTTTCAAAAATGTAAAATTGTATTAGTTTAAAAGGTACATCTACAGCATAATAAAGTCTGCAAAAAGTGAAAATGTGGTGTGAATAAAGTGACTATTTAATCACATAGAATTGTATTTTTTTTTTGTTTTGTCATCACCTTTGTGTCTTTGTGCTAAGACTCAAGTTTAGGCAAACTAGTACCACATATACCAGACTGACAATTTTCTTTTTGAAATATTTTCTGAAAATACTGCAGTGAGCTGGGGAGAGAAACTGAGAAGTTTATAAACATGGCATGGTGGAAGAAGAGAGCAGGCCCTACATCAATGAACTTCTATAAGGTATGCTCCAAATGTTGTTACCACTTACCATTGAGATCACTGAGACCTGACTAACTCTGTGTCAATATGTGTCCCTCTTTATCTCTCTTTCATTTATTCTGTCCCTCTTTTAGGATAAACTTGAGGTCCTGAGAGTTCTTAGAGTTTCTACAGTGTTTTTATGCATTTGATGATGTTTTTTTCAATAATAAATTTAAATAAGATTTTCTTATACAGTATTTATATGGTGTCATTCTTACTTGGGATGGGGCTGAGGTGGTGCATGTGTTTGTGATTTTTGTAAACAAAAAAAAAAATAATAATAAAAAAAGCTGGAGGAAAACTTTAATGCATTTTTTGTAGTTTTTAACAAACCATTTAATTACATTACACTTATACAGGTAGGCTATATACTGTAGCACACAAGCGAATATTGCTTTTTCAATTTTGTTGTTCCTGAATAAATAAATAGTTTCTGTATTTCATATACATTTTCATTTGGAATTCAGACTCGGGCCAGTACCGGCTAATTGTATAATCTATTCTGGCGCGATTGTGGCCCGATGCCGGCAGTGTCGGCTCAGTTTCGGCAGCCGGACTCGGGCCAGCGTATTCGGCGTCATTCATTCCAGCGATTCACACGAGTCCGGCAACCGCATCTGGCCCGAGTCATTTCTTCCGGTTTGCCGGATTCGGGCCGTTATTGGGCCAGATCATTTTGGCTACCTGGGCAATGATAAGGTTCACTTGTTTTAAATGTTTGCTGAAGTAAATATCGGAAAAGATCGATTCGCTGCTTGTGAGAATCGATATCGAATCGACGTCATTCAAAAAAATGATTAATCAAAAAAACGATTTTTTGCCCAGCTCTAGTTTCATATACAAGGCCCAGTTCGACGCTGGATTTCCACATTGCTTGATACTGAAAGATGGAGTGGACCCAGCTATAAAAGATCCCGATCATGATTCAGAACTGCAGATGGTAAGTGAAACTGTATCAAATGTCTGTGTTTTATTTTAGAGTTGTGACGTTTGCGAACGAACCGATTCTTTTGAACGGCTCATAAACATGAACGATGGGAGCCGTTCTTTCTGTCGTTCTTTTTTTCCTATGCGTGTTTCACACAGATGCACACAAATGAGCTCCTCCGCGAGACACAACAGTTATAGGGGGATTTGCAATTTACATTGCATTTTGTGTTCATTTAAAAGTTGAAGGGGCTGATATCCTATTTGCAGAGTTTACAGTAGTTATAGTAGTAATAGTGGACTGTATGTAGACATTTCCATTTTATTTATTCTAATTTTATCTACAGTATATATTTAAAACTTTAAATATTTTTTGTTTTCTATCAAAATGTTCTTGTGTGATAACAATGTTCTTGTGTGGAAGTGTTTGTAGTAAAAGCTGTTTTGCACAGAAATTCATTGCAGCCGGCTTTGTTTTTGATGTTTATTTGTGAGTAGGTGTATGAATAACATAACTCAACGTAGCTTTACACATACACACACATTGTACTAAAGGTAAATCCAAAATAGTGATGTCACTGTCTAAGCAGAGGGATGTTGTGCACACATGACAAAAGAGGTAATAATCAATATTTCAGAAAAATTCAAACTCAGATATTGGTGTGTGATATCTGAGTTTTAATTATTTGACTAGAAATCTCACCTCATCATGCCTCCCAGTGACTATTTCCAGGATAAACTGAGATGCCCCCACGCTGGCTTCTTAAAACTGACTAAATATTTAAAAAGAGCCAAAAAAGGAACGGATCGCCAAGATCCGGATCCCCTCAAAGAGCCATAAATCCCATCACTATTGGCAATCCGAGCGCCGAGTCAAACTTAGCTCCGCCCGCGGCGCGCCTCCAGAAGCTCGGCTTTTTCCGGAGAAATTCGGAAAATTGTTTTTCTTTTATAAATATGATAAAACTAATTTTTTTTTGGAGATATTAAGGATACAGTACCTCTCTACAGGTACTCAAGATTAACATGAGATTAGGTGAAACTGTGTGTGTTATGTAGCCTTTAACCTCATTTGTGGTCTTCATGGAAACCTGAAATGTAACGTTTTTTTTTTTTTTTTTTTTTTTTTCAGTAAAATCAATGTAATATTTTTTTTTCTATATAGTGCTGTGGAAAAGTCTACTGTGGCAACTGGTAGTTTCACAAGCTAAAATATGGTAGAAAAAAAATAAATTAAAAATGAATCCAAACATGCATGCATTTTTCCATTAATTCAGGGTTCATACGGAAAATGCAAAATGAAATTCCAGGATTTCAAGGACTTTTCAAGCACTACTTTTTTGGTTTTCAAGGACTAAAATCAGAGTTCTCACTTATCAAACAATATCATTATCATTCATATTCTAATAAACTAATAAAACAAAATGGTACAAATAAAGTACAGCACAAAAGCATGCAATGACTGTGGCAACTTTAAGTTTTGGAAGGATACTATGACTGAGCCTGGTTTCTCTCTAGGTTTTTCTCCATTTCTGTCATTGATGGAGGTTTGGTTCTTTGCTGCTGTCTCCTCTGGTGTGCTTAGATGGAGACACTTAATTTCCAGCGATATATCGACTTGATTGCACAGACACAATTTGAACTGAACTGAGGTGGATGATGACACACTGAATCAATGATGAACTGACTTTAACTGAAAACTGAGTGTTTCCTGTTGTCCTTTTGCATTATTGACACTATTTTCCTGTTTAATCCTATAAAGCTGCTTTGACACAATCTGTATCGTTAAAAGTGCTATTGGTGCTTGACTTGTTGCTTTCCTTATTCACATTTATTTTTTTCCATAAATATATGATTGGCCTGAAGAATGAAAGCATGATATACACTTGGAAAATGATGAGCTATATCACACTCATAGACACTATATAACCTTAGCTCACGAGATGAAAACAAATACAGATACTTGGATCACTAGAGCGAGACAATATTATAATACTATTTTTAATATTTTTTAAATGACAAAATATTTGTCTGTTAATCACACAAAGCTAAACATTGTTGTATTTTGAAATATTTTCACTAATCTAGGGCTGTAACTAATGATTTATTTGGTAATCAAGTAATTAGATTATTTTGGCATTTGAATAATCTGATATTTTTGTGTAAATCAAATACACCTAAGTGAAAAACAGGCTTCAGTATGACTATATTTATATATAAACTAACGATGAGGCAATAATAACTGGTTAAAATAAATTACATGGTTTTATAAACAACCCCGCTAAAATACATAACATAACATGCCTACACAAAATATGAACATAAGCAACTGAAGTACATTATGTATCATAACAAATAACTGCAGATGGCGCTGTTAGTTTCACTTTACAGTGTGATTCAAGGACGTTTAAATTAATTTAATTTTAATATCTGGTCACAAGCAAGGGTTTAACTTTTATTCTGAAATCGCGACGTACAACAATTCACATATTTTGACATTTTGATGAATTGTCCTGTGTAGGCATAGGTTTATAAATGATCTACATTACTAATCTAGTGAGATAATGCACCCTGTTTTCCCAAATGAACGTTAAAAATCAACCCAAACTCACAGCATATGAAGAGGAAGAGTTTGTTGATTGAGCTGCAGAGATGGAGACTTGCTGCACGCTTGTAAATGATAGCAGTGCAACACAAAGCGCGTCAGACTTTATGCTTTCAAAACGCACATGATTGGAAACACAAACAAACAGCACATGCAAAAAAAGACTGAACAATATGATGCAAAAACTATCAAAGGGTTTACCACAAACTCAACATTATACTGACATCATGAGGCCGCTTCTCACCTCAATGAGTTTCATTGTCAAGTTTAATATTGCGAGATCTTGTGCACTCCTGAATTAGCTCTGTATATCAGACACTGCATTGTTAACTTTGCATGAAAAGATTGTTTTATCAAAAAAATATGAGCACTACTTTTCAAGTGCCTTCACAAAAATATGGCTGATTTCAAGGGTTTTCCAGAAAAGGGCTTTCGTTAGTTTCTAATAGTTTGTTTTGAGTCACATTAGTTTTGTATGCTGACAGGTGCTGTTTCTTTTCTTTTCTTTTTAATATTTTTCTTAACGGTTTACTTTTTCCTCTTATCTATTTAATGCCTCTTGTTTATTCTCTGCTGATTTCTGCATCTACACAATCAGTATATTGTATCAATTTCTGCAAATTAAGATTTAAGATTTAAATAAACTTTAAATGATACTAACTGTAGTTTCTCCAGCTTGAATTGTGGGTTCATCAGTAGATCACTGAGGTTTTTCACTCCAGAGTCTCCTAGTTTATTCCTGTTCAGGTTCAGTTCTCTCAGGTGTGATGGGTTTGATTTCAGAGCTGAAGTCAGGATGAGACACTGTTTCTCTGTAATACTGCATTCACTCAGACTGAAGACAGAAAGAGAAAAGACAATGAATCAGATCTATGATGATCTTACTAATGTGTTTTGCAACTTCCAGCAGACTTTTGCTGACAAATAAATGGTGATATCTGTGTGCAGGTAACATGGAGAAAGACGACACATTGTTCATTTAAATACACTACAAACTACACAAAAGTTATAAAGGTATGCAAAGGTTGAAACGCACATAAATGTTGCTTTCTCAGAAACACAATCATGTACATACATGCTGCTCTCATATTACTGTAGCCCAGTTTGAGATGAATACAGTGTTTCAGACTTTAGCCATTTATGTGTTTATAAGCAACTGAAATAAGCACAAATGTCAGGGCATGTCAAAACTTCTTTAGGCCCCAAAACACCTTTTCTTTGAACGTTTGGTTACACAAATAAAGACATAAATATCTGAAAACAAAGTCTAATAGTCAGATGTTTTTGAAAGAAACTAGAGAGACACTCAGTCCTAAAGCAAACTCAAGAGAACAGAAACGTCCCACAGAGCAGAAGAGCAAAACCTCACTAGATCATGATTTTCAGTTTACAAATACAGAGTGTGTGATTAAAGACCTCAAGATCTTTCAGAAGGAGTGAGAAACATCAGCACAGAAAACAAATGTCTTGAGAAACTGAATGTTTTTGATCATCTGGAGACTCACAGACCTGCTGTAGAGATACAGTGATAGAGTGAATCTGAGCTTGATGGCAATTAAACTACAGTGTGTTCACAAACATTTACATCATTTGACTAAAAAGCTATCTAGACTGTTTTCCTAGAAGTGT